>CM060335.1:16751025-16756025 GCA_030674155.1 Stramonita haemastoma | reverse complement strand
CAAGGTGTCAGACACAACAAGGTGTCATCACAGACAACAACAAGGTGTCATCACAGACAGCAACTAGGTGTCATCACAGACAGCAACTAGGTGTCATCACAGACAGCAACTAGGTGTCATCACAGACAGCAACAAGGTGTCACACAGACAGCAACTAGGTGTCATCACAGACAGCAACAAGGTGTCATCACAGACAGCAACAAGGTGTCACCACAGACAGCAACAGGTGTCATCACAGACAGCAACAGGTGTCATCACAGACAGCAACAAGGTGTCATCACAGACAGCAACAAGGTGTAACAAATAGAGTTAAGCCATTGATAACTATAAGGCATTTGGCACTTTCTTTTCAAAAGAAACTTTTTAACAATGCAAACATTTCAAAATTTCCTCTCTCTCTCTCTCAGTAAACAACATTTTTCCCTACAGACTGCCCCCCCCCCCCCCCCCCCACCCAGCCTATTCCCACGTACTTTTTCCTCATGTCACCTCACAGCCTATGACTCATACTGGACTAATCTGAAGCTATATGCCCTGGGTTCCTTTACATACAATGCTTTGAGGTCATCTTCAAAAGACGTTTTGAGGCCTCTTTTCCCTCTATGCCAATAAACGAATAAAGTAAGTAACTGAATAAAAACGACGACCAAACTATAGACAGGCAAGAGTATCCACTGACAGGTAGGTCCAGTGCTCGCCGACAGGTACAGTATCCACTGACGATTAGGTGGAATATCCACTGACAGGTACAATATCCACTGACGATTTTCTGGAGTATCCATTGAAGATTAGGTGGAGTATCCACTGACGTTTAGGCGGAGTATCCACTGACGTTTAGGTGGACTAACGGTTAGGTTGAGTATCCACTGACGTTCCGGTAGAGTATCCACTGCTGGTTAGGTGACGTATCCACTGACGGTTAGGTTGAGTATCCACTGACGGTTAGGCAGGGTATCCACTGACAGTTAAGTAGAGTATCCGCTGACGATTAGGTGGAGTATTCACTGACGTTTAGCTAGCGTATCCACTGACATGTACAATATCCACTGACAGCACAATATCCACCCACGGTTAGGCGGAGTATCCACTGACGACTAGGCGGTGTTATCCACTGGCGGTTGTGCAAAGCATCCACTGACAGGTGGAGTATCCACTAAAAGATAGGCAGAGTATTCACTGACGTTTAGGCGGAGTGTCCACTGACGGTTAGGTGGAGTATCCACTGACACACACAGTTAGGTGGAGTATCCACTGACTGTTAGGTGGAGTATCCACTGACAGGTAGGCACAATCCTGACTGAGCAGAGGTACAGTAAAACAGTCCTAACACAGTCAGGTCGCCTTACCTAAGCGCGTGGGGGCTGCCATTCCTCCAGCCTCCGCCCTATGGCGTTTGCCCCAACCTCGCTGACAGATTCAAACCCTTGGTCCAAACCCTGAGTTTGAGAGCCGACGACAGACGTAGTCTCTTTTCTGGAGGATTGGGACACTACAGACGTGCTGCTTTGCTTCGCCCCCCGCTGCTGGCTGTCACGCTCTTTCTGGTCTGTGGCTTGCCTACGTGCAAAAACGGCTCTTCCGCCTCCCATTTCGTGGGCACGTTCTGGTTCCGTTTCTTGATGCAGTTGTAGGACACGACTGTTATACAAACCAGAAGGACCAGCGACATGGATGTTGCTATACCCAATACTGAAAGGCGTAACCAGAGAACTCAGGGGTTGTTAAAATCGTCCAAATTCGAGCAGTGGTGTTGGTTTGACTGTAGTTTGTGGTTGCCCCTAATGCCGGATCATCTATGTCCATTGTGTCTTCTCCGTCGTCGTTAGGACTGCACTGACTTTCTTGACATTTGAACAAAATCTACGATTCACACTCTCACGTTCTTTTCCTTCAAGCGAGGCGATGCAGAAGAACACGAACGTCGTCGGCCACTGACACCAAATTCTTAGGTTATGACGTCATTGGTAAGTGACGTAAACACAGCTCTGTGCATTCCACCAGCTGCCTCGGCGCGGTATGGCTAGTGATCGTGTTGGGTTCCTGGCAAGATGACGGCGGTTTTGCATCCCGTAGGAGTAATAGGTTTTGTTTGTTTATTTGCTCGTGGTTGTGGATGGTTGGTTGGTTGATTTGACTCCGGTTGACTCCTTCCCAGAATTAATTTGCTATAAGACTAGGGCCACGCTGTCAAATACCGTCCAATTTTCGAATGCCAGTTTCAAAGGGCTAGTGTTGCTCAAATTGCTTGACCAATACTGCAGATACTGAGAATTTGAGAAAGGCAGATTTTGAGAAAGGCAGAACAGACAGAGGAATGGAGGGAACTGGTTATCAAGTCCTCAGGGGTGCCCCCACGGTCGCCAGACTAAGGGATAGATAGATAGATAGAATTAGACAGATACACAGAGATAGAGATGGATAAACACATATATATATATATATGTTTATATATATATATAATACTACATACATACATATTATATATATATTATATATATATATATATATATATATATATATATTATATATATATACCTGTATCTCGCAGGCCTGGTTGACACCGTGATAGCTTAAAATGAGAGCGCAGCTGTCAGTAGCCCGCGAGCTGGTGCAATAGTCCATCATACTTCCCTTGCCTCATCGATCATGCATACAGCATTTCATAGTGCCATCATTACATTCCCTTGCCCTCATCGATCATCATACAGCATTTCATAGTGCCATCATTACATTTCCCTTGCCCTCATCGATCATCATACAGCATTTCATAGTGCCATCATTACATTTCCCTTGCCCTCATCGATCATCATACAGCATTTCATAGTGCCATCATTACATTTCCCTTGCCCTCATCGATCATCATACAACAGTAACAACAACATTGTCTCTGATTCGATGGCCCCTGTTGTTGGGATCTCAAAGAGACCTCAAGTTTTGTTGTAGGCCATGTGTGTGTGTGTGTGTGTGTGTGTGTGTGTGTGTGTGTGTGTGTGTGTGTGTGTGTGTGGTGGTGCGTGCGTGCGTGCGTGCGTGCGTGCGTGCGTGCGTGTGTGTTTGTGTGTGTGTTATTATTTTTTAAATATTTATTTATTCTTTTATATCGAAGATAACGGAATAAGCACTCACGTGGGTTTTTTTACATCCAGTTCCTCGTGTGTGTGAGTTTTGTAAATTTTGTCATCTGTTCCCACCAGCCTACTCTTTCGAAAAGCGGAACAGGATTTTCACGAGTGCGAAGATGTTCTGCAGGCGTTCGCACACAGGGCCTCGGTTTATAGTTCATCCGAAGGACTTTTGGGGGAGTAGAGTCGGCACTGATGTTAACTCCAGAGGAAAAATCCTCTTCAACTAGACTTGAACCCGGGTCAGCAGATCACAAGTGCGATGCACATCGCTCTGACCACCAGGCTATCCCGTGTGTGTGTGTGTGTGTGTGTGTGTGTGTGTGTGTGTGTGTGTGTGTGTGTGTGTGTGTGTGTGTGTTTGCGTCGCGCGCGCGCGCGCGCGCGCGCTCCTTTATCAATCTCCTTGCTCTCCTGTCTTACTATGTCTTCAAAGCTGTATTTTGTCACAGTCATAGGGAACAGGCGGAGCCCTGGAGACCACATTTATTTATTTATTTATTTATTTATTTATTTATTTCATTATTTATTTATTTATTCATTTATTTATTTAATTATCTATTCGTTTATTGGGGTGTGTGCAGCAGGCCTAGCATAGGTAGTAGGTAGGTACCTGCAGGAAAGTGTGTAGTGAGGAGGCGAGGCAGTAGATAGAGGCCACAGGTGTGTGTGTGTAGGTAGGTAGGTAGGTAGGTAGGTAGGTAGGTAGGTACAGTGCAAAAGTGAGAGAGAGAGGGGGGAGTAGGGGCCAGGCTGGCTTTGGCTACCAGTCAGTATAAAGTATAAGGAGGAAATCTCTCATAGCTAGCGAGCGCCCTGTGCTAATTAATCCCTTTGATTAAGCCGTCACTGAACCCTGCAAACACACACATACACACATACACAAACATAACCCCACACACACATACACACGCACGCACGCACGCGCGCGTGCACGCACACACACACACCTCACGCACACATGCACGGCTTCTCTCTCTCTCTCTCTCTCTCTCCCCACACACACACACACACACACACACACACACACACACACACACACACACACACACACACACACACACGCCGCGCGCCTAACACGCATCCAAGACACGCCTGCACATACATACACACTAAAACGCATGCCGTACACACATACGTTCACGCGTCGCGCACAAACACCACACACACACACACACTCACACACTATTGTCTAAAATCACTTTTTCAGTGGAAGACGTTAAAACGAAGACACACACACACACACACACACACACACACACACCACACACACACACACACACACACACACACACACACACAACGTAGGCATGAAAGTCAGGCACCACACACACACACACACACACACACACACACACAACACACACACACACACACACACACACACCCCACTACCCACACGCTACTCCCCCCACCCACCCCACCCCCCAACACACACACACTACCCTACCCTACCCCCTCCCTCCTGACTCCCACCCGGGCCTAACTAAGTAAGAAAGGAGCCTATAAGTAAAGCGGGTAGGTAGTACAGTAGCCTGAATCAAATAGAAACGGGTGAGCAAACTAGGAGACCAAGCCAGGCCAGGTACACGTTTAGCTGGCTAATTCTTTATCCCGGCAGCAGCGTTAATTAATTAAACACTTCCTACCTATCCACAACACAAACCTTACTACGCCCGCCCTCACCCGAGTGCAGAAGATTAATACTCGCACAGATTCTTTTTATTCATTCGTTCATAATGATATTTATCCATTCATTTATCTGGTTGTTTATTTATAGAGGTAAGGTAAAAGTGTTCCTAACCTATATGGTTCGTAGGGGAGCGAGGCATCAGAGACATCAGCTTCTCTAGGGGCCAGCATATTGACAGAGGCGCC
>CM060335.1:16733525-16746025 GCA_030674155.1 Stramonita haemastoma | reverse complement strand
AGCTTTTAAAGACAAAACGCAAACTGTTTAATAATGCTTTGTTGGATAAACTGATTGCTTCTGTTGACAGCCAGAAAGAGTTTTGGAATGTAATGCGCAGTACACAGATTAAAAGAAATCAGCCTGTTAAATAATATTAGTTTAGCCGATTGGTTTCACATTTTTCAGAAATTGCTTGAAACAAATGATAATGGTCATAATGATACAAACAGGGAAGAAGGAACTGATAATGGTGGATTATAGTGACGATTATTTAATCGTCCGATTTCGAAAAAGAAGAATAATGTTAGCTTTAAGGAAACTGAAAAACCAAAAGGCCCCTGGCCCGGATGGTATCATTGGAGAGATAATAAAAAAATGCTTGTAAAGTGGAGTTGGTATTGAACTTTTTGGTACAATTTTTCAATGCTTTATTTGATAAAGGTGTGTACCCTGATAGTTGGACAGAGTCAATCGTTTCTACCATTGTACAAAAAAGGCGATGTTAATAATCCAAATAACTATAGGGGAATTTCTTTGTGTAATATTAGTAGCAAGTTATATAGTGCAGTTATTAATAGAAGATTACAGGAATGGGTAGAGGAGAATAACATAACTGGTGAATTTCAGGCTGGGTTCAAACGAAATTACTCCACTATAGATCATATGTTTACTTTAATGGCTTTTGTTCAAAAACAGTTTTGTTTAAATCGTAAATTGTATGTGGCTTTCATCGATTTTGAGAAAGCCTTTGATTCTGTTAATAGAAGCATTTTGTGGCCCATTTTGTTTAAGAATGGAATTCGGGGGAAGTTATTTAAATGCATTATGAGTATGTATGAATTTGTAAATGCTAGAGTTAGATGTGGTGCATCATTAACAGATTATATAAACTGTACAGCTGGTGTGAAACAAGGAGATGTGTGTAGTCCTATTTTGTTTTCTTTGTTCATCAATGAGTTAACTCTGGAAGTTATTCGTAATGGCAGACATGGTGCACAATTCATTGATGATACTTTAGAAATATTTTTACTCCTTCTGGCTGATGACGTAGTGTTAATTTCAGAAACAATAGTTGGGCTACAGAGACAATTAAATAATTTAGAAAAAGCATCAGTTTCACTTCAGTTGAAGGTGAATATGTCGAAAAGTAACATTATTGTATTTAGAAAAGGAGGGTATCTTGCAGAGCGGGAAAGATGGACATATAATGGAAGCGTTATGCCAGTTGTAAACGTCTATAAATATTTAGGAATATATTTTTCAACACGGTTAAGCTTTTCCTTTGCTTGTAGAGAATTAGTAAGTAGAGCAAAGTATCCTTTATTGTGTATTTTAAGAAAATTAATGCAACTGAATAATGATTCTCTGTCCTTGTTTCTGAAGTTGTTTGATGCACAAATTCAACCCATGGTGCAGTATGGTGCTGAATTATGGGGCTTAGATGCAGGTGTGGCAGAAATTGAGAAGATACATTTGTATGCATTAAAGAAATTTCTAGGTATATCAATCCAAACTCCTAATGACTTAGTTTATGGGGAAACTAACAGATATCCAATAAGTTTAATTTCCATGGTTAAGTGTATTCGTTACTGGCTGAAACTGACACAAATGGAACCACATAGATTACCATATAAAGCTTATAAAATGTTAATGAATTTAGAAGCAAGAGGTAAGAAAAACTGGGTCTCAAACATAAAATTAAAGCTATATGAATTTGGTTTTGGGGGTTGTGTGGGAAAATCAAGGTGTAGGGGACATAACTGGGTTTATTCATACATTTCGGCAAAGACTGGTAGATTGTAGATGGCAGACTTGGTCTTCACATATTCAAGAGAGTGATCGATTTGATGTGTATAGAATGTTGAACCCATTCCATTGTGTTCCAGTTTATTTATCTATGTCCTTAGAAAGACATATGAAACGGATAATGACTAAATTCAGATTTGGTATTTCTGATATATATTTACATTCTTGTCGTTATAAATTTGTCAATGATCATAATTTTGATGTGTCCATTGTGTCATGATGCACTTGAAAATGAACTTCATTTTATTTTGTCTTGCCCGGAGCTAAAACAGCTGCGAGAACAACTAATTCCTTTGAAGTATTTTAGACAGCCAGTGTTATTCAGATTAGTGATGCTGATGACGACTCCTAATGAAAATATTGCAAAAAAACTTGTTGTATACCTATGCAAAGCATTTAAAATACGCAGTATGTTGTCAACATAATAATTATGTCAATCTGTGAAAACTTACAAATTGTGTGTGTTTTCTATTTTGTATGTATACCCCTTCTAAGGGGCAATGGCCTTTGTGAATAAATTATCCGAATCCGAATCCGAATCCGAATCTCTCTCTCTCTCTCTCCTCTCTCTCTCTCTCTCTCTCTCTCTCTCTCTCTCTCTCTCCTCTCTCTCTCTCCTCTCTCTCTCTCTCTCTCTCTCTCAAATAAAAGCATCCCATCTCTCCATTTTTTGCCACGTATGGATAAAAAAAAAAATTACATGAACCATTTCGATCACAATTTTCGCTTCTTATATTAGTATCAAAAGACTTAAAAGACCCAAGTACAGACTTTGAATCAACAAAGTAATACCTGAAAACATGTAAATGGCAGATTTAGCAGGTAATTTAAAGCCATTACAATGGCAACAAGACCAGCTGAGGAAATTTTTAAAAGTTTACCTGCATCATTATTATCAAGTACAGAGCCCTCTGTATAGATTTTTACGATTATTATAATTTTCATCAATATGAGATCTAGCAAAGGCCAATACATCAGGACAGTTTCTTGTGTGTGTGTGTTTTTAAGATCAACAATTATGATCTGTGTGTTGTGTGTGTGTGGTGTGTGTGTGTGTGTGTGTGTGTGTGTTGTGTGTGTGTGTGTGTGTGTGTGTGTGTGAGAGAGAGAGAGAGAGAGAGAGAGAGAGAGAGAGAGAGAGTGTGTGTGTGTGTGTGTGTGTGTGTGTGTGTGTGTGTGTGTGCATCCACGAGTGCACACGCGTGTGTGTATGTCTGTGTGCGTACACGCACGGGTGCTTTCGTATTTATGTGTGTGTACTAACGCTCGTGCCTGTATGTACACGCTTATACGTGTTACTGCGTGCGTATGTGCGCACGTGCCAGTGTTGTGCACGTGCTTACCTGTGTACGTACATAAGTGTGTCTCTCTTGTGTGCAGAGTTTAGCATCATTGTGGCCGAGTAGCAGACTATCACGGCGCCAATCGGCCGGAGCAAAGACTGCATGCAAAACGAACAAAGACCAGCAGAACAAAGGCATGCCAAGACACAGGCAGTATATATATAATATATATAGTATATACAATCCTGTGGTACAATGCCAGACGACAATGACAATGACAATGCCACTATCGGCACCGACATCTTTCACAGTAGCCTGCGACATGTACACTGGCTCATAGCAGACACGGTGTCGCGCTGAAGAAAGTCCCCCCCCCCCCCCCCCCCCCCCCCCCCTGTGTGAGATTTGTCCGGGGTGAGGGGGTTATAATTTCATTTGTTTGTTTGTCAGTTTCTTTCTTTTTTTCTTTCTTCCTGTCTGTCTGCCTGATTTTCTGCCTACGCTCTCTCTCTCTCTCTCTCTCTCTCTCTCTCTTCTCTCTCTCTCTCTCTCTCTCTCTCTCTCTCTCTCTCTCTCTCTCTCTGTCACTCTCTCTCTCTCTCTGTCCTCTCTCTCTGTCTCTCCCTCTCTCTCTCTCTCTCTCTCTCTCTCTGTCACTCTCTCTCTCTCTCTCTCTCTCTCTCTCTCTCTCTCTCTCTCTCTCTTCTCTCTCTCTCTGTTTTTGACATTTCATAGCGTTATGTTTAATTATACGATTGGTTGATTAATTCACTTTTTGGACAGAGGGCTGGATGAAAACAAGCCACCAATGTGCTTATCCTTTTTTCTTCAATAAAAAGGTTCATTCATTCATTCATTCATTCATTCATTCATTCATTCATTCATTCATTCATTCATTCAATCTCTCTCTCTCTCTCTCTGGATTGATGTTTTCAGTCATTTAACGTCACCATGTTCTCATATTTGATCTTTAATTATTGGCCTTGTTTTGTTTTTGTTTTGTTTTGTTTTGTTTGTTTGTTTGTTGTTGTTGTTGTTTTTTGTTTTTTTATTCAAATCAGAGTCATCATTGATTGTTATTTCTATTTTCGTTTCTGAATGAGTGCCTTTTTATAACATTACCTTAATATTGTATCTCTGTCTTATTTCTTACCTGTTTGTTTGATACTTGGTATGGTTTCTTGCTCTTGGTATTTGAATCACTATAATTGTTGTTTAGTTGAGGCTATCTTTTCATCTTGATGTTATCCCTGAAAAGGACGGGGACTGGATGTAAAAAAGCACACGTGTGCTTATCTATTATCCTCGAATAAAAGAATTTTGTCTTGCCTTCTCTCTCTCTCTCTCTCTCTCTCTCTCTCTCTCTCTCTCTCTCTCTCTCTCTCTCTCTCTCTCTCTCTCTCTCTCCAAAAATAAAAAATAAAAAAATTCTATACGCTGAATTAATATCCAGGAGGACAAAATATATAAGGTAGAGATCTTCAGTCTTTACTCTGCACTTTGCGATATTCGAGCGTAGGGAAAGGGGTTGGAAGGGGAGGGGGAGGGTGTTTAGAGAACGACTACTCCAGTACTAAGCTGCCACTCAATACCGGCCCTTGTATCCAAACCATCGGCAAATGAGTGATCTGGATCATCACCCCCTTGATGGCACTGTTGCTGATAAGTCAGCCCAGATTTATCGCCCTTTACATGGCACTGGAACACAGAGTGAGACGCGGGTTTGATTTGTGTGTTATGTAACTCTGTGGTCTCGTCAAGTGAGGTGGGGGGTTTTTTTGGTAGTAGGGTGTTGTTTCTTGCTTCTTTTTTTTTTTTTTTTTTTTTTTTTTTTAAAACTTTGCCTCCGCGTTTTCCAATAACTGAATTCTCCATCTCTCTCCCTCCTTCCCCTCTACCCCTCTTGATGTCTCCACCCCCTTCTCTTTCGTTCCAGCCCCTCCCCCCTCACTCTCGCTCATCCTCTTCTGCTTCTCTCTATTTATCTGTCTATTATTTATTCATTACTGTTCTACCTCTCCCATCCCCACCAATCCTCTGCATGCTCTCACCCTCTTTTTTTTTTCTATGCACACACATACAGACACACACACTCACTCACGCGCACGCACGTGCACACACACACACACACACTCACGCGCGCGCGCGCACACACACACGCACGCACGCACTCACACACACAAACACACACACACACACACACACACACACACACACACACACGCGCGCGCGCGCGCGCGCGCGCGCGCGCGCGCACACACACACACAGAGACACATACACACACTCTCTCTGTGTTTGTCTCTGTCTCTATCTATCTATCTATCTATCTATCTATCTATCTATCTATCTATCTATCTATCTATCTATCTATCTATCTATCTATCTGTCTGTCTGTCTGTCTGTCTGTCTGTCTGTCTGTCTGTCTACTTCTCTGTAGTTCGTTTAACGTGGGGTTCTCTTGTTAGGAAATGATTTCATCATTCAAAGTTGTTTTTTTCGTTTCTATTTTCAGACTGGCTACTTCCGGGCCCTCAGAGGAATGGAGGAACTGGGTTTACAGCTCTTCAGTTCAGTACTCTTTTGATTCCACAAAGAGTTCTTGGAAAAGAAGAAGACATAATATAGTAAGTTTGTTTGGGGATGGGGGGTGGGTGGAAGGGTTATTAATACATTATGATAATCATCCCCTTCCTCCCTGCTGCCTTTGTCTTCCTTCACCTTTCTTTCTTTCTTTCTTTCTTTCTTTTTTTTTTTTTTTTTTTTTTTTTTCTTTCTTTTCTTTCTTTCTTTCTTTCTTTCTTTCTTTTCTTTTTCTTTCTTTCTTTCTTTCTTTCTTTCTTTCTTTCTTTTTTTTTTTCTTTCTTTCTTTCTTTCTTTCTTTCTTTCTTTCTTTTCTTTCTTTCTTTCTTTCTTTCTTTTTTTTTTTCTTTCTGTCTGTCTGTCTGTCTGTCTTTCTTTCTTTCTTTCTTTCTTTCTGTCTGTCTGTCTTTCTGTCTTTCTTTCTTTCTTTCTTTCTTTCTTTCTTTCTTTCTGTCTGTCTGTCTTTCTTACTTTCTATCTTTCTTTCTGTCTGTCTGTCTTTCTTTCTTTCTTTCTTTCTTTCTTTCTTTCTTTCTTTCTTTCTATCTTTCTTCTGTCTGTCTGTCTGTCTGTCTGTCTGTCTGTCTGTCTGTCTGTCTGTCTGTCTGTCTGTCTTTCTTTCTTTCTTTCTATCTTTCTGTCTTTCTGTCTGTCTGTCTGTCTGTCTGTCTGTCTGTCTGTCTGTCTTTCTTTCTTTCTTTCTGTCTGTCTTTCTTTCTGTCTGTCTTTCTTTCTCTCTTTCTTTCTTTCTGTCTGTCTTTCTTTCTGTCTGTCTCTCTTTCTTTCTTTCTGTCTTTCTTTCTGTCTGTCTCTCTTTCTTTCTGTCTGTCTTTCTTTCTTTCTGTCTGTCTGTCTCTCTTTCTTTCTTTCTGTCTGTCTGTCTGTCTTTCTTTCTGTCTTTCTGTCTGTCTTTCTGTCTTTCTTTCTTTCTTTCTTTCTTCCATGATGTTTAGTCTCTTGTTTGGTTCATTTATTTGCTCATATAATGTGTAAGTTGATGGCTATATTTGTACTGAACAATGACCGATCACTTTTTTTTCAGTCATTTGTTTTAAATCGTCTGTATATAAACAGGCTACGTGTAAACGAGCAAAATTTATGAAACGCTATAGTTGTTTCTCCCAAAAGTTTAGAAAACCTACAACAACAGCCTTAAAAAACATCAGAGTTCAGTCTATTTCGTGAACAATTCTTTTACCCCTCGATTCGCTTGCAACTCCAGGTAAAAATCGCCTTCATCAGAATAAGGGACATAACTGCTCCAGAACAAAAATACAAATTTTGAGGACGACAGTGGTTCTTTCCCTTAGACTTGCACTTTTTCAACTGTTAAGGGGACAACTCCAATAACTGAAACAAGAGACAATTATTGACAGGTTGTGTAAATAGGGAGAGGTTAGGAAGGGGGGGGGGGGGGGGGGGGGGGGGGAGGGGCAAGAATAGAATACAGAGAATACTCATATTCTTATACCCAATCTTCAAATGCGCTCCGTCAGAAGTGCAATTAGGTAAAGACAGTATATTATTCAAGGGGTTTTTTTGTTGTTGTTTTTTAAAGGACACACTGCATAAAAAATACACGTTACATTTTTTATATCTGACAGAAATAACAGTATTCTCCATGTTGTCTTTTTTTCTCTTTCCTCGGTTAGAACTCCGAGGTTCAGAGGTTGTTCATCACTGGTGAGATCTTTTGTTGTGCATGCAACTTTTAAATTCCCCCAATAAGATAGCCAATTTCTGTTTGGGGGGAAATGATATTTTACTTTATATTTTTCTTTTTATTACTTATTTATTTTTATTTTTCACATTTTACACCACTTTAAGTCACGGCAGATTTCTCTGCTTGAAATTCGGGCCGCTCTCCCGGGGAGAGCGCGTCGCCACTTTTTTTTTTAATCATTTTATTTTATGTCACAACAAATTATCTGCGTGAAATTCGGGCTGCTCTCCCCAGGAGAGCGTTTCGCCACAAGTGGAGCACCTTCCCATTATTTTTTTTTCTGTCTGCAACTGTATATTTCTTTTTAGAGTGGCTTTTTTTCTACAGAATTTTGCTAGGGACAACCCCCTTGTTGCTGTGGGTTCTTTTACGTGCGCTAAATAATGATGTGTAACACGCGGGACCTCGTTTTATCGTCTCATCGGAAAGACTAGTGCCCAGACCACCACTCATGGTCTAATGGATGGGGGAAATGTTTTGAGCCCAAACAGCCCAAGAGCAGTGCTTCCTTTATGGTTGTTGGATAGCATCCAAAGTACTTAATTTGGCAATATATTACTTTTCTCCTGCACACCTGTATACGTTTACTCTGCAATATGATTATGCAAGTTTAATCACCCGCAAAACTATCCCATTCTCATGTATGCAGTATTTCAAACATGGCTGATGAAACAACCGTTGATACATCTAAAGAAATATTATTCAACAGCAAGGTAGAAAGGGACCAGTTCGAGGGGTTTATGACCTTATGTAACACCTGCATCAGTTACAGGAAAAAAGAAAGAAGGGAAATGGAAACAAAGAGAAGACATGCACTAGGAACCTGACAGGCGAAGCAACACACACACACACACACACACACACACACACACACACACACACACACACACACACACACACACACACACACACACACACACACACACGTACACACACTGCACTCGTGCGCATGCGTACACATTGTTTGTGTAGTGTTAAAACGATTTGAATAAAGTCGTGAGGCAGTTACATTATCAAAAGACAAGAAAAAATACACCAACCTGTTTGAAAGCAAGACAAACCGGTTTGTCTGTGGTTGAGTTGGTTTTTGAAGAACGCTGCAGGCATATATATATATATATATATATATATATATTATATATATATTATATATATATATATATATATATAATACACATATAATGTGCCTACCCCCAAATCTTCCCGCCCAAAACAGAGACGCAGAAAGGAGGGATAGATAAAAATGACTTCAGTGTGGTGCATTTTGAAAATTAATTGTCAAATAATGCATTTTGTGTTGTAGCGTATTGTATTGCACTGTACTGTGTGTTAGTTAGTTCTTCAGTTTAACGTCCTTCCACTAAATAGTGATATCAGACGTGTGTGTGTGTGTGTGTGTGTGTGTGTGTGTGTGTGGTGTGTGTGTGTGTGTGTGTGTGTGTGTGTGTGTGTGTATGTGTGTTGTGTGTGTGTGTGTGTGTGTGTGTGTGTGTAAGAGAGAGGGTGCATGTGCGCGTGCGTGTGTGTATGCATGTGCATGTGTGAGTATGTATGCATGTGTATACTCTTGTGTGTGTGTGTGTGTGTGTGTGTGTGTGTGTGTGTGTGCTTGCGTGCGTGCGTGTGTGTTGTGTGTGTGTGTGCACGTGCATGTGTATGTGTACAACCACTATTGCTACTAGTCCCATGTGTACTTCTTCAACTGCTGCTGTTTACTGCTGCAGTTTTTGCCGTTACAACTGCTGCTGTTACTGCTGCAGTTTTTGCCGTTACCACTGCTGCTGTTACTGCTGCAGTTTTTGCCGTTACAACTGCTGCTGTTACTGCTGCAGTTTTTGCCGTTACCACTGCTGCTGTTGCTGCTGCATGTTTTTGCCGTTACAAATGCTGCTGTTGCTGCTGCAGTTTTTGCCATGCTGCTGTTACTGCTGCAGTTTTTGCCGTTACCACTGCTGCTGTTACTGCTGATGCTACTGTATTTTTACAACGGCTGTTGTTTCTGCCACTGCTGTTGCCGCAATTTTTGCTCATAGGCTACTGCTGGTGTTTCTCTTACTACTTACTACTGGTGTTTCTGCTACTACTATCTGCTGCTGCTGCTGCTTGCTGCTGTTTATACTGCTAAAATTTCACCTGCGTGTATTTTTGCTAGTGTGCTGCTACAACAGCCATTGCTACTTGTATTACAATCACTGGTGGTACTACGGCTGTTCTGCTAATATGACTGCTTACTATTGCTTCCTCTGCTGTTTCTGATGTAAACGCCACCGCTGCTGCTGCTGTTCAGTGGCTACTTTGAATGCTGCTTCTTGTGGTGTTAACTACTTCTTCTGCAGTTGCTGCTGCTGTTACTGCTACTGCTGTTGTTACTACTACTGGTACTATTACTACTACTGC
The DNA here is from genome assembly GCA_030674155.1 of Stramonita haemastoma. Lineage (NCBI taxonomy): Eukaryota > Metazoa > Mollusca > Gastropoda > Neogastropoda > Muricidae > Stramonita > Stramonita haemastoma. The sequence goes on along the minus strand of CM060335.1, from coordinate 16,736,253 downwards.
TACTGTTACTGCTGTTGTTACTACTACTGCTACTTTTACTACTTCTGCTACTGTTACTACTATTGCTACTGTTACTACTACTACTGCTACTGTTACTACTACTGCTACTGTTACTACTACTGCTGCTGTTACTACTAGTGCTACTGTTACTACTAGTGTTACTGTTACTACTACTGCTACTGTTACTACTACTGCTACTGTTACTGCTACTGTTACTACTATTGCTGCTGTTACTACTACTGTTACTGTTACTTCTTCTGTATTATTACTACTACTGGTACTATTACTACTACTGCTACTGTTACTGCTACTGCTGCTGTTACTACTGCTATTGTTACTACTACTGCTACTGTTACTGCTACTACTACTGCTACTGTTACTACTAGTGCTGCTATTACTGCTACTGTTTCTACTACTGCTGCTGTTACTACTACTGCTGCTGTTACTACTACTGCTACTGTTACTACTACTGCTGCTGTTACTACTACTGCTGCTGTTACTACTAGTGCTACTGTTACTACTACTGCTGCTGTTACTGCTACTGTTACTACTACTGTTACTACTACTGCTGCTGTTACTACTACTGCTGTTGTTACCACTATGCTGCTGTTACTGCTAGTGCTGCTGTTACTACTAGTGCTACTGTTACTACTATACTGCTGCTGTTACTGCTACTGTTACTACTACTGTTACTACTACTGTTACTGTTACTACTAACTGTTACTGTTACTACTACTGCTACTGTTACTACTATTGCTACTGCTACCACTACTGCTACTGTCAGTGCCATTGATGCCGCTGCTGGTACTTCTAATGCTTCAGTTGCTGTTACTACAGCCAAACTTGCCTCTACTTTTACCACTATTGCTGTTATTGCTGTTGCAACTGCTTCTACCAGCGCAGCTAGTACTATAACTTCGTTTGGCGTTGCTGCTGCCACTACTACTGGTGCTACTGCTACAACTACTGCCGTTGCTACTGCTTCTGCTGCTGGTGTTATGGCTTCTGCTACAGCTACTGCTGTTGGTATTGCTTCTGGTGCTACTGCTGCTTTGTAGTTACCGATGTTGCGGCTGCTGGCGCTATTGTTACTATCGATAGTGCTGCTGCTATTACAACTATAAATTAATAATACTGATGAATGAATGATAGTGGTGATGCTGAAAGATGGACAGTTCTGTTGTACATTTCAGCCAGAATGCTGCCCGTGCACAGATGAAGAGGACTACGTTGTCCAGCCAGGTACAAAAGGTTGGTGATGCACCCCCCCCCCCCCCCTGCCCCCCACACACACATACACACACTCGCTGTCTCTCTGTCTCTGTCTGGTCTGTCTGTCTGTCTGTCTGTCTGTCTGCCTGTCTGTCCGTCCGTCTGTCTGTCTGTCTGTCTGTCTGTCTGTCTGTCTGTCTGTCCGTCCGTCCGTCCGTCCGTCCGGGTCCGTCCGTCCGTCGTCCGTCCGTCCGCTCTCTCTCTCTCTCTCTCTCTCTCTCTCTCTCTCTCTCTCTCTCTCCTCTCTCTCTCTCTCCTCTCTCTCTCTCTCTTCTCTTCCTCTCTCTCTTCTCTTCTCTCTCTCTCTCTCTCTCGTCTCTCTCTCTCTCTCTCTCTCTCTCTCTCTCTCTCTCTCTCTCTCTCTCTCTAGTATAATGGCCTGTGGCCGATGTACAATAAACATCCGAGTTCCGAGTTCTCTCTCTCTCTCTCTCTCTCCTCTCTCTCTCTCTCTCTCTCTCTCTCTCTCCTCTCTCTCTCTCTCTCTCTCTCTCTCTCTCTCTCTCTCTCTCCTCTCCTCTCTCTCTCTTCTGTCTGTCTCTCTCTCTGTCTCTCTGTCTCTCTCTCTAATATGTATGTGCCAAAAAGCTTTCCCCCCATCTACTAGACCTGAGTGTTGGTCTGGGTGTTAGTCTTTTGGGTGAGATTTTTCATTTATCTTATTTTATTCTTTTATATCGAGAATAATGGAATAAGCACTCATGATGATAAACAGAAGTGTGCCACACATATTGAGAGCACATACCCCCACCCCCCAAAAAAGAAAAAAAAACATTAAAAAAAACATAAAAACTAATCACAACAACAACAGCAGCAACAACAACAACACTCACACACACACACACACACGCACGCACGCACGCACGCACGCGCGCGCGCACACAACACACACACACACACACACACCACACACACACACACACACACACACACACACACACCAAAAAAAAAAAAACCTAACCAAAAATCAAAGCAAAACAAAAAACAACAACCAAAATAGAACCACACAAAAAACCCCAACCAAACAAAAAAAACAAAAACCCCAACAACAACAATAAGGAAACAAAACAAAACAACATCAACAAAAAACACGGTAACAAGAGGGTTGTCTTTGACAACATTTGGTCGAAAATTAGCCTGAAGCCACTCAGATAAGGAGTTTTTAAATTTGGGTGGCACTACTCTTGTGGCGACGCGCTCTCCTTGGGGGAGAGTAGCCCGAATTCAGGCAGGGAGATTCGCAGTGACTGAAAGCGGTTAGGCCTACTGTAAGCCTATTAATTCTTAAGTCAGATCAACACACCTCAACACAAAGTCAAGTGGACTACCAAGCCTTGGATATTTTTAGCTTCGTCGCGAAGGCCTAACAGGAACTTACGGGGTTTTCCAAAAACGGGAGCAATCTGACTGGCTGTTGTTAAAATCAAACAACCTCACCGCAGCCAATGGAATCACT
>CM060335.1:16714520-16722020 GCA_030674155.1 Stramonita haemastoma | reverse complement strand
TCTCCTTCCTCTCGTCATTTTCTCCTTCCCCTTCTCCCTCCCTCTCTCTTTCTTTACCAATCCATTTTTATTTCTTTTTTTTTTTGTTCACGCCCCCTCCCCCTCTCTTCGGTGTTCCCCTCCCCTCCTCTCCCTCTTTGCCATTGTCTTTTTGTCAGTGGCTGTCAGTTGTTTTCCATTGAAGGAGGGCAGGAATGGTGAGAACTAGAACCGTCAGTCACTGTGACAGAATGTGCTCCTGACAGTGTGTGTGACAGTGTGTGTGTGCCCATGAATTTGTGTTTGTGTTGCTTACAGATCTATCTATACCAAAGGAGGGGAAAATCGCAAGTAAGGGGGTCGTGTGTGTGTGTGTGTGTGTGTGTGTGTGTGTGTGTGGTGTGTGTGTGTGTGTGTGTGTGTGTGTGTGTGTGTGTGTGTGTGTGGTGTAGTGTGGTATGGTATTGTGTGGTGGTGGTGGTGGTGGTGTGTGGGTGTGTTTGTTTGTTTGTTTTAAGTCGCTTTAATCTTGTTTTGTGGACCACATACCAAACTACAGAAACTAACCACACCATGAAGAAAATAATGCATAGCCCGAGGGAGCTCTCTGTCATTCCACTTTGGGGGTGTTGGAGATTGATTTTGAAAAACAACAACGACAACAACAACAAAACCGTTTATCTTTTTGAAAGCTTCTTTATGTAAAATCATGTCATTTTGTTCGATCATATATTTTGCTTTCTTATTTGCCTTTTTTTTTTTTTTTTTTTTAAAGTTTGAACTTTTCCAGGGTAGCTTGTCAACAATTGCACTTGAGTGAATGGCTTGAAGAACCGCCACATGAATTGTGCAGTATTGTTTAACTGTGTGTGAGAGAGATAGGTAGTAGATGCTTTGTGTGTATGTGTGTGGAATGCTGATATAAATTTAATTAGCATTGGCAGTGAAGGGGACACGGAGAGAGAGAGAGAGAGAGAGAGAGAGAGAGAGAGAGAGAGAGAGAGAGAGAGAGAGAGAGAGAGAGAGAGAGAGAGTGTGTGTGTGGAGAGAGAGAGAGAGAGAGAGAGAGAGAGAGAGAGAGAGAGAGAGAGAGAGAGAGAGAGAGAGAGAGAGAGAGATGAGTGAGTGTGTGTGTGTGTGTGTGTGTGTGTGTGTGGAGAGAGAGAGAAGAGAGAGAGAGAGAGGAGAGAGAGAGAGAGAGAGAGAGAGAGAGAGAGAGAGAGAGAGAGAGAGAGAGAGAATGTGTGTAGAATAGTTACTGACGGCTCTCTTTGAGGTGAGTTTTGATAGTGGAGCGCTTGTCCTATCTTGAGAGTGTCTACTGTTTGTAATTCACAAAAGGAATTGTATTGTGTTTCATTTCCTCTCTCTCTCTCTCTTCCTGCTTGATTGTCTACCTCTCGCTCCGTCCTTCACACGTGCGCGCGCACACATACACACACATGCGCGTGCACGCACGCACTCACGCACACACACATCACACACACACTTCTGTCCTGTATTTGAGTCACACATTCACACACACACACGCACGCAAGCACGCACGCAAGCACGCAAGCACGCACGCAAGCACGCACGCACACACACATACACACACACACACACGCACGCGCACACACACATACACACACACACACACGCACACACACACACACACACACACGCACACACACACACGCACACACACACACACACGCACACACACACACACACACACACACGCACGCACGCACACACACACCACGCACGCACCACACACACACACACACACACACACACACACACACTTTTGTCCTGTATTTGAGTCACAGAAAGCCCCATAATGAAAAATACTACCCAACCACTAACGCCTTTCTCTGCATCAGTAGATGCTTTCCATTTAATTTCAACCTTTTATATCTTGTTTGTATGTATGTTCGTGTCTATAGAAAGAGGAGAGAGAGAGAGAGAGAAGAGGAGAGAGAGAGAGAGAGAAGAGAGAGAGAGAGAGAGAGAGAGAGAGAGAGAGGCAGGCAGAGAGGGGGAGAGAGAGAGAGAGGTTAAAATTAATGTGGGACATATTTGGGATGGGGAGAGGAAGGACATTATAACTGTGGTGTACAAAACCCTATAATAGCCCAGTGTAAACACTGGGTGAGGGAGACAGACAGGATGTCCTTCTTCACGTGAACAGAAGGGCCCAGTCTCCAGATGAAAGGCTTTTTATAAGAATGAAATGTTTGAAGATGATGGACACACTCGGCCATGTCCCTTTTTCAGAAAAAAATTGTTGTTTTTTTCTCTTTGATTTTGTTTTTAAAGGGTGTCTAAATGAAAAAACTGCTTTCAGCAATCGGGGTTTAATAACCTGATTTAAGTTTTAGGTCATGTCTTGCTCTTTAAAGAAAAACGATTGCCCCATTCTGTGTAAGGTTGTCTGTCTGTCTGTCTGTCTGTCTGTCTTCTTTAGAGCTCTCTGTCTGTCTGTCTGTCTGTCTGTCTGTCTGTCTGTCTGTCTGTCTGTCTGTCTGTCTGTCTTCTCTCTCTCTCTCTCTCTCTCTCTCTCTCTCTCTCTCTCTCTCTCTCTCTCTCTCTCTCTCTCTCCTCTCTCTCTCTCTCTCTCTCTCTCTCTCTCTCTCTCCTCCCTCCCTCCCTTCCTCTCCTTCTCCCCCCCTCCCTCACCTTTGCCTCTCCCTCCATGCGCATGGACATTATAGAATCGTGACCAGACGTATCGCGCCTACCCACACAGTATATAACTCGTGTACAGATCACCGTTGTCAACGTGAGTCAGAATTATGATACATTTTCGTGGAAAGTATCTTTGCTGACCAGGAAATTGTTCATTTTTATGCTTGTGACTTTCTTTTGTGAAACTATATTCTCCATAGGGAAAACCATATTCTGGAACCTTTCATATACATATATCATGGAAACTTTCAAACATATCTGCATAGCCAGGATATTCTATGGCAACTTTCAAACATGGCTACATAGCCAAAATATGATTTTATGACAACTTTCAACGTGGCTACATAGCCAGCGTATGTTATGGAAACTTTCACACACAGCCAGAATACGTTATGGAAACTTTCACACACAGCCAGAATACGTTATGGAAACTTTCACACACAGCCAGAATACGTTATGGAAACTTTCACACACAGCCAGAATACGTTATGGAAACTTTCACACACAGCCAGAATACGTTATGGAAACTTTCACACACAGCCAGAATACGTTATGGAAACTTTCACACACAGCCAGAATACGTTATGGAAACTTTCACACACAGCCAGAATACGTTATGGAAACTTTCACACACAGCCAGAATACGTTATGGAAACTTTCACACACAGCCAGAATACGTTATGGAAACTTTCACACACAGCCAGAATACGTTATGGAAACTCTCACACACAGCCAGTATACGTTATGGAAACTTTCACACACAGCCAGAATACGTTATGGAAACTTTCACACACAGCCAGAATACGTTATGGAAACTCTCACACACAGCCAGTATACGTTATGGAAACTCTCAAGCATGGCCAGAATACATTATGGAAACTCTCAAGCACAGCTGTACAGCTAAACTGACAGTAACACGCCACATCGGGAGGGATAAGGTTAGACATGACAGCTTAGCTGCTCCCCTTATAGCCTAACCAGCGATGTGCAATTTTCCTCATTCGCACAGTTTTGATGTCAACACCCCGCTTCAGTGGTTTTGACATGGGGTAAACAAGTACAGGGGTTTAGGAATCTAAACCGTATCTACCTTTACACTGCTCCTCTAGAACAATGTATTATAACGATGGAACGTACACATCATCATCTCACTATTGATGAATTTGGAGCTCTAACCGAGGAACGAATTTTGTAGGTTTGCTGCTGTAGATGTAGAGCTTTGTTTCTTAAAAAAAATTAAGTGAGCAAGAGGACTTCTACAAAAACACAGAAACACAGAACATACAGTTAGACAGGCAGACACACACACATATGCACGCTACCCCCCACCCCCATTCCCCAAACACACACACACACTTACACACACACACACACACACACACACACACACACACACACCACACACACACACACACACACACACACACACACACACACACTTCCTAGGATTTTGTCAGGCATCCTCTGACTGCAGAGTCTGACTCTTAGAAAGTTCTACCTGACTGCTACTCCAAGCACTACTCCTTACTTCTCTTCTCCCCCCTCCAAACACACACACACACGCACACACACACACACACACACACACACACACACACACACACACACACACACACACACCACGCACGCACGCACGCACGCACGCACGCACGCACGCACGCGCGCGCGCGCACACACACACACACACAACGACACATCACGGCCTATGCACCCAACTAAATCAAGCACCCATCTCCTTTGATCTTCCTCTACATTCATCTCCCCTCTACCCCCCACCCTGCATTTTTTTCCGCCGCCATCACCAAAGTAGTAGTCTTGGCACAGACAGTGTTGAATAGAGAGGAAATGAACAGACACAGGGGGATATAGATATAGATCTAGTGGAAATGAATTCGACACAGAGATATATGAAGTGGAAATGAATATAACACAGAGGGATACATATGGAGTGGAAATGAATATGACACAGAGGGATATACATGAAGTGGAAATGAATATGACACAGAGGGATATAGATAAAGTGGAAATGAATATGACACAGAGGGATATATGAAATGGAAATGAATATGACACAGAGGGATATATATATATATATAATATTGGAAATGAATATGACACAGAGGGATATATATATGAAGTGGAAATGAATATGACACAGAGGGATATATATATGAAGTGGAAATGAATCTGACACAGAGGGATATAGATAAAGTGGAAATGAATGACACAGAGGGATACAATATATATAAAGAAAAAAATCAAATAACAATGAGGTTTTAAGGAGGAAATAGACATAGAGGGATAACTGAAGAATGAATAAAAGGACATAGAGGGATATAAATGACACAGAGTGATATAATATGAAGATGGTGAAAAAAAGAAGAAGAAGGATAATAGAGAAAGAGGGAGAGAGAACATTTTTGAAGCTTTTTATTGAGGGAAAAGAATAAGCGCACATAATGGGTTTTTAACATGCAGCCTTCTGTCAGGGAAAATTTATGGATGATGAAGAACAACCTACAACAATCAGTTAACAAATAAATATTCAAAAATCTCAAAGAATATCAATCGTACAGAAATATCAATACAACACATAACAACACAGCAATCAGTTTACCCCCCCCCCCCTCCCAGAAAACAAATCAACCAACCAACCCCCCCGAAAACCCCCCCCCCCCCCCACAACAAACAAAAAACAAAAAACAAAAAAACCCAAACCCCCCAAAACTAAAACAAACAAAAACACCATCACAGAGAGAGAGAGAGACACACACACACACACACACACACACACACACCACACACACACACACACACACACACACACACACACACACAGAGAGAGAAACAGAGAGAGAGAGAGAGAGAGAGGGGGGGGGGGGCTGGAAAGACATTGAATAGAAAAGGAGTGAGTGAGTGAGAGGAAAGAAATGAACATGTCGTCAGAGAGGTAGGTTTTCCTGGTAAAAAGTACAGAGCTGCTGTTGATAACATGGATGTGAAAGGGTTTAACCCTCTTTGTTCCTTCCTTCCTTCCTTTGCTTTTGAGTTCTGGTTTTGTTTGTTCTGGGGCTGGTTTTTTGTTAATTTGTTTTGTTTTTTTGTTTATACTCATCAGTGTGATTTCTGTATTCATGTGTTCAAAGGCGTATTGTTTATCAGTTTGATGTCTTTATATTCACTTGTTCAAGGGTGTTTTGTTTATCAGTTTTAGTTCTGTATTCATTTGTTCAAAGGCGTATTGTGTATCAGTTTTTATTTCTATATATCCTCTTGTTCAAGGGCGTTTTTGTTCATCGACTTTTTTCTGTATTCATTTCTTCAAGGGCGTTTTTGTTAATGAGTTAGTTTAGTTCTACTTGTGCGTGTTACATTACTTATTTGCTGGTTTTCCTGTAGTGTGTTGGTTTATTTTGGAATGGCAATGACTCTGGAACGATGTTTGTTTTGTTTACTGTTCTGCGGTTTAGGATCATGGGTGTCAGGGGGAATGGCGCTGCAAGAAATGTTGAGATTGTTGTGAATAGTCCCCCGCCCCGTGTGTGTGTGTGTGTTCGATTCATTTTACGTCTTTTCACAAAATGTGATATTAGACATTTAAAAAAAAAATAAAAATAAAAATAAAAAATAAATAAATAAATAAATAAAAAAGTGTGTGTGAGTGTGTATGTGGGGAGGGGGGTGGGGGTAGGGGGGAGGAGTTTTGGAAGTGGGGAAGGGGGTTAATTCACAAAATCTACACAGAACAGTTAAGAAAAATAATAATAATAATAATAATAAACACAAATGTATATAATTCTTGAATACAAAAAAGTAAAAATTCCAAATTCTGAACAGAATCTAACGCATGAACAATAAAACTATTTACAACCATAACCAACAAGAGAAAAATCTAATCAACAATGGGAAATGACTTTTAAGTCCGTAATAATCAAAAATAAAGAACCAATAGGACAGTGCAGTAATGATTTGAAAAATGTATACCTCAGTAATGGATCATTGAATATCTCTGATGAGGATGATGAGGTAAGAACAGGTATATAACTTTTCAGCATGCTGCATATCAATATATGATCAACAGTTATACTATGTCCACATATGCAAGATACATGTCCAACATATTTTGTTTTAAAACAGTTCATTTCCCATCTGCAAGCCAGAGAAACAATTTCTTTTATACAAGAAAAATCTGTTTCATATTTTTTAACAAAGGACTGAAATTTTACCATCCTTTCATATACACCTTGACAACCAAGTTTCTTTTCTTCATATTGGAATAACTTTTGTTCTGCTTTTTTCCACAATCTGATAACATTCTTGTAGTGACAAATGAAGTGTCAAATTTTCCACATCTATCAATTGTTTTGCCCCATTTTTTTGCTAAAAGATCAACTGTTTCATTGTAATGTATACCAGAGTGAGATGGAATCCAACAAAAAGTTATATCTGAACCTTTGAGGGTGAGGAGATGAATTAAATGACAAATCTCAAAAACAAGTTCTGATCTAACTTTTGTTTGCATAGAACTGATGGCTTGAATTACTGATTTGGAATCAACACAAAAAAAGAATGCGGAAAACAGCCCTTGGGAAATCAATTAGGAAATTGAGTGCCATTAATATTGCTATAAGTTCTGCTGTAAAAAATTGACATATTCTCCCCAAGATGAAATGATTTTTCCGATTTCAGCTCTGGTATAATGTATGCAGCACCGGCATTATTGTTTAAGACTGAGCCATCAGTGAAAACTTTTAAATGGTTTGAATAGTGTTCTTCCAAATGAATTTTTGCTTGAGAAGATACTAGATTTATATTACAATTCTTTATTAACTCAATATAATTTATATCAAA
>CM060335.1:16704520-16709520 GCA_030674155.1 Stramonita haemastoma | reverse complement strand
ACAGACGCAGAAAGATACACAGACAAGGTTGGGCCGGGCGCGAGCTTTTACATAACTGTGTGCACGCATGCTCATGCAGGCACATGAGACATGGAGATTGAAGAGAGAAACAGAAAGAGACAGGGAAAAAAATGGGAAGGGGGAGGAAAGAGTGGGGAAGGGAGGAGGGGAGGATTACAACTGCAGTGCCAGGTCATTAAAACTCTCTGTGAAGGGGAGTGGGGTAGGGGGAGAGGAGAGGGAAGGAAGAAGGGGGGAAGAGGAGGAACTGGGGGAGGAGAGGAAAGTGTGTGAGGGGGGGGGGGGAGAAGAGGGGGAAGAGTAGAACCCAGTGGCAGGTTTAGTTCTAAGCCTAACCTTGCCAATCACTACCAAAGCCTGGCAGTCTGTCTGTCTGTTCTGTCTGTCTGTCTGTCTGTCTGGGGGTCTTCTTCTCCTCACTTCACTCCTTCTCTTCCTCCTACCCACCTTCATTATCTCTGACTTTGCTTCCTCCCACCACACTACCTACCTACTTACCTGTCTTCCCTTTCACCTGCATCAAAGGGCTTCCTCCTGATCTACTGTGGCAGCCCCCGCACCTCCCCCCTTTTTCACCTAGGCTAGAGCTACTGCTCTTTTCCTTCCCTCGCGCGCCTCTCTTTTGTAAGCGGTGGTAGATCTATCTATCTATCTATCAATAATGACCAGCCAGCTGTTGTCGGTGTCACTTTACAACTGCAAGCGTTAGGCTAGGCCTAGGCTAGGCCAGGATGCTGGCTTTTCCGCCATCTATATCCCCTGTACTATGTGAGTGAAGGTCTTTCCTGAATAGAATAAATATAGCCTATCCGTGTCCGTGTGTGTGTGTGGAGACTTGGCCGAGGGCAAATAGTCGGGAGTTTTGTCATTTTGACCCGTGAAAGAAAGTCAGCGGCCAAACAGACTAGCGTTACATCGCCTAAAAAAACCAATGCTTGCCTCTGCCAGCCGCTACAACCACCACCGCCACCACCACCACCACCACCACCACCACCACCACCGCCGCCGCAACTACTTCTTTCTACCACCCTCTTCTCTAGCCGTAGCCAGCGGGATAGCCTAGCCTAGCGAGACAGAGGGGGTGGAGGAGCGTGGCCCGACCCCGGGGGTGTTCCCGGGAGAAGTGCAGCTGGCAGCGGCACGGGCAGGAAGACGGAGCATCGGAAACTGGGCCCCACCCCAGGGAGAGGGGGTAAAAATAGCGGCGAGGAGAAGAGAGAAGAGAAGAGAAGAGAGAAAGAAGAAGCGCAGCCTAGAGGGGGGAAATAGCGAGTTTGGCAGCGAGGAGAGTTGAGAAAGAGAAAGTGATGGATCAAGGGAGTAGGGGATTGTTGTGTGGTGGTGGTGTGTGTGTGTGTACGGGACAGTGGCAGAGAGAGAGAGATAACCTCCTAACCAGCCAGAAGAAGCAGTAGCCCTAGCCTAGCCCAAGTTAGGGGGGATACTGACCGCACGCCGGTACGGTGTGGTTGGGATGTTTCAAAACTTTCACTGGGAATTATTATTCTGAGGACAAAAGCAGCGATAGTGACAAGGTGAGTACAGGAAGGGATGATTGACTGACACTATCATTCTCTTGTGTGTCTGTTCACTTTAGGTTAAGTGGGTGGTGTGGTGGGTGAAAGGGGTGAAGAGACAAAGGAGAGAGAGAGAGAGAGAGAAGAGAGAGAGAGAGAGAGAGAGAGAGAGGAGAGAGAGAGAGAGAGAGAGAGAGAGAGGTGAGGATGGAGCGTTGTGAACTGTGTAACCTTAGTTGTGAAGTTTCTGAACAGGTGCCCAGAATAGATGTGCCCTTCTCTCTCCTGCCAGCCTAGGAGAGAAAGTTGTATCATGCTCCTGCACTTTCGCTGGGGCACTGACAGATCTGTTTTTCTTTTCTGTCTTTGATTTTTCTCTCTTTTCTTTCTTTCTTTCTTTCTTGTCGTAGATGGGAAGATTTCGAGGTGCACAAACCTGCAAACAAACTGCATGTTTGTTTTTTGACTTGTGGAGATTACGACTTGCTCGTTTTTATTCTTTTTTTATTACTTATTTCTATTATTATTATTATTATTATTATTATTATTATTATTATTATTATTATTATTATTTTAGCGTTAACCGATCTCTCTCTCTCTCACACACACACAAACACACACACACACACACACACAACACACACACACACACACACACACACACACACACACACACACACACACACACACACACACACACACACACAATCATGCACTCTGTTACAATACATACATGTTGTCACACTCACACACATTTAGAGAGAGAGAGAGAAGGCAAGGCAAGGCAAGGCAAGGCAAGGCAAAAATTCTTTTATTCGAGGATAATAGATAAGCACTCATGTGCTTTTTTACATCCAGTCCCCGCGAGAGAGAGAGAGAGAGGAGAGAGAGAGAGAGAGAGAGAGAGAGAGAGAGAGAGAGAGAGAGAGAGAGAGAGAGAGAGAACACTGAACACTGAAATGCTTTAATGTACTTCGGCCATTGGCCACAATACAAGCAACAAAAGAAAAAGATGGTGGGTGGTGGTGTGGTGATGACACATATCCTCATAATAATTGTCAACAATTACATATATACAAATGGTGGTGCACATACATATCATCATTATCATTATCATCTTTGACCAGTTGTCAACTTCATCATCTCATCATTATTACTGTTATAATGTTATTAACGAGAGAGATACATGTGCACTCACGCACGAGCACGCAGAGAGAGGAGAGAGAGAGAGAGAGAGAGAGAGAGAGAGAGAGAGAGAGAGAGAGAGAGAGAGAGAGAGAGAGAGAGAAGGGGGGAGGGAAGGAGGTGTCCACTAATGCAACTTGACATGAGAAATCAATACTTGAACTGATGCTAAATGCTGTTGTCAGACAGGCACAAAGAAATTTAGGACCTTTTTGGGGCAAAGAGGGGGAAATATTTTAAAAGGCAGTTAGCACCCTGATTTTACAGACTGCCTTAAAATAATGCCAGCTGTCGGTCACTGTCTGCATACAGAGAGAAGGCAGAAACACAGAACCCCCCCCCCCCCTCTCTCTCTCTCTCTCTCTCTCTCTCTCTCTCTCTCTCTCTCTCTCTCCCCCTCGATATCTCCCTCTGGGTCCTTCTCTTTCCCCCCACCCCCCTCTGTCTCTGTTTTTCTGTGTCCGTATGTTTGTCTGTCGGTCGGTCTGTCTGTCTATCTGTCCTTCTTTCCTCTTCCTTTTCCCCCGTCGTCCTCGTGTCTTCTGTTGTCTGTCTGTTGTCGTCTGTCTGTCTGTCGCGTCGGTCTCTCGGTCGTGTCGGTCGTCGTCTGTCTCGTCTGTCTTCTGTCTTCTGTCTCTCTCTCTCTCTCTCTTCTCCTCTCTCCTTCTCTCTCTCCTCTCTCTCTCTCTCTCTCTCTCCTCTCTCTCTTCTCTCCTCTCCTCTCTCTCTCTCTCTCTCTCTCTCTCTTTCCCTCTCCCTTCCTTACTCTCCCTCCCCCCCCACCTCTCTCTCTCCCTCCCTCTTCCTCTCTCCCTTCCTCCCTCCCTTCCTCACTCTCCCTCTCTCTTTTCTCTCCCTCCCTCCCTCTCTATCTGTCTCTGAGAAGTGGCGATTTTGTAACAGACAAAGACTATTGTCACGTATGCAAGTACTTTTTTGATTTAATGGTCATATTTGGCACAAAACTGAATTCAGTGGAGTGCAGTCACAAATGGACAGAACGTGACGGAGCATATTACATGAATTTATTTTTATACATATTAATGCAATATATATTCTTATCTATATTTTCCATAGCATTCAACTTATTAATGATTATATAGTGCGTTATATTCCTTGAAGTAAATGTTGTCCTTCATACTATCCTCTAGATATTAAGGACATTAAATTGAAAATAATTTGAAAACTGCCATTTTTAGGTTGCGCGTTGAAAGACTCGTTAAACACTCCCCACCATCTTCTCGTTTTCAGTTGATAAATAGATAAATGAATGAATGAATGAATGAGTTACTTGTATAAAACAATTGTAAAACTGAGCTATCCCCACTCACACACTGTTTAAAGAAAATAAACAATCAAAGAAATTAATTCACGAATCCGAAAAGGAAAAAAGGATTCCCCCCCCCCCCCTTCTTTTTTTTTCAGTGGCAAATTGTGGGGATAGGGGAGAGAGAGAAGAGAGAGAGAGAGAGAGAGAGAGAGAGAGAGAGAGAGAGAGAGAGAGAGAGAGAGAGAGAGAGAGAGAGAGAGAGAGAGAGTGGAGTTGAGGGTTAGGGAAAAGAGGAGAGAGAAGAATGGAGGGGGAGGGGGGAAATAAAAAAGATGCCAACAATAACTCCGAAACGGTAACCGGAACTGGAAAGAATAAACATGGCGTTCTACACAGGTAGATCACTCACAGAGTTAACCTGAAAACTTAGCGCTAAGGGAGGAGAGAAGCAAAACCCCGCAGGTTGCGTAAAACCCGGGCCTGATGCTTTTAAGAACCGAAAACGAATACACAGTGAAAGAGCAATTAGGTGGTGATTGGGAGCGGGGAAAGCAGAGCTTCCTCCTTTTCTCTCTCTCTGTCTCTGTCCTCTCCCCCCCCCCCCCCCTCTCTCTCTGTATCTCTGTATCTCTCTCTCTCGTGCTTAATTTTCTTTTTTTTTTTCCTTTTAAGTTAAGCCCGTGGAGGAAATGGGAAATGAAAGATGGATCTGTAACCCCCGTTTCTCTGTGTGTGTGTGTGTGTGCGTGTGTGTGGCGTGTGTGTGTGTGTGTGTGCGTGTGTGTGTGTGTGTGTGTGTGTGTGTGGTGTGTGTGTTGTGTTGTGTGTGTGTAAGTGTGTGTGTGTGTGTATGTGTGTGTGTGTTTGAGAGGGGGGGGGGGGTGAACAGCTGTGAAGTGGGGAGTGATAGTTGTGTGCTGGCTCTTCATATTGTTCTGGTGTCTGTCATCGAGAGTTTGCACCTGCTTCTTCACATCTTCACAAAGTGGCGCGTGCGTGCGTGCGCG
>CM060335.1:16682020-16692020 GCA_030674155.1 Stramonita haemastoma | reverse complement strand
TTAAAATCCGGAAAATTGAAGGCGGCCTTAACAAGCGTGGCATAATGTTGTTTACAGCCGTGGAATTGACGTTGCAGCCGTATTTGCATTATCGCATCGATCTCTGTCTGTTTTGTCACTTTGTTTGCCTCTGTCTATGTAATGACTCTCAAGGTTTGCTGTCCATAGAATGTTTGCCTACTGATTCGGTATTGTTGTTTTTTTTTTGCTTGTGTTTGTTTTTTTCACCTGTACTCGTTCTGATGAATGTCTGTGGGTTTTTTTTAACATTTAAAGATAAAAAAAGTTTTTGTTTGTCTGTCAGCTTATCTTCCTGAGTGTATGTGTGTGTGTGTGCGTGCGTGCATGTGCTTTGCGCGCTCGCCTTTTCGTCTGTCTGCGTGCTTGTCATTCTGTCTGTCTTTTCTTCTTTTGGCCTGCTTATTTTGTGTGTCTTCCTATGTCTTATATGAACTTACAACCACTAAGACAATAATTACGAAGGGAAAAATGTATTTAAAAATACACCTCTCTCTCTCTCTCTTTTTTTTCTCTCTCTCTCTCTCCACACACACACACACACACACACACACACACACACACACACACACACACACACACACACAAGACACAGAGAGCGAGAGCGTAAACAAAACACTATCTGCATCACTCAATTCAATGTCAATGACCTCACCATTAACAGGTCAGGAGGCTTTCAACACCTACCCATCAACTTTTTCGCAGTAGTACTAATGACACAAAGGAACCAGACAAACATTGGTATGGGCACAGTCTCTGTTCTTCTCATCTTGCCTGGGAACTGTCCATGTAAAAGGCTGCTCTATCTGGGGATGAATCTCCCAGGGAAATGATGTATTATCATGTTCCTTGGCTGCTTAGACCCAGTGTGCTGAGTGAGATGCCTTTCAGGTTACTTACAGAAAACGAGAGAGACAGACAGAGAAACTGATAGTATGATGTGTGTGTGTGTGTGTGTGTGTGTGTGTGTGTGTGTGTGTGTGTGTGTGTGTGTGTGTGTGTGCGTGCGTGCGTGGTGTGTGTGTGTGTGCGTGTATGTGTGTGTGTGTGTGTGTGTTGAGTGTGTGTGTTGTGTAGGCTGTGAAAGTAGTTGGTAGTGATGTACTGATGGGTGATGTTAACAGGACTTGGCGTTCTTTGTGAATGAGAGATCAGAGATGGAGAGGAGATAAGATCGTAAAGGGAGGGGGGCAGTTGCGAGTGGGGAAAGGGGGGAAAGAGAGAGGGAGAGGGGGGAAGAGAAAAGAGAGAGAGAGAGAGAGAGAGAGGGGGGGGGGAGGAGAGAGAGAGTTCAGACTTCAGACTTTTACCGCACATCAGCCTTAAGCCACAAAAAAAGAGAATGGTGGGCATAGACTATGGGCATATGACATAAGTGTTATAAATACACTGCTTATCAACGTATATTAATTTTATATTAAATAATGTATCAGCATTAATAAAACAAGAAAGAGAGAGAGAGGGAAAGATTTCAGAAGACAATCATCAGGACCACTCAACAATGTTGCCTGTTGACAATCTATTCAGTGTGGGGGGTTTTCACGACTCTCCCATCAGCGTTTCTGATATCCTAGAAAATGGCAAATAACACACCCAACAATACCTAAACTTTTCCATAGGTAGGCAGGCTCACTTTGTTCTAGACTACTCTCCTACCAACAACATTGGCCTAGCCTGATATGAGTGCTTTCTGTCTTCTCGTTTTGTGACTGCATCCTCCATCAAAAGCAAAACAAACTGACACTGAGGGGGAGGATGGGGAAACCCTGTTGTGTGGCTGAGGGCGGGGGGGGGGGGGGGGGGGTCTGTTGTGTGGCTGACTTAATCGGGTGTGGTGAGTGATATGTCTGAAGAAGACGAGTAGAGAGGCATGGAGAGTGGGCTGAGGTGTGTGTTCTGTGGGGAAATAATCACAGATGATGATGAGAAGTTGTGATGAACTGATAAGTAGATATGCCAGCAGCTCTGGATCCGTGCTGTTCCTTGTGACTGAGACTGGAAGGAGAGAGTGGTGTGTGTGTGTTGTGTGTGGTCGGTGTGTGTGTGTGTGTGTGTGTGTGTGTGTGTGTGTGTGTGTGTGTCTGTGTGTCTTGTGTGTGTGGGTTGTGTGTGTGTGTGATAGAGAGAGAGAGACAGACAGCCAGACAGCCAGACTGACTGACAGAGAGGGGAGAGAGAGGGGGGGGGGGAGGGAGAGGATGGGAGGTTAGAGGATGAAATGAATACACAAGCACGTGGGTATGCATGCTTGCGCGTGTATTAACATTCATACATACATACATACACACACACGCGCGCGCACTCACGCACACACACACACACACACGCACACACACACACACACACACACACACACACACACACACACACACACACACACACACACACACATACACACACACACATCACGACCAAACCAAACCAAACCAAAATATTGATAAAGAATCTGCAATATGATGGAAAAGAGCACAAGTGTGATGATAAATGGCGAAATTATTGCCAAAGGTTATCAGCTGCACACAACATAAAATGTCTGCAATCTTCAGACTTGAAGGTAAACCAAGATTAGCAAGCACTTACATGGCTATTAACGTTGCCTGTCGTGTGTTAGGAATATTTTCTTGTGTGCCGCAATCATTTTCGCGTTCATCTTTTTATATTAGTGTAGACCTGCCAATCATATCTTTTTCTCGAAATACATTTTCGTAATTTCTTGCAGTAATTAGTCATTTGTTTGCTTTAAGGTGGGTTTTTTTTTTTTGTATAATATTTTCATTTTTTTGTCATTGATATATCACTAAACATTTGTAATACTGAAAATTTGTTATAGAAATGAAGTTTTTAAAGTTCTTTTTTTTTTCATTCTGCAACATTAAAGATATCTACTGTTACAGACGATCAGTCAGTGGAAAATGAAATGACTTTGTTATACTGAATCACTCTGGAACAATTTTGTGATGTGTCAAATAGACCACAGACAAAAAATCTTTTTTTTAAGTTTCTTATAATTTATGCCAAACAGCGACACTCTGGCATATTTTGTGTATACAGTAAAACGTTTGGTGTGTGTGTGTGTGTGTGTGTGTGTGTGTG
This sequence comes from Stramonita haemastoma, assembly GCA_030674155.1. Taxonomy (NCBI): domain Eukaryota; kingdom Metazoa; phylum Mollusca; class Gastropoda; order Neogastropoda; family Muricidae; genus Stramonita; species Stramonita haemastoma. The sequence goes on along the minus strand of CM060335.1, from coordinate 16,688,909 downwards.
TGTGTGTGTGTGTGTGTGTGTGTGTGTGTGTGTGTGTGTGTGTGTGTGTGTTGTGTGTGTGTGTTGTGTGTGTGTGTGTGTTGTGTGTGTGTGCATGTGTGTGTGTATGTGTGTGTGTGTAACAAGTCTAGACAGTTTAAAACTGTTAGCGGTGAATGAACTTTGGAAAATCTCAGACAATTTATATCAATCGTCATTTTAGACAAAAGAGCTTTGCAATTTCCTCTAACCCCTCCCCCCGCAGGCCCCTTCTCTTTGCCCCGTTTCAAGTCCCTTCTCTTCCCCCCGAAAATCGGGAAAATGTTAGAGAACGCATTTATCTGCGTCGAGTTTTATTTCTTTCTCGTTTCTCTCTCTCCCCCCCCCCCCCCCCCCCCTCTACACACACACACACATCTATCACCTCTCTGTCCTTGATTTCTTCCTCCCCCCTTTCTCTTTCTTTCCCCCAATAAACCGCTCATTTCTCTTGTTGTGCTGCTATCCCACACTCTCTACCTTCTCACCACCACCCTGTCCTCTCTATATCTGTGTGTTTCTGTCTGTGACTCTCTTTGTATCTCTGTCTGCCTGTCTGTCTGTCTTGGCTTTTTGTCTGTCTGTCTGTCTCTCTGTCTGTCTGTCTCCCTCCTCCTCCATCTCTCTCTCTCCCCCTCCCTCCCTCTCTCTCCCCTCCCTCCCTCTCTCTCCCCTCCCTCCCTCTCTCTCCCCTCCCTCCCTCTCTCTTCCCTCCTCCCTGTTTCTCCCCTCCCTCCCTCTTTCTCACTCTTTCTCCCTATCTCCCCTCTCCTCCTCTCTCTCCCTCCATCTCTTTTCCCTCAACCCTCCCTCCCTCTCTCTCTCTCTCCCCTCCCTCCCCTCCGTCCTCCTTCCTCCCTCTCTGTCTGTCTGTCTCTCGTCTGTCTCTCTGTCTTTGAAAACAAGCGTTTGTCCAGCGAAATGGCTGGCTGCTTTCCACATGGTTTCCTTTGAATGGTACCCTCCCTACCTGGGAGGGAGCTGGACAGTATTATGACCACGGAGTCCTGCCTGCACTGCTGACAGGCTAGCTAGGCTGGGCTGGGCTAGCTGTTATTTAGTATAGTGCCCAATGTCATTATTGACGTCGTAGAGAGAATATTAATTACCACAAACTGGCGGGCTTGTTCTGAGTGCCTGCGCTAGTTAATAAGCCTGTGTGGTGATTACTCCCCAGTTCTTTTTCTCTCCTGTGGAACCCCTTTTTCTGACTCTACTCGATGTTATTGACATTTCTGTGTTTTGATTAATTGTCAAGCTCTGCCTGTCTCTTTCTGTCTGCCTCTTTCTCTGTCTGTCTGTCTGTCTGTCTGTCTGTCTGTCTGTCTGTCTGTCTGTCTGTCTGTCTGTCTGTCTCTCCTCTCTCTCTCTCTCTCTCTCTCTCTCTCTCTCTCTCTCTCTCTCTCTCTCTCTCTCCTCTCTCTTTCTCTCTCTCTCTCTCTCTCTCTCTCACTAACTCTACCCTTCTTTCTCCTTCCCTCCCTCCCTCTGCCCCTACCCCCCTTTCTCTTAGCTTCCTCCCTTCCCCTGTGTGTATGTGTGTGCGTGCGTGCGTGCGTACTTGTTCTGCAAAACACACACACAAGTAGGTAGCCTAACTGGGGACCATTGAAGCTTTTGCTGCCCAATAGGTAGTGACCAGGTAAACGATGAGTACAGGCAAATACACGAAACTCTGCCTCTAATGGCTTACAGGTGGATTAATTTCGAGATACTTCGTTGGTCTCTCACAGAGGTATATAGACGGAATTTCAACTTGTAAAGGTGGCTTCATTGCACACGTAGTTCCAGGACCTCGACGGGTGTTCGGTTACAACACACATTCGTCCACCCACCATTCATTTTAGTCCACCCATCATTGTCACAGTCCCCCAAAATTCAAACATCACCATTAATTAACCAACCTTGCTCCTTTTCTTTGTCCACAGATGCTGACCTAGGAGCCACGGTCAAGGTCGTCACCTTGACCTCCAATGACCTTCCTACCACGGCGAAGTCGACCTTCCAGATGCCCCCTCCAGTTCGGAAGAAGGGCACCCCTACTTCCTCCTCCTCCTCCACCTCCACCTCCTCCTCCGCCGCCGCCAGCAAAGAGAACGTCTGCAACAGATCACGTGATCGAGGTCACGTGGAGAAACATGGCGGCACCGGTGTTGCCGAGGAGGCGGACAGCGGGCGAAGGAGCAGCAGCAAGGATTCTGAAATTGTCGCCAGTGGTCCCGCTGTGTCGGGATCGGCGATGTCGGGCCGAAAGCGACAGAGTGGCGTTACAGCAGTGACCAGGATGGAGAATGACGTCAACAGTTTGACGTCACGCCGCCGGTCGGAGGTGGCAGGACCGAAGAAAACTGGAGAGGAACCGACGACTGGAAAGGTTGGTTGTGTGTGTGTGTAGTGTGTAGTGTGTGTGTGTGTAGTGTGTGTGTGTGTGTGTGTGTGTGTTGTGTGTGTGTGTGTGTGTGTGTGTGTGTGTGTGTGTGTGTGTGTGTGTGTGGTGTGGTGTGGTGTGGTGTGTCGTGATGTGTGTGTGTTGTGATGTGTGTGTATGGTGTTGTGGTGTGGTGTGTTGAGTGTGCGTGTGTTGTTTGTGTTGTGTATTGTGCGTGCGCGCACGCGCACGTGTGTGTGTGTGCGCGCGCGCGTGCGTGCATGCTTGCGTTTATGCATGCGTGAACGTGCCTGTGTATAAGGGTAGACAGACAGACAGGCAGACAAACAGGCGAGCACAAGCAGGCAGCCTAGCCTATAGATTCAGGCTGGGAGAAAAGCCGACAGAGACCTGATTCAGTCTGATCTAACCTAATGGAATTGCAAATGGTGTAATGATACCGAGAACAAAGCCTTAGGACTGAGATAGGACACTACGAAAGAGACGTTCGGGAGAAACAGGATAGGAGGGAGGGACAGAGAGAGAGAGAGAGAGAGAGAGAGAGAGAGAGAGAGAGAGAGAGAGAGAGAGAGAGAGAGAGAGAGAGAGAAAGAAGCTGCGCAAACTACGACTATAAAAGAGTAAGACATGCAAACTCCTAATGCAGTGTGGTACTTAATATTTAACCTGACATTGGTTTCCAGGTACGATGAGTGAGACAGAGTGCAGATTCTCGATAACCCCAAGAGTGTTAAGCTGGGGAGCGCACAACAACAAGAACAACAGCAACACAGAAACCAGACACAATTTAATGACAATACTTTTTTTTCACTCTTGTGTGTTTTCTTCACTTTCTTCTGTCTGGTTTGTGTATGGTATAGAGTAAAGAAAACATTCCTAGAGGAAGAATCCCACATGCAGTGGTAATAATTATAATATTTCCCCGAGAATATTCAACTTAGCCCAACAGAGGGGATAACCTGAGCCAGTGGTCGGGGATGTAATGTTAAATCGTGCACTCCAATTTCCTTATGTCTTTAGCCTTATCTGTAGTCACGGTACCATCTATTCCTCTTTATGTCCTCCCAAGTGTGTGTGGTCGTCGTCCTTCTCTCATTCAGATTAAGCACGGACACCCTGTTGAATGAGTTGGTTCACATCCCAGAAGATTGGGGAGAGAGAGAGGGGACCTTACACTGCCTTCACTTTTGTCCCGGAGCAACACGTTCACAGGGGCAGGGAAGATGACGTTATATTTATGTGAGGGGACTGGCCATTGGACTAGCAACCTCTTCTTAAAGTGTGTGTGTGTGTGTGTGTGTGTGTGTGTGTGTGTGTGTGTGTGTGTGTGTGTGTGTGTGTGTGTGTGTTCGTGTGTTCGTTTATGCGCGTGTGCGTGCGTGCGTGCTTGCGTGTGTGTGTGTGTGTGTGTGTGTGCGCGCGCGCGCGCGTGTGTGTATGCTTATTAAAAGAGTACATATGGCTGATGGCTGCATTCTGAATAAATGAGAGAGACAGACAGACAGACAGACAGACAGACAGACAGAGTGAGAGAGACAGAGAGAGACGGAGATTTTGCCAAGATTAATTTGTCAAAATACACACTCTTGAAATAAAATGAATATTGAGAATATAGAAAAAATAGTTAAAGCAGGGAAAAAAATCATTTCCCAGCAGACAGCCCAGCTTTTGACATGACGACTTAATTGAACTCTGAAACTTCATCACATGTGAAGAGAAAATGGAAAGATGTCAGTCCAGCCTCTCTGCACAAGGGAATGAAACCATTAACAAGATTTGGCCAGACGAAAAAGGATCCAGGTGGCAGATGGCCTGAAGGCCCCTGAAGTGGTCAACGATCAAATCAACTCCGCGTGGAGCCCTTCCTTCCTTCCTTCCTTCCTTCCTTCCTTTCTTCCTTCTTTCCTTTTTTCCTTTCTTCCTTCATTCATTCATTGATTCATTCATTCCTTTCTTCCTACGTTCCCACACAACTCCAAGGCCAGCTCCCCCTGCAGCTGTTATAGCACAAGATGGTATTGATCTCAGTCACTGTACATCTGTGACCACAGTGCTGTACTGTAGACAAGAATGAGAGAGAGGGTGGGGAGAGAGAGAGAGAGAGAGAGAGAGACAGACAGACAGACAGACAGACAGACAGACAGACAGACAGACAGACAGACAGACAGACAGACAGACAGAACTCTGAACAATGAACTCTAAAATTAATGCTCATCGTCTTTGGCCACAATACATTTTAAAGTACGAGGATGGCAAGAGGGGGGGGGGGGGATTTAAACACCACTCCTCACAGCCCCATCTCCCCCCCCCCCCCTCCCCGAGAGAGAGAGAGGGAGAGATATCTGGGTGTAGAGTAAAGAAGGACACCATCATGAAGAAAGGAGAGATGATGATGAGGGGAAATAAAAGATGAGGTGGACAGGAGGAGGAAGAAGAGACCACGAGGGGAGTGTCGTATCACGAGAACTGCTTTCCAGGGTCAGGAACCTGGGGCAGCAGCAGCTTGGGCACAGAGGTCACTTTGTCATACATACCGCCAATGCCAGAAGAAAATAATGTATTCCATCGGAAGCTCTGCATTTTTTGCACCGGTGTGCGATGTATGCGATTGCACTTTTGAAGTGCGTGGGGTTTTTTTGTTTGTTGGTTGGTTTGATTGCTTGGTGTGTGTGTGTGTGTGTGTATTGTTGTGTGTGTGTGTGTGTGTGTGTGTGTGTGTGTGTGTGTGTGTGTGTGTGTGTGTGTGTGTGTGTGTGTGTGTGTGAGAGAGAGAGAGAGAGAGAGAGAGAGTGAGTGAGTGTGTGTGTGTGTGTGTGTGTGTGTGTGTGTGTGTGTGTGTGTGTGTGTGATTAGTAGTAGTATTCTATTATTTCAAGGATGAAGATTTACTCATGTGTTTTTCCAGTCCCTGTATGCATGCAGTTTTGTACATTTTGTTATTCATTTCCACTGGCACACATGATCTACTCTTCTGAAAGGTTGAACAGGTTTTTACTGTATGTGCGAGTTGTTCCGCTGCGATCGGGCACGGGACCTATAGTTCTTATGTTTGGGTATGTTTCCTGTTTGTGTCTTGTAAAATATACGATTCGCCTTGCCAAAAGAGTAAAATCTTCATGTCACATCAATTTAAACCAAAGTGCACTGTATATAGGGAAAATGTTCATAGTGCACACCTGCACAGCTACGTGTGTATTCTTGCAGACATGCAGTTCCAGTTGACTTTGATTTGCTTGCCAATTCCAGAAGATCTTCTGTCATTTTTCTTTTCTTTAATTAATGGCCGTCTCAGTGTTGGAAGTTATAAGTCAGTCACCATCATTATGTTTGTAGACGTAATAAAGACACTGTACGGTGAAAATCCTCTGAAACTTTTTTTTTTTGGGGGGGGGGGGATCTGGAAGAAATCTGGGTTTTTTTTCAAATGAACTGGCTGGTACAAAGGTTTAAAGAATCTTGTTCCTGACAGGTGTTTTCGTGTGAATAGTAAGTTCATCCCGTGTAAGTTGTCAGTCCTGTGGTTGTTGGAGTTGCCGTTACTGCTATGTATGTAGTGCTCTTTTGACATGGGGTCAGACCTGGTGCAGTGGTGGGGAAGGCCCCAAGGTCGGCGAAGCCATGGCCATAGACGGTGATAAGTGAGGGAATCTCTGACCACATGTCATGCGTGAAATACTGCTGATTTCCGCTTGCAGTATTCTCACCTAGGGTCATATGGATTTTCCTTTCTTCCATCTGCAGTTTCTTTGTCTGGGGGCATTCTAGCATTGGCTGTATTCCTGCTTCGTCTGTGTTCTGATGTCTGGCTCCACTTCCGTCCTTGTGATGATCTTTGGTGGTGCATCTGTGTGTGGAGACTTGGCCAAGGGCTGACGAGGTTTTGAGGCAGACTGTGCTTGCAGGTTATGTGACTGATTTCGTCCTTCAGACAGGTTTGGCAAGACTTCGATCCTGCTATTTGATGTAGCTGGCTGGCCAATTTTTGTCTGTGGTTTCTGGCTACTATACTTTTTTGTCATCTGAAACTGAGGTCACCAAGTGAGAAGAGGTTAGTAATTAGTGAAAGCCACGTGACACTGCATGATAGAATCTTATAGGAGACAACATTTTTAAGTTGTTTTTTTTTTCCTGTTCAGTGTATGCTGGTCTAACGTTACGAATGATGTAATCGATCAGTGGGCTACTACATACAAAGTGTACTTAATATCCATAGAATTTCCAGGATGATGATTAGTTCAACCTTTTATAAATTTACTCCACCATTTAACCACTTCAGCAACTGTGCTTTGTCATTCGTTGTATAATTTATTAGCAGGTTTAGCTTTTCTCTTTTTTTTTTTCTTTTTTTTTCTTGAAGCAGTTTTTACTGATCCGTGTTCATTTTTTTGTCCAAACCTTCTTTCAGCAGATTCAGTCATGGTGCTTTTCTTTTTGCACCATTTTAAACGGAACTGCTTTGTGGTAGTCTTAGCCGTCAACTTT
>CM060335.1:16650138-16662638 GCA_030674155.1 Stramonita haemastoma | reverse complement strand
ACACACAACATCACACCACACGCGCGCGCATGCACGCATGCATGCATGCACGCAACGCTATAAGGCAGGGATGTTTCTTGAAAATAGGAAGACAGGAAGATAGGAATACTGATCACCTTAGCACTGTCTCAGCCTTTTCTTTCTTTCTTTCTTTCTTTCTTTCTTTCTTTCTTTCTTTCTTTCTTTTTTCTTTCTTTCTTTCTTTCCTTCTTTCTTTTCCTTTCTTTCTTTTCCCTTCTTTCTTACTTACTTTCTTTCTTTCTTACTTTCTTTTCCTTTCTTTCTTACTTTCTCTTCCTTTGTTTCTTTTTTTTCTTTTCTTCCCTTTTTCCTCATCTCCTTTCTTTTGTCATGGTTTGTGTATTTGCATGCCAATCAGAGTGAGCTATTGCCTACAGAGTTTTGCCCATTGCGTTGGGTTTTTTTTCTTTTTCTTTTTATCTGCACAAAAGGTGTCGCTGTTTGGATCTGTGTTTATTTTGATGTCACTTCATGTTTATTCCTGTATCTGTCTGATTCTTTTTATTCTTTCTTTTATTTCGAGGATAATGGAACGAGCACGCATACGGCTTTTTACATCCAGTCCCTGTGTGTAAACAGGGCATACATCGTTATGATGGTTGTATGTGTTATTAAGAGAGGAAGATCGGAAAATTCATATTGCATACAGAAGTGATAGGAGTCACCAAACTCAACCAGCATTGTTTTCTTTGTTCGCAGGCTTCATCTAAAGGTGCCAGATCCTCAGCCAAGTCTGCCGGACCCACCTCCACAGTCAAGCCTGTGACGGGAATGAGGGATCGGCGAAGCGCCTCCCCCAAACAGAAGCAGTCCAAGGAGAACGAGAACAGGAAACAGAAGAGTGCATCCCCCAGTGCACAACCCGCGCTGATCCTGCTCAAGACCGGACGAAATCTCCTACCAGGGAGAGGCCTCTGACGTCGCCAAAATCCAGGAAAATCTCTCCCCCTTCCAGCAAAGGACCAGAGCCTAAGCAGAATGGGGCTTCGGCTGACTGCCACAGCAAAGAGAAAACCCTCTCTGCCCTGGACAAGACGGTGATGTCAGACCAGCAGAGAGAAGCGACTTCTCCAGAGAAAGAGAAAGTGGATCCCCCGACCAAAGAAAAGACAGAGGAGAGGTCAGAGCAAGCAGGGACTAAAAAAGGGGTCTCACAGACGACCAGTCAGCGAGCCAAGCCCAGAAAAGCCAATGAGTCGTTGCTGAAAAAGCAGTCCTCCAGACTCCCGCGACGATCCATGGAAATGTTGCCAGGGTCCAGACCGCAGACACGCTTTACGTCAGCCCTCAAGACATCGTCGTCAAAATCTGCTCTGACGTCATCAAAGAAAACGGCGTCAGCGGGAGCTACCCCGTCATCGATGCGAGCGACGTCATCCGCGAGTCGTCTGGGCATCAAGAAAACGTCATCACCGGAATCTGACGTCAGTTCCTCGTCGGAGAAATGGAGGTCATCCCAAAGCAGCTTGATGTCGACAACTAGCTCCTCCAGGCTGAGAGCCAAGCCAGCTCAGAGGAGAGAGTCCACACAGGCCTCACAGGCCTCACAGACCAGGACCTCAGCCCGAGGACGGTTGTCGGGAGCAGGGACCAACAACAAAACCCCTGCAGCCTCATCATCCAAACTGACAGCACCTCAGCAGAAAGGCAGACTGGCTCTCAAAAAGTCGCTGTCCCCTTCGTCCTATTCTAGCGTGTCCACTCGTGAGAGCTCTGTAGAAAGCCGCAAAGAGGAGGACAACGTTTCTGTCGTGTCTAACGTCAGTGTCAGGTCACGTTCTTCTTCTTCCTCCGTTTACTCCCTACGTTCTAAATCAGTCCTGAAAACCAAAAGTGACACCGCTGATAAGAGAAAGACAACAAGCGGGCCATCCACTCAAGTTACCAAAACCAGTGCCATATCTGCCTCCAAAGCTAAAACATCTACAGCTCCAGCTGCCAAACCGGGTTTGAAACGGACAGTAGCAGTAGTGTATCGAAGAACAAGAATGCTGCCGCCAATAGTTCTGTGGAGACGGCCCCTGTAAACGGCACACAGTCAGAAAAAGCCGGCGACTCCCCCAGCGAAGCAGCTACCGCTACGGTGGAAGGGAAACAACCGTCGGCAGAAAATGCCAGAGGGTCCGCGAAAACTCAGCCAGTAGGGAGTGCTGGAAGCGAGAAAGCCCCGAAAACTGAGAATCCGCCTGCTGCCTCTAAAACAAGAGAGACGTCACGAAGCAAAGCGCTGGGGGAAAAACCAGGGGCTGCAGGTTTAACTGCACATCCATCACTGTCTCGGCTGAGAGTGGCAGGGTCTGCAAAAGAGGGTGTCAGGGAGAGGGTTCAAGTGGGGTCTAAGAGATCCAGCCTGTCAGGCAGAAGCGGCGTTATCGGCCTACCAGCAGGCAAGCAGACCAAAGTGACCGGAGTACCGCTGACCAGGCCAGACAAGTCCAGATACGGAGTGAAGGAGAGTCATCAGTCTGCTGCACGTGCAACACGGAAAAACAACAGGACACTGTCCCCAACTCCCTTCCTGCTGATAAAACCCCGGAAAATGAATCTGCCGAGAAAGCCGCCGCCCTTGCAGACGACCCCTCACGACGTGACGACAGTCAGAACTGGGGGTCAGGCCTGAACAGCGGGACGCAGGGGATTTGTGACACTGCACAAAACTCCCCTTCCCTGTCCGATAAATCCCTCACCCCCACAGAGCTACACGCAAGGGTTGCCGACTCAGCAGCGCATGTGGGAAAATCAGTTCCCAGCTGTGGCTCTGTGCAATCTGATCTTATCGGGGAATCAGTCTTGGAGAGGGGAAGGGGTGCAGCAAGAGAGAGGAGGAGGGAGAAGGAGATGGTTTGGTGGGGAGGAGGGGGGAGAGTTCAGGAGGCATCACAGCATCAGAAGCACGTCATTTCACGCCTGATGGGTCTGCAGATGTCGTCAGCAGGGGTAAGAGTCGGCAAACAGAGGAATGCGGCAGTTACCCGGGCTGTGGGGAGGTGGGGTCTGTGACCTCTCCTACCACCCCTGCTGTCTGTGCAGCATTCCACAACAGCAGCTTCTCCCCGCTGTCAGAATCCCACCGCGTTCTGTCCACAGAAAGACGCCGCAGCACACAGAAAGCGCCGCTACTAGAACATGACGCGTCTCTAATAGACAGTTCCGTGTTGAGTGAACAAGACAGCAGCAGTACGCCTCTATCTGTAACTGCTTTGGACAAACAATGTCTTCTCAATGGCGATATCGCCAGGTTTTCTTCTCCTCCCTTATCTCCCGAGCAGCCAGGTGAAAAAGCATCGCCCAGAAGTGTTGTCAGTGAAATCAGAAAACCAGAACTACTGGAGCGCGAGCTGAGAAAGGAAGTCTCCTCCTCCTCCCCGTGTGGCTATGATGAAACCACTTCAAACGATAAGAAGCGTTCCCTGCAGGGAGAAACGGTGCCAGAAAGACAAACACAAGATACAGGGCCTGAATCCCCCCATTCTTTCCCTCGTATTCATCAAACCAGCCCCGTCAGGCCAACTCCCATTTGCCACCAGCTTTAGCGTCAAGAAAATGTGATAGTAGGTCTGCTGCCCCAAGAAGAAGAAGAAGTAGTAGTGATAACAATATTATATATAGCTCTGAAGAAGCCCAGAAATCTCCCGCAGATAAACCCCCCTCCTCCTCGGCAAAGCTCGGCGCTGTATGCAGCAGCAGCAGCAGTTCAGGGCGTGGCGGGGTAACGGTGAACTCTTGCACAAGGGGCCAGATGGAAACCCGGGCTCCCTTACCTCACAAACCATCCCAACCGTTCACTAATGACTCTCTTCCCATCATTACCACTAAAGATAACAAATCCCACGGTCGGTCTACCGCGACAGAGAGACACTCAGCGATGAAGGAAGAATGGAGAGAGGAGAAACGCGGGGTAGTTCATACCCAGCGAGTAACGAGCGTGGAAAATGTGTGTTAGCGGAGCAGGGCAAATGGGTGGAGGCAGGGCAGGCAGCGGACAGAGACGTAGCCCCTACTTTGCCTGATGATGTCCCCCGCTGCGATGTGCACGTGCACAGCAGCGGCAGCCAGAGCCACAAACAAACAAGCCGTGTGCCAGACAATGAACAGGCCTCCATCAGCGCAGCTGGCAGAGCCATCCCCACAGCCCGATTTAGCCGTGACTCATCCGCCCTGCACAAGCTGGGGCACCTCCCCCGTCCCTCCACCACCACTCCCCCTCACAGAAGCAGCAGCAGCAGGCCGTCTTGTGTCGTGAATACCTCATCAAATAAAGAGCTGGGTGGGAAGGGGGACAGTCAGGTCACTAAGCCCTCCCACCAAGTCTCGAACCCCAGCCTCTGTCTCTCAACGAAATGACCGTCTCTCACCCTTCTCCTCCTCCCACCACCCCATCTCCAAACTGACCTCTTCCTCTCCCCACCGGCCCAAATCCACCCCGTGTCTCGCCTCTGCCCCCCACCACGCCACCACTTCCTCGGACCGTTCCGCGTCACGCAAGTCCAGAACCTCCTTCCCCACGTCATCAGCGTCACAGGGGAAGAAGACGACAGGGTCTGCGACCAGCCGTGTACAGCTGAGCCAGCAGGGATCGCCCTCCCCCACCTGTCCAGGTGTGAAGAGAAGGAGAGAGGCAGAAACTGCAGTATCATCATCATCAGTAGCAGCAGCAGCAACCGGAAGAGCGGGGAGGGAGGTGGGAGGGGGAGGGAAAAGAGGGAGGGGGTGGCAGTGAAGACGGCCTGTACAGACGGCCCCTCTACTCCCAGGCACAGCGAGCCCCTCAAGCCAGGGGGCCCTGTCCTGCCCGACTTGCCGAAACCTCCTCTTCCTCCCGCCCCTCCCTTCCTCCTCCCCAGTAGTCTCACCTGAAGCGGTGCTAAACGGCTCTGCCACATCTGGAACTCTTTACCAGCCAGTATCCTCTGCTGCCTGTGACTCACCTCTCTCTGTCAGCACGTGCGGCGCGTCAGAACGCCTCAACTGCGTGACGGAAGCGTGAACCCCTGACGTGTTTTCTACGCCGGTAGGGTTTCCCACCACACCTGAGATTTTTGCCACGCCTGTAGGTGGAATTCGTACAGCTCAACATTCTCACCTGTACTCCTCCTCCTCGTCTCTCAAAGTATCCCCGCATCTGAGAATGTAACTGGACAGTTAGCGCCTAAAGAATCGTCCCAAACGCACAGTGTGCATGTTCCAGCAGTACTGCGAATCTTCACTCATACTGTTAGTAACGGTACAGTAGCGGTAGGTGTAGTAGTGCCCGAACTGTCGGATGACGAGAGGAAAGCGGCAAGCCCTGCAGGACTGAAAGTGCCAGAGAGAAAAGGGGTGGGGTCACACCCCTTCCTTCCTCTCCCCCTTCCTCCTACCCTGTGCTGCCTGAGCCTGCAAAAACTAGCGTCTGTGTTTCCTCTTCTTCCCACACACACCTCTACTACTACTACCGCTGCCTTACCTGCTTCGCCCCTACTGTCTTCTTCTTCTCTTCTGCCTGTCCCGTGTCTGTGTGTGGCGGCGCCTGTGATGATCCCACTCCCTCCTCAAGTAGCACTCGTGTTCCTGTCTGCCCTCCTCACTCCCAGCCTCTGTCTTGTGGTGAGTCAGGGAACCGGCTACTGAGGAAACAACAACAGGGGGAGGAGGGAGACAGTGAGGAGGACTATGGGTTCCGTGGACAGAACCTGTCAGCTCTTGGACTGGAACCTAACTTGGTACAACTTCGCACAGGGATGGTGGTGTGGGTATACTGCTACAAAGTGAGTAACAGCGTTTTTCAGGTTGTGAAGTGACGAGTCCTTTCTCTCAGCCTCACAAGGAAGAGTATAGCCGTGACGAACCAGCGCCATGTGGAGAGGAACTGTCGAGGGGGGTCAGTGTGTGTGAACAACCCCACCCCCACCTTCTCCCTTCCCCAGAGAGCAGCTGTCGGTCTCCCCTGGGAGGCGGGGACAGCAGCAGCGAGGTCAGCTCTCTGTCGCTGCGGTTCCTGATGGAGGTGTGCGACACGCAGGCCGACCTGCCCGCCGCCCCCTGCCACAGCCACGACACCATGTCCTCCTCCGCCAGCTCGGCCGAGATGATCTTCTCCCCCTCCTCCGCCTCCCCAACCGCCACCCCCTCTCTCACCCCAGGGAGGTGGTGTCGTCGTCGTCGTCCTCAGCAGCAGCAGCGCAAGTAGCCGCTGCTGCGAGACCTCGCACTGTGCCGTGCAGCAGAGCAGTGCCCACCACCGCTTGGTGTCCCCTGCAGGGAGCAGCGCCAGTGTGGCGGCTTCGCACAGGACAGAGCACGTGCAGTTTGTGCCCGCCTTGCCAGGCCCCTTCCTCTGTGGGCGATCACCAGCAGCAGCAGCATCTTCCCGTCGTGTCGCTGTGTCGTCATCCTCTGTGGTGACGGTCACGCCCATGTCGTCGTCATCTGTGTCCATGGCGATGAGCGGCGCCCCCTCTCAGGAAACCTACACCACGGTCTTTCAAGTGGCCATTGCCGGAACCGGGCAGCCGCTTGATCGGGCGTCGTGGAGGGAGTGGTGACGTCATCTACAGCAGCAGTCATGACGGTGACGTCACTCAGGTGAGTGGTTCTGATCAGAGATCAAACGTTCTAAGACATCAGGGAAGTGCACTGTCAAAAGACTCGGTCAAAGGTGACGTGAGTGAAAAACGGGTTCGTACAGACTGCTACAAAAACCGATTCGTCACCTCCCTCATCCACAATGACGTCACGCTGAACAGACGAGGGGAGAGCGTGACACGGACGAGAGTGACGGGTAAAAAAGCGGGTCCCGTCAGCGCCAAGCCCATCTCCGTGTGTGTACAGGACCTTCAGAAGATGAGGCAGGAGGACCAGCAGCCTTCCAGCAAGCCTGTGAAGAAACCGTCACCCTCACAAGCGTAAGGGACTCGGTCATGAAGTTCGAAACCTCCAGCCGAACGACAGTCACCCTCAACGTCAGAGCGGCCAAGGGCAGCAGCAGTCCCGCTACTGGCAGGGGGATCCACTTCCAGTACCAGAGCCCCTGCCCCCTCAAAGCTGGCTGCGTCGTGAGAACGTCCAGAAAAGAAACTCTCGTGACACAAGTCTCTTCCTCCAGCCGTCGTTCTGTCTCTTCCTCTCTCAGTCAGGTTAACAGCGCTCACATTGTTTCTTCAGTTGGACCATGTGCAGTCATCAGAGACAAGCTTATCATCGTCTTCTACATTGCTGAATGACGTGGATGCCTCCAGCAGGGAAGGGCTTAAAATACAAACGGCTGTAACAGAAATAGAAAACGTTCATGACAAGGAGATAGCGACAGTGGAATGTTATTATAACAGCCTCGCATCCTGAAGGCAGAATGTCAGAAATTCTCACTACAGAGTCTACAGAGCAAGTGAGTGGAATGAGCACAAGCTGCCCGCAGTTTATTAGTGATAAGGCGCCTGAGCGGTGCAGTGGTATAAACAGCCCCCTACTGGGAGATGGGCCCAGCAGAGATGGAGGTATGATGAAGGAAGAAGCAGTGAGGCAGAGTGGTGAGGAGGATTCTACTCCTGCTCAAGTGTCGGTATTATCACAGCAATCAAGCGCCCATTCCTCCTCCTCACACAGGAACGCCAGACTCGCGGGGAAGGAGCAGGAGAGCAGAGGGATGTGTCATCCCGGAGGGGGGAGGAGGGGCTCGGTGATAACGGCTGTGAGCAAAGTGGGGATGTCGTCAGCTACAGGTCCCCCCTCTCCCCCCTCCCCCTGCCCAGGAAAGGCGGTTATCACCCACCTCTGAAAATAACGGGCAGCATCATCCCCCTCACAACGCTCCGGCACTGGCCGTCAGCACTCCTACCCAGTCTGAGACCAGGTCTGCCCCTCTACCCTCCTCCCCCCAACCACCTGCCACACACCTTGTGCCAGCAGCAGACGACAGCGCACGTGCAGGTGTGGAGGAGGAGGAGGAGAGGGGGGGTCAGGACATCAACGAACCTTCCCCTCACGTAGCAACAGAGCACTTGAATGGCGGCGTCCACGCTTGACCAGGAAGCCGCACACCGTCTTCAGACGCCGGCCTCTTCCTCGCTGCACGGGGGGCAGCCAGGTTTGAACTCAAGTGCCGTGAAGGCTGCAGCAGGGAGTCTGGGGAGAAGTGTAGCGGAGGAGGAAAGACAAGGAGGAAAGATTGACGATGCCTGCACGGTTGAACCATCGTTTCATACAGTCGGCAGTAAACATGAGATAAGCCTGAAGGCATCCACCGGTGAAGCCGCAGCGGTAACAAAAACCCCACAGCCCTATCTGGCATCAGAAGCCGCGGTTCATGTTGCCGACAAGGCTGCAACAACAGATAGAAGGGATACTGTCAGCACACACACTGCGTGTGTGTAGAGGCCGTGAAGTCGGATCACGCCTCCTCCTCCTCCTCCAAACAGAAAGCAGACGACAGAAAAAGCAAAGCAGGGAAGAGAGGGCCTCCTACTTCATCTGCCTCCAGTCACAAGACGAGCAGCAAGTCAAGGGTTGTTGTGCAAGAGGCGAGAGAGAAGGGCAAGACCCCCTCCCCTCCCAGACTCAAATCTGCAACCCCCAGTGTTTCTGCTTCTGTGAGGAGACAGGGGTCGGCCAAAGGCAAGTCTACGAAGGAGCCCCCATCGTCTTCTGTGAAGAAAACCCCAACATCAACAACGAGACTGTCCACTTCCTCCTCTTCATTATCATCTTCATCGAAAACAGGAAAAACGATAACAGCTAGCAGTGAGAAGATTACTACTACCAGCACCGCCAAAGAAACTCATTCCATTCATAGAGCAACGGCCTGTAGGGAGAAAGATGAAGACAGACAAACACTGACAGAGGTACAGGAATGCAACAGCGGTGCCAGGAATGCGTTTTCTGCCAAAGACACTGAGGATAACGCCTCGGTAAGCAAAGCAGCAGCCAGTGGGGCCGGTGTGGATGCAGTGAATGAAAGCGGCAGTACAGCCAGCCAGCAGACTAGGTGTGTAGCAAGTCTGTCAACTCGCAGTGTGGAAGTGGACAAATCAGTGACACTTTTGCCAGGAGTGCGCGAGGACTCTTCTACCCAACTTCTTTCCGATTCTGTGATTCTCAACCCAGCCACGTGTACTGCTACTACACTCCCACATGGGAACAACACCGACTGGAGGATTGGCTCACACGAAGGAAAGGTCGAGTCTCACGAGCTAAAGGTCGCTTCACACGACGTAAAGGTCAAGCCACACGACTTGAAAGATCGCTCCCAGAATCAGGCAGTGAAAGATGACTCAGTTGCCAAGGAAACCCAAGCCAGCAATGAGGAATCTGACATCTCTTCCATGCAGAGTTCTGACAGTGTGCAGATGAGAATGCATGTACAGCAGGGAGACAGGGATCTTCAGACATGTAGTCAGGTGGCAGGCTGTGAAGCAGAACAAGGGATCATGTCTCAGCCCGCACAAACCGCGGAGTGTGACCACTCCCACCTCTTGGGAGAACCCAAAGCAGGGACCGCAGCATCCTCACAAGCGACAGAGAACAACGCTGCTTCTCAGCGGCCTTCGTCGTCCACACACAGTGAAACACTGACCACCGAAACAGAAGAAAGTGGGAGTACGCAAAACAACAATGAACAAAAAGTGGTGGCCAAGTGGAAGAGGCTCGTGAAGACGTCGCGAGTGTCCAACCTGAAAGACACGCTGACCACTAAGCTGACCACCCCTGCCACCCGGGCGCAGTCCCTCTCCCCGCCTCCCCCTACCCCCGTCTCCCCCACCCCGCCCCGTAAATACAAGTGGGCTCGTGAAGGGGGCGTGTGGAAAAAGATATATCTCACTGACTCTCTTCTCTCTTCAGCCTGTGAAATGAACTCGATGTCAGACGAGAATTTATCCTGCATTCCTGATCTCGGGAGTGAGGCCCTGTCAGGGATGATGATGCAGCAGGACAGGAAAGAGGAGGACACGAAGGAGGACAACAACGAGGAAAATACAGAAGAAAACGACGAAGACAAGGAAGCTCCCATAGATTTCCCCAGCGTGCTAGCCATGTCCAAGAGGTTCGAGCAGGAGAGCGGCGGTGGCGGTGGTAACCAGAAGCAGGAGCCACCAAGCCCAGGTTCCCGTGTAAGAAAGCCACGGATGGACACCGCACAGGGAACAGTGTGAGTGACAGGGAGACAGCCACCCTCCCCCCAGACAGAGAGACAGCGGGGAACAAGCCCCTTCCCTCCAAGGGCGGAGGGTCACAGCCACTGACAGACGACACCGGAGAAAAAGAGCGGGAGGGGGGCTCTCTTCACCCCCTCCCTGTGATTTACCGCCGCGGGACAATATCTCCCACCGGTCGTCCACTGTCTCTAGTCACCACCACCCCCACCCCTCGGATAGGATGACCGCTGATAACGTCCACAATGGTCAGTCCTCCTCAGAAAGCTTGACAACGGCAGTGGATTATCGCGGTGATAGCAAAGTCCGGGGATTAGAGACCGAGCTATTAGGGATGATCCTCCACCAGGCTTCGTCCAGTGCGGCATTGTCAGGCAGAGTGATGAAGATTCCTTGAAGGATAGAAGCGATAACACCTCAGCAAACAGTCAGGACAGAGGGCGGGGTGGTCTTTCTGCCATGCGTCAAGGAACAGACGCTGAGGGGAAAGACACACGCAGTACACACCCCCACGCCGAGGCGTCAGTGGCAGAAAGATATTCGCACCAGACCAAACTTGCCGCAGGAAAGGGGACTCTTTCTGACGACGCAAATGACGTCAGTGCGTGCAGCTTGCCGTCAGTGACAACCCCCTCCCTCCTTACTACTACCCACCACCACACCCCCATCCCTTCTTCTCACGTTTCGAGTTTCGCCCCTATTACGCCAGTAGAGTGCAGGGGAGGGGAGAAGAAGAGCAGAAGGGGAGAGGGAGGGGGTGGTAGCGGTGGCGGGCCCCAGTGCAGCAGTATGGGGCCTGCAGAAGGGAGTAGTGAGGGAAAGGGCAGGGAGGCGGTGAGGACGGCAGGGGACAAAGGGGCCACCAGAGCTACTCAGGGACTTGATGCTGATGACAGCTGCCTTTGGAAACCTGCAGTAGCCACTTCACTCCCCAAAGATGGCTCTCACACCCTCGCCCCTCTCCCCACACCCCCTCCTCCTTCCTCCTCCTCCTCCCAAGGTCGTCGAACCACCACCACCACCGACAGTGACACTGCTGCACAAGGCCTGCCTAACTACTACCACTGCAGTGGGAAAACACAGGGGAGAGAGTGGGGGTATGTTTTCTGCGCCTCCTCAAGACGAGGGCAAAACACATGTGAACATTCCTGACTCGGTGCCAGAAGTTGATTACTCGCCTCATCTCTGCCCGTCCACGCGCAAACAGCGGTCAGAATCCGCGTCAGCTGCTGCTGGCCTTACAGCAGCAGACACAGAGAGACGTGTATCACGTGCAGGCCACACAGCGGACCCTGACCTGTCTCAATCTTCATCGTCCTGTCCCCCAGACAGGAGTGTTCCTGTGTCCAGCAGGAGGACCATGGAATCCCCCACTCGTGTGCAGCCAACCTCACACACAGGAGACAGGGGCACAGGAGAGAAAGACAGACGAGAAACAAGCGGAGGGCACAGTAACGAAACCGCGGCGAGCTGAGAAAGCAAGTGGCTATTCGGGATTTGAACTCTAGCCCCACGCTGTCCAGAGCAGGGCGGGATGCTTCCGAGGCCACCCACCACATCACGGACAGCAGCAAGGCGGGATCCAGATCCCCCGTACCTACCCGGCTCTCTGAGGGCCTGAAACGGCTACAGAAGTCACGGGACACACCCTGGGGACAACAGTACCTGCAGCGAGCTGACGGGACCATGACGTCACCACCCCCAACATGGCGGCCTCCAACTGGCGTCACTTGGTCTCCAAGGTGACCAAAACCGCCGCAACGGAAAAGGTTTCCGGAGAAATAGAAATACCGGAAAACGTGTCAGAAGCGGGACAGTCTTCAGCCTGGGGCCTGAAGAAGGCCGGTATTGTGAGCACTGACGATGCTGTTGTTCCTAAATCGCCCGTTTCCGATGTCGTGGCGAAAAATAGCAGCAGTTTGGCGACAGTTCCCTGTGATGAACTGTCAGCCAGGGAGTTCCGAGGACGGAAACTTGCCCAATCAGGACTGTGCTGCACTATCTGCTCCTGCCCCGCCCTCCACACTGCAGGAAAATAGCCTTTCCCAAACAAGCAACCAGCAAGATAGGGGACTGTCTTGCTTTGATAAAGATAACAACAGTGGGATGGAGGATGATAACATTGCGGTATCAGTGATTTGGATACGTCAGAAACTCGAATCGAAACCACCTTCTCAGAAACGATTTTCGAATCCCGAGTTCCAGCTCTCAGTCCCAGCAGCACTCCCAAACGGAGTCCACGTAAACACTCCCGGAGTACTCCTGATCGTACAGTTGCTGCTTCCAGTGATTCGCACAGAAGTGACTCTTCAAACTCAGGAAGCTCAGACACAAAAACTGTCCACAGTTCCGCGG
>CM060335.1:16640138-16645138 GCA_030674155.1 Stramonita haemastoma | reverse complement strand
CTCCGTCAAAGTGCAAACGGTTTCTTGGCACCGTTTTAAGCTAAACAGCCCGAACGTGCGCGTGTGCGTGAGAGAAAGAGGGTTGAATGAAGTGTTGTTTAAACCAAGGCAGACCTAAACACACACAACTGGTAAAGAAAAAGAAAGAAAGAAGAATATTTTTTAAAAGGGGGGATGGGGTCACTTTATTGGAGGGTAACACCAGGTGTTTGCTGAGCAGCTATGAAAAAAAAGTTTTGCTTGAGATATCTGTGTATTTTTCTATTTATAAAAAAAGGTATCTTCAGCTACAATAAGCACAAAAGAATGGCAACCGTTCTTTGTTCCTTTGCTTGCTTTGTATTCAGCTGTAGTCTGTTGTTTACTGTAATGCTTTAAGGTTGTTCTTATCGTGTATTGTTTACTGGCAAACATTGAATTATTCAGTTCTCCCCAAGGAAAAAAAAAAGTATGAAAAATGTCATGTTCTTCTTTCAATATTGTACGTATATTATTAACACTGAGTTCAAAATAACAGATAGCCAAGAACATTGCTGTCAATGATTATGATGATTATGGCAGTGATTATGATAATTGTTAATATTAAACATTAAGTCCAAATAATACACACACACACACACACACACACACCACACACACACACACACAACACACACACACACACACACACACAACACACACACACACACACACACACACAACAACAACAACAACAACAACAACAACAACAACAACAACAACAACAACAACACTGCTGTCACTGTCAGTGATTGTAACAATATGGAAATGATGATGATAAAAATATCGACAATAGTAATGACCGAGCGAGTGCAGATCTATTCATGTGTATGCTATATCATTTCCACTCGTAAAATCAACGGGCTCTAAACATGATTGTTTAGAAGTTCTGAGTTCAAAAATCATACTCGATTAATTAATTACTGATTGTTTAGTGGACCTTTAAATTGTCAGAAATCATCTGATAAAAACATCAACAAAGCTAACCATAAAGGAAAACTCATGTTATTCATGAAGAGACAGTCTGTTCGGCGTAAAGCAATCCTTTGTTTAGAGCTTTGCAAAAAGTGTGTGTGTGTGTGTGTGTGTGTGTGTGTGTGTGTTGTGTGTGTGTGTGTGTGTGTGTGTGTGTGTGTGTGGTGTGTGTGTGTGTGTGTGTGTGTGTTGTGTGTGTGTGCGCGTGTGGTGTGTGTGGTGTGTGCGTGCGTGTGTGTGTGTGTGCGAGCGCGTGCGAGCGTGTGTGTATGTGTGAGCATGTGCGTGCGCGTGCTTGCGTGTCTCTGTATGTGACTTAAACACAATTTTGCTTCCAGTAAATAACGAGACAAGAAGAAATGAACATCAGCAACATAGCCAGAGCAAATTGGAAGCTTAAAAATATGTTAATTAAAAGAAAAGATTTTTATATTATGAAGACTCGTTGTTGATTATGGATTATCTTTTAGTAATTTTCTGAATTCTTTGCTGATGATTATAAAGACGGATTTCTGGTTTGGTGCCTTTGTTGCTGTTGCTGCAGCTGCTAGCTTTTTGCAGAAGGAGGAACGCGAAATGGACAAAAAAGATTCAATCACACAAAGTATTGAATTTCTTAACACGAAGATATTCAGATTCCTGCCTTGTCGTGTTCGAATTAACTTGTCATTTGCAGTTGTTCTCAATTTTACAAACTATCCTTTCTGTCTCGATCTCTATTCGTCTGTCTATCTGTCTCTCTCTGTCTGTGCTTGCCTGTCTGTCTGTCTGTCTGTCTGTCTGTCTGTCTGTCTGTCTGTCTGTCTCTCTCTCTCTCTCTCTGTCTGTCTGTCTGTCTCTCTCTCTCTCTCTCTCTCTCTCTCCTCTCTCTCTCTCTCTCTCTCTCCTCTCTCTCTCTCTCTCTCTCTCTCTCTCTCTCTCTCTCTCCCCCCCCCCTTCCTTCCTTCCTTCCCTACCCCCTCTCCCTCTCCCCCCTCTCTCTCTGCGTGTTGGTATTGTGGGTTTTTTGTTGTTGTTGTTTTGGGGGGGTATTTTTTGTTGTTTATTTGTTGGGTATGACCGCGCGCGCGCGCGCGTGCGTGTGTGGTGTGTGTGTGTGTGTGTGTGTGTGTGTGTGTGTGTGTGTGTGTGTGTGTGTGTGTGTGTGTTTGAGCATGCTAGTGCGCATATGTGCATGCGCATATATGTGAATGCTTGTGCTTATATGCGTGAGCTGCATATGCGCCTGTGCTGCATGCACCCCATTTACATTTTCGCTTTTGATAAAAAAAAAAACTTTGTAGCATGCGCCAAAAATAACAGAATTGTTCGCGTCACTGATCGAACTGATGAAGTTATAATCCCCTATTGCTTGCGCACCCCCCCTCCCCCCTCTTGCCCCCCATCCTCCTCCCCCTTCCCCCTGTAACGAGCATTGGATGAGCAGTGCCCCATGTTTTTCTTGTCCGTGTCATTTCTTGTGTAAACTGCCCGTTATGGGTGGAAAGGAGGAGGAGGAGGAGGAGAGAGAGAGAGGGGGGGGGGCAGGCAGGCAGGCACACTACACACACACACACACACACACACACACACACACACACACACACACACACACACACACACACAAAAACAAGGAGAGAGACAGAGAGATAGAGGGAAGACAGAAAGACAGACAGACACACAGACAGACACACAGACAGACACACAGACACACAGACGACAGACAGACAGAGGCAGCAACCAGACAAGCAAGGGCTCTGGGCAAGCTAGGGCTTAAGTAGAATCCAAAATCAAAGCAGTCTAGGGGAGGCAAGGGGGGAGGGGGGAGGGGTGAAATACATCAAAAGGGAAGTTTCTATATTCATTGCCAATTGATTGGTGTGATGTTTTGTGTTGCAGCAATCTATCTCTTGTGTTTATTTCAACTTGTGTGTCATTTTCGTGGTCAGTTTGTGGTGGGTGCTGCAGTTAGAGAGCTGAGTAAATGAATTCAGGGTGTCTGGTGGGAAGTAGGCCTGATAGCTCCAATAAGAGAGCAGGTGATTTAGATTCATAGGTCTGTCTGTTCTTCATAGGGTATTGCTTGCGCGTGTAGACGCGTACGTGTATAACATACCAATGTTGACAAGATCATTCGCAGGTAGATGCAGCGTGTACTTTTTTATAAATATCTGTGTAGGCGCACCACAAACACTCGAGTGCAAGCACAACACACACACACACACACACACACACACACACACACCACACACACACACACACACACACACACACACACACACACACACACCACACACACACACACACACACACTCTCTCTCTCTCTCTCCACTCACTCTCACACCTCACTCTCCCACACCCCACATCACCACACACACACACACACACACACACAACACACACACACACACACACACACACACACACACACACACACACACACACACACAGGGATAATAAAGGCCCAACTTCTGAGAGCAGGCTCTCAGACCTAAAAGAGGGCTAATTGAATTCAGCTCCTTCCCCAGACACTATACTATATAAAGTTTGACCAGTCATATCAGTATAGCGTAGTGGTGCAGTCCCTGCCCACCTTATAGGATAGATAAATAAATGGCTTCCACTTCTCACCCTCACCCCCCCCCCCCCCCCCCCTACCCGTCTTTGCTTTTATCAGTGGCCCTTTGCTGAGAGAGAGAGAGAGAGAAGAGAGAGAGAGAGAGAGAGAGAGAGAGAGAGAGAGAGAGAAGGTGGTGGTGAGGACGCATTGGAGTATATAGCGAGAACAACAACAACAACAAACCAAACAACAACAAACCAAACACAAAAAGAAGGTTCTAAAACAACAACAACAACAACAACAAGAGAGGCGCATCCTCAGGGAGTGGGGAAATCAATTCGTATTATATGTATAATATATATCCGTTGTTATCTTGTCAGCCGTCCGTAAAATTGTATAAAATCTATTACTTCACAAACAGTTTTGGATAAACATCACGGCAGAACGAGCATTACAACTTATTTGTTGTTGGGAGTTTGCATTTTCCTCTCTGAAGCAGGCTACATGAAAACAATAAACGTCGGCATCTGAGGCGAAATATGAAATAATTATCTGCTAAAATATCGGATCGTAAATTCAGGCATTATCGATTAATCAGAGTGGGAGAACTCTGTGAAGAGTACAGAAAATGTTTTAGTTTCTTTTATATTGTGTCTTAAAACGACAGCAACCCCCCAAAACAACAACAACAACAACAAAAACAAAAAAAACCCAAACAAAACAAAACCAAAAAAAAAAAAAGTAACACCGTAATGATATTAACAGTTCCACACACACACACACACACACACACACACACACACACACACACACACACACACACACACACACACACACACACACACACAAGAGAGAGAGAGAGAGAGAGAGAGAGAGAGAGAGAGAGAGAGAGAGAGAGAGAGAGAGAGAGAGAGAGAGAGAGAGAGAGAGAGAGAGAATAAAACCTTACTACACATTGATATATAAGAGTTTCCTATTAATAACAAGCACGCCTGCAAAGCAGACAGGATTTTGTCAGATATGCTGGAAAACTAAGGCAAAACAACTTTCTTGTGATGCCAAAAACAAAAAAACTACCCCCCAAAAAAAACCAAAAATGACTTTTTTTGAGATGTTGGGATAGGTCGGGACAAGGTCGACATGGCGGCCGCTACAATAATACCACGTCCCCTCTCACGTCATACAGTGTTACGTCATCAGAGAACGACGCCAGTTTTTTTTTACGTCTGATTGGATCAAATGCTCCTCTTTATTGCAGATATGGCAGCCGAGTGCAAAATGATTTAGCAGGCCTCTTTGTTTTTTGTGACGGTACAAGCTCATAATGTGCTTTTTCTCTCTCCTGAGCTCTCTGTATCTTTCTCTTACCCCCCCCCCGCCCCTCCTCTCTCTCTCCTCTCTCTCTCTCATCCCTCTCTCCTCTCTCTCTCTCCCCCCTTTATGTCTTTCTCTCCTCCTTCCTTCCCTC
>CM060335.1:16632638-16635138 GCA_030674155.1 Stramonita haemastoma | reverse complement strand
CTCTCTCTCTTTGTTCTTCTTTCTTTCTCTCTTTTCTTTCTAGTTTTCTTTCTTTCTTTTTTCCTGTCTATGATTTCAGATTTTATTTTATTTTCTGTCTTTCCTTCATCTCCTATTTAGGTTTTTTTTCTTTTCTTTCTTTCATTTATTCCCTATTTTGCCTTTCTTCTCTTTCTTTAGATCTTTAAGTCTGTGTTTCTTTTCTTTACTTTGTCTTCAGTTTTCTTTCTTTTCATTCCTTTTTTTTTGGGGGGGTATCTTTTTCTAACTTGATCCCCCTCCCCCCTTTTTTACTTCTTCATTTTTGGGGGGTCTTTTTTTTAATTATTATTCAGTCAGTCAGTCAGACATGAAACTTAGAAGAAAGGTAAGTGATAAGGTGGAAGAAACTAAGGCAGAATGTGAACTTAAAAAGAGAATGGCAGATAACCTAGAGAAACGGGTAGGAGAGAATGTCCGCGAGTTGAGTAATGTAAATGCTGACAGGTCAGCCTTCGTAAGAATTTTCTCCATGACATTCCTTGTCCTTGGGGAGCTGTTGGGGAGGGGGGGGAGGGGGGGTCAGGGGAGTAAGGAATGAGGAGGGGGGTAGAAAAGCGGCATTGAAGCCATACGCCTCGTAGAAAATATCGATAGTTTTTTTTAACGAGCAATTACTCTGGCTTCTCAACAAATATCACCTCAAAGGCAACTTGGCGAGCTAAACTGTCTTTCTTTGTGTCCGCTTTGCCTTCTCTCTTGCTTTCTTTCCTTTTCTTTCTTTCTGTCTTTCATTTCTGTTTTTCATTTCTTTGTTTCCTTGTCAGGTTTTTTTTGTTTTGTTTTTGTTTTCCACCACCAGATTCTGTCTTTTTCTTTCTTCCTTCCTCTCTTTTTTCACGCCAGGTTCTTAGTTTCCCTTTTTTACATAATTGTTTAAAGATATTTTTTGTTGTGAGAAAGTTGTTTTATTTTCTGCGGACATTTGTTTGTTTGTCTGTCTGTCTGTCTGTCTGTCTGTTTATCTTTCTATCTATCTGTCTATCTATCTATCTATCTATCTATCTATCTATCTATCTATCTATCTATCTATCTATCTATCTATCTCTATCTGTCTATCCATCCATCTATCCATCCATCCATCCATCATTAATCACATATATATAATATTATATCAACACACACACACACACACACACACACACACACACACACGACACACACACACACACACACACACACACACACACACACACACACACACACAACAAAAAAAAACATATATGGACGGGACATAACGCAACTCAACACAGGAATGCAACGCAAAGAAAATAGAATACAAACTACAATGCAATAATGATGCCATTAGTGCATTGTTACATCATGCAGTCTTATGCGTTCTGCAGTGTTTAATTCAAGGGCACGTTGTTACACAGAGCAGCAAAAGTTTATATAATAGAGTATATAAAGAAACTCGACAGTTATTCCAGATAATAAACATAAAGCACATGTGCAAATTGCAGGAAAGGAGTAATGCATTTATCAGTCGACTATCTGCCGATAGCTTACATTACATCAATGGTTAATTATGGAAATGTGGTTTTTATTCGCGCGCGCGCGTGTGTGTGCGTGTTTGTGTGCGTGCGTGCGCGCGCGCGCGCGCGCGCGCGCGCGCGCGCGTGTGTGTGTGTGTGTGTGTGTGTACGTGCGTGCCTGTGTGTGTGTGTGTGTTTAATTCTTTTATTTCGAGGAAATGTGTGTGTGTGTGTGCGCGCGCGCGCGGGCATACGTGTGTGCGTGCGTGTTTGTGGGAAGGTCTTGATGCATTGTTACTGTGTGTATTTCTCTCTCCTCTCTCTCCTCCTCTCTCATCTCTCCTCTCCTCTCTCCTCTCTCTCTCTCCTCTCTCTCTCTCTCTCTCTCTCTCTCTGTGCTGTAAATATAACAAAGGAATTCCAATATTTAAAAGAATGTCGGGAAGTTCTCTCTCTCTCTCTCTACTCCTCCTCTCTCTCTCTCTCTCTCTCTCTCTTCTCTCTCTCTCTCTCTCCTTCCTCTCTCTCTCTCCTCTCTCTCTCTCTCTCTCTCTCTCTCTCGGGGGGGGGACGATAGCCTAGTGGTCAGAACATTGCGCTGGCAATTTGACGACCCGGGTTCGAGTCCCGTCGAGGAGATTTTTCTCCTGGAGTTAACATCAGTGCTGACTCTACTCTCCCCAAAAGTCCTTCGGATGAGACTTTAAACCGAGGCCCCGTGTGCGAACGCACGCAGAACATCTTGCGCACACGTTAAATCCTGTTCCGCTTTTCGTAAGAGTAGGCCATCGTGTGCCGGTGGGAACAGATGACAATATTTACAAAAAACTGCATACACACGGGGACCGGATGAAAAAAAGCACATGATTGCTTATTCTGTTATCCTCGATATAAAAGATTAAATAAATAAAAAAATAAAAAATCTCTCTCTCTCTCTTCTCTCTCTCTCCTCTCTTCTCCTCTCTCTCTCTCTCTCTCTCTCTCTC
>CM060335.1:16627031-16632538 GCA_030674155.1 Stramonita haemastoma | reverse complement strand
TTAAAAAAAAAAAAAAAGAATGTTTGATTATTTTAAAAGGAAATTTTGACTTGTAATTCAAAAAGCTCACATAACCAGTAAATTTTTTGGGGGGAAACAAGGGGGAGGAAAAATAATCTTCAAAAGGGGACCAAACAAATAGAGTAAATGACC
This sequence comes from Stramonita haemastoma, assembly GCA_030674155.1. Taxonomy (NCBI): domain Eukaryota; kingdom Metazoa; phylum Mollusca; class Gastropoda; order Neogastropoda; family Muricidae; genus Stramonita; species Stramonita haemastoma. The sequence continues at coordinate 16,632,385 of CM060335.1, read as the reverse complement.
TATTTAAAAACATTCCGTGATTAAAATAGAACATAAGGAAACAAAATAAGATAATACCCCTAAAAAAAAAGGGAACTAAAACTCATTTTTCCCAAAATCTATGCACCAAATGAGAGCACAGAAAAAAAATTTTTTTTTGCTCACATGTATAATGTTTTCGAAATAGATACAGGAAATAAATTTATTTTTACTGGAGTTTTCAACTGTACATTGAACAGTGACCTTGATGTTTTACTGGCATCCCATTCAAAAAAAGAATAGAAAGTTTTTTTAAAACTTTGTAATACAAAGCACCTAACAACTTTTGGGGGCTTTATCACGAACGGAAAAAGAATACATTTGGGTGCGGGCTTCCCCCTTTTGTGGACGCGGGATAGATTACTTTTGCAACAAAGAGGCACGGAATCTGCTCATTGTGAAATCATAACATTTCCAAATACTGACCACAAAGCCTTCTTTACCGAAGAAAAAATTATTTCGCTTTAAACAAGGTCCAGGATTTTGGCGCTTTAAAAATTTCCCTTACTTGAAAGTAAAAATTTTTTGTGTACCATATGAATGAACTGTTAGAAGAACTAACAATCCAATGATGAAACATGCAACCGAAAACCCGCTAGATAGAAAACTCGAAAATTCGAAAAAAGGGAATTTTGTATGGAGTTTGGAAAGTTCAAAGCTACAAAACAAAACAAAACACCTGTCTACAAAACGATTGAAAAAAAAATTGACAGGCACTAATAATAAACCCCGGGTGACATGAATTGCAAAAGGGAATCTGCTTAATATTAAACAACAGTTAGAAATATTGTTTCCCCTTTAAAAAGTAAAGGGCACAGATAAAAACACTGAAAAAATGGTAAGGGTGGTGAAAAAATACAAAATAAATTTTAAAAACTAAAAATAAAACAAAGAAAAAAATCAAGACCAAATATCAATGTGAAAAACAAAAAAAAACTAACAAAAAGAAATTATTGAAAAACGGTTTAAAAACTATCATGATTTTTAAAAAAAAAACAAAAAATCGAACATGCGGAAAAACTGTCTTGACTTCCTTTTCAATTGGAAAGTCCCCAATTAAATCGAAAAATCAGCCTTTGTGATGGTTAATTTTGGGGAAAAAAAGCAGTCCGCATTGAAACAATGGGGGAACGGGAAATCTCCTGGTATGATGGATAAGGTTGGTTCATGAAAAATTTTTGGAAGAAGATTAAAACACTGTTAAAACCTTTTAATGAGTCATTTCAAAATGAAGAAATGTCTCACACAGAGACAAGGAATATTAATTTTGTTACATAAAGGGAAGAACTGTCACGCGATCAATTAAATAATGGAGCCAATCACACTTTCAAAACCACGATTAAAGAAATTAGCAAAACATTAGTTTTAAAGGGACTCGGTAAAGTAATTCCAAAACTGATCAACCGGATCAGGTTGGTATTAAAAAGGACGAAACATCAACAATAATCAGAACAATTGATGACGTCATTGAATATCTAAATCACACAAGGAAAGCTGGGTATTTTTTTAGCACTAGATTATTCAAAGCCTTCGACTCATCCCCCAAAGAAAATTCATTTTAAACGCATTTAAAACCTTTGGTTTTGGTGAACATTTTAGAAAATGGGTTTTCCCTCTCATGCAATACATTCAGTAGCATAAATCAGGGGGTTGGATTTCACAACCCTTCCCAGTAATTGTGGGATAAGACAAGGTTGTCCTTTCACCCCTAGTTTTTTGTACTGTCTTTGAATTGCTGGCAATCAAGATAAGAAACAGAATGTGTGTGGCATTGAACTGCCAAAATGGCACTGAAACTGAAAACATTAAGATAAAGCAACTAGCAGATGACACAACACTTCTCCGGCGCAATAAGATGCATAATGCATGCCACATCCTTTAATTACGATTTTTCAAAATTAAGGGGGTCTCTCACTAAATGTACATAAAACAAAAGCAATGAAAATTGGAAAACACACAGAAAATGAAGATATACCTTATGTCCTCACAGACAAATCAAGATTCTAGGTGTATTTTCAAAAATGATGTACGAGCTCAAATATCGAAGACAACTGGACAGGTGATACAAAAAATTCAAAATTTATAAAGGTTTTGGAACGAAGGGTATTAGCTAAATGGCAAAATTGTTCTAGTTAAAAGTCTGCTGATAAGTCAGTTATTTCTTCATAATGCATCGATTGGACTCCCAGAAAAGGTACTTTCAAAAATCAATAGAACATTATACAAATTTATTTGGGCAGAGAAAATTTTCAACAAAGAAAGCGTTCGAAAAAGTAAAAAGAAAAGTTATGGAAAGTGAATATAGTGAAGGTGACTTAAATGGTAAATGAAACTGAGCTACAAATGTTTTTTACCTTCAGGGGGATTGGCAAGTTTTTACAAATCGGACAATGATAACTGGACTTTTATTCCAAAGTGGTATTTTCAGACGTAGCGAATGGAAGTAACATATTTTTAAGTAAATTGCGGTCAGCAGAATTAAAAGCCATTAAAAGTTATAAATAAATGAGTTTCTGGAGACAGTTTTATTCACTTCCTAGATAATAAAAAGCTATTTCACAATGGAAGAAATCACATTGCCAATTTCAGAAAACCAAACCCTTTGGCACTAATAGACTGATTACATACAAAACTCAGATCTTATTCTTTTCTTCCTGGAAAAATAAAGGACTAGAAAAAAATTCAAGATTTGATACATAAAACGAAAACAGACTATTTAAGTTAGAAGAAAATTCAAAGCAAAATCAACCATAACCAGCCAACACGGCTTTTCAATTTAAATGCACTCATTATTTCCTTGCAAAACAATGGAAAGACTGGATCAGCCAACAGGATAACCAAACTCAATGCAGTAACCAGGATAGTGAAGCCAGTAGCTACTGCACCAAGCCAAAGATTATTTTACAACTCCTACGCAACAAAAGGAAAACAAAGGCAAAGTAAAGCCCTGTGCCATTGGATTTTGGCCAAAGAAAGCTCCATTTCAGATCCTGACCAGTGTGGTCAATCCCCCCTGGTCACCAAGGAAGTTCGTTAAAAAACGAATGGAAGATAATGCACAAATTTATCCCCACTAATATTCTGTTACACAAGTGAATGTAGTAGATGGCAATAAATGCTCTATATGTACAAGCGAAAAATTTATTTTATTTAACATTTCTTTTATGAATGTACACCAGTAAACGCATTTTGGCGAAAAAACGGAAAGTTACCTCCATTCGTTTTGGGGGAAGCAAATCAACTCTCACTACATGACGTCTATTTGGAATACAAAACGATCACTAGGTGGAAGCACACTGAACATTGTCAACAAAATTTTTTTTGATCGGAAAAATGTGCATTTGCATATTCAAAAAAAACAAAATCATCATCACTATCCATTTTATATTTGAGTATCAAATAAAATATCGCAATCTATTTAAATTTTTTTACAGCAGTGACCAGTCAAACAATGAGTTTTAATTTTACCTAAAAGTATACAATTTAAAAAAATAAAAGACAAGGGGAAGATGCAGGAGTACAGGCAGATGTTGCAGCAGAACATGGAAGACTGTAAGATGAAAAATGAAACAAAGAACATGAAATAATACAAAAACTTCATTCATGAAAAAAGGTCTGTAAACATGGAAATATGAGTATAAACACTCAACTGCAGCATATTATAAAGTTGATTAAAAAAAAAAATAAAAACAAAGATGTGGCAGTGAAAAATTAAAGAGGGCAGAAGAGTAAACCAAGAAGAGACAAAAAATAGCAAGAATAAGGTGACAGGAAGAAAAAGAAACATAATAACATAAATTGACATAAAAGACTTTTTTCTTCAAAAGGTGTGGATAACATTTTTAAAATTTAACATGCAGATTTCTTCAACAGGTTGGTTTAGAATTTATAAGAGTGGACATTTTCTCGACAGATGTGGATATTATCTATCACATGGGGAAATATAAAAAAAAAACTCAAAGGGGGATGGGGGCCCTAAGGGGAAGAAGAAAGAGTTTAGAAAGGTGGCGTATGAAGATAAGATGTAGAAGCGTAAAAAAAAAAATTAAAAAAAATTTAATTATATCCCCCCTGTGTCATATTCATCCCCACTTCATATATATATATTTTCCCTCTGTGTTTATTCATTTCCACTTCATATATTTTAATATATCTATATCTCTCTATATATATTTTCCCTCTGTGTCATATTCCTTTCTACTTCATATTTATCCCTCTGTGTCCTGTTCATTTCCACTTCATATATTATCCCTCTGTGTTATATTCATTTCCACTTCATATATATATATATATTATATAAAATATATATATATATATAATATATATATGTATGACACTCCACCACGAAATGAGTCGCTTAGCACATTAACCCATTTTCGCGCTAGGAGCCATTAAAAGCAGGTGGGGTTCAAGTTGTCAATTTTGAGATATTGATTGATTATTAAACTATATCCTTTTTATCTACCTGATAATAAAATATCAAGGTATAATTTACATTCCTTTTGCTTTTAAATGTTTTTTTGAAAATACCCAAGCCTCATTCTGACAACCTGTTACGAAAATAAACTTGCCCGTTTCTCATTTTGTCACCTCCTGCATCCTATCATTTTAATTTGTAATAACTTAGCACAAAATCGTTCGATTTTCAATCTGTTTTTGTATTGGATAGCCCTTTTATTGCAAAATTAATAACTTGTCAATAACTAAAAAATTGATAATGGTGCAATGCGACTCCTTATGTGGTGGGCGTCACCACACACAACACACACACAAAACACACACACACACACACACACACACACACACACACACATATATATTATATATATATATATTTATATTTTAAAATATATATATATATAATATATATATTATATATATATATATATATAATATATATCCCTCTGTGTCACTTTCCTTTCCACTTCTTTATATATCCCCCTGTGTCTGTTCATTTCCTCTCTATTCAACACTGTCTGTGCCAAGACTACTACTTTGGTGATGGCGGCGGAAAAAATGCAGGGTGGGGGGAATAGAGGGGAGATGAATGGAGAGGAAGATCAAAGGAGATGGGTGCTTGATTTAGTTGGGTGCATAGGCCGTGATCGTGATCAAAGATCAGGTCAACGCGCGGTTAATGACATCACGGAAATAAAGATGAATGGAGAAATACTAGAAGAGGTGAGCCAATTCAAATACTTAGGCTCCATCCTAACAAAAGATGGCACATCAACAATGAGTGAAAGCTCGCATTGCAACAGCAACATCTGCTCTAGTCAGACTCCAGAGGATCATCAGAAGCAACAACATCAGCTTCTGCACCAAATACCACCTTT
>CM060335.1:16619531-16622031 GCA_030674155.1 Stramonita haemastoma | reverse complement strand
ATAGATAGAGAAAGAGAGAGAGGGGGGGGGAAAGAGGGGGAGAGATAGAGAGAGAAAGAGAGGGGGGGGGAAAGAGGGGGAGAGATAGTGAGAGAAAGAGAGGGGGGGAAAGAGGGGGAGAGATAGTGAGAGAAAGAGAGGGGGGGGGGAAAGAGGGGGAGAGATAGTGAGAGAGAGGGGGGGGGGAGAAAGAGGCGGGAGAGATAGATGAGAGAGAGAGAGAGAGATGAGAGGGAGAGATGAGGAGAGAGAGAGAGAAGAGAGGAGAGAGAGAGGAGAGAGAGAGAGAGAGAGAGAGAGAGAGAGACAGACAGACAGACAGACAGACAGACAGACAGACAGACAGACAGAGACAGAGAGACAGAGAGAGAGAGAGACAGAGACAGAGACAGAGACAGAGAGACAGAGAGAGCGTGAAATCGTTAAATTCAAAAGAATCCGATTAGTCTACCGACTTACACGAACAGACGGCCTTCAATGAACAGACCAACGTGAGGCGTAAAATAAACAGTAGCGTTTTCTTCTCCCTCAAGAGAACAAAGTCCCATTCTTATCACAACACTATTCCTAATGAGTAATTGTTTACAAACAAAGGGATAGGAAAGAAAAAAGAAAAGACGGGGTGAAGAAAGGAAGAAGAGTGAAAGGAGGAGTAAAGAAGAAACAGCAAAGTTAATATACTTGAAATGTGGGAGTGTTTGGTTGGGTGAGTGATTGGTTGGTTGGGTGATAGGTTAGTTGGTTGGGTGACTAGTTAGTTGGTTGGGTGATTGGTTAGTTGGTTGGTCGGGTGATTGGTTGGTTGGTTGGGTGATTGGTTAGTTGGTTGGGTGATTGATTGGTTGGGTGATTGATTGGTTGGTTGGGTGATTGATTGGTTGGTTGGGTGATTGGTTGGTTGGTTGGTTGGTTGGGTGATTGATTGGTTGGTTGGGTGATTGGTTGGGTGATTGGTTGGTTGGGTGATTGGTTGGTTGGTTGGGTGATTGGTTAGTTGGTTGGGTGATTGGTTGGATGGTTGGGTGATTGATTGGTTGGTTGGGTGATTGGTTGGGTGATTGGTTGGTTGGTTGGGTGATTGGTTGGTTGGGTGATTGGTTGGTTGGTTGGGTGATTGATTGGTTGGTTGGGTGATTGGTTGGGTGATTGGTTGGTTGGGTGATTGGTTGGTTGGTTGGGTGATTGGTTAGTTGGTTGGGTGATTGGTTGGATGGTTGGGTGATTGGTTGGTTGGTTGGGTGATTGGTTAGTTGGTTGGGTGATTGGTTGGTTGGTTTTGTTTCGGGGACCGGGGGAAGGGGGGCTGATGCATACTTTAAAATGCTGTTGTACTAAAATTATATAATGTTACGTTAGGATTATCTTCAACCATGACAACCTCTTAACACAACAACAGTCTTTTTCCAACAAAGAAGAAAAAATCTTCTGAAGTTGGAGTATGGCTGCCTATGCTGCAAGGTACTTGAAAAAGAGGCACACAGGCAAACTTTTCACACAATCTCACAACAATTTCTTGGTCAGATGAGTCGAGTCAGAGGTCGCATTCTGGGTGACCCTTTGGATGTTAAACTGGGAAACGCACAACAAGTTTCTGGTGTTCTTGGGTCAGCACCAGCCATTGCCTACATCATGATACCGACCGTTACACAGCCTTTTTCTGACTTCACTCCTCTCTCATTTCATGAGGGGTCATCGGGACACTGCACTCCACTGCACTGTATTCTGCAGGCAGTGTGTCTTCGGCGGGTACAGCCTGCCATCACCTATCTTATCTAGAGATCTCTCTCCAGACTGCAGACTGCACTAAGTCAAAGTCAAATTGTTACTTCCAGATGGTACATTGAATAAGCATTGATTTGCTTTTTTTTTTAACAAGCCATCTAGATCTGTCTGTTCTAGGAACTAAAGGTGTTTGTGTCATCCATCCACACCCCCAGGAATAGCTGCCCGCTCTTCTATCAAAGATGGATGCGAATATGTGCTTAAAATGTTCTGCACGTGCTTGCACCTGGAACCTCGGCATTAAGTTTTCAAAACAACTTGTAGGAGAAGGGAATCAGTACCATTATCAACTCCAGGGGGGAAATCCACTTTAAAAAACACAAATGCCTCATGAGAATCACGAAAAGCATGGACACCAGCAGAAACAAAACAATGCCGGCAAAAGAGGTAGAACCGCAAACGACCAACAACGGTTCTATTCATTCTTTCCATAAATCGCTGAACAAGCATGCAAGAGAGGGGGAGGGGAATCAGTGTACTCGGATAAGATCTACGCTGCTGATGTATATTTGATCATTCTGATAGTGATAATTGACTGAACCCGGTAGGTGTCTGTATAGCCCGGGCCTGGCGCCCGCTACAGCGATCAGCGTGGAGCGGAGGTAAACGCTGTATTATTGAAGCCTGATGGATCATTGTCCACCTGTCGGCATCGGCCTTGTTGTCCCTCCATCACATCACGATATATGTTGTCGTGCGCGTGCGTGCGTGCGTGTGT
>CM060335.1:16597031-16614531 GCA_030674155.1 Stramonita haemastoma | reverse complement strand
GGAGAAAAAAAAACCAAGATGAAGAGGATGGCAGACTGCGACTGGGAAAGGAAGAGAAGACAAATAGGAAGTAAAGGAAGAGGATCAGGAAGAGGTGGGAGGAAGTGGGGAGCAAGGATTTTTTTTTTAAATAGGAGGAAGAAGACGTGGAAGACCAGAAGAAGGAGGAGGACGACGAAGAGGAGGAGGAGGACCAGGAGGAGGACCAGGAGGAGGAGGAGGAAGAGCAAGAGGAGGAGGAGGAGGACAAGGAGGAGGAAGAGCAAGAGGAGGAGGAGGAGGAGGACCAGGAGGAGGAGGAGGAAGAGCAAGAGGAGGAGGAGGACCAGGAGGAGGAGGACCAGGAGGAGGAGGACCAGGAGGACGCAGGAGGAGGAGGACCAGGAGGAGGAGGAGGAAGAGCAAGAGGAGGAGAAGGAGGACCAGGAGGAGGAGGAGGAAGAGGAGGAGGACCAGGAGGAGGAGGAGGAAGAGCAAGAGGAGGAGGAGGAGGACAAGGAGGAGGAGGAGGAAGAGCAAGAGGAGGAGGAGGACCAGGAGGGGAGGAAGAAGAGCAAGAGGAGGAGGAGGAGGACCAGGAGGAGGAGGTAGTGCAGTGGATGACAGACAGAAGATGAAAAAGAAGAAAAATAAAAATGGCCGTAACGTTTTATTACCCATAAGCATATTTACGAAACAGAGCGTTTCCCTGCCAAACATCTCCCCCAAACCTCTCTCTCTCCCTCCCCCCTCTCTCTCCCTCCCCCCTCTCTGTCTCTGTCTGTCTGTCTCTCCAGATCATTTGAGGTTCTACAAAGCCAGGCGCAGACAGGGGAGGGGAGGGGGGGGGGTACAGTACAGTAGATTGCCCACACAGTAGTCTAGATATACATGCCGATACCACGGTCCAGCAGCCAGACCTACTGACAATGACTGATAACACTAACAGTCAATTATACCTGCACGCCTCTCTGGTGTGTGTGTGTGTGTGTGTGTGTGTGTGTGTGTGTGTGTGTGCGTGCGTGCGTGCGTGCGTGCATGCGTGCGTGCGTGTGTGTATGTGTGCGTGCATGCGTGGTGCGTGTGTGCGTGCGTGCGTGCGTGCGTGTGCCTATGTGTGCAAAGGACTATCGCAATATAAGTCACTTTAAATCAGTAACTTTATCTCAGGGCGTTTACAATTAAGGTTCGATATACCACTCTTGGAGATAGACATGATTTGGTAGACAGAAATTTATGCAGATAATTGCATTTCATTCAGTTAAAAAAAAAGAGTTAAAGTGTGTCTATGTGAGTGTGCATGCGTGTTTGCGTGTATGCGTTCGCGCGAGCGTTCGAACATGTGCATGCGCAAGTACGTGTGTGTGTGCGTGCACGCGTTTGCGTGTGTATGCGTGCTTGCGTGTCTGTACCGCTGTGTGCACAAATGTATGCATGCTTGCGTGTCTGTACCTCTGTTAGCACAAATGTATGCATGCATAAAATGTATGTGCTTGCACGTATGTGCTGCATATGTGCGCCTCAAAATATGTATGTTAGTGTGCGCACACACGTTCATGTGTGCTAGTGAGGCGGGAGTAGGTTGAAACAAGTGATTGGGGAGGGAGAGAAAAGTGGTTAGAATTGAAAGTAGGGCGAAGGAGAAAGCAAGTCCAAATGTATGTATGTATACATGTAGTCTAAAGCTATGACACCGGGTCTGTACTGTCAGGGTATGTTAAGCCACTCAGCTGGCAAAAAAGCGGAGTAGTACATTCTCATTATTATCAAGGTGAAGACAGAACAGGTGTGAAGGAGACAGTCAGCTAACAGTGCTGAAAGTAGTGTGTCAGTGTGTGTGTTGTGTGTGTGTGCGTGTGTAAGTGTGTGTTTTTGTGTGTGTGTGTGTGTGTTGTGTGTGTGTGTGTGTGTGTGTGTGTGTGTGTGTGTGTGTTGTGTGTGTGTGTTTGTGTGTGTGTGTGTGTGTTTGTGTGTGTGTGTGTTTGTGTGTGTGTGGTGTGTTTAAGTGTGTGGTGTGTGTGTGTGTGTGTGTGCGTGCGTGTGTGCGCGGCGTGTGTGTGTGTGTGTGTGTGTGTGTGCGCGCGCGCGCGAGCATGCAAGCACGTGCATGCATACGCGTGTATGCACGTTTGTCATTTTGTGCAGAGGGGCGGCGGAGGAAGGGAGGGGGTGGAAGGATGAAGTCTGGAGGTAAGTGTTACCTGATGATAGCGATGCTGTCTGTACACAGGTGTGAAGACAGTAATTGGCAGTGAGGAGAGAGGGATGCATACAGCACCGTACAGCACCGTACAGCACAGTACAGCTCAGTGCAGCACAGTACGGCACAGTGCAGTGAAGCTGACAGCAGCAGGTTTCTCCATCACCGTCTGGCACATGTATGCATGCCTTTCACTGCTTTACGCCTTTAGGAAGATTGCTGCTGTCACAGCCAGAATGTGCCTGTAGTGTGTGTGTGTGTGTGTGTGTGTGTGTGTGTGTGTGTGTGTGTGTGTGTGTGTGTGTGTGTGTGCGTGCGTGCGTGTGTGCGTGCGTAAGTGCGTGCGTGTGTGTGTGCATGCATGCGTGCGCGTAAGCGCGTTTTGGTTTAAAAACATGTGCAAGTGTAACTGCCTGGATATGTGGATGCTTGCTCACAAATGATAGTGTGGAATTCGAGAAGTCTGTTTGTTTGTTTGTTTGCCTGATAGTCTTCTTTTTGCTTTCATTTGTGTAATTTGTCCCAAGCTGCCCCCCTTTTTCACAGCCGACAGTAACACTAGCACGAGCACAAAAACGAACCGTTCACGGGTTTGAAGGCAGACAGAAACGCTTACGGTTTGAATGGAACCTGCTGGAGCGACCGTAAAACTTCTTGACACCTTTCACAGCAGGACAGCACAAAGACTAACTGGGGAAACTGGCACATTTACAGGTCCGCACCTACGTCCCTGCCCATAATTCAACACACACGCCCCCACCCACCCCCTGCACGTACACACACACGCACATATACACACACATACACACACACGCGAACGCACGCACACACGCACGCACACACAGATACACACACACACGCACACGCATGCACCCACGCACTCACACACACGCACACACACACACACATACGCACACACGCACGCATGCACGCACACACGCACTTACAGCCAAAGGAGCGACAAGGGCATAAATAAATGATACCTTTGGGCTGTTGGTGTTGGTGTAATCCAACATGGATACCGATCCTGTTGTTGTACCTTTCTTCTTCTCTTCTTCATCATCTTTTTTTTCTTCTTTATCTTCTTCTTTTCTTCTTCCTCATCATCTCCTTTTCTTCTTGTTTTTTCTTTATCTTCGTCTTTTTCTTCATCACCATCACCATCATCTAATTCTTCCTCTATTTCTTCTTCTTTTTCTTCCTCATCTTCTGACTTCTTTTTCATCTTTTCTTCTTCAGCGTCATCTTCTTTTTCATCATCATCATCATCATCATTTTCACCACCACCACCACCACCACCACCACCACCACCACCATCATCATCATCACCACCACCACCATCATCATCATCATCATTCTCTTCTTCATCTTTTTTTCATCTTCTTCATCGTCGTCATCTTCTTCTTTTTCTTATCCTCTTCGCATTCTCCTTCTTCTTCGCATTCTTCTTCTTCGCATTCTCCTACTTCGCATTCTTCTTCTTCGCATTCTTCTTCGAACGCTCATACAGTAGCTATTGTTGTCTGTTTTACGCTGCGCTATTGCAACGCACCTGACAAGTCAGCACATCTAACTTCAGCGTGGATGAGAATTGTTATATTTTAACTCTTTCTGGGAAAAATGTAGGAGAATGGGCCAAGAAGGCAAAAATTAGACAAGAAGGAGGTGACCGGTAGAAAAGGAACAAAGAAGAAACAAAGAGAGGGACAGGAAAGAGAGATTCCTTGCACAGAGTTTCCGGAAGGCGAGAGAGAGAGAGAGAGTTAAAAAAAATCGTCGAAAAGGAAAAATAGAAGATGGTTCATGATTTGTTACAAGAGGAAAACTTGAAGAGGCCACGAGGCTCAGCCTGACACAACTGACGTGACGTTACCCACTAACTCTGTGAACCTCCATCCCTGAGAGAAAGAAAGTAACACCATCTGAAAAGGTCTTTTTGTCAACCAGTTTGTCGCGTCTGGTTATTGCCTTCACAGCTCTTGGCTTTTGCACAGTAGCTTTTTGTCATGCAGAGAATAGGACGACACAGCCATGCATCCTATCCCCTTTAACGACAGACAAAAACAGCCAAACTTGCTTTCCTGGAAGGCAAGTGCGATCATGAATCTTGAGTTTACTATGCGCGCGCGCACACTAACACACACACACACATACACACAGACACACACACACCACACTCACTCACACACACACACACACCAATGTAGTACAGTTTTTCAACCTGTAATGAAGGAATGACGAAAGCTGCACCTCCTTCAGTACCATTGAGCAGAGACCCATCCGTGTAAATCTGAAGATGTGATGAGTACTTGTTTATAATATGTTCTTTCACATACGCGCTAAGAATATTACTTCCATTTTCTTTTTTATAGATGGAGCATTCCAAATCAAATTGAGCACTTTGAAGTATTCAATGAAAAGGTTGATAGAGCTGCTAAAAATGCGGCAATGCGTTTTGCTTGTGCTGATACTTTGAACATACCAATGTCTGTCGATGAGAATTATACTTTGATCGAACAGGCATGCTGGAAACATGTTAGAAAAAAACAAGAAGACGCTGGATTTTCTCATCATCATGTTTCCTTTTCTGACCTTAATCATATTCTTTGTGTACGTTTTGGGCTGGATAAATTGCGTCTTAGATCGGTCATTTGTCTCATAAATAGACTTAAATTAAATGCCTTCCAAACGAAGTATGCTAAAAATGTGCGTTGCATATGTGATGGGACGATTTCAGTTAGTCATATTCTTTTTGACTGTCCTGTTTTAAAACAGTGTCTTCCCATCACACGTGAGAACTTCTGGACAACATATTAAGCAACTGTGGGTTGCTGTGTGAACTCGCCTTATCGCTGAAGAAGAGTCCTATTGACAGTTTACTATAATGTTTATGAACATATCAGTAGCTTGTTTACGAGACAGAGACATTGATCTCGTGCTCTTTTGTTAATTTTCTAAAAAGTTCTGATTGATTGTTTAGGGTTTTAATGTTCACTTTTGGTGTTTTTATTTACTTTTTGTTTCTACCATTGGTTATAAGTTCTACAAGTAACATTATTCGTGGGTTTTTGTTTTGTTTTGTTTTTTTTTGGTCTAATATCACTTATGTGAACAGACATTAAACTCAAGAACAACAACAACACACACACCACTCACACACACACACACACACACACACACACACCACTCACACACACACACACACACACACACACACACACACACACACACACACACACACACACACACAAGGGATAGCCTGGTGGTTAGAGCGTTGCGCTAGCGATCTGACGGCCCAGTTCGAGCCTTTACAGAGACACCCGTTCAAGAGAATTTTCCCCTTGGGTTAGGCTAACAGTAGTGCCGACTTAACACCCCCCCCCCCCCCCGAAAGTCCCTCGGATGATACACACATGCACAGACTAAATAAGTAAACAGTTACATTCTTTAAGTGTGTTTGTGAAAGGATCAGTGTGTTCTTCCTTCATCTGTTTTTTTTTGGGGGGGGTGGGGTTTGTTTTTTTTTGCCTGAACGGACGTCAATTGTTAACCATTAAAAACCAAAATCTTGTAAATAATATGGACAAAGAACTTTGAAACAGTAAGATCCGTTTCATGAGGATATATGAATACTGACTTTAAACCAGCCGTCTGAAAATTTCACAGAAGAAGCTCTTGAGGAGAAAATATTTGTCACTATGTTTTTAATGTACAGCGTGACTCATGTCTTCCAAAAAACAACAACAACCAAAAAACAAAACAACAACCCCGATGATTAACAAACTATCATACCCCGCAACAAAGTATTGTGTTACACTTTAGAGGTTTCTTTTCCACTGTCGCTTCACTATTATTGTGCATGGGCTTTCTACGTTACATGAATACTATCTTACACACACACACACACACACACACACACACACACACACACACACACACACACACACACACACACACTACACAATATTCAATACAATACAACAGCGGTGGTTAGACCTCCCCCTGGTGCATGCCGTTTTAGCGGCAGGAGGGGGAGGCTAATCACCCGGCAAGGAATGTGCACCGTTACTCCCCCCCCCCCACCTCACCACCCCCTATCCCCCCCCCCCACCTCACCACCCCCCTATCCCCCCCCCCCACCTCACCACCCCCTATCCCCACCCCACCTCACCCCACCCCACCCCATGATTATGAGGGTTTGTCAGAAACGAACTGCCCGTGTTGTTCACTTGTGGGCTCATTCAGGCAGAACAACAGTTGACGTACTCCACAGTGAGTCACCCACGGAGAATTCGATCCTGGGGAACTGTGTTTTCCTAACTTGTACTGTGTTTTCATAACTTGTACTGTGTTTTCCTAACTTGTACTGTGTTTTCCTAACTTGTACTGTGTTTTCCTAACTTGTACTGTGTTTTCCTAACTTGTACTGTGTTTTCCTAACTTGTACTGTGTTTTCATAACTTGTACTGTGTTTTCCTAACTTGTACTGTGTTTTCATAACTTGTACTGTGTTTTCCTAACTTGTACTGTGTTTTCATAACTTGTACTGTGTTTTCCTAACTTGTACTGTGTTTTCATAACTTGTACTGTGTTTTCCTAACTTGTACTGTGTTTTCATAACTTGTACTGTGTTTTCCTAACTTGTACTGTGTTTTCATAACTTGTACTGTGTTTTCCTAACTTGTACTGTGTTTTCCTAACTTGTACTGTGTTTTCATAACTTGTACTGTGTTTTCCTAACTTGTACTGTGTTTTCCTAACTTGTACTGTGTTTTCCTAACTTGTACTGTGTTTTCCTAACTTGTACTGTGTTTTCCTAACTTGTACTGTGTTTTCCTAACTTGTACTGTGTTTTCCTAACTTGTACTGTGTTTTCCTAACTTGTACTGTGTTTTCCTAACTTGTACTGTGTTTTCCTAACTTGTACTGTGTTTTCATAACTTGAACTGTGTTTTCCTAACTTGTACTGTGTTTTCCTAACTTGTACTGTGTTTTCCTAACTTGTACTGTGTTTTCCTAACTTGTACTGTGTTTTCCTAACTTGTACTGTGTTTTCATAACTTGTACTGTGTTTTCATAACTTGTTCTGTGTTTTCCTAACTTGTACTGTGTTTTCCTAACTTGTTCTGTGTTTTCCTAACTTGTTCTGTGTTTTCCTAACTTGTTCTGTGTTTTCATAACTTGTACTGTGTTTTCCTAACTTGTACTGTGTTTTCATAACTTGTACTGTGTTTTCCTAACTTGTACTGTGTTTTCCTAACTTGTACTGTGTTTTCCTAACTTGTACTGTGTTTTCCTAACTTGTACTGTGTTTTCCTAACTTGTACTGTGTTTTCCTAACTTGTACTGTGTTTTCCTAACTTGTACTGTGTTTTCCTAACTTGTACTGTGTTTTCCTAACTTGTACTGTGTTTTCATAACTTGTACTGTGTTTTCATAACTTGTACTGTGTTTTCCTAACTTGTACTGTGTTTTCCTAACTTGTACTGTGTTTTCCTAACTTGTACTGTGTTTTCCTAACTTGTACTGTGTTTTCCTAACTTGTACTGTGTTTTCCTAACTTGTACTGTGTTTTCATAACTTGTACTGTGTTTTCATAACTTGTTCTGTGTTTTCCTAACTTGTTCTGTGTTTTCCTAACTTGTACTGTGTTTTCCTAACTTGTACGTGTTTTCCTAACTTGTACCGTGTTTTCCTAACTTGTACCGTGTTTTCCTAACTTGTACTGTGTTTTCCTAACTTGTACTGTGTTTTCCTAACTTGTACTGTGTTTTCCTAACTTGTACTGTGTTTTCCTAACTTGTACTGTGTTTTCCTAACTTGTACTGTGTTTTCCTAACTTGTACTGTGTTTTCCTAACTTGTACTGTGTTTTCCTAACTTGTACTGTGTTTTCCTAACTTGTACTGTGTTTTCCTAACTTGTACTGTGTTTTCCTAACTTGTACTGTGTTTTCCTAACTTGTACTGTGTTTTCCTAACTTGTACTGTGTTTTCCTAACTTGTACTGTGTTTTCATAACTTGTACTGTGTTTTTCATTAATCTTGTTACTGTTGTTTTCATAACTTGTACTGTGTTTTCATAACTTGTACTGTGTTTTCCTAACTTGTACTGTGTTTTCCTAACTTGTTCTGTGTTTTCCTAACTTGTACTGTGTTTTCCTAACTTGTACTGTGTTTTCATAACTTGTACTGTGTTTTCATAACTTGTACTGTGTTTTCCTAACTTGTTCTGTGTTTTCCTAACTTGTACTGTGTTTTCCTAACTTGTACTGTGTTTTCCTAACTTGTTCTGTGTTTTCCTAACTTGTACTGTGTTTTCATAACTTGTACTGTGTTTTCCTAACTTGTTCTGTGTTTTTCTAACTTGTACTAACTCAAGTCACTCACTCTGCAGCCAGGACACGTGACTTCACTCACCTGGACGTCTGTTGGTTTTTGCTTTTTACGACAGGAGGAAGAGAGATCATTATCCACCTCTGTTACTTCATTTGTAAACTTTTCTGCTCGCCCCTATTACTGAGGCTCTATACTAACCACAAAAAAGGGGGGGGGGAGGGATATGAGAGATAAAGAGCAAGAAAGAGAGAGAGATAGAGAGAGTGTGAGTGAGTGTGTGTGTGACAGAGAGAGACAGAGAGACATTCAGGCAGACGTACCGACAGACCAACTGATCGACAGGAAAGGAGCAGAAGAAATATGCGTATACAAAACAAAACAAACAAAACAAAACAAAAAAGAATACAAGCATGACATTAATTGGAAAATATTATTCGTCGAAAAAAAAGTTTCAAATCTATTCCTAACTATGCTGGCAGGTCGTCTCTCAATTTCTGTGAATTTTTTTTTCAAATGCAACTAATACCTTTAGCGGAACATTTGGAAATTAATGTGGACATGCATGCTTCATTGTTGAACTTCTCTTTCCTCAACTGAACTCGCATCTTTTACCTTTTCTTCTTTTCAGTTTTATCAATGCGAAACACAAGAGAAGGATGTGCATACTTTTTTTTTCACTTTTTCTGGGTGTCTGCCTGACTGTGGGTACAAATGGGAGAACTCTGGAGATGACAAAGATCCAGCATTTACAGAACTGTAAGTGCGGGGAAAAGTTGAGGAGCTCTAGTTAAAAGACCTGCAAGCCCAACTCTCTGGCTTAGACTCTGAACATAGCCTACGTCTGTTGTTCACACAGAGAAAAGGGTATGCACGCACATGTGATTGAGGATCTGAGTGTGTGGTTATTGTTTAAAACTGGGGTATGTTCAATCCCTCTGATGACGGGTTAGTATGACGTCACTGGCCACAGTCCGATTCTTCTCCATCTACGAAAAAAACTGACAACTACTGAAGAAAAACTGTACAGTTTGAGCAAGTTTTTTCTCTCTGTTCAAAGGGGAAGTTATATTGCGCTTTTCCTCTATTCATATAAGTAGATACTGCTGGTAACGTCACACCTAACACGACTTCAAGAGGAGTGAACATAAACCTTCACAATCTGTTAGCTGTTCATGGACAAGAAAAGTCTACAGGAAGGAAGCCTGCCTGGTTTCTGCCGTACGTGTGCAAACCCCAATACAAGACTGCTGCTGGCTACAGTGATTGATGCTCACGTCACACCTCTGCCATAGTGGCACGCGCACACTACTGCTGTGTGCCTTATTGAACATGGCAGAGTGGCCCACCAAGTGAAAGGTGCTGCCAGGGTTCCGGCTGGCGCGAAGGTCAAGGCCAGAGAGGTGAAGAGCCAATCTATTTGGAAGGACAGACAAGAGTCGGAGGGATGGAAGGAGGGTGAAGGGTGGTGGTGGTGGTGGTGGTGGTGGTGGTGTGTGTGTGTGTGTGTGTGTGTGTCTTTGATTTTACGTCTGTACACTTAAAGTGATATTAGACGAGGGATGAGGTTGGGGGGGGGGGGGGGCAATAAAGAGATAAGGGTTTTTTAAAAAGTGCGTTGGTAATTGTGTACATAAGAAGACTGATTACAAAAAATATATAACAAAAATGTTGCAAAAGATGGCATAAGAAATACAAATAATAACAAAAACAATCGAACAATAGAGAACTTTAAAATCTGAAGCTGTAAGATGAACAATTGCAAACTACATGTAAAGGCTGCCATAAATAAAGCAAAAAGTACATTGCCACAGTAGGGTGTTATAGTTTCACAATCTTCACAGTAGTACTTTATAAAAAAGAGAATACTGGGGATGCATCAGAGACAATGCTATCTCACACAGTAACTTTGGATTGATTAACACTTCTTGCAGTGACTTATCTTGAAATGGTGGTAGGAACTTTTTAAACCTTGACATGATACAAAACATGAACATTGGAAAGTTTTTCACCGCATATACATTTTACATTTTTGGCAAATTTTGCTCGAAATGCATGGTGTGTGTGTGTATGTGTGTGTGTGTGTGTGTGTGTGTGTGTGTGTGTCTGTCTGTCTGTCTGTGTTGTGAGAGAGGGGGGGAGGGGGGGGGCACACAGAGATGAAGCCGCCACAGAAAGGGAGAGATAACAAAAAAGAAGGATGCGGGCGTGGGGACGCATAGAACAAGGAGGGAGGGGGAGGGAGGGAGGGAGGAGGGAGAGAGAGAGAGAGAGAGAGAGAGAGAGAGAGAGAGAGAGAGAGAGAGAGAGAGAGAGAGAGAGAGAGACAGACAGACAGACAGACAGACAGACAGACAGACAGACAGAGACAAACAGGCAGAGAGGGGGACAGAGAGACAGAGAAAGAAAGAGACAGAAAAAGAGAAACACAGGCAAAGTGAGGCAGTCAAACAGACATACAGGTAGGCAGACAAACAGACAGACAGACAGACAGAGTGAAGACTGTAATGATGTAAGGTAAAAAGAGCTCTTATCCCAACACACCAAAATGTGGTATCCCCACTCAACCCAGTGTGCAGTGCACACATGACTTCACCAAACCTTATGAATGTCATGCGGATGACTTACTTTACAGCGACAACAACAACACACACTTGACATAGTCTGTGACTGAGACAGACACACAGACAGGCAGAAACAGACAGAGACAGACAGAGACAGAGACTTACAGACTGACTGACAGACAGACAGAGACACAGAGAGACAATGACAATGGTTAATTGTGGTAAGCGTTCAAGCCCATTCACACAGTGTTTTCCTGTATTCCCACTTTTTCCGTTTATGATCTTTTCTTCTCCCCCTCCCTCCCTCTCTCTCTCTCTCTCTCTCTCCTCTCTCTCTCTCTCTCTCTCTCTCTCCTCTCCCTCCCTCCCTCCCTCTTCTCTCTCTTCTACAAAATGCTGTCTGTATCCAAATCAAGGGCTATAACAACAGAAGAGGGGCGACACTAAAACCACCACAAACGCTGACAATCCAGTAAAGCGACTTTCACAGGTTAAACGATCCTCTGGATGGCCGTGGCCCGTGCGGGTTTATGGGTGTGGACACAGCAATGAAGGATGGCGGTCTGGCTGTCTGTGCTGGTAGGTAGGTGAAGGACTGGTTTTGGGCGTTGTTGGGGTCTAAACTGTCGTCTTGCTGGTGACTCTCTATCTGTTGTCTGCCAACGTACGTGCGTGCCCCGTGTGTGTAGTCTGTGTGTGTGTGTGTGTGTGGTGTGTGTGTGTGTGTGTGTGTGTGTGTGTGTGTGTGTGTGTGTGTGTGTGTGTGTGTGAACACACTGGAATTTCTCTGTTTTAGAGATAATAAAGTATTTTTTTAATTTGAATTTTTTTTATTTCAAGTTTGAATTTGAATTTTTGAATTGTTAGGCACACGCGCGGACACACACACGGGGATTGGATGGAAAAATGCACATAAGTGCTTATTCCATTGTCCTCGAAATAAATGAATAAATAAATATTATAATGAAACAATATTATTATCATTAATAACGACGATAACAACAACTGCAATACTAATAATCACACACACACACACACACAAACACACTCACACACACACACCACACACACACACACACACACACACACACACACACACACACACACACACACACAATACACACACACAGCAAGTATGCTTATCAATGGATGTGAGAGTGGATTTAGAAACAGTGATTTTTTCTGAAAAAAAATCAAAAATTTTGATGACTCAGTAAAAGTACTTTTATAGGTTAACGATACCCAATATGTATCTGACTTTCGGACTGTTAGCAAACCGGTGAAGGAATGACTGATGTGGCCTGTTTACTTACAGAACTGACTGGTGTGATCTTTCTCGTATACACTCCCCCCCCCTTTTTTTTTTACCCCCCCCCCCCCCCCCTCTCTCTCTCTCTCTCTCTCACACACACACACACCAAAAGATAACAAGTACGCGTACCAAGGAGTGACCCGATGGATTTAGAAACCGTAATAAAAGTACCCCAACTTTTGATGACCTAAAGGTATGACTTTCACAGGTTAAAGATACCCGAGACAGACCAGAGTTTATGACTGTTGGCACAGCAGTGAAGGGATGACCCAGGGTCTATTTTTGTGAGGGACTGACTGACTGGTAGACAGTCCTCTCCTCTCTCTCTCTCTCTCTCTCTCTCTCTCTCTCTCTCTCTCCTCTCTCTCTCTCCATCTCTGTCTGTCTGTCTGTCTGTCTGTCTGTCTGTCTGTCCTGTCTGTCTGTCTCTCTCTCTCTCTCTCTCTCTCTCTCTCTCTCTCTCTCTCTCTCTCTCTCTCTCTCCCTTCCTCTCTTTCTCTCCCTGTCTCTCTCTCTCTCTCTCTCTCTCTCTCTCTCTCTCTCTCTCTCTCTCTCTCTTCTCTCTCTCTCGGGGGGTGAGTTGATCTCACTGGAGAGATAGGACGCTTTTTTGCCTGTGTGGCACTGGATATTGTTAATTATTGATAATTAGTGCATTAACTAAAACACCTTACAAGTTTAATGCATACAGTGACATTTCTCTAAGTGTGGTGATCACAGTGGTGTAAAAATTTTGACCAAAAGCAACCATGCCTGTGAGCAACTTATGTTTTCGTGCTACCTGTGGTCTATTTTTGGCCACATACTGTAGCTTCATGGCCAAACGTGTGCAGTTTGTGTTGAAAATGCGGGTGAGAATCCTGACTGCACGAAATAGACTGGATGTACTGCTGTTTGTGTTTGTGGCTTCCTACTTCTTGTGCTGTGGTGACGTGGAAGTAAACCCTGGACCTGTGGACAGTAACTCCCCCACACAAAAGCAGCTGAATGAAGAAGAAGACAGGGTGGCAGCAGAAAGCAACAAGGACTGTGGTAAGACTTCGTTTTCTTCCCCCTCACATCCTGGGGTAAGTCTTGATGCTTCCTCTGATGCTGTAGCCCAAATCTTACAGTCCATACAAAAACAAAGTGAGGAAATGGAAAAGCAAAGCAAACATATTGAATCTCTTTCAAAAAACATGTCATGCATGCAGTCAGATGTCAGTGCAATCAAATCAGACATTGGCCATGTCAAAACAATGTGTGAAGATATTGGCAAACGTTGTGACATGTTAGAGGAAGAGAACGAACGTTTGTCATCATCAATGAAAGAAATGAAAGAAGATCTCAGTGAATTCTACAATACATGCAGACAAAATGAAGGCAATTTAACAGCAATGTATTCAGAAATGGACCAAATGAAAACAGAAATCGACAGCTTAAAGGACCATTGTGACACTCTGGAAAGTTTTTCACGGAGGGACAACCTCCGCCTTTATGGGGTGCCTCAGGCTGAAAAGTTTGAGAGTTACGACACATGTGCCAAGTTAGTTGCTGACACCTTAAACAGTGTGGATGCACCAAAGAAGTGGTGTGCAGATGACTTCTCCAGAGCACACAGAGTAGGAGAGAGTCGCGACGGTCATCCCAAACCAATGATTGTGAAATTCAGTCGTTGGAGAGACAAAATGACTGTGCTTACTGACAAGAACTATCGGTCACAACTGGAAGAAAAGGGAGTCAGGGTGGCTAATGACTTGACTCGAAAACAAGCCAGCATCGTTGCAGAAGCAAGGAGAGAGGGGAAGGTGGCTTTCTTCAGGAGAGGCAAGCTGACGGTGGGACCCAGAAGACCAGACCCCAGGACCTATGCGGAGGTAGCAGCAGCAGCAGAAGCAGCCGGTGTCCCTGATGCCAGGAAAACATCCCCTGAAATGCAAAGGCGGTCGCAGCTGGATGACGGTGCTACAAGCAGCAGTGCCAACAAGGTCAGAGGTCATGACCTTGGCAAAGAACAAGGCCATGGCATGGATTCCCTTCATCCCTCCAGCACTGGCAGGCAGTGTAGCCGTGTCCAGGATGGACATGATATGAACAGTGGTAAGGGCAACGGTACCACAGAGGGCAGAGGACAAAAAGGTAAGGGTTCGATGCAGGGTGAGGGTCAGAGTCATGGCAAAAACTCCCCTTGCACTTCCAGTGAGGACAAACGGTTTAGCAATGCACAGGGAGCACGTGATAGAGGGGGTGGTGGTGGACAGAGACAGAGCCGTACAAACATGAACCCGACCAGAGGTAGCCAGTCCTCTCCTGGTGATAGGATTTCTGGCTCTGACCCTTGCCGGCCCCGACGTTCTGCTAGGGGTGCTCCACGCTAGGACAGGCAGGATCGTTTTGATGAGTTCAGTTTCCTTGTATATAATGTTGAAAATTTGTATTCAAAACTTACTGATTTACCTTTCATGAACTATGTTTCCAGTTTTGATTTTGCTTGCCTTACAGAAACTTTTGTGGATGATACTTTTGACTTCAGTGGTATTTTTCATGATCACATAAAATTTTTTGCTCCAGCTAAAAGATTGTCCCAGCAAGGTCGGAATTCAGGCGGCGTTTTATTGTTGATCAGAAAATCACTGGCTAATTTTGTTTCCAGCATTAGAATTAATTGTGACAACACCGTAGCAGTTAGAGTCAGCAAGTCTGTTTTTAATATTAGTAAAGATGTTCTTCTATTTGCATGCTATGTTGTGCCAGAAAATGGACCGTTATATGATCAACTTGTAATTAAGGATGGTATTGTTCATTTAGAAGAAAATATTTTGCATGCAACACAAGATCAGGATTTATATATAATGATATTAGGTGACCTCAATGCTAGAACTGCAAGCAACCAGCCTACAGAGGAACATATGATCCCTTATTCCACTCAGTGTTATGAGGAAGATGATGATGATACTGATAATTTTAAATACCTGGAAAGAAAGTCAAAGGATGATATTATAAATCGGTTTGGTAGATCTTTGTTGAATTTGTGTTTTTTGTTAAACTGTGTTATTGTTAATGGATGTTGTGATGGTGACTCCGCAGGTGATTATACATATGTATCACCACATGGCTGCAGTGTGGTAGATTATGTTGTTATGTCAGAAGATATATTTTCCAGAGCCTGTTGTGACATGTGTATTAGTGATCGTGTTGACTCATGGCACTTACCTGTAGAATTTAAATGGAAAACAGCATGCAATGAGACAAATCATACTAAACCTCAGGAAGATGCCTCTTGTGTTGAAGAGCGTATCATTTGGTCTGAGGAGTGTGCGTCACACTATAAGGAAGAGCAAAGGTCTGCTGATTTTAAACAAGGTATTCAAGAAGCATCTGCAGCCTTGAATTCAGACATAAATAATTCCATGGAAATCTTTGTACAATTATTATGCAGTGCAGCAGCATGCATGATAAGAACAGTGGGGGAAAAGAAAAAGCGTAATGACTGGTATGATAAGGAATGTTCCCAAAAGAGAAAAACAGTGAGAAGATTGTTAAGAAAATTTAAACAAGATAAAACAATGTGTCATGATAAGAAAGATGCTTATGTTAAAGAAAGGAAGGAATACAAACAGTTACTAAGTAAAAAGAAAAGAGAGTTTGATCAGGCAAGATTGACAAAGCTGAAACAGTCAGTAAATAATCCCAAGTTATTTTGGCAGACAATTAGATCAGTGAATAGGAAAACATTTATCTACAATAATATTAGTATTGAACAATGGTACAGGCATTTTTTTAGTGTGTTTCATGATTCCGTACCAGTATCAGATTCTGAAGTTGTACATGACCCTGAAGATCAGGAAGAAGAAGAAATGTCTGATACCCTGTTTTATGACCCCATTTCCAAGCAAGAGGTTCTTACCAGCATTGGTAACCTAAAAGCTGGAAAAAGTGCAGGGCCAGATAGAGTAGTGAGTGAAATGTTAAAACATGCAGACACATTAGTTATCGATTTTCTTGTTGCATATTTTAATCGCTTATTTGACTTGGGTGTTTTCCCAACAGGTTGGTCCATATCTGTTATTGTCCCACTGTATAAGAAAGGAGATTCAAATAATTCAGATAATTACCGTGGTATAGCATTAACAAGTATTGTGAGCAAGGTGTATACACATATTTTGAACAAAAGACTAAAGAATTGGACAGAAAAAGAAGAAAAGATAATTGAAGAACAAGCTGGTTTCAGAGCACGTTATAGCACAATAGATCATATTTTTACATTGTATGCAATAGTCCAAACTTTTTTGCTTAAAAACAAAAAACTCTATGTGGCATTTGTTGATTTTAGAAAAGCTTTTGATTCGGTAAATAGAAATGTATTATGGAATGTTTTGAAGAAAACTGGGGTAAAAGGCAAACTCTACCATGCTATAAAAAGTATTTATGACACTGTTTTGGCTTGTGTGCGTGACAAATGTTGTTATTCTGAGTATTTTGATTGCCCTAGAGGTGTAAAACAAGGATGTGTGCTGAGTCCTCAATTGTTTTCCTTTTTTATCAATGAACTAGCTACTAATCTGTGTAAAACTGGAAAACATGGTATTCAGTTACTCCCTGGTGCAAATGAAATATTTCTACTGCTCTTTGCAGATGATGTCATATTATTGTCTGACACAGCTGTTGGTCTCCAAAATCAACTTAATAGCCTAAAAAGAGAAGCTGATCAGCTGTTTTTGACAGTTAACCTTGAAAAAACAAATGTGATGGTTTTTAGAAAGGGAGGGCACTTAGCTTCAAGGGAACAGTGGTATTATGGAACTGAACAGGTAAAAGTAACCAATTCATATAAATACTTGGGTATGTTTTTCACAACAAAATTAAGTCTTAGTACTGCTTTGTCTGAGGTTTGCAGAAAGGGAAGGAAAGGGGTCATAGAAATATTAAAGTCACTGAAAAGATTAAAGTCAACTGATCCTAAGTTATTTTGGAAACTATTTGACACACAAATTGAACCGATCCTAACTTATGCAGCTGAAGTTTGGGGATTAGATAAAGATTGTAAAGGAATTGAAATTATACATACATTTGCAATAAAAAGATTCCTAAATGTCCCCCTGCATTCCTCAAACAAACAGGTCTATGGAGAA
>CM060335.1:16579531-16587031 GCA_030674155.1 Stramonita haemastoma | reverse complement strand
TGTGTGTGTGTGTGTGTGTGTGTTTATGTCCACTCCCCGCCTTTAAAGATTTTAAAGAAGTCCTGTACAGAACGTAAAGGCAGACATAACATGTTGCTCACACGTTATAAATTTATCCATCTGGTACAAAGAGTTAAGTCTGCATTAGCGGGTGACAAAAATGACACGGATACATCCAGCATGCAGTCTGCGACTATACTACAGAGGACGGGCTCCACCCCATTCATGTACCCAAGACAGACATACTGCCTGGAAGCTTTAGTGCATTGCTTCAACGACAGACTTCATGAGAAGAAGAAGAAGAAGAAGAAGAAGAAGAAGAAGAAGAAGAAGAAGAAGAAGAAAGGAGAAGAAGAAGAAGAAGAAGAAGAGGTGAAAGAGGAAGAGGTGAAAGAGGAAGAGGACGAAACAGAGGGTGTGAGGAGAGATGCTGACACAGGAGTTGGTCAAACAGGCCATTCCTCCATTCGAAGGGGTAAGTTGGCAAGCAGGCATTATAGTTTGTTTTGGTTTTGTGTATTGGTTACAAAGAACGTCCTAATCAAACCAACTGCATAATATATTCAACATATAATCATCGCGTGACTTAACAGCATGTCACATTCACTCTTAGTTCTTTTTTTTTTTTATAAAAACGGTCACTCTTGAAGTGCTTAAGGTCTTTTGAATTACACAATTATAAGTATATTGCCAGAGTGAGAGAGAGACAGACAGACAAACAGAGAGACAGAAAGACAGACAGACAGACAGACAGACAAACAGACAGGCAGGCAGGCAGGCAGGCAGACACTAACAGAGACACAGAAAGAATGTAATAAATGAAATTCGCCACAGGCTCATGCTCATACCCCATTCTGTCCATACAAAAAAAAGAAGAAACAACTTATTAAATAGCACCTGGTTGACACTTGCTGAGACAGGTGTGCATCCTAATCAGCAGGTAGGTACAGGGCATGGCTTAACCTGGTGAAGGATGGGCTTGTCACTTAGCTGTATGCTAATCAGGCAGCTCTGTTTGGAAACAGATGGATTGCTAACCGTTTCCTTAAAAGTTTAATGTCAGTCAGACGCCAATGTTAGCAAAACATGTTTTATACAGCCAGGTTTGTTTTGTTTTTTTGGTTGTGTTGTTCTTTGGCTTGGGTTTTTGTTCTCTTTTTTTTTTTTGCTTCAACGTAAAACTGCTGTCAATTGTATTATGCTGTAGGACGTAAAGAGAGCCGTACTGGTGAGGTGTGGCATAGTGTGCTGTCTGTTCTCCATTTCGGCTTTTCTGTCATAACACTGATATTGTGCTGTTTGTGCCTTGGAGATTTGACAAAAATTTAAAACCCTGGGATGAAAAAAAAAACCAACAAAAACAACGACGCTCATTAAGATTTTCAAGTTATTTTGAATGAGCTCAGTTTACCGTGTGTCATGACAAAGATTAAAGCTGCCTACAAGAGCAGGAGAAAATATTCCAAATAACACACTATATACTGGATGCTGTTCAAGACAACGTTTACATAGCCTCATGCACATTATACTATTTCCTACATATACGCCAAAACTAACACAAAGAGGTGATACATTGTACACAACGTTTACAAAGCATCATGCGCGATCAACGTATATACTCTTTCATACATATACGCCAAAACCAACAAAAAGAGATTGTACATTGTACACACTTACTGATCCACAGACATGATGCTTATACACTTTGTGTCGAAACCAGCACGTGTCAAATACAAGTGAAAAGCCTCATCGGTCAGAGAAACTTAACTGCAAAACCTGACCTTTCACAATTAGCCTTCCAAGCATTCCTTTATACCGCCAGTTTCAAAGCTACAGAAACCTGAGCCGTGTATGCAGATGGTGAAAAGTAGTAGGGCCTACGTGCGATGAAGTCCTTCAGTGAAGAATAATGGAGATTTTTGTCCTACAGTACTCCGTGACCATTTGCCACACTTTACAACAATTCGCATCACGGAATGTCCTGTTGCTTGTCTTGTTATGTAAGGCACATCTCAGCAAAGGGGTCAGGTTACAGCAAACCTACATACACGCTTTAGGATGCAGGTTCACTTGAGCAGCTGGGCGTGGTTGTCGAAAAAAACAAGGTTTTGTAATAGAACAATCTCATACAAAGTGAGACGATGTGTCCGTCTGTCTGTCTGTCTGTCTTTTTCTCTCTCTCTCTTTGGCGTGCGCGCGCGCACACGCACACACGCATGCACAGATACACACATGCACACACGCAAAGTGGGACAGGCATGAAGTCAGATAGAAACAAAGACATACTCTTCAAATACAGACATAAAAGCGCTATACAAATACTATTCAAACAATAGACAGACAGGCAGACAGGAAGATAAACGCAGCTCTATATAAACACCCTTCAAACGATAGACAGACAAGCAGACAGACAGACATACATACATAAACACAGTGCTGTACAAATACTCTCCAAACGATCTATACAGACAGACAGGCAGACAGCCAGGCAGACAGACAGAAAGACAGCTCTATACAAACTCTCTAAACGATAAGACAGGCAGACAGACAGACAGAAAACACAGCGCTATACAAATACTCTCCAAAAGACAGACAGACAGACAGACAGACAGGCAGACAGACGGGCAAACAGACAGAAACAGTGCTGTACAAATACTCTCCAAACGAGCCCTTACGCATCCAAACTTGACCCTCACACACCCAAGATAATATTCTTCCCCCTTACCTCGCCCCTCGTCGGCCTGTCCACTCACGATGACGTCAGCTCTGCTCGTGACAACAGCGGCAACACTAAAAGTGCTGCTATCCACACCACTGTCCACACTCGCTGGGGACCGGCGGTTCGAACCCCCGACAGGAGGCAACTGTTGTCCAAGCGGTTGGCTTGTTTGCACTGGGTCACAGCGGTGAGGATGTTACCGCCAGAGGCACAAGGTTTGTCAACACTGCAGGCGCCGTCTGCGCCACGAGGACGGTTGGGGAGTGAAGATGGAGTAGCGTAGGTGGTGGTGTAGGTGGTGGTGTGGGGTCATTGTTTTTCACGCCCCTCTCTCCTCCTCCACCCCTCCATCCTGACCAACTGGTTCAGCAACATGAAGATTTTTCAATGTAGCGAAGTTTTGGAAGCGAGGCTCTACGCGCACGTTTCCTCTCTTGGTTGAAAAGATGTCTCGGTGTGTGCCTGGGCCCGCGAAGGTTAATGGTAAATCCACAAAGTCTCCCTCAAGGGCTGGCTTGCACGGAAACACTTTGGTGCGCTGGGGCAGTTTCGTTTTCTTCTTCTTGTTTCGCTTGGCAGGAGAAGTCCACCACGACACGTTATCTGCTTGGTCGACAGCCCACTTGTTTTGGGTGGAGTTAGAGCTTACTCTCTTGCCTATCTCTGTACGTGTCAACACCTTTGATTTACTATCACCGTCAATCTGTAATCTCAGTCCTTTATCTAAAGTCACAGCGTCGTTCGAAAAGTTAGACTGGGACTTCGCGGTTTTCCCACTGAGGATAATTTCCTTGTTGAAATCGGAACAGTCGTTTGTAAAGTTATGCTGGGATTTAGTATCTTCTCCACCACCCACGGTAGTAGTAGTAGTAGTATCCTTGTTCCAAACTGCAGCGCTAACACAGGTATTTGAACTGTCAGTGGCGGCGGTGGGTTCACAAACGTTGGCAGCCAACTGCGAAGCGTGCTGTGGAGCAGGTAACGAATTCCAGCACCTGTTGGCAGAGACGTTAGCCCCCTGTGGTGTTGGCGTGGGTTCCCCTCCCCCGGCCCCCTCCCCGCACCGCCGCTGCTGTTGCTGTGTTGTTGTTGTTGTTGCACCCTCACGTTTACCTCCCTGTCATCAGCACGCGCGCTCACGTCACTGTGGCCACGCTCTGTCAAGCCGTGACGAAAGCTGGCAGACGTGGTAACGGCAGTAGTGTCTGAGAGGGGGAATTTCGCCACTGTTGGGGGTAATGAGATGAGTGACGCTGACGTGCCCTCTGTTTGGAAACGTGCACTGGCTTGAGGTTTCTGTTTTCCCTCTGTCTGGGAGACCCAGGCCGCTGTGTTTGTCTTCATGCAGCCAGCTGGAACTCTCTCTACCTCCCCTAGCACTAGGTACTAAACTGTCTTGGACCGAGTGACCACTCGGTGCGCGGTCGTCCTCAACTGTCGGGTTCGAATCCCGGGAAAACGCCTCGTCTTTGACCGTTTCTACCCCGTGACGAGTGTGGTGCTCTGTGGTGACGGAGCGTGGCGTCACACGGGCAGGGCAGGCGTCGGGGTTCACAGGTGTGGGGCCGATAGTCACAGCAGGTGTGCAGGTAAAAACAAGGGTGGAGTTGACAGAGCGATCAGAAACAATGTCAGGCAGGGGTGGACCGCTAGATAACGCTGACAGCTGGGACAAGGTACTGCTGTCGCTCTGTGGCTGCACTGCACCCGACTTTGGCAGGGTAGGGGGCCGGGTGGGTGTAGGAGAAGTAACGCAATCAGGGCCCTGCTTTCCTACCACTGCACGCCGCCCGCTGCCTAACGCAGAGGGACTTGTGTGGACACCTGTTGTTGTTGTTGTTTGAGATTGACCACTGGCCGCTGAGGCGGAAGACACAGGTGAGAGGTCACTACTCTCCCAGGAGCTACTAAGACCACGCAGCACGCTACATTGCCTGTAATGAGCCGAGCACTGTGAGGGATATCCTCCACCTACACCTCTCTTGTCAAAACCTGGCTTTTTCTCACCGGGGTCGGAGGCTCGGGGATTTCCCTAAGAGGGTGAGTGGTAGCGGTGCAGAAAAAGGAGGGATCGCTTCCCCTCCCTTCCGCTTCGCTGATTGTTTTCGCCCGAGCGTGAGTTCGAGTCGTTGCAGTGACACCGCTGGTCAGGGAGGCACTAGACTGAGTTTCTCTGCCGCCCTCGACAAGGCTCAGACTAATCCGACCTCCGCGGGACAGACCCGGATCCCTACTAATCCCCACACCCCCGCCATGATGGCTGTCCGTGCTGCCCCAACGGCCGTCCTCATTGCCGTTATTAATGGTGACAAGGCTGGACAACACTCTCTTCCTGCCCCCACCAACACCGCTCATATCGCTGCTTTCATCGTACACTTGCCTGCCATCTTTTCTATGAGACACAGGAATGTGAGAATTAATATTCCCCTGACCAGCTCGGTCGCGGCGTGTGGAGACTTGGCCGAGGGCTCTTTCTGCCTGTATCAATGCGGATTTCTTCCTGGGTAATCCACCTTTCCGGCTAATCTGGCTCTGCGGGATACTGCAGGGAGCGGACCGGAGAGAGGGGGACCCCAAACTGCCGGAGTGTGTTTGAGAGTTCGTTTGCGCTCGTTTACTTTTTGACCGGGGAGATTTCCCACTGACCGCATGCGGCGAAAGATTGGCTGCTGCGCCGGGAGTGATGTGGTGTGATGAGATAGTGCACGTCTTGGCGGAGAATGGGCTGACCTGCTTTGGCCCTGTCGTGTGTGGGGGGAGATAAAGAGGTCCCCCTACTACCCCCCAGAGAAACGTCAGCATTAGCCTGGTTGGAGTCCGTACTGTCCTGCAGCTGAAGAGAGTGATGCCGCAACTCCTCCTGTCTCTCTGCCCTGCTCCCTCCCCTTCCTTCCTCTCCCTTCACGGGGAGTAAGGGGACAGGGCGGGGGATTGGAACAGATTCCCCAGCATCCCTTTTTGTTTGTGATTGCTGGGTGGAGTGCTCAGTTCCCGCTGCTGTGACAGAGGGGGAAGTCCCCTGACAGGATCTACTGTCGTAGGGGGGCGGCGGTGGGGTGGTGGTGGTGGTAGTCAGATCGATGGGGGGATGGGGCGGAGGTGGTAGTTTGGGGTGGTGATGGCGTTGTCTTAGTTGTGGGCGGGGGGTTGGTGTGGCGCGGTTGAGGACTGCCCTCTGGCTGCTGGGCCCTGATACTGAGGGAATGGTGCCGCCCCTCTCCATCCCACCGCTGCTTCTCTGAAGCCTTCTGTCTCGGGATCACAGCAACATCCCCGCTTAGTGCTCTGACCACGACCCCTACATGTTCACCTGCAGACTCGCAATGTCCCCAGTCTGCAGTCTCGAGTCACAAGTTCCATGTTTTCTCAGTGTTGACATTGTCAGTTTATTAAGATCACAGTGACACTCGTCACTATCACAAGAGCTGGTTACTGGTTACGTCAGGTCCCGCTGATGAAACATACTGTCCTCCACAGTGACGTCACTATTTATGATTCCATGTTTCATCACCATAACACCTTTTCAGTTTATGAATGCCTTCACAGACGCATCATGGAGCTTGTTTTTATAACTGGATGATGAAACACCTTCTGTGAAATTCAGTTTATGCAAAAGTGAAACAGAATACTGTTAACATTGTGCACTTGGACACACACTACCACCATCATATCTTATATCACCTGTATCAACACACTTCCTTCACGATTCGCCCCCCGTCTCCTTTAGCTTGGCCTGGTTTTGCTTCTCCTTCAAAGCTTTGCTTAAAACACGCAACTTTTACCGTACACACCACGATCGCAATCACGCAATATGTAATTCCAATGCTTTGCTGACTACAGTGTGTGTGTGCACACGAGACTGCTTGCCACACACAACAAACAAGCGGCAATATTTGTTTGAAATGTCACCACGTGGATCAAGTTCTCTCGGATCCAGTTCTTGCTGTCAGCATTCAGCGAACAATCCTGCCGATACAGGCACACAGCTACGCTTCAAGGCCGATCCGACAATACACCTTTTGTCAACCTCAGTCAATAAAGTCTGCGTACACCGCCACAAAAAAACCCACAACGCTACCAGACCTTAACTCTGGTTTCTTATACAGATTTCACCTCGCACGCACGGGAGCTACCATCAGCTTAGAGACAATCGTCAAGCTAAGTCAATACAGTCTACCAACACTAAGAGAAAAATCCACAAGGTTACAAGATCTTAGCTGTCCTTCTCGTAGAACCTTTTTTTCCACTCAGCACACACATCAGCTGCCATCAGCTTTGAGATCTTTTGTCGAGCTAGGTCAATAAAGTCTACTCACACCACGAAAGAAAACAACCTTACGAAAGACGTTACAAGAACCAAGATTTCCACTTGGCACGCACATCAACTACCATCATTTTTTCCCCACTGTCATGTGGTTTGATGTAGCGAGACTAATGTACAGGAAGGTTGGGTTGTTGTTGTTTTTCCCCCGGAAAAGTTTTCTCCCCCATTCTGTGCACGTCAGTTGTTTTTATATACTGGCATGTTGTTATTCTACTAGCGGGAAGGACGACAGAGAGTTCAATGCTCCGTGTGTGTGTTAGCAGCAGACATTAGGGGATGTGCACTGGCATTATTTCCATACGGCCGCTGATTGACTGATGCCTGGCAGCATTTAGCGAAAAGCTGTGTTCTTGGAGGTGGATGATTGGAAACAAGTCTGCTTCTTTCTGCCTTCAATTCACAATGACCAGCAGTTAAACTCAGGCTGAAGAACCGAGAGCTGACGAGGGTTGTACTC
>CM060335.1:16549531-16564531 GCA_030674155.1 Stramonita haemastoma | reverse complement strand
GATAGATTGATGGATGGGCAGACAGACCGACAGACAGAATAAGACAGACAGAAACAGAGACAGAAACAGAGACAGAGGCAGACAGACAGAGGTTTGACGTCATGAATTTTTGTGTTGTAGATGTGTAGGGATAGTGCTTAATATCATTTTCATACCGACCCCCCCCCCCCCCCCCACCTCCCCCATCTCCCCCCCAGCCCTCTTCCATTCCTCGCCGCAGCCTGTCACTTTCTGAAAGTCATCCCCAGGAAAGGAAAGGAACCCAGGACAGGAACCCAGACGAAAATCTACAGGGTTCGGGTGACGGGAAAAGCTGGAAGGGGGGGAGAGGCATCCACCTGGGATTGGGAACAAGGATGAAGGCCCCTGGAGTAGTGAGGACACAGGGGAGGGGGGAGGGGGGTGTCTGTGTGAAGGAACAGGGTGTCATTTGGGAATTGCAGAACTTTGGAATTGAGCAGAGGAATTTCGGGGAAGAGGAGGGGGGTGGTATATGGCGCCACTGGCGTCAGTGAGATAGACAGCCAGGGGCCTGGAAGGAAACGTAAGCGACGTCATGGAAGCTGACATGGTGAAGTTGGAATATCGAGTTGTTACATAGCAAAGAGATGGGAAGAGAGAGATAGACCTCTCTGACCGCAGCACGCGCCTAATGATTATGCAGTACACAGTCGCTGATTCGGGCAAATTGCTAAACAATTTGATTATTTCAATTTGGCGCACATCTGTTACTAAAAGTCTGGCACTGAACAGAAATATTTCCTGTGAAAGACCGGCTCCTTATTCAAAACTGACGCATAGGGGGACCTCGATTGATAGTCTCATCCTGAGGACTTTTAGGGAGAGTGGAGCAAACACGACTCCAGGGGGAGGGGGGGGGAGGGGCGCACATCGAATGGGGACCTCAGTGGAGACTGGAACCTGTGGCCTTGATCACTGTCAGTCAGGTCACGAGCATGACGTGCTGACTACATGGCTATTATCACTCTACACTACAGTAGTGAGTACACTACACTACACTACACTACACTACACTACACTACACTACACCACACACACTACACTACACTACACTACACTACGGTACACTACACCACAGCACAGCACAGCACACCACACTACACCACACTACACTACACTACGCTACGCTACACTACAGTGCACTGCGCTTCGCTACACTATGCTACACTACACAACGAGACACCACGCTACACTACACTACACGACACTGCACTAAACTGCACTGCACTGCACAGCACTACGCTACGCTGCAATGCACTGCACTATACTACACTACATTACACTGCACCACACTGCACAGCACTCCACTCCACTCCACTCCACTACACTTCTCCCTTGATTAACCAGACGCAATGGTATGGGGACACTGCACTAACGGGAAAAAAGCCAACAAATAACAGTCATCTCCGTTTGTGGAGGTCGTGTGTCAATGCCTACGTCTCGACACGGCTTTTTTCTATTGTATTCTAAAGTTGGTTTTTTCTTTAAATTTTAAAGGTTTTTAAAGGGTTTTTTGCCGACTGTTAAATTGTAGCTTAACTGCAGCATGTTTTTTCGATTCCACAGGATGGATTGCAGACTGCAGTTTGTGTTCTTTGGTCTTTCTTCTTGCCTCATGGCAGTTAGAAACAGGAAGGATGTGGCGGGGAGGGGGGGGGGTTAGAGTGGGAGGGGGAGAGGCAAGTGAAGATCAATTCAACCCATTGATCGTGCCTTTCTGCTTGGCTCCTATGTGTTGATGTAGAATCCCCCAAAAAGCACAAGTTCTTACCAGTGCTTTTTGCAAAATATTGTAGTTTGAGGGGAAGTGATTGTAATGTAAGTTTAGATGGCTAATCCGATAGTTTTGTAAAATTGAACTGGCAGAGTTACCATTGAACAAACTCACAATAAAGATCTCTCTCTCTCTCTCTCTCTCTCTCTCTCTCTCTCTCTCTCTCTCTCTCTCTCTCTCTCTCTTCTCTGTCTGTCTGTCCTGCTGTTCTGTCTGTCTTCTGTCTGTCTATATTCCCACTCCTCTCTTTATCCTCTCCTCTCGTTCATGCTTTCTCCTGCTTCATTTGTCCCCTACTTTCATGTTTCTTTTTCCTGTTCTTTCTTTTTTCTTTCACCCCTTCCAGCCTTGTTAATCTGTCTTTCCCAAAAGGGTTGCCATCCCTTTGCAAGAGAACCGGAAGGAGAGGAGGGAGAGGAGAGGTAGGGAGTGGAATGACCCCCTACCCTACCATCTTACTCCTTATCACCACGAAGTACAGAAGTTCTTTAGTGTTGCATCCGAGTATCGGCGGTTGTCACGAAATCTCCATTCCAAGTGCTAGAACAGAAACTGTTCATCCAACACGAATGGTTGTGCAGAGTTAAAGTAGGCAGGTTGAACGGGAAAGACAAGATATGTTGGTTTCTGAAGACAAGTGTTCATTAAATGATTATGTCACAGCAGAAACGCAAGAAAAAACACGAACAATAGAATAATATAAAGCCTTGTCAAGTTTATATACAAAACTTGCGTATCACGTTGTATATGAAAAAAAAATGACGCACAGCAAACACCTTCACAATGCAGAATTCATCGGCAGTAAACTCAGTGAGAACACATCTACATACATAAATATATGCCAACTGCTAAACGATGAAATTACACTCTGATTTCTCTCTTTTCATTCTGGAAAATATCACAAGATAATTATGAATTCGTGTGCATGCGCACGCGCATGCGTATGTGTGTGTGTGGTGCGTGCACGCGTGCGTGTGCGTGCGTGCGTGCGTGGTGTGTGTGCGTGCGCGCGCGCGCGCGTGTATGTGCGTGCGTCCATCCATGTGTTAAAAAAAAACTACCCGTAGCAGCAATTGCAAAAACCTCATTAACGACAGCGAAACAGCTGAACGCACTTCCGACTTGAGGCTGATTTGACGGCAGCACGCCAGCCATTATTCCGTTCAAATGACAGACATTCCGCTAGGATGACCGGAATAATTCCGTCATGATATCGACACCCTCTCCAGAATCGGAAGTAAACATGACCTGATGTCCTTTTTGTTTATGGATCAGCTCTCCTTCATCTTTTCTTCCACGGCAAAATTAATTGAGGCTTTGTCCAGAATGGATGGCAGTACAGTGGCCCTGGATGCACACGAGTGCTCCATTTGAATACAAAAAAGGGAAGCTCTATCACCGTACGGAACTTTTGGATAATGCAAAAAT
The DNA here is from genome assembly GCA_030674155.1 of Stramonita haemastoma. Lineage (NCBI taxonomy): Eukaryota > Metazoa > Mollusca > Gastropoda > Neogastropoda > Muricidae > Stramonita > Stramonita haemastoma. Next base: position 16,561,308 of record CM060335.1, on the reverse strand, counting down.
AGGGCATCACTTTGGGGTAGCATAGAGTTTATTTAGCATGTGTGTGCGTGTTCCCAAATGGACACCTAACCTCCGATTGTTGGCTTCTTCCAAAGACTGGGTTAACTTTAGCTTAGAGGACAGCCGCTATCCTATTGTACGAAAGTTATCCAGTGTAAGACAGCACAAACTTCTGTTGTTTGAGAACTAATGAACTATCATTATGCACACCAAATAACTCTGAATTGCATTATCATGACACAAATGGTGTGAATTTTCCCCTTTTCTGTATTTTTGTTGAAAAGGTTTTTGAATTGTTTAGAACTCTATACCGTTCATTTACTTGAATGCCAAGTGACGGTACAGTGATTATTGTTGGAAGAGTGGTGGGGGTGGGGGAGAAGAAGAGAGAAAGAGACAGAGAGGAAGAGATAGACAGAAAGGCAACAACAGAGAGAAAAAAAGGGGGGGGGGGTGTGTGTGCGTGCGGTGTGTGGGCGCGCTGTGCGTGCGTTGGTGTGTGTGTGTTGGTGTGCTGTGATTGTGGTGTGGTGTGCTGTGTGAGTGATGTTAGTGGTGAGTGGTGGTGTGCGCGCGTGTGTGTGCGTGCGTGCGTGCTTGCCGTACGTGCGTGCGTGCATGCGCACACGCGCGCACTTGCATACGCGTGCACGCATGCAAGTGAATGTCAATAATTTATGTATAGGTAAGATAAGCAAACAAGCAGCAATGTACAAATGGGGAACACAACGAACTCTGACATTCCTGTACTGGGCTGGAGGGACAGAACTCTACGCAGAAGGTCGGGAGGAAACAGCAGTGCATGCAGGGACTGACGTCATGAGGGACCTACAATGGCGAGGTGCTGCCATCAAGTAAAGTTGCAGCCCCCTAATTGCATGTTCCCCCTCTCTCTGTCTCTGTCTCTTCTCTTGCCCTCTTCTACTCTGGGGATAGGGGTAGGGGAGAACTAGGCAAAGGGTGAGGTGAGGAGGTTGGAGCAAAGAGAGTGGATTGAGGGGAAGAGGGGGGGGGGATGTGTATAGGCATGTGATTATCAGTAAAACCTATCGACCGTTTCTTTTCTTGTTTGTTGGGGGGGGGGGGTTGTTTGAAAGTTACTAGTGCAAAAATGACCAGTTTTAGGTGCTACCGGTGGTATAGGAGGCATGTGATGAATCTGGTAAATCTATCGACTGTTCATTTTTGTTGTTTTTTTTTTTTGTTTGAAATTGATCGAGAGCGAAATATACCAAATTTAGTTGATACTGGTAGGTATAGATCTAGTAGTATTACACACCAAAATGGGCCCTAACGATAACCAGTGGTGATTTCTGGGGTAGTTCTCTCTCTCCTCTCTCTCTCTCTCTCTCTCTCTCTCTCTCTCTCTCTCTCTCTCTCTCTCTCCAAACTAATTTCAAATTCTAACTCTCCATCAGTATTCTTGCTCTTCCTATCCCTACCCCTTCACTAGCAGCATATTTCCAGACACTTCTTTTGCTAGTGGGTGAAAGCAAGGACAACAATCAAGCACGGATACAATCACTACCAAATTGCAAACGATTTTGTATTTCAATTTCACACATTTCTTTTTTCAGACCATCTTGGCAAAGAAAATGTATAATATTTTAAAAACTGATCGCTCAGTTTCCATTTTTTACCATGCTGCGTTTTCTCACAACAACCCAGAGACGAAGAGGGCAATGTTCTGAATGCAAGAAGCAAGTGAAATGATATGGTATGTCCAAAAATATCACAGAGTTCAATGTATCATTACATGTAGCGGAATTCACTTCCTATCTGAAGGAAGATTTCACGGCAGCACGCCAATCATTCTTCTGTTCAAATCACGAACATTCCAGAAGAATGGCTAAAAGAAATCCGCAATGATATTGACACCCTCTCCGCAATGGGAGGTAAACGTGACCTGATTCCTTTCTGTTTTTGGATCGTCGATTTTTCATATTCTCTAAAATTTCAAATGTAACCGAGGCTCTGTCGAGAATGGAATATACTTATCTATCAAAAGAAATAAATGGTCGGTTCTGTTTTGTATTCTTTGTTTCTTTTATGAAGTGAGATCAGGGCAAGACACCTTTCACCTTTACATCATATAAATTATTTCAGAGCATCGAGATAGCACGAATGTTAAGGCGTGTGTGTGTGTGTGTGTGTGTGTGTGTGTGTGTGTGTGTGTGTGTGTGTGTGTGTGTGTGTGTGTGTGTGTGTGGTGCGTGCGTGCGTGCGTGCGTGCGTGCGTGCGTGCGTGCGTGCGTGCGTGCGTGCGTGCGTGCGTGTGTGTGTGTATGTGTATGTGCTTGCGTGCCTGCTAGCTTGCTTGCTTGAGTGCTTGACAAAGGCACTTTAAAAGAGCTGCTAGGTTACAGGTAGTTTTACAGCAACAGTTTTTGAAAGAGAATATTCTACCGGTAGAACGAAGTTGAGCGACACTCGGTGATCGATAACGCCAGGTCAATCCGTTTGGAATCCGTGAATAGTTCAATAGAAACTAAACACATGTTTTCTTCCCTGTTTTGAGTGTCAGGTTGTGAAGTATATTTTTGCAACAACAAAAATTTAAGTTTGTTTTTGCAAAAATGATGTGGGATCTAGGACAGAGAAAGGGAAGTTTGGGCAATTTTAGACAATGGAGTTATTTTGATTGAAGGTGGTTCACAGCGCCACAAGGCTGCTATCAGACTGCAATACATCTTCACTCAGATCAATCTCTGCCGCCTAAACAAATGTGTTTCACCTCTGCTGATTGGATGAGATGGCCTCATCACTTATTTTTTAGCCAATCGTTATGGCCCAGCTTTCACACAATTTCGAATCTCAGGTTTGCGTTGGGCAGGGAATCGAGAGTGGAGAAATTATGTGTAAAGGCTTCCATTTAACATATGCAATGGTCTCAAAGACAGATCTCTGTCATGTAAAACACTGCACATACGAATGAACGAAAAAGAAAATAAAAACAAAACTAATCACATACGTCACAATATGAAAGCCAATTTTCGCATCTAGATCCAAAACAAGCCAGCAAACAAACAAAAATAACAACAAAACAAAACATATAAATAGACCCAATACCATTACTACAGTAATAACTAAAAAGTCTTTATATCAATGCTTTCTTCACCCGAAAGCAAAAAATTTTTTTTTTCTTCCGCTGCCTTTTTCTGTGCATCTACCAACATTCATTTGACAGCCAATTCATTCTTAAAAGTACTATCGTTGATTTACGAAATCACAAGTCAAGTGCTTAATAGTGACTGCTCTTTCGAAAATCTGGGGAAAGTATACCACCTTCTCTCTCTCTCTCTCTCTCTCTCTCTTTTCTCTCTCTCTCTCTCTCACACACCACACACCACACACACACACACACACACACACACACACACACACACACACACACACACACACACACACACACACACACACACACCCTCCTTGTAGTGTCTCACAGATGTTCAAGATCCACAGTGTCTATGTTTACTCTGATTCCCGTGGTTTGTCTAAGAAAGAAGGAAGGTAAGCCGGCTGGCCGTCTGACTCTTTTCTTCTTCTGTGTATTTTACCCCGGCTTTCCTGTTGTCCCTGGTTTGTTTGCTTTGTTTCGTTTTTTCTTACCTCTGGTAACGGTAATTGCTTTCTTTGTTACTTCTTTCTCCACCGTTTCTGTGCGCTCTCTCTCTCCTCTCTCTCTCTCTCTCTCTCTCTCTCTCTCTCTCTCTCTCTCTCTCTCTCTTCTCTCTCTCTCTCCTCTCTCTCTCTCTCTCTTTCTTTTCTCTCATGCGTACTAATGCGTGTGGATATGTATCCAGGATGAATTGTGTGTGTGTGTGTGTGTGTGTGTGTGTGTGTGTGTGTGTGTGTGTGTGTGTGTGTGTGTGTGTGTGTGTGTGTTGTGTGTGTGTTGTTTATGCTTGTGGGTGTAGGTGTGGGTGGAAGGGTGTTATGTCTTGACTTTTGGGGATGAATTGTTATGGGGAGTTTTTCGTGTCTGACTGGTTTTGCTAATTCATTTGATTGGTTTAAATTATGTCATTTTTCAATGATTTCCTGATTATCAGTAATTGGAAAACAATATGACTGATTGATTTTTTTATCTGACATTTCTTTGTCTATTAATTCATTGATTTTTCATATTTTGTTTCATTTTTGCCCATGAGGGCCTGGTGTAAAGAAGCCTCTGGCTTATCCAATTACCCTCATTAAAATTTCGAGTTTTCTCTCTCTCTCTCTCTCTCTCTCTCTCTCTCTCTCTCTCTCTCTCTCTCTCTCTCTCTCTCTCTCTCACTCTCTCTCTCTCTCTCTCTCTCTCTCTCTCTCTCTCTCTCTCTCGCTCTCTCATCTTGCGCACAAGTTAAAACCTGTTCCGCTTTCAGAAGAAATGGCCATTGTGTGCCAGTGGAAACAGATGACAAAATTTAAAGAACCCCATGCGCGCGGGGACTTAACACAAGTAAAAAAAAAAAAAAAAAAAGAAAAAAAAAAAAAAAAAAAAAAGAAAAGCACGTAAGATTCTTGTCAATCACCGTCGAAGTAAAAGAATTGAACTCTCTCTCTCTCCATTCTCCATCTGTGTGTGCGCGCGGGGGGGGGGGGGGGGGGGTGTTGCGTGTGCGTATGTATGCGCACGTGATTGCGTATTTGTCTATGTACGTGCAAGTACGCCGAACAAGTAGTCTCTAAAAGCAGCGATTTATAAAGGTGCTCACTGTTGAATCTCTTTCAAAGTAAAGTCAAACAACAAATCATAATTCATATGTCATACACATAGTAATAAATAATTTTAAAAAATGATACACAGCGACACAATGTTGCTATCAGAATCTAACGCAGCTGTGTCCCACAGGAATCCCTGCCACCCAAACAAATGTGTTTCACCTCTACTGATTGGATGAGATGGCCTCATCAGTTCTTTTTTGGGCCAATCGTGGCCCAGCTTTCATTCACACCTTCTTCAATCTCCGGTTTGCGTGCGTCAGGAAATCATGGTTCACGGGAGGAATTTTAGATAACAGTTTCCATTAAAGCATTTGCCCCACTCTCTAAGACAAATTTGTCAACCAAAGATCAGCAGCGTCACTAGAAAAGATCATGGTAGCCACAGTAGATTCTATAACACCTTGTTAGGCTATGACTGTTTCAACTCTAATAATAACAAAAGGAATGACTAGAAAAATAACACTGATTTGACAGTTGATGCTATTCTGCAGATATCAACACGGAATTACGGAATGACATCTAAGTGCTTCTGGGACCTTTTTCTGAGTGCAAGACCTTTTCCTGAGTGCAAGAGCTCTCTCTCTCTCTCTCTCTCTCTCTCTCTCTTCTCTCTCTCTCTCTCTCTCTCTCTCTCGGGGGGTGAACTCGTGTTCACAGTCGCAGCAAGACGTGTCTCTGCACGCTCTCTGCTTTTAATGAAGTTTTTTTGTTAATTAAGCAGGATTGGTAATTACCAGAGACTGCTTGATGGTACCATCAAGATGCCAACAACAGCAGTAACCCACAGGCAAAAAATTGGGCTGTTCTATAGCCTTGCTGTGGAAATATCTGCAGAAGAAAGAAAACAACAAGATAGAAACAAGCCACTGGCCCAGTCATGTTCAGTGACAACAGAAGTGACAGCCTGCTGCATTGCTATAAGCATCTCTGCACTTTACTGTCTTTTCTTTTTTCTGCTCTTGTTGAGTGGAGATGTTGAACTTAACCCTGGACCGGGAGATGACACACACGAAACAACCTACAACGACCGCAACTACTTCACCAGCTTTATGCAACAAGTTCAAATGTTACTGGACAGCAAATTTTCCGACTTTACAAACTTTCTCCACACCCACGCTGAAGAAGTTTGCCATAAAGTGGATGAAAAGCTGGCAAAGCTGGAAAGCTCTTTTGATCGTTTGGCTTCAGACCTGAACTCTCTTCAAGAACGTATTCGAGAAAACAGGGACGACATCTACGAAATAAAACAAAACCAAAGCTTCTTTTACGAACGGATGAACCAGATGGAACAAGAACTAGAGGAACTGCAGAAGGATTCCCGACAGTGCACCTTGAAACTGTTTGGTGTCAGAGAACAAAACTTTGAAAATGTGCAGAAGAGTTCCCAGATAGTTGTCCACACTGCTCAACAAGTTCTCGGCATCACGCACATGGCACGAATCCGACATCGAAAGATGCTACCGTGTGGGAGCTCGCCGAACACACAGAGACTCCCCACGGCCATTGATTGTCCACATGCACCGGTGGGGTGACAAAATGGAAATCCTCACCAACAAGGACCTGCGAGATCTCCTCCGGAAAGAAAACATCAGGATCTCTGCAGATCTGACTGTCCGTCAACGTGAGGAAGTAGAGCACTATCGCCAGCAGGGCAAAACTGCCTACTTCAGAGCAGGCCGACTGCAAGTGGAAGATCGACATCAACGGCCTGTTACGTACAACGGAAACCGCCAGAAGGATCAGCGCACTTGCCACCACGTGACTGGAGAGGAGCCGAACACAAGACACCAGAGAGATGGATACGCCTTCCCTGAAGAGTCAGTGCCACTTAGAGGCAAACACAGGGAGGAAGAACGCTGTTCATCCCTCCGAGGTGAAAGGAGAAACTGGAGGCAGACAGAAGCCCACAGAAGACGTGACACTTTCCCGAGGTCTCCTATCTATCAGACTTCAAGATCCCTCTCTCTGCAAACTCCGGGACCACACCCTGCAACGTTACCCATCACTCCTGGTTCACGTGCTTACAGTGAAAAGTTGGCAAATGCTCCTAGGACCTCTGAAAGGACTGTGGAAAACCCAGACCCATCTATCTCCCCCACCTGGAAGAACACCGAGGAAACCACCAGGGATCAGAGGCCAAGACTGTCGCCTAGGGAAACAGAGCTGGTCAGCCCTCCGCTCCATGAAGCAGTGTGTGAGGAGCTCAGTGCTCAGCCCTGTCCTGCTGTGCTGGATCCTGCTGGCCCTGACCCTGCTCTCTCTTCAGCACCAAAGAAAGGAGAAGAAAGGGAGAAAGATGTGACAGCCGATGACGAACATGCTGTGCAAGGACAGAAAGACAAAACATCAATGACAGCGACCATTTCCTCCCTTCCCGCCTCCTCACAGGGAATGTTATTTAACCCGGGTACGGTCACACCGCAAAATGCAGAGCAGCACACCAAGGATGCCCCAGGTCAACCGCAGCAAAGTGAGAGCAGTCCACCGCTGTTGAACACTGGATTCAATCAAAGTAATGCTACAGGGACTGTCAGTGAGGATACACCACAACAAGCCGCTCCAGACAGACAGACACGCAGAACGCAGGCAAGACTGCCATCAAACTGGACAACAGCTCATCAGAGAAACAAGAAGCAAGCTTCAAAACCCAGCGTGTCAAAGAAAAAGAAATGACATCAAAATCATGACCCCAAGAAAAACTGGAACAGTGCAACTCACCCCCACATCAGTGCACACACACACACACACACACACACACACACACACCACACACACCACACACACACACACACACACACACACACACACACACGTCTAGAAAGTGAAAGACATAGCCTCCACACTGAAAGATGGTTCACTCCTGCCTTTTGTGTCTCTGTGTAATTTGTGTGTATTTGACTGAAACCTTTATGAAGGATTTTTTGTTTAAACACATTTTCTTTTTATAGATCTATGCGCTTTTCATTCAGCAACACAAAAAAAACAAAACATGGAAGAAACAGTAGAGGAACAGTAGTTCTTGAAACAGTATGTATTTTCTGGAAAACATCTCAATACCGTATCACAACATGATCATACTTAAACTATTTGATACTTTTTGAAGTAGGCCTATTGATGATTTGTACATATCTATATATCTAATTAAGCTGACCGTCTATATTATAACAATGACTTCGCAGATAGTACTTAGATGCTTGAGTGTTGTGTGCTTAATTCAATATTGTTGGACTTAATAATGATGCAACCTTAATGCAAGAGCAACAAGCAAACAGCCGTTGTATTCTGACCAAATTTCTTTTGCTTTGAGGTAGATGAAACCCTTAATTGTATGACACAATTCGTTACAGATCCATCTACTACTCTACTTAAAGGTTGCAATTTTACAGTTTAAACGGTTATGGGAATTTTATTTTATTTTATTTTATTTTATTTATTTATTTATTTTTTTCTATGTTTGCATGTAAGTTTTGATCTGTGTATACTTAGTAGCTCTACTGCAGGTGATGGAAGTGGTTACTATATACTGAAAACTGTGGAGTTTATTGTTTTCTAATTGCCACCTTTCATTGTTCAGTTGACATATAGGTTCGCTAAGAACCTACTGATTAAGAACACATGCCTATTGTGTTATGATGCATGTATGGAAACGTACTTTACCTTGGTACCCAACAAAATATCGGTGACATTTTGTTTGAATTCATATACGTCAAAACTATAGATGTACATAAAAAACTATGCAGCTTCTTCTGAGCAATATCACCAGTGTTCACTTGTCATAATGCTTTGGAAACAGAACTGTATTTTCTCTTTTGTTGCAATGTTCGAAGTGACTTATAAGAGGTGTTTATTCTATAAACGTATAGCATGTATTCTCTCCTAACATCATTTGAAGGTTATAAGCAAGACGACATATGTGTTCATGATCTTTTTAGGTATGATAGCAACAGACGCTACTAATGTCATTTTGAAAGCTAATATTGTTTTCTTTGTGTTAATGATAATCTTTCATTCAAATATGTATAACACAATGCTATATCCATTCACACCTGATTGACCGTGGAATTGTAACGGGTTGTATGGCCTATACAATTAAATTCTTGAGTCTTGAGTCTTGAGTCTCTCTCTCTCTCTCTCTGTGTGTTAATTTATATATAGCTACATGACCTGTGAGATTTGCTAGTTAGACAAAAGTTCGCTTTCGTGTGAATCAGTGCACGATCGAACTTTGCTGCTCCAGTGAAGAAAAGGACAAATTGCTAAAAGTCCAAAGGCAATGCTGACAAACAAGAGCCGCTACGCGAAAACAGAACAGAAGCAGACTGATGGCAAACACAGGGAAACTTACAACAAGGGTACAAACAAAAAATAGTAACATAAACAATTATATCTTTCGGCGCTTTGATGTTCAAGACAAGATCTGCAACTGATAATGGTGGCAGAGACTGAATTTGAAGACACCAATAATGACCACACACACACACACACACACACACACACACACACACACACACACACCAATACACACACACACACACACACCAATCTTACCTCCGAGAACATTCGCAGCTCCTGTGCTTTTCCGTGACCCCGGCGTTGGCCTCTGACCTTTGGTCCCGGCTACAGCGCACCTCCCAAAGCCCTGGCGCACGAAGGTCGCGTGGTTCGAATCCCGTAAAACTTTGTTCTCAGTCCCAACTGCTGCTCTGGAGAGCTTGCTATTGTTCACACTCGTTTTCAAGCGAGAGGAACGCCTAGCATGCAAACTACGATCAGACTTAGGTGACGTCACGTTGTCCACGTCATGGATGACGTCACTCTTCCCACGTTGCTGCTGCTGCTGCTTGGAGGTGGGCATTTCTGAAGCTTTGGGGGAAAGATGAGTTTTGGGACTGGGATGAGATTTAGAACTGGAGCTAGTGTTGAGATTCTGATGGTGGTGAGTGTCTAAATTGTGTAGTCTTGCTGCTCTCCGTTCTTCCGACGAAGCAGATTTCTCAGTGTGTGGGGTGGGAACTTGTCCTAGATTCTGACCACCTTTGGGTGATGATTGCTGAAGTCTTGATGCTAAACTCTGATGAACTGCATTTGGTGTGGGAGAACCCGACCTTCGGGCGTAGAGGCTGTCTCTTTTCGGAGAATTTCGCGCTTTTCCGATCCCGGGTCCGCTGTCCTTTGGACGAACACTTAGCAGAACTGGCGTGGTACCTTGCAGTTTCTGGGCTCCTTTGGGCTGTTTTTGTTTCAGCAGAGGATTTTTCGGTGGTTTAGTTTTCAAGCCTTCGTGCATGGTTAGCGTTCGTTTTGTGTTGATATTGAAGTTTTTCAATGTTGATAATTGATCACATCTTGGTTGGTCTGCTGAAGGTTTTGGTTTCAGTAAAGATGTCCGTTTTTTGTCTTCAGGATGTAAAGCTTTCTTCTCTCTAGCTCTATCCTTCAACTCTCTAAGCGGTTTATCACAAGATTTTGTTCTTGATGTTGCTCCTCTGTTCTGCAGATCGGGCGAACGTGTTGGAATCTCATTCGGCTCTGCATAATCTGTATTGACCTGACAATTTTGTGGCACCCCTTCTGCGGCGTCTTGCTTCCCGCCAAAAACAGAGTCACGTGGGCTAGCGCAGTGTGCTGTGGGAAGGCTATAGCCACGACCTGTCATGGCGGACTTGGTGTAGTGAAGATGTTATGACAGCCATGGTGGGAAGATTGTAGCAGAGATGGCTCTTTCACAGTCTTCCTCCTGTGAAGAACAAATACATGCATGAAAGTCTGGATGAATAGCATAGAAATAACATCACAAATACTACAAAGGTACCTTTAGCAATCAGTCAATCAACCAAACAAGTATCAATAATACAAAACACAACGATAATGGGTATTGATGAGGCACTTGAAATATTAACTGAATGATACATGGTTAAGCTTGCATTAAATTGAATGAATGAATGAATGAATGAATGAATGAAATAATGAATGAAATGATGAATAATTGGATGAAGGAAGGGATGAATGAACGAATGAATGAATGAAGAACAGCACAATAAATACAACATTGACTAAAGTATACAACAATCAGCAGGGAGTCCGTTCGATGACGAGGTTTGTTTTCAAACAGAATAGGTTTTGAAAGAGGGAAGAACTCAAGGAGCAAAATAAAATAACATTAAAACAGATGCAGACAGAGAGAGGGGGCGGGAGAGAGAGAAAGAGAGAGAGGCAGAGGGAAGGAGAGACGACAGAAAGAGAGGAAAACATAGAGGGTGAGGGGGGGGGGGGGGAGGATAGAGGTAGGGAGAAGAGAGACAGACACAGACAACTAAACAGACAAAAAGAGAGACAGAGAGGGGGTATCGGTTATTGACGATCATGATCAATCTGGGGGTTTTTTATATTTTTTTATAAGCAGCTTAACAAAACTTGTTACCACTGTTTTTCAGATTCTGGGGGCTTTCTGTGAACATCATGCTAAAAGAGAAACACAGGGCAAGTAGGATAAGATGAAGGAAAGTGATAGGGACACACACACACAAACACACACACACACACTGAGTGACACACACACACACACCACATACGCACGCACGCACGCACGCGCGCACACACACACACCCACACACACAGCACGCGCCAACGTGCGCGCACATGCAAGTACGCATACGCATAAAGCACACATTCACACACACACACGCAAGCACACTCACACACACACGCAAGCACACTTACACACACACTCACACACACAAACAGACGCGCGCGTGCGCACACACACACACATACACGCACACACACACACACATTCCTTAAGAAAGAAAGTCGCAAAAACCAGCCAGCAAAACGACAAACTATTATAATTATTAGTTAATTTCTTTAATGAATAACCAAACGATTGTCTACAGAAGTGATTACATAACTAAAACAGCTCCGTCAATCTTACCCTTTCCAGATATAACGACTCCCCTAAAAACGGGAAAAAAATCTTTTACGAGCGTTACGAGCGAGAAAGAGAGCGGATGTCAGGTTGACCCAAGCTACGCCGTCCTAGACCTTGACCTTAACCAATCACAGCTCAT
>CM060335.1:16522031-16527031 GCA_030674155.1 Stramonita haemastoma | reverse complement strand
CCGCGTGCATGCTAGCATTAAGCTGCAATTAATAATCAGGCTCCCATGTGTGCCGTGCCTATTGCTGCAAGCACCGACCACAGTACAAACAGTAATAATTATTACAAAGCAGAGAAATCTGCTGTGCCTTTTCCCCTTTGGTAATTAGGCTGGGCCCCAAAATTACTGTGTACTGCCTTCATTACAACCAACGCCTACCACTACTAGCTTCTCTCCCAACGACATTGAGAGTAGGGGGGTGGAGGTAGGGGATGAAGTAGCTAGGGGTGAGATTGCCAGGAGAAAGGGCAAAAGAGAGGGGGAGGTGGGTGGGAGGGGGGGGGAGAGAGAGTGGGGGAGAGACAGAGAGACATGGAGACAGAGGAGAGAGAGGGTGAGGGAGAGAGAGTCATAGAGACAGAGACAGAGAGAAGAGAGAGAGAGAGAGACAGGACAGAAGACAGACGAGAGAGAAGACAGAGAGAGAGAGAAGAGAGAGAGTAGAGAAGACAGAGAGACAGAGACAGACATGACAGGACAGAGAGACAGGACAGAGATACAGACAGACAGACGGAGCAAGATATAGATAAGAAGGCAGGCAGAGGTACGAGATTCTGAGACAAGGGGCAGACGGCATAAATCTAACTCAACTGGTTGGGGTTCTGTTCTTCCAGCTCACAATAGGGCTTTTGTTTCAGTATCACACAGGTTTTGTGAAAACATTCTGCTGGGGGAGAGTGGTGAAAAAGTGAAATATACATCCCGTATACTGTGGCATTTCGGATTTCGCGCGAACGTGACATGGAGTGACGTTCGTTCCCACGCGGGACGTCATAATAGGAGGGAATGATGTACTGATTAAACTGACACATCATTATCATAACACACAGGCAGAATACTAGGTCGTGCTCAACTTTGTCTCAGTGTCTGCTTTCGTCTTCTAGTTCACACAGGCGGACAGACAGACAGGCTCAAACACAGAGGAGGGAAAGGGAGAGAGGGAGAGGGAGGAGGAGGGAGGGGAGGAGGAGAGGAAGAGAGAGAGAGAGAGAGAGAGAGAGAGAGAGAGAGAGAGAGAGAGAGAGAGAGAGAGAGAGAGAGAGAGAGAAGAGAGAGAGAGAGAAGAAGAAGAAGAGAGAGAGAGAGAACATTTCTCTTATCATTCACTAATTATAAGTACTAGACTGAACTCTGCATGACTCAACTACAATGTTACATTCAAAATATTGTCTATCTCGATGACAAATCCAAGTTTTCCAAAAACAAATGCAGAACAGGAGCACATAACATAAATAGATAAGATAAAAACTGGACAGGTATACTTTGCTCCAGTATGTGCAGCCTCACAGTTTCAATGAGTATCCGGATTTCAAAAACAGTCATGAACATGGCTGATGGTAAATGGCCCAAAAGGGTATGATTTAAATTCCTTCTATGAAGTCATTAGTTAACACCAATTTACAGAGTATATATTTTTAGTGACTTTACTTATTTTGTGTATTAAACATGTATGTCTCGCTGTCTTCTTGCACCATTTACAAGTGTACAACTTGCGCTTTCGTTAAAACCTGTTCCGCTTTTCGGAAGAGCAGGTCATTGTGTGCCGGTGGGAACGGATGATAACATGATTTACAAAACACAAACACACGGGCACTGGATATGAAAAAGCACTTGATTGCTTATTCCATTACACTCGAAATAAAAAAAACAACTAATAAATAAAAGTTTCTTTTCACAAGAAAAAAAGTTGCAGCCAACACATGATTTCTGAAATATCACGGCTCATGCCCCATCAGATTTTTTTTTTTTAATGTTTCCCCATCGGAAAGCCCAGGCTGCCATGCAATATTTACTATCTAACTCTAAGGTCACAGCTGGCAGCAAGACTGGAATGGAAGATGTCAAATCTTGTACAGCATTGTACATGTTCGGTTTTTTTTTTTTAAATCGTTTTGGAGGCAATCTGTGGGGATCAATGTTTTCTATGCGGGGATTACGAGTTACACGCATGCATACATGTATGCAAGCGAGACACACACACACACACACACACACACACACACACACACACACACACACACACACACACACACACACACACACACGTTTGTGATTTGCGCGAGTGCACACGCTCTCTCTCTCTCTCTCTCTCTCTCTCTCTCTCTCTCTCTCTCTCTCTCTCTCTCTCTCTCTCTCTCTCTCTCTCTCTCTCTCTCTCACACACACACTCACACACACACGTACACGCTCGCACGCACGCACATACACCTCTCTCTCCCTCGTTCTGTCTGTCTGTCTGTCTGTCTGTCTGTCTCTCTCTTGGATACATAACTATCAAAGAGACATATGTTTACAAACGAGGCAGAGATAGAATGTGTGAACCAGCAAACATACCGTCACTGTGAAATCCAAACAGTAATAACGGCCCACGTAAAAACCACATGAACACTAACAGCTAGCTGTTTTACCTTCTGACAGTGGCAGTAGTGACATTAACTATTTAGTTTAGAACTCGGTCACACAGGAGGATCTCTGACAGAACTGCGTTTTTCACGAAGAAAACAACATATACCTAGCCTAGGAATTAGGGCGACAACAGATACATACATGTATACATATATGATTGACCTCAGGACCTCAAATATCGCATTACCAAAGTAGATAGCCCAGTGGATTAGAACGCTGCGTTCGCAATCTGACCACTCGGGTTCGAATCCCGTTCAAGGGGATATTTCCCCCTGGTGTCAACATCATTGCAGACTCCACTCTCCCCAAAAGTCCTTCGGATGAAACTATAAACCGAGGCTCCGTGTGCGAACGCACGCAGAACAGCTTGCGCACACGTTAAAACCTGTTCTGCTTTTCGAAAGAGTAGGCCATTGTGTGCCGGTGGGAACAGATGAGAAAATTGACAAAACTGCATACACACAAGGACTGGATTTTTAAAAAAGTACATGAGTGCTTATTCCACTATCCTCGATACAAAAGAAAGAAAGAAAAGAAAGAAAGAAAGAATGAATGAATGAATGAATGAATGAATGAATGAATGAATGAATGAATGAATGAATGAATGAATGAATGAATGAATGAATGAAGAGAAAACAGAATCAGGCAAGTTATCGGGCCCTATGAAGACCTCTTGACTCCTCTGAAGACATTATGGAAAAAATGACAATGGTAAGTGGTACAGGCGTGCCCTTCACCTAGTGCAATCACAGTGCAAGGAGGGAGAATGAGAGGAAAACAGAGAGAAAGAGATGGGAGGAGACACCATCTCAGACTGGAGAGGCCTGAGGCTGAGTGGAAGAAGCACTGTGAGAGTAGAGGCAGAAGGAAGACAGAGAAAGATGGAGAGGGTTGGTTGTCAAGTCATCCCTCATGGTTGTGTAGACTAGTTACGATATATGTAATGTACCAAAGATATTTAGATATATAAGCAACAGTGTCAACAACATTAACAACATAGTTTGATATTCATATTAAGTGCCAAACTTGATCAGATAATCAATTAATCATTCATTCATGTATGAATGAATGAATGATTGTAATCAATACATTATAGTTTAGTTAAAGTCTGTCCCGAGCCTAAGGCTCATCAGGCCGGTGCTTATCCCGGTTTCTGTGGCGTTAAGCGACTGAGAGTCATAGACTCCCCCCTGGATAGGACGCCAGTCTATCGCAGGGTTAACCCCCAACACAAGGTTAGTACCCCTTTTACACTGGGTGGGGTGAGAAAATAGCCGTAAAGTGCCTTTTCCAAGGGCACAACGCCATAGCCGAAAGCTGGGATCGAACCCGCAACCTTTAGATTACGAGTCCAACGCCCTAACCACTAGATACAGCGGCGGCAATCAATTCATTATATGATTGATTATCTTCTCAACATTAAACTAACAAAATGTTATGCTAAAGCACACTTTACTCCCAATCGGCAGCTGCCTCAGACGAACGAAAATGACCCGAGATCAAAACTGAAAACCAAAAACAACACACACACACGTACACTCGGACGCAATGTTCTCATTTCCAACAACAGACAAGCCGTGTTCCATATGTTGTACACTTGTTGACAATATCAAGAACTATACTATACAGCACCCAACCCTTATCTGAAAAAAAAATTGCGATAATAATAATTGATTCCTGAGGCTGGCACTGTTATTGCTGCGATATCTCTGTAGTCCAGACGTGGGAATGTGAAACATGTCACATGATCCATTCTCTTCTGAACAAAACGCAGACTAACACACTTGTTACTTTGGGTAAATGATTCTAACGATCGTTACCCTAGTCTTCAAGTGGGGTCATCACCTACACCATCAGTCCCTTGACCTACATGATGGCTTGGGGGGGGGGGGGGGGGAGGGGCATGAGGATTGATCAACAGTTTTGTCCAGACCAACTAGCATACAGAGTATACCAAAATCAGTAAAATACACACACCAAAAAAACAGAGACAACAGCAACAAACCAAAAACAGAAACAACAAAACTACACACAATCAACCAAAGAAAGAAAACAACTTTTATAAATGCCCCCCCCCCCCCCCCTTCCGTCAAGAACTGAGTAGAAGGGAAATAATAGGACTAGGCCTACACTCATAAACAACCAAACTTCGACCACATTGTCTTTTTTATACTGAAGTCTGGGTTGGACTGCAGGCAACATTTACAGAACAGTACTGGCAAATCAGCAACAACCAGTGCACTGATCAGCAACAATACCACAGCCATCTTCTGTGAAATAAGCACCTCCTGACTCATCAGTGGTGCCATTTTTGCAGCAGTCATCACTAGGTACTGAAGTTGTCTCTGCAGGCACAGCAGGCAAACACTGCCTGCCCCCTCTTATTATGCCGTCGTTTGCCTGTCTCTTTAGCACCACGTGCATGCGTGAGATAAGAAGCATAAAAATGCAAGCGGTCCCCAGATTATGGTCATTTCCATCTTTCTCACGATTTGTTCGTATATCAACGCTTTTTTTTTCTTCATCAGCACTCTCACAAGAAATGGAACTCTGCG
>CM060335.1:16512031-16514531 GCA_030674155.1 Stramonita haemastoma | reverse complement strand
GACATCAATAACTGACACAACTTTTGGCCTAGGCCAGGAGGCAATAGTAAGCAGCGACATTAGCAGAACAGCAGCGGTACCACCAGTGATAGTAAGTAATATGAGTTGCAATGGCTGTTGTGGCAGCACTAGCAAAAATACACGCAGGTGAATTTTTTAGCTGTATAAACAGCAGCAGCAGCAGAAGTAGCTGAAACACCAGTAGTAAGTAGTAAGAGAAACACCAGCAGAAGCCTATGAGCAGAAATAGTGGCAACAGTAGTACGTGGCAGAAACAACAGCCGTTGTAAAAAGAAACAGTAGCATCAGCAGTAACAGCAGCAGTGGTAGCGGCAAAAACTGCAGCAGTAACAGCAGCAGTTGTAACGGCAAAAACTGCAACAGTTACAGCAGCAGTGGTAACGGCAAAAAACTGCAGCAGTAACAGCAGCAGTGGTAACGGCAAAAACTGCAGCAGTAACAGCAGCAGTGGTAACGGCAAAAACTGCAGCAGTAACAGCTAGCAACAGTGGTAACGGCAAAAACTGCAGCAGTAACAGCTAGCAGCAGTGGTAACGGCAAAAACTGCAGCAGTAACAGCAGCAGTGGTAACGGCAAAAACTGCAGCAGTAACAGCTAGCAGCAGTGGTAACGGCAAAAACTGCTGCAGTAACAGCAGCAGTTGGAGAAGTACACATGGGACTAGTAGCAATAGTGGTTGTACACACACACATGCGCGTGTGCGTGCACAGACAGACAGACACACGCATGCACGCACGCACGCACACACACACACAGAGTATACACATGCATACATACTCACACATGCACATGCATACACACACGCACGCGCACATGCACCCTCTCTCTTACACACACACACACACACACACACACACACACACACACACACACACACACACACACACACACACACACACGTCTGATATCACTATTTAGTGGAAGGACGTTAAACTGAAGAACTAACACACAGTGCAGTGCAATACAATACGCTACAACACAAAATGTATTATTTGACAATTAATTTTCAAAGTGCACCACACTGAAGTCATTTTTATCTATCCCTCCTTTCTGCGTCTCTGTTTTGGGCGGGATGATTTGGGGGTAGGCATTTTATATATATATATATATATATATATAATATATATATATATATATATATATATATATATATATATATGTATATATATATATGCCTGCATGCATGCAGCGTTCTTCATAAACCAACTCAACCACAGACAAACCGGTTTGTCTTGCTTTCAAACAGGTTGGTGTATTTTTTTCTTGTCTTTTGATAATGTAACTGCCTCACGACTTTATTCAAATCGTTTTAACACTACACAAACAATGTGTACGCATTCGCACGAGTGCAGTGTGTGTCCGTGTGTGTGTCCGTGTGTGTGTCCGTGTGTGTGTGTGTGTGTGTGTGTGTGTGTGTGTGTGTGTGTGTGTGTGTGTGTGTGTGTGTGTGTGTGTGTGTGTGTGTGTGTGTGCGTGTGTTGCTTCGCCTGTCAGGTTCCTAGCGCATGTCTTCTCTTTGTTTCCATTTCCCTTCCTTCTCGTAACTGATGGAGGTGTTACATAAGGTCATAAACCCATCGTACTGGTCCCTTTCTACCTTGCTGTTAGATAATATTTCTCTAGATGTATCAACGGTTGTTTCATCAGCCATGTTTGAAGTACTGCATACATGAAAATGGGATAGTTTTCGGGTGATTAAACTTGCATAATCATATTGCAGAGTAAACGTATACAGGTGTGCAGGAGAAAAGTATATTGCCAAATTAAATACTTTGGATGCTATCCAAGAGTCATAAAGGAAGCACTGCTTCTGGGCGCGTTTGGGCCCAAAAATTTTCCCCCATCCATTAGATCATGAGTGGTGGTGGTCTGGACGCTAGTCTTACGGATGAGACGATATACCAAGGTCTCGTGTGTTACACATCATTATTTAGCGCACGTAAAAGAACCCACGGCAACAAGGGAGTTGTCCCTGGCAAAATTCTGTAGAAACCCCCCCCCCCCCCCCCCACTCTGGTAGGGAAACATATACAGTTGCAGACAGGAAAAAGAAAAAAAAAATAATGGGTAGGCGCTGCACTTGTGGCGACGCGCTCTCCCCGGGGAGAGCAGCCTGAATTTTACACAGACGGAATCTGTTGTGACATAAAGTGGTATATTTTTTTTAAAAAATAAAGTGGTGACGCGCTCTCCCCCCGGGGAGCGCGGCCCGAATTTCAAGCCGAGAACTCTGCCGTGACTTAAAGTGGTGTAAATATATATATATATATATATATATATATATATATATATATATATATATATATATATACTACTAATGATAATAATAATATCACCCCCCCACCCCCAACAGAAAATGGCTATCTAATTAGGGGAATTTAAAACAGTTGCATGCACAACAAAAGATCTCACTAGCGATGAACTTCTGAACCTCGGAGTTCTAACCGAGGAAAGAGAGAAAAAAAGACAACATAAGGAA
>CM060335.1:16498981-16501481 GCA_030674155.1 Stramonita haemastoma | reverse complement strand
AAAAGGCTAAGAGACAGACAAAGAAATACACACTTTAGAAAATCCGTGCTACATCATTCAGAAGGTGAAGATATTGTGACGTGTGAGTCAGACGACATTGTGATCCAGTGCGCATGCCAACCAGACACTGAGCCAGTATGTGTGTACTGGTTTGTCAAACAGCAAGAGAAAAACATGCTAAAAGAGGAACGTGTCAAACTCGCCAGTTTGCGGAATGGGAAGCGAATCCAGAACACACTACACACGGAGACCCTATCGTGTGCTTCAAGGGACTTAGCGACACTTAGAGAACTATTACAGCGGTTTCTTGGCTAGGCCTAGCCTAGACCTAAGGGTGTGTTTGTGACAAAGGCTGGATGAAAGAAAGGCTCGGAATGCCGTAACATATCTGGACAGTAAAGAGTTTCGTGTCTCGATGTACATTACTAATCAATGCTGTGGTTTCCATGGCTTGGAGTAGCGTCGTGTGTCAGCTAAAAGCCATTATCGTTATCGTTATTCGGCAACCCCCTTCATGTATGGGCCAATGGCCTTTTTTCATGAATAAACCTTTCGAGTTCGAGTTCGAGTTCTCTCTCTCTCTCTCTCTCTCTCTCTCTCCTCTCTCTCTCTCTCCTCTCTTCTCTCCCTCCTCTCTCTCTCTCTCTCTCTCTCTCCATAGTCTGCACTTACAAAGAAATAGAATTGAAAAAAAACTAGGGCCTGCAATTGATAGATCTATCACCTTTGTTTCCAGCTTGACGCACTCTGCAAGTTATGCATGGAATGTTAGCTAGCTAGCCTTTTTGAGTTTGGTGTATATAAAAGTCTAGCTAGACTTAGTTAAAAAGTACTTTTGACATTGAGTAGTAGCGTCACAATGCAGTGATGGGTTTAGGTGACTACCTTCCAGTTCCATGGTTTGATTGTGTCTGGTCAATTCTCCTTGTTACTGTTTTTATCAGACAATCTGAATCTGTCTCGTTGTCTTGTATCTATAGAACATTAGCTGTCTGTCTGTCTGTCTGTCTCTGTCTGTCCCCCTCCTACCTATGTCCTCTCCCTCTGTTTTGTTGTTGTTGGTTTGTGTGTGTATCTTTTTTTTTTTTTCTTTTTTTTTTTCTTTTTTTTTTTTTCTTTTTTTTTTTTTTTTGGGGGGGGGGGTCGGGCCCAAGATTCGAGATTCATTAATGGCGAGATTTTGCGTATGCGAACCGTTTTTGCCCACCATTAAGGCAGCTGCATTCCGACCTCGGTGATCATTTCTAAACACGACACCAGTGTGTGTGTGCGGGTTTGTTTTTTGTTGTTGTTTGGTTTGGTTTTCTTTTTATTTGTCATCCACTCCCACCTACTCTGTGGCCTACTCTTTCGAAAGGTTGGATGGGTTTTTTAATGTGTGTGCAAAATGTTCTGCGTGCGTTTTGCACAGGGGACCTTGGTGTATAGTCTCATCCGAAGGACTTTTGGGAGAGTGAAGTCGGCACTGATGTTAACTCCAGGGATCGATCTCAGGTCGTCAGTTCGCGAGTGCAACACTCTAACCAACCAGGCAATCCCCCCCCCCCCGGCCCCCTCTACCCCCTCCCCCTAAAGGGATTTTTTTTTTTAATCAGGTATTTCACATTGTGTATTGCATATGCCTTTCCTCCTGTATTCATTGCATGCTAATGTAATCTTGCCCTGGTATTACTTGGTCCATAGCTTTTTGAGGGCTTGATGGAAAAACACGGCTG
The DNA here is from genome assembly GCA_030674155.1 of Stramonita haemastoma. Classification (NCBI taxonomy): domain Eukaryota; kingdom Metazoa; phylum Mollusca; class Gastropoda; order Neogastropoda; family Muricidae; genus Stramonita; species Stramonita haemastoma. Next base: position 16,499,766 of record CM060335.1, on the reverse strand, counting down.
CTTATTTCTTTCCCTCACTTTAAAAAAACCCTGACACATTTGCTCTCTCTCTCTCTCTCTCTCTCTCTCTCTCTCCTCCCCTCTCTCTCTCTCTCTCTCTCTCTCTCTCTCTCTCTCTCTCTCTCTCTCTCTCTCTCTCTCTCTCTCTCTCTCTCTCTCTGGATCATTATTATTGTTGTTTTTTGCTTCTAGGCATGTGGGCTTTTGCCTCCCCCGCCACACCCCCACGCGCGCGCGCGCGCGCACAACACACACTGACACAACACACAACACACACACACACACACACACACACACACACACACACACACACACACACACACACACACCACACACACACACACGGAGTAGTGTTACCAGTTTAAACACAAGCTTGCATGTATACATGTATTTACACATGTATACATTTTTTTTTTTTGGGGGGGGGGGGGAGGTCCCACACAAGTTGCTATAGTGATACAGGCAGCAGTATGTTAAAGCTTGCTTGTCAACTGATTGCGCTTGTCAGTTCCTGATTGATTAGGTTTGAGTTATTCCTCTGCAGTCCCAGTTTGCTATGTCGTGTCATGCTCACGTCAATTAAATCCTATTAAATGCCCCGCCCTCCAGCAGCCCATGGTACCCTACCCCCTCCCCCCCTCCTCCTCCCAGGTCCTTGCAGCCGTGTCTTTAGATTAAACGGAGATCACAATGCATTCCACTTACAGTTCGCTTACACATTTTTGCACAGGTCGCTGGTCTCCCAGGTCATTGGAAATGCATCTTTCTTTCAAAGCGGTAGTGCA
>CM060335.1:16481613-16486613 GCA_030674155.1 Stramonita haemastoma | reverse complement strand
CCGATTAGCCATTTCTCCACCCATGGCCTTCCTATAATTGTAGATGTAGATTTTTATGTTATTTTATTTTTGGCTCTGTGTAGGCTGCTTGCCTGTAGGGAAAAACATGGGGAATAGAACGTAGAAGGAAAAGGAAGGAGGAATTCATGCAGTTTTTTCGGGGTGGGGTGTTCTAGCGTCCGAAGTGTTCCCCGTTATACCATAATACCTCTGCCAAAGAGACAGAGACCTGAAGAGACGGAAATGAAGAGGAAGAGAGGACATTGAATAATTGATTAGCCTTGTGTGTGATTGGAGATTTGCAGTGTGTGTATGTGTGTGTCTGTCTGTCTGTTGTCGTCTGTTCTGTCTGTCCTTCTGTCTGTCCTTCTGTCTGTCTCAGTGTCTGTCTCTGTCTGTGTGTCTGTTGTACTGTGTATCTATGTCCATATATTTCAGTGTATGTGCCTGTATGGTGAGAGAGACAGCGAACATCAGACAGACTGAGACAGAAGACAAGACACCGAGACAGTCAGACTAAAAACCAACGTGAACCGAATGTCCATGCTCTCTGTCTTTTTTTTTTTTTTTTTTAATCATTCATCTCTCAGTCTTTCTAATGATCTTTACAGCTGTGACCAGTCAGCTTCCTGTTGAAGTCAAAGGGCTTCTATATTTATCAAACCGTTATTTCTAGAGCTCAGCTACCGATTTTTTTTTTATACGTCCTTGATAATGTGTGTGGCTCTTGCTCCCCTACTTCATTCCTTCTCCTCCTCCTCCTCCCCCCTCCTCCTTTACAGCTGTGCTATCTGTCTTTACTGCGCTTATCGCTTCTTGCCGGACATAATGTTTGATGGCGTTGCCGTGGTAACGCAGACTAGGGGGAGGGATTGCTTGCTTGTTGGTTTGTGAAGCCGGTCTGTTCGTAAGCGTCTCGTATTAATGGCTCTCCCTAAACGGGGTGTTTCCACTTTTGCGAGACATTTATTAGAACTGTTGTTCTGAATAGAGGAAAGAAAAACAAGAGCGGAAAAGAGGCAGCAAAGGAAAAGGAAACATAAGAAGAAGAAAGCATGAATATTATATGGAAAGGAGAAAATTCATGATCGTGCTCTTTACTAAATAACCTTTTTGTAAATACTGTGTGAGAGTCAGTGGATGCGCTGCAGTAGTAGTAGCAGAGAGAAGTAGTAAAGTAGTAGTAGTAGTAGTATAGTAGTAGTAGTAGTAGTAGTAGTAGTAGTAGTAGTAGTAGTAGTAGTAGTAGTAGTAGTAGTAGTATAGTAGTAGTAGATCTAGTAGTATAGTAGTAGTAGGTAGTAGTAGTAGTAGTAGTATTAGTAGTAGTAGTAGTAGTAGTAGTAGTAGTGATGGTGGTGTAGTAACAGTAATTGCAGCAGCATCAAGAACAGTGGCAGCAACAAAGATGAGTTGTAATGGCAGTCATCATCGTCGTCGTAGTATTGTAGAAGTGGTCTCTCTCTCTGTCTCTGTCTCTGTTTGTCTGTCTCTGTATGTCTCTGTGTTGTGTGTGTGTTGTGTGTGTGTTGTGTGTCTGTGTTGTGTGTGTGTGTGTGTGTGTCTCTCTCTCTCTCTCTCTCTCTCTCTCTCTCTCTCTCTCTCTCTCTCTCTCTCTCTCTCTCTCCCCTCCCTCCCTCCCTCCCTCCCTCCCATCCCTCCCCCCCCCCTTCCTTCTTCCTGAAGAAAATAGAGGAATAAATAGTGCGTTAAGAAAGCAAGCCAAGAGTAGGAAAAAACGAACAGGTGGAATCATCAGAAAAACTGTTCAACAAACATTACTCCTTTACCCTTTAACTTCAAAGACCGCTGATCGCACTGTGCCGGACTAGGAGAAGGATTCTTAGAGAATCCACTGAGCTAAGACCCTTCCCTTCCCCCCCCCATTTCCACCCACACCTGTTCCACTCACGTTATTAAACACACCACACACACACACACACACACACACACACCACACACAACACAACACACACACACACACACACACACACACACACACACACACACACACACACACACACCACACACACACACACACACACACACTCACACTCCTCCTACCGAACAAACAAACAAACCAACCTCACCCACCCATAAGTCAAGTTAAAAAGCAGAAAATACAGAAAAGATTCGTGCACACACAAACAACTTTTAAAAAACAACAACACATAACACAACAACAACACAACAATCGTGTTAAATAGTACAGTAGCAAATATATATATATAAATATATATATTATATAATATATATATATAATATAATATATATATAATATATAATGCTATATATATAGTTTGGGGGAAAAAAGCATGAAACAGTCTTGCTTTCAGTTTCTCAGGTCGTGCTGATTGTGTGCGAGAAGAGCCATACTCGCTGGCTTGCAACACATTTGCTCTGTCATCGAACTTGGGACTAAGAACTGAGACAGACAGACAGGCAGGCAGATCAGCAGACAAGTACAGGCAGCAGACAGACCGGCAGATAAACAGAGACAGAGGGTGGGGTGGGTGTCTGGGAGTAGGCACCGTGTAATGACTGTCAGTCACAAAGGCCAGAAGCAATTCTTCTGGTGGGGTGGATTCCGCTGAATGAAGTCAGTCTTCCGGCCGGCAGCTGTCTGAAGGATCAACACTCTCACCGCTAACAGCCCCCCCCCCCCCCCCCCCCCAACACCACCATTATCATCACCATATCATCACCACCACCACTTCTATTCTACCATCATCGCCTCAACACTAACAACCACCGTCATTATCATCATCATCATCACCACCACCACCACCACCAACCACCACCACCCACCACCACCACCACCACCACACCACACCACTACACATCCAACCACCATTACTGTTTCATCCACCACCACCATCGCCACCACCACAACTACTATCACTACCATACATCCAGCCACCATGGCTGTTTCAACCCTCCACCTCCGTCATTTTCCCCTTCACCATCTCCACTACCATTGTCTTCCCCTCCACTTTATTGTCACTGTCCCCTCTCCCAAACCACCGCCATCATGGCTTCAGTAGCTGGAAGCTCAGTGGGTAACACGTCAGATAAATTTGTGAACAACAGTCATGTCAGAGCACAGGTCTACCTGTTCAGTCTACTGCTGAGCTGTCTTGTTTGTTGTTGTTGTTGTGCGTTCCCCAGCTTAACACTCTGGGGGGTCACCCAGGATATACTCTATTGAATCACTCATCCCACCTGGGAATCACTGAGATTGAAATTGGCACACTGAATGAGACGTTTCCGTGCATGACTGTTTTCAAGTACTCTCGCCATATAGGCAGCCATACTCCGACTTCTGAGGATTTTGTTCTCCTTTAAAGGAGAGTGCAGGTTGTTATGTTAAAGAGCTTTTGTCATGGCTGAAGGAAATCTCAACACAACATTTTACAGCATAACAATATATTTAGTGTAGGCCTGACATCAATAACTGACAGACACAGCTTTTGCCTGGGCCAAGCTGTCTGTTTTGCCTGATGGAATTCTCCACCTGGAGGTCGTCACAGAGGTTTTCACTCCGTTTCCCTACCAGCGTTTTCCTGTGAGAATATAATCCGAGGTCCCGTGTGTGACTGCACGCAAGCTATCTTTCACACACGTAAAGAGCATGTTCATCTTGCATAGAAAAGCAGGCCAGCTATGGCTGGTGGTATGGATGCTACCTACGCACCCAGCATACATCTGTGGGTCAGTTAACTCTCTGAGAGGGTAGCATGATATCCTGTCATACCGATCAATCTGGAAGGGTGGCATGATATCTGTCATAGAAATCAGGTTTTAAGTCAACTGCCGCCATCGTTATTGCAACGACTACGCCACAACCATCGCCATCATGACCACCACACACTCACAGCCATCACCATCACTTCACCACCACCACAACTATCATCACAAACATCACCACCACAAACATCACCACGACTATCATCCCAGTCACCACAAACGTCATCATGACTATCATCCCAGTCACCACAAACGTCACCACGACTATCATCCCAGTCACCATAAACATCACCACGACTATCATCCCAGTCACCACAAACGTCACCAGACTATCATCCCAGTCACCACAAACGTCACCATCACAAACTTCTATACCACCGCCATCATCTTCTCTACCACCACAAAGTCACCATCATCACCGCCACCATCCCTACCTGTGCCATCAGTAACCACCATCACCATCACAAACATCATCACAAACTTCACTGTGACAAACATCATTGCCACCACCACCATCACTGTCACCACCTTCACTGTCACCACCATCACTGTCGCAACCATCACTACCACCATCACAAACATCTCAACAATACCACCACAAACATCATCACAAACTTCACTGTCACAAACATCCTCGCCATCAACCATCACAACCATCATCGCCACCAACATCTTGATAGGCTTAACTGAAGCTAAAAATGAAGATTTATGGTGTGACCTTGAATATTCTGGTAGTAAAGACAGTGACGGGAGTTGACGTATACAGCCATTATGTTGTGTGTTACGTTATCTGTCGTTCTCCGCCATAAAAAAGGAGAAATCCCGGCCCCAGCCTTGGCAGTTTTGTGTAGCCCTGTTATGTGGTGGCTGGTAGTAGGCTAGCTGTGGTGGTTACCGGCAAGTCGTCACGTACGTCACGCCAGTCACACCCCCGTATGAGATAATATACCCCGAAAAATCCGGGGAAGTAAGAAAAAAAATAGACAGCAACGTGAACATTCTGGCCTGACACCGCACAGCTCTTAGCAACACGTTCTGTGCTGTTGTTGTGTGTGTGTGGTTTTGTGTGTGGTGCGTGTGCGTGCGTGTGTGTGTGTGTATAATTATTATATATATATATATATATAATATAATATATAATATATAAAAAGATAAAAAGTGTGCTTGGTCTTTCAAGGACTGTCAGACTGATGACTGATGATTGTTGCCGACTCTAAGTCCTTGCTTCTTACTTCTCACGTCTGGCCAGCTTT
>CM060335.1:16471613-16476613 GCA_030674155.1 Stramonita haemastoma | reverse complement strand
ATAAGCACACAGCTGTAGAGAAAGACAGTGGAGGTAGAGTATAGCCAGGGGAAAGTAAAGGTGACCACCCTTACCTTACCTGTCTACCCCCATACCCGCCCTCTCTCAGTCAACCTCTTCAGGTGAGGGAGAAGCTCAGAAGCCGAGGTAAAGAGTGACTGTTGACACGGCGAGGGGCCAAGTGGTGGCCAGTTAAGACAAGAATCGGGTTTCCAGGGCCACTTCAAAAGGTCAACCACTGTCGGTTTCCCCTCCACTGTTGCCCAGTCCACCCACACCCCCTATACCCAGTGAAAGTCGCATAGGGTGAATAATATAAGCAGATGCAGCGCGCTTTTTGTTGTTATGGAATACACGCTGTATCAGCAAATGGGAGCGTCATTGTTATGCTGCTTAAAAACATGCAATGTATGCAGTGAATAGTTTGGAAAAATAAAAGTTACACGGTGTGCTCAAATTGTTATGGTGTGAACAAGGGAATTATTTACCTTCTCAAAAGTAGTTATTGGTTACTTGTATACTACCTAAAAAAAGAAATTGAGGGGGGGGGGGGGGTGGCGGACAAGAGAAGAGGAAGTAGTTACATTATCATTCTTAGCTAAGTATCTTTACTTATGCATAAAACAGTCAATGTTCACGTTGAAAATTACGGAGAAGATAGCTATGGTATGAGCTGTGCTTTTCTGGATTTGGTCGTTTTCAAATCTCAGAAACAGCGGTGTTGGAGGGCAGTGGAATGCCAACTGCAAATGAACAAGTATCAGCATGGTCAAAGTTGTAGTGAATAGTGGCCTTAGTTATGATGTGTGGACAACAAACAACCTTTCAGCCTTTAGACGCTACTACTATTTCCATAGTAGGCCTACTGGCTGTAACATCAGTGATCTACATTCAGACCTTAGCCTACAATGAAGCGCTCCAAACCACCGCCAGGTAATTTCTGGGTCTGTGCGACCAAGGAGCTACCAGTGTAACACTAGGCTGAGTTTACCTGCAGCCGCCCGTGTGTGTGTGGGAGACTGTCGACTGACTGGGGGCTGCCTCTGTCGTTAGTTCGATCAGCTGTGTGTGTCTGTGTGTGTGTGTGTCAACCTGCTTGTGTGTACACATCTGTGAGGGGTTACACTCGCCAAATGTTGTGTGTACATTGGAGTGTGGAGGAGGTCTGTGTATCGTTACAGGAGGAGTTGTGAGTGTGTTTGTGTGTCTGTAAGTGTTGTGTGTGTGTGTGAACACACCTGGTTCTAGATCCAGCTGTAAGGTTTGTCAGAGACTTTTTTTGACAGATCCGAAGTTGTATTACTTACAACCTCACACACGGTAGTTATAGCTGACTGTACATACAGCTCACTGTATAGGTCACGACTACACAAGCAGTGGAGGTTGGGCGGAGTGGTCGTGGCAGTTCGATCGCTATCACCCCCGCTAAGTGATCGACTTTTTTTTGCATGGGTTGTGCTGAACAAGAAGTGGAGCGTGGTATGCAACTGTCGTTCACTTTGAACCGTGTTTTTATCGATCACCACCTGTGAACCCTGCAGGGAGGGAGGGAGGGAGTGACACTGACAGCACAAGTTTCTGTTATCTTGCTGCAGTCAGGGTCAGGGAGACACTTGAAGATGTAATGGACGGTACGTGAAGCAGTGGGCCTCATTGTGTGTGACAGGTGACGGAGTGGAGTGAGGGACTGAAAATCCGGTGTGGTGCAATTCCTTTACTGTTGATTTGTACTTGTCCTTTAAGTCCTCGAGGAGTCGTTGGGACACTGGACTGGATTAATTTTTTTTTCAGGCAATGTGTAGTGGGCAAGTAAATCTTTGCAAAGCCCACTCTTCTTTAGGAAGTAGGATGCATTGCCACAGTTGGCCTTTTCTTCTCTGAAAGATGGGGGGGGGGGGGGGGGGGGGGGGGTGCAAGAGCGCAGAGCATCATCTTGATGATGTCCTCTTCTTGCTGGTGGGGAAAGGCATGAACTAAAAAAAAAAAAAACTAGTTCTGTCCTGACGTAATTCGTCCTGTTTAATTACTGTTGTTAACAAGATTGATGCTGCAACTTACCTAAAGAAGTCTGACAGCATAGTTGTGGAGAAGGTAGGATGAACACTTCTTACCTGATGCCATATACTGATGCGACTTTGAGTCTAACTAGTTTAGAAAGTTCAAATGTAAACTTCTCACTACATGGAAAACTTTGTTCCCCAGTACTATCATAGTAAAAGAAAAGAAAATAAAGTAGGCTACTTATTAGAGGATTTTATTCGTGCTTTAAATATTTCTGTTCTTTAAAGATGTAAGATACTCGTGGTACTAATTTCCTGACAGTCTTGAGAACGAACATAAGATAAAAGTAGTAGTCTCATTCGACCGAAATCATTTCGGTTACTGTTACAAGTGACTTAAAAAAAAGTTCGTTGTTCCACAGCCTTACCTCTTTCATGACTTATTGTCAAATCCTTGTAACCCCAAAAGCAGGCCTACTGCCTGCCTGCTTGATGTAATTCTCAGTAGTGAAATACTCTCATTGTGAAAAAACATAAAGTGAAGTACTTCTTGCGAGCATGATTTTTCCTTCATTGCAGTTTTAACAAAAGACCTGAAATATTAAAATACAACCACCTGCCTGACGTCATTCAGCAAATATTTCTGTCCTTCAGAGATGTAAACTAAACTTACAACTACTTACGCAATCTTTCTACAGATTACTGCTTTGAGGCCGTAAAATCAAAGCACCACTTGCATTGTCTCGTAATTTTTAAAAAGTAGATGGAATTCATGACCTGTGTCTAAACCTTCTTTTATCACTGAGAAACGTGTCGAATTAGCGATAGAGTGAGAATGGATTCGATTACTGATTTACGCGATACAGAGACGTGGCCGCTTGGGAGGTATGGCGGCTGAGCACCAGGCTAGGCAGCCTAACCAAATCACCGCTTTATGCCACTGAGGAATGCCCCGGATTTCCTCCTAGTTAGAGGGTTTTAAATAACAGGTTCAGGCCGTCTTAGAATGTGCCGAATTAACAGTTCTGGCACTGCTTATTACCTGCATTGTACTGATTAGAATGGGTAACAGCTCCACTATCATTAGCGCAATTTCTATTTTGTTTTAACTGCTAATGGTTTGTATATTACATATCGGATTACAGTGATGAAGATAAGATTTCAGGATTTGTTAATAAGATGTGCAATGACTGTTAGCAGTGAAGTGAAATGTGAGTGTGACTGCTGAAAGGGGTTAGATGAAGTAGGTTTTGGATGTGAGTGTAGTGTTGTGTGTGAATACTGGATAGATCATGAAATGCTCGTTCAGTTTGCTTGATTATTGCTTTATACCGTGAGGTGGTGGAACCACTGTATCTCTGCAGAAGGGATTAAGAAGATAGGGGACACACACACACACACACACACACACACACACACACACACACACACACACACAGCAGAGAAGAGAGAAGAGAGAAGAGCAGAAGAAAAGCAGAAGAAGACAGAGACAGAGAAAGAAGAGACAGAAGAGAGAGAGAGAGAGAGAGACGCCTAAACAGTGAAGTAACTACTATATACATTTCATGCAACAAACAAATTGCTCCAGAGGCTCAGCAAAAGTTGGACAAGCGTGGGTGGGGACCATGGACCACTCCTTTAATCTGTGTGTGTTGTGTGTGGTGCGTGCGCGAACGCGCGATGCTTTATGTGAACATGTGTACGGTTTAGTGCACGTATATTCGATGATTTAATATTAGTACATATCGTACGCGTGCGTATCACATGTACAACACTGCGCGACGCGCGCGCGCACACACACACACACACCACACACCGCATACACACATCACACACACACACACACACACACACACAACAACACACACACACACACACACACACACACACACACACACACACACACACACACACACACACACACACACACACACACACACACACACCACACACACACACACACACACAACACGCACGCTCCAGTTCCACCAAACCTCATAGGTAAGTTGTGGAATGAAAAGATCCTGACTATGAAACCATTCTGATTCTCTAAGCGGCAGGGATTTACCGAAGAAGATTATTCCGTGTATAGGCTACGTCCCGCCCCGTTCCCTCAGAGGCTCTAACACCTTGATAATCCCAATAAAACCACGGCCCACAGCTTCAGACATATACAGCAGAAAAAGAAGGGGCAGATACTATAGAAATAAAAATAGGAGAGAGAAAAAACGAAAAGGTGTGCATTGCCATCGACTGGCTCGGATTGAGTAGGAGACCTGTCGAACAAGTTTGCTGTGGTGTGCATTGTGTGTGTGAGTGTGTATGTGTATATATCTGGCCTGTTTATTTCTGAAGTTGTTCTGTACTGCGTGTGTACAAATTTGTGGTTGTGCAAGACTTGTTGTGCAGTGAGACCAAATCTACACGTCTTGGACTGAACGTTTTCAGCCCTAGGTGAAGTCTCGTATTTTGCCCTTGCATTATTCGGTCATCTACAATCATTTTCTATCAAGCCATTGACTTCCTACGGTTTGCGTCAATTTGCAAGTCATGAACTATATATGTATATATAGACGATGCATTAATTGCGTACTTGGCACTAGGTCAAAAGTTTGGGACAGAACTGTTTTATATTGAAGTACTGTTTATGAGCTGAAATCATTTTTTAATAGGGGGGGGGGGGGGGGGGGGGGGGGTGCTGCATAAAGGAATACTGTTTATTTTTGGTTTGCTTCTTATAATTCAGTTTGCAAGTTCACATGTACTGTACATGTTTGGGGAGGATAAGATACACTCCCTCTATTGTATTGTTTGTGTGCATTTTTTTTGTATTTGCTTTCGTGGTTATCATGGAAGGCTTTGGCGTACAATATCACACTAGACAAACTGGTATGCTGAAAGCTAGAATAAGTACAAAGTTTAGACTTCTGTGCAATGATTTGTGTTTTCTTTTTGTTTTAAGGGAAGGGCAGGAGGGAGGTAGGACGCTTAAAAGTTGTT
>CM060335.1:16459113-16466613 GCA_030674155.1 Stramonita haemastoma | reverse complement strand
GGACAGTACTTCGGTCTGCACACTTAATAGACACTCTACAGTCTTTATGATTTAAAAAGAAATCTCTTGATATGATTCATAGTGTCTCCTCTCTTCTTTCATTCGCCACCCTTCCATTTTCCCCCTGACGCATACCTGTGAAGGCATGATTGCGCACACCTTCATACACATCCGCATGTACGCACGCCTGCATACACGCACGCACGCACACACACACACACACACACACACACACACACACACACACACACACACACACACACACACACACACACACACACACACACACACACTCTCTCTCTCTCTCTCTCTCTCCTCTCTCTCTCTCTCTCTCTCTCTCTCTCTCTCTCTCCCTCTCTCTCTGTCTGTCTGTCTGTCTGTCTCGGTCCTTCCCATAGAATGGAGTCAGTGTTCATTCACCAGTATTGGAAGTAGTGCTTAAATCAAAACAAAAACTGACACGTTTGCTTCATTTGCCTTTTTGTATCTCTGAAAAAGACACCGGACAGAAAGTTAGACGGACGGACGGACAGACAGACATACAGAAAGACATACTCAGAAATGTCAAATGGCATAAGAGCGATTATATTTTGGAATCATCTATAGCGTGATCTGTGGCAGACACACTTTATGACGCCCTATTAATAGCCCACGGCGACATTTTAACGTACGGCAATAGACGAGTTACCGGTTTTTACTTTAGGCAGATCACCTCTCTAACTTTAAAAATAGGATACTCCAAGTGTGTGTGTGTGTGTGTGTGTGTGTGTGTGTGTGTGTGTGTGTGTGTGTGGTGTTGTGAGTCGTGTGTGTGTGTTGTTTGTGCGTCGTGCGTGTGTGTTCTGTGTGTCTGTGTGTGTGTGTGTGTGTTTATATTTGTGTAAAACTCGGTCATTGCGATACTGCTCTTATAGAGAGAGCCTCAGTGAAGTAGATCTATCAGAACTCGGTCGTTCTTCTTATCGAGAAGGAAACCTGAAATTGTTGATGCTGTGTCGTAACGTCAGCGGGAAAGAATTCAGTGCTATATTGAAATCTGAAGTGGAGGAGAGCATTGTGACACTCGTGTGTGTTTGTTTAATCGGGGGAAAAATTTACAGTTCTAAGGTTAAACGGTTTGCGAGGAATATCTCTCAAAATAGTGTGCTGCAGCTGTTGTGTTTTGTAACTAAAATAGAAAAATTTTATGCGAAAATGTTGTCCATGATATAATTTCAGAAGCTAGTTAGCCTGAAGAATCCCCTTTTCTATTATTGTTTAGAATTGTGGGTCATTCACGAGGAAAAGTTGTCGCAGACCAAAAGCTGATAGCAGTAAATGTTAGTGTGTTGTAAAGAAACATCCAGTTTACATACATGCATGTGCAAAAAAAGCAATGCTGTGACTAAAGCTGGTGGAGGAAGGGGGGGGGGGGGGGGGGAGGGGAGACACGGAGATGGAAGTAGATAACAGCCAGAGAGAGGGTCATCATCATCAGACCGGCAGCAGTCTTCTTTTCTCTGGTGTGTTATTATCGTTTTCCATCTGTTGTGCTGTTTTGTCATCACTACAGTAATATCACTAACCTGTGACGTAAGTGATGCCTAGAGGCAGTAAACTCATTCATGAGGGGTAATATAATTTTGTAGAATCTTCCACGGGAAAAAAAAGGGTACAAAGCGACTGCAGTACCCTCCGCAGTTAAGCCTTTATTACTGCATTGACACAAGCCCTAGAAGCTAGGGCGGATTAATTACGGGAGATGACGCTAATGACGTCCATTAAACTATGGGTATCTCTGCGGTGACGTTAGTACTAAAGACTGCACTCAATTTATCTTTGAATTGCAGGAATAATTGTAAAGCCTAGAATGATACTGTATCCAGAAGAGCCGCAGGAATATATCATTGATCAATGTGAGCAACAGCAACTTGTGGAACAGCAAATGTCTGACACTGCGGAATAACTGACCAGGAATACTTTCGTGACATCATCTGTGCAGATTTTCGTCATAGATTTTATATATCGTCGTCAGCTCCATCAACAAAGGAGATTTTCGTAGAACTTCCTCTCATGTGCTTATTTCTCCAGTGATGTGGCTAGTGGAGATTTTGGGAGTAACTCTGATGTTATTGTTACTTCAATGAGGAAGGGGAGACTTTGGGGCTTACTCTTGTAGTGATGTGTGCCGTGGAGACACCCGGAATAATACTTGTGGGATTATTTCTCCAGTGATGTAACCATTGCACTTTCCCACCTTTCGTGTCATAGTTACTTCAGTGACAACAGCGGACATTTTGGAGAGTAAATCTCCTTGTGACTCAGTGACGCCATCTGCAAGATTTTTTGGGGGATTACCTCTAATTTGGATGTACTCTTACGTCATTGTGACGGTGACGTCAGCAGTGGAAACTATCGAAACAGCTGCATGACGTCTCTTCGGTGAGAACAGGAGTTGTGAAGAAGAGATTTGCAAAGCTCCTGTATATCTTTGTGAAGAGTGCTGAGGACAAAGCAACAGGGTGTCCCATGACAGGGAGGGGGGTAGCGGGCGGCGCGAGGTAGGCTGATGACGTAGGTGATGAGGTAGACTGAAGATGCCATGCTAGGCCTGCATGAGGAGACTGCGTTGCAGGTGGCGCTGCTTGCCGTCGTGATGGGCATTCTCACCTGGGCCGCTCTCAGGTTCTCTGAGGTGAGTTGGTCACTTAACAAGTTCAAATCTTCTGTATTTATATGTAATATGTGTTTTTTTTTCCAGGACCAGAGAAGTGGCAGTGCACTAAAAACCAATGACAACTGCCACTAGTGCTTTTTTGTACTTGTTGTGACTGTTACTGTCTGGTGCTAGTTTGTTGTTATGATGTAGTCAGATGCTGTTACTGTATGTTGCTGCTTCTGTTACTCTTTTACTTTAGCTGTTCTTGCTTCTGCTATTGGATACTGTTGTTGCTACTGTGACTTCAGTGACGAGTGATGTTACCACCAGTGCTATTGCTGCCACTGTTCTCGTTGCTGCTGCTGCTGCTACTGCTGCTGTCACTTTTTGCCTCTAGCAACATGTTTCTCCTTCTAAAGTTGTTGCTGCTAACCTGACTACTCTTGCAAGTGTTGTGTTGTTGCTATCACTCGCTGTTTATCATTTTCCTTTTGCAGGTTTGAACGTTTTGTTTAAATGTCGGAACAATTGGAGGGGAGAGGGGAGAGGGGGGGGGGGGGGGGGGCCTAGGACCTCGAAAATCCTCAGTCTGCACATAGAGTATGGTCTGACTGTGCGGTAATCTTGATGATTATGCACACATGTATTGTGTTGTATGTAATGTATTGTATTGTATTCTCTCTGACATAGTTCAGCTTCAGCCAGGCCTGAGAAGTACAGGCACCTACAGTCTTTTGGCTCAGGCATTTCACAGACATCCCGAAACACATTTTTTCCTAGTACAGATTGATCAGCGCTAGTAGTTCCAGCCTGTCATGATCAGACAGACTCTCAGCCCAGTAGTTGTTAGTCAGCAACATTTCCTCTGAAGTCGGAGTATGACTGCCTATATGGCGAGGTACTTGAAAACAGTCACACACGCAAACTTCTCATCTAGTGTGCATTTTAATCTTGCAGAGATTCCCAGGTGGGATGAGTGAGTCAGAGTGCACATTCTGGGTAACTCCCAGAGCGTTAAGCTGGGGAATGCACAACAAGAAGATGGCAACATTCACGACTGCTGAAATTTTTAAAAAATCTTGCCGTAAAAATGTCCATTAGGGGCTGGAACCCAGAACTCCTGGCTGCTTATCAGTGAAGTTAACCACTGGCTTGAACTGTCTGTGTTCAAAAGTCAGCGCGGAGTTTGATAGTTGCACAGACCTTTGCCAAGAGTTCTGTCTTTGTTGGCCAACTTTAACTCTTCATTGTTTCTTTCCACACGAGTGGCTTGTCTTGTTCCAGACGATAGAACTCTGGCTAATTCTGGCTTCACGGCTCTGAGATGAAACACACAGGTCTATACACAAAACACACACGTTAGCAAAATGATAGCCTCTTGTCATTTATAATTTGTCTGTGCACTGTCTTCCTAACTAGTGCCAGAAGAAAAAATGAGAAGAGGAAGAGAGGGGGAAGTACAGGAGGAAAAAGAAAAGCAGCACGAAGAAGGGGGAGGAGGACGAGAAAGATGACTTGAAAGAGGAGGAGGTGAAGAAGAGGGGGAGAGGGGAGAAGGACTTTATACAAAAAAGTAGTTGTGCTGATGGTAGTGGAAGTAGAAGTAGAAGTAGCAGTAGTCAGAGGTAGCAGTAGTAGTAGTAGAGTAGTAGTAGTAGTAGTAGTAGTAGTAGTAGTAGTAGTAGTAGTAGTAGTAGTAGTAGTAAGAGAGGAATTTGAACGGAAGGGGGAAGAAGAAAAAAGAAGATAATAATGATGGTGGTAGTGATGTGATGATGACGATGACGACGACGATGATGATGATGATGATGATGGTGAGGAGGAGGACGGGGGGGAGGAGCAGGATAGTTGTGGGGATGGTGCTAAATAAAAAAAAATTTAAAAGGATGTAGATGCAGAGAAAAAAAACTGGAAAGGAAAAATAAAAGGAAAAAACTGAAATAGAAGGGGAGTGGGGAGTTGCAGTCCAGACTGAATGAATTTGGGGCAGAAGAGAGAAAGAGGAAGGAGGAGGGGAAAGACAGGTAATAATATAAGGGGAGAGATATGAAATAAAATCTACGAATAGAAGCCGACAGGCGGGGCCGTGTTGTGCCATTTCTCAGATGTTTCCGCTATCTCTTGGGAGCTGTACTGGGGTTTTTTTGGCTCATGGTTTTATCATTCAGTCTGTCACCGTTTGTTGGCAATTTATCCCCCCCCCCTCTCTCTCTCTCTCCTCTCTCTCTCTCTCTCTCTCTCTCTCTCTCCTCTCTCTCTCTCTCTCTTCTCCTCTCTCTCCTCTCTCTCTCTCTCTCTTCTCTCTCTCTCTCTCTTGTTTCTGTCTGTCTCTCTCTGTCTGTCTCTCTCTCTGTCTCTCTGTCTCTGTCTCGTCTCTCCTCTCTCTCTCTCTCTCTCTCTTCTCTCTTCTCTCCTCTCTCTCTTCTGTCTGTCTGTCTCGTCTCTCTCTCTCTCTCTCTTCCCTCTCCTCTCTCTCTTCTCTCTCCTCTCTCTCTCTCTTCTCTTCTCTTCGTTCTTCTCTCTCTCTCTCTTTCTCTTCGTCTCTTTCTCTCTCTCCCTCTCTCCTCTCTTCTCTCTCTCTCTCCCCTCCTCCTCCCTCTCTCACTCCCTCTCTCCCCCCTCGCTCTCCCTCCTCTCTTCTTCTCTCTCTCTCCTCTTCTCTCTGTCTCTCTGTCTTCTCTGTCTGTCTTCTCCTCTCTCCTCCTTCTCTCTCTCTCTCTCCCTCTCCTCTCCTCTCCTCCTCTCTCTCTCTCTCCTCTCTCTCTCTCTTCTCTCTCTTCTCTCTCTCTCTCTGTCTCCTCCTCTCTCTCTCTCTCTCTGTCTCTCTCTGTCTCTCTCTGTCTCTCCTGTCTCTCTCTGCTCTCTCCTCTCGTCTCTCCTCTTCTCTCTCTGTCTCTGTCTCTGTCTTCTTCTTCTCGTCTCTCTTCTGCTCTCTCTGTTCTCTCTGTCTCTCTCTGTCTCTCTCTGTCTCTCTCTCTCTCCTCTCTCTCTCTCTCTCTCTCTCTCTCTCTCTCTCTCTCTCTCTCTCTCTGTCTCTCTGATACCGCATGTCGTGTTTAAAGCGATAAAGATTCCCCTACCTGCATGCCTCCTCTCATTTCCGCTCTTTGTTTTTTGGGTGAAGGGTTTTTTTTCGTGTTTTTTGTGTGTGTCGCGTCCTTTTTTTGTTTGTGCGGTGTGTGTGTGTGCGTGTGTGTGTGTGTGCGTCGTGGTGTGTGTGCGCGCACGCGCCCTTTTGCGATGTTTTAATAGTGGTAATTTGATGTTTAAATAGGGAAAGGGGGAAATTAAACAAAATGGGGGCTTGGAAAAAGAGAGGGGGGGGGGGGGGTTTTTGGGTTGGGGAGGAGAGAGAGAAAGAAAAGGAGAAAGAAAAAGAAAAGAAAAATCTATTGACTTTATCCAAAATTTTCTTGCCCAAGGGAAATATGATAAAATCGCGGTTTAAAAGAAGAGGCCCCTTTTTAAAATGGCTGAACAAAATAAAAAAAAACATTTTTTTTTTAAACCCCCAAATGTTTTCCCTATTAGTGGGATCCTCACAAAAACCACTCCTTTTTGTGAGATATCTGCCCAAAAAAAAATTACAAAATTGATTTGAAATTATATTATATGTATAAAAAATTAAAATTTTAAATATATACTTTTAAAGATTTTAAATAAAAAAAAAAGAAAAAATTTAAAAATTTGAAAGTGTTTTTAAAACTTTTTCACAGATAAAAAGTATCATCGGAAAGACATGGGAAAAAAAAAAAAAAAAAAAAAGAAACTGGAAACAAAGTTAACCCACTATTAAAGTATTATCAACTTAGTAAAATTTTACCCAAAAGAATGTCGACCCTTAAAAAAAAAGGTAAAAAAAAGATAACCCTAAAAAAAATTTTTCTTTGTTTTTTTGGGGGGGGGAAAGGTGTAGTTTCCCCAAAAAACACTTTTTCTTTTAAAAAAATCAAAAACATTTGCTCCAAAAATAAAAAAGGTATAAAAAAAAAATTTTTTTATTAAAATTTAAAATTTAGTCCCAAAATTTTAAAAAAAATTTTATTTTTAATAACATGTTCTGAAAACCCCAAAAGGGGGGGCATTCAAGACTTGTCATTGGGGTTTTTAAAAAATTTATTCCATGTAGTTTTCAGTAAAAAAAAAATAAAAGGTTTTTCTTTTTCTTTCTTCTTCTTTTCTTTTTCTTTCTTTTCTTCCCCTTTTTTTTCCCCCCCCCCCCCCCCCCTTCCTTTTTTTTTTTTCTTTTCTTTTTTTCCTTTTTTCTTCTTCCCCCTTCCTTCTCTTATTCCCCCAAAACAAATCTCCACCCCCTCCTCCCTTCCTCCCCCTTTTCTTTCCCCCCCTCTCTCTCTTTTCCCTCCCCCCTTCCTCTCTCCCCTCCCCTTTTCCTCTCTCCCCTCCCCCTCTTTTTCTCTCTCCCCCCTTTTTTCACCATTCTACCCCTTTTTTCTCTTTTTGTCTTTTTTTTTTGAAAGAAAATACACCTACAAAAACAAACACACAATGTAACAATAAAACAATTTTTTGAATTTATTAAAATTTTTTTGGGGGGTGTGCGTTTGGGGGTTTTTTTTTTGGGGGGTGGGGTGGTTGGGGGTTTTTTGGTTGTTGTGTTTTGTAGGAGGGGGTTCACTTCGGGTTTTTTGGCCCAAACCCTTTTTTTTAAAAAAACCCGAGAACAAAATTGGCACTTCAACCCGCAAAGGAAAAAGTAAGGGAAAATGACCAAAAACCCCAATAACACCCTTTTGAGAGGAGAGAGAGAGAGGAGAAGGGGGAGGAGAAAAGGGGGGGAAAGGGGGGGGGGGGGGGGGGGGGGGGGGGGGGGGGGGGGGGGGGGGTTGGGGGGGGGGGGGGCG
>CM060335.1:16443852-16459013 GCA_030674155.1 Stramonita haemastoma | reverse complement strand
ACGGCATTAGTGGGCTGTCTGTCCCTGTGTGGAGACTTGTGTCAGTGCGTGGGATTTGAACCTTAGACGCTGTGTTTTAACCTAAGGCAACAGCTTTTAATCCATCCTCTGATTAGTAACGATGGTTCTGAAGTCATGGGTCAGGTTCAAATTTTATGTGGCAATTGAAGGATTAAGGATGGGGAGAGTTATGATTTCCTAGACCAGCTGCGCATGGATTATTATCAGTGGCTTACATCCTTTTGTTTATAAATACATGCACGCAGTAGATCAACTGATGCACGTTAAAATATCCAAAACCCATGTCAGCATCCCCTGAGTTGCTGAAACATGTAGATCTCCATACCCAGTATGAGCAGGAGGCCTGACCAGCACAGTGGTTATGCAGTAGGTCCTGTGTTTGATGAGTTAATTTCAAGCAATGTGCTCTACAGTGTGTATCCATGATCCGCAGACTGTGACTCTTTTGGAAAACTGAAACTGAAGGGAAGAAGTTTGCTAGAAGTTTAGCAGATTTTGATTCTGTAAACTTTTTTTAAAATGCTCGTTGAAGTCATTAGAGATGCATGCATCAACACTTCAAGTCAACGAATACAGCCACCCAGTATATTGAGTCTTGCGTAAGATTATTCTGCATTCATAACAAATCTATTGCGCCAAGCTGGTTATAAAGAATAAGAACAGAATGGATGTCGTGGCTGACAGTAAGATTGTATGATTGAAAAAAAAAGGGGAGGAGGAGGAAGAAAAACAAACTAGTATTGAGTAAAAATTCAGCTCAAACGAGAGCACTGGCCATAGTTACTTCATAATTACAGTAGATCGATGAGTAACAGCAATTAAGTTTAATATCCAGTCGAATTACTAGATAAGTAACACACTATCATTGTTCTTTCTGTAATTTATAAGAACCAATAGTTTATTGTTGTGTGGCCTATTGATATTGATTTACCGTTTTGTGATGCATGTTATTGTGGAATTTGTTGTGTATAAGGGAAGAGTGTGTGTGTGTGTGCTGTGCTGCGTGTGTGCATGTGCGTGCATGCTGTGCGTGTGTGTGGGGGGGGGTCTAGTAGTTTCAAACGAGCACAAATAAGCTGTTGAGAACAGATTAAAAAAATCATCTTATCATTATTCGTTAGGAGTTGGAATCATTTTGTCAGTACTGTGCTAAAATGCTATTTACGCGCTCATACGCACGCGCGCGCTCGCTTGCTCGCTCACACACACACACACACACACAGAACGCGCGCGCGCACCCCCATCACACCTCCACATCACACCACACCAGCACCACACCACACCACACCACACCACACCACACCACACCACACACACACCACACACACACACACACACACACACACACACACACACACACACACACACACACACACACACACACACACACCACACACACACACACACTATATCAAATCTCTGAAGAGGAAGGACGTTGTAGCAGCCCCTTGCTATGATGAAGTCGGGATGACAGATGGGATGTTCACGTGAATTCATCATCTCTATCTCTCTCTCTCCCTGCCGTCCTCAGAGTCATCGCTTATATGGCTTGTCGTCTGGCAGTGTCCTTTATCATTCATTGGAAACGGGTTGCATGCGCGCACGTGTGCATTCTCACAAACACACTATGCAGTGTAATGGTAAATGATATCACAGATATGTTTTCATATTTTGATTGGCGTAGTGAGAGAGAGAGAGAGAGATGCTGCATTTAACCTGCCCTCGTCCCTGTCCTCTTGATACAATAGGTGCAGGGTAGAGCTTTATGCGCGCGTGCATACGTGTGTGAGTGTGTAAGTGTGTGTGTGCGTGTGTGTGTGTGCGTGTGTGTGTGTGTGTGTGTGTGTGTGTGTGTGTAGTGTGTGTACGTGTGTGTGTGTGTGTGAGGAGAGAGAGAGAGAGAGAGAGAGAGAGGAGAGAGTATAATATCAAATCTTGTTATATCGTTTCTGTTAAATTATCACACACACCACGCGCGCAAACACACACAAGCAAGCGCACACAACAACACACACACACTCGTGCGCGCGCGCATAAAAATACACAATTTGACAGACTGCCAGTTTTCGCGACCCCTTCCCAACATAACACAGTAGTTCCAATTTCCAAAGTTTCAAGACAACCCTTTTTTCTGTTTGATTCGACTATAATTGAATAGACAACAACAACAATTTTGCACTTAGTCCGATAGAGTTCAGGTTGCCTATGAAGTTGTGCATTTTGCAAAATATTCACTGTATTTCATGATCAAACAGAAAAAAAAGGATTTTCTCAACAAGTTGGAAAATGGAGTTATCGTGTTTTACCATATCAACAGAAAATTAATAAATAGAATTAGAACAACACAAACTGACTTTGCTTACAGAAGCGAGTCCAAACCTCTCTCGCCTAATGTATCCCTAACTCAATATCTTTCCAGCAGATTCCTCCAGACATTGCCAGTCAACTGACCAGCACTACTGTCAAGTTGCGAAACTCGCCCTCTCCCAAACAGGAACGGCCCAAATCCGATTTCACCGTGCGCTGGGCTGACCTCTTGGAACAGGTCAAGGAGGCTGACGTCATCTATCGGCGAGATGGCGCCAAGCTGCGGCGACGACCACGTCCCAAATCCGATCTGGGTAAGTTGTGTGGGGATGGTGGGAGGGGAGGGGAGGGAGGGAGGGAGGATTGGTTGGGGGATTATTGATTGAACTGGATTGATGCTGAGTGCGGAACTGCTGCTGCACCTTAGAAACCTTTTTTTAGGGGATAGATAGATCTTCTGTTATTCGTTTGTTGAGTGAGTTATTAATCAGTAGTTTCATTCTTCATTTTATTTGTTCGTTCATTTGTTTGAATTTTCGGGTCCCCCCCCCTCCCCCCCATTTTCTTTATTCCCTGTTCTAGTTGGTCGAGGGTTTCCTTATAGGTTGATTAGTTTCCTCTGTCATTGATTAAGGTTTGATACATTAATTTATTGATTGGCTTGATCATTCAAGGCTGCTTCGTCTGCTTAAATCACTTTGCCCCAAACAGTTTCTGAGTGGGAACAGAATTGGTTAGATATCTGTTGGTTTAGTTGTAAGATACAACAAAATGTTGGGTCAAACGTGTAACGTATGCTACTAAAATATGTATTTACTGTAAAATTTCTTTATTTGTTCCTGGCATTGTCTTTGATGTTTTTACCTTATAAATTTATATAAAATCTGTTTTCTACTTTTGACTTGATTCACACATCTTTTCTGTGTTTCATCTTTTATACTGTTGTCCTTTAATCATATCTTTTCATTCAGTGTGCAGTATATTTGGTGAATATTTAGCATACGTGTGTTCCATTGTGGTTCACCATTATACATAGTTGTTTTTATCATATGAGTTACATGGTTTTCTATTTTTGTAGTATTTCCTTTTGTTTTGCTTTTCCTGTGTGATATTTCTCAATCAAAGACTTGTGTATTGTAGAAAGTGGTGTAGAAGTTTTGCAGTGTGGTGATAATCATAGTTCTTTTTGTTTTTTCATTTGGGTATCATGTGAGATCATTACCTTTTTTTCAGATACTGTTTTCATATTTTGATTGGCGTAGTGAGAGAGAGAGAGAGAGAGGTGAGAGAGAGAGAGAGAGAGAGAGAGAGAGAGAGAGAGAGAGAGAGAGAGAGAGAGAGAGAGAGAGAGAGTTCGTGCGTGCGTGCGTGCGTGCGTGCTTGTGTGTGTATTAAGTGTGCATGCAAAACCACACACACACACACACACACACACACACACACACACACACACACACACACACACACACACATCTTTTTTTTTAATGTTCATCAAATGTTTATTTACCATTCCACTGCAGCGAGCCTATTCTTCACTTATATCCTGTCATGCTGGTTGCCAGATCTTGGTGAAGTGATGTGAAGCCCATGTGGTGGTTCTGATAAGTAGTACTAGCGGTAATGGTCCCAGGCCTGCCATGAATGATAAGGCACAGCTCATGGATAGTCTGACTGAGTGGTCTTGGTACTGCTACGTTGAAAACTCCACTTCTCAATCTGAACACCTAAGACAGAAAATATATAAGGCAACATGGACTGATCCATTGTAGCACATCAGTAGAAGATGTATAATATGGGTAACATGGGCTGATCCATTGTAGAACATCAGAAGATGTTAATAGGGTAATATGGACTGATCCATTGTAGCACATCAGGCAGAAGATGTATAATAGGGTAACATGGACTGATCCATTGAAAACTCACTTCTGAATCTGAAGCACATCAGGCAGAGGATTTATGGGCATGGTATAGGGACATCTAAATGTTTTTTTGTCCGATTTTAACACAGCACATGCCTGCTCTTCCGTGGAGTACACGTGCGTTACTACCATCCACCTTTAAAAATAGAAAAGAAAGAGCTAGAGAGAGAATCATACACTGTAATAACGTGCTGTTCTCAGTTTGAACCGTGACTGCTTTTGATTGAGGCATATGCAGTAATGCTCATGACTGCTATTCATTACCCTCGAAATAAAAGAATTACAGGATAAAAATAAAAGAATACTAATTATTTTTCATAATATGAATTGAGGAAGCAGTCTTCTGGACGCTAATGTTATTTCTTTTATTTATGCAGTTAGTCTTCCAGAATTTGAATGTGTAAATCCATCCTCGTTGTTTAATGCCTCTTTAAAAAGAGGCATAAAAGAGCAGGAGAGACGTTTTATTGACTAGTGAGTAGCGTGGTGTTATCACTAATGTTGTGAAGGTCACAAGAATTAGACAGTGACTTAGAGGTGTGGGGATGGGGTTACATTGCTGGCAAAGTACCACCAGACAGTACAAACGTCCAGGGTGTTCTTCCAGTAGAAAGAACTACATTGAACATCCTGTGATTGGTCCTGATTTGACGCTGCTCAGAAATTTGCACCAGTGAACGACGATGAGACAGCGAAAGCCGAGTCCTTGGCGTTGCGCCAATGATAGAGTGTGTTATTTAGGAGATGAACCAATGAGAGTGTGTCTTCCTTTCAGCCGAGGAAAGCGAGGAAGATGAAGATGACGAAGGCCTTGACTATGGCAGTACCAGTTCCGACGAAGGTAGCTCATGCACCACGTGACTTATGCCTGGTCACGTGATCCGTTTTTGTGCCGCTGCCAAAAATAACCGCCTCATCTTAATTACATTGCATTTTGTTTTGTTCCCCCCTTTGGTTTTGAAATCGCCCTTGCACTACATGTGTTGTCAGTGTATTCATATCATTTTCAGTTGCCGTTATGAATTGTGGCGTTTTTCTGCACCGTCTTTTGGATTCTAATAGTTTGCTGCTGTTGCGTGTGAACTGGCGAGCTGTGACATGAACTGACGTTGCTGATTCGTGCCTATCTGTGGATGTTGAGTTTTCTAGCATGATGTGTGTATTTGGTTTGGTTGGTGTGTGTGTTATCAAAGTGGTTGCAAAGAGTTAGTTTTGTGTTGCGAAACAAATACCATGCAATCAAACCGTTCAGCTTTTGCCGTCATTATCAGTGACTTATAAAGCATGAGTAATTTCTCCCACCCAACCCCATCATTCCCGCAGTATTATCTTTTGAACGCAATTTGTGCGTCCACAAGTTTTTACTGTACCCTCGAAAACGGTTTAAGAGCAGAACGATGTTTGATTGTGTGGACTGCTGTTTGGTTTACATGTTATCATTTCAGTTTTCGGTGTGTGAATGTGGACGATGTTGCTGTGACACTCTCCCCCGTTTTTTCAGTTGGTCCTGGTGTTTTTTGGTTGACCACCCCCTGCATGACTGCATTGATATTGTACTCGTTGGTGTGTTTCCGTTTTTAGTATTCACAAAGATGGCATTGGTTTCATAATCTGATTGTGTGTGAATATATACACTTTGTGTTACAAACTAAGAATTTTTATAATCTAAGGTTGTTTTTATTGTTGTTGTTGAAGCTTGCTTGTTTGTGGATATTTCATGTCGATTTTTATGGAAAAATACCACTGTGGTATCGAGAAAGATATCTTGGTAGTGATGGTGTCAAATCAAGTGAAGTCATTTAACTTGTCATTCTTAATAGTCATACTGTGACTCTTAGTTTGATCATGATTACTTGTGTTATATAATCCCATTTTCTTTCAATATATTCTTTTTTCGTGTGTAATCCTGCATATGAAACACTCGGGTATTGAGTCTGAGGCATGCATGCATACTCTTCAAACAAGTTGAGGGCCACGTTTTCACTGACATTTCCCAGAAAGGTTCTCTGCACATAGCGTCAAGCAGGGAGCAGACAAAGTGTGTGTCCAACACTGTGTAGCATGTTCAGTTAGTATGTATACAGTGAAACAAGTTTGAAACACAACTAATCTATGCCCTTAATTTCAGGCTTTCTCTAGTTTTTTTTTGTCTCAAAAATGTTCTAAGTGTATATGGCTCAGAGAAAATGGTCTATCATTTGTTGTTTTTGAAAGAGTTTTTTCTGTTTGGTTTTCTCTATTGCATCGATTAAAAAAAATACACATAAAAATATACAGACTTATACAGAAGCATTTTTCTGACAAGTTAAAAAAAAAAAAGAGTATATTGTTAATTGAGATTGATCACCCCCCCCCTCCTCTCTCTCTCTCTCTCTCTCTCTCTCCTCTCTCTCTCCTCTCTCTCCTCCCTCTCTCTCTCTCTCTCTCTCTCTCTCTCTCTCTCTCTCTCTCTCTCCTCTCTCTCTCTCTCTCTCTCTCTCTCTCTCTCTTCTCTCGACCTCCCTCCATGTGTGTGTGTGTGTGTGTGTGTGTGTGTGTGTGTGTTGTGTGTGTGTGTGTGTGTGTGTGTGTGTGTGGCCAGACAACAGACATGTAACAATGATTCTTTATTTCCAAACAGTGAAAACATGGACTTAATCGCCATTTTCGTCAGAGCAGAC
The DNA here is from genome assembly GCA_030674155.1 of Stramonita haemastoma. Classification (NCBI taxonomy): domain Eukaryota; kingdom Metazoa; phylum Mollusca; class Gastropoda; order Neogastropoda; family Muricidae; genus Stramonita; species Stramonita haemastoma. The sequence continues at coordinate 16,452,106 of CM060335.1, read as the reverse complement.
ATACTGAAAGCTGTTTACATACTAAGAACTTGTACATACCAATGAATATATTTCTATTCGTAACAGCATAACAGCAACGAAAAGATAAAAAAAGCAAGGTAGTAATAACTAGGTAAAAAGTAAATGTAAAGGTGTCCCATAACCTGTATGGTCTTATGGGAGCGAGGTGTCAGAGACCTCATTTCTCCAGGGCCTAGCATATTGAGGGCGGTGCCCATCTCCTCTCCCTGCTGCTTTACCTTTCCCGACCTTTAAGAGGGAAGGTACCCATTTACAGCTGGGTGAACTGGTGGATTGTACTGTAGCTACGGCGCACAAGCGGTCATCCTCCACTTGGTAACCATGCTGATGCTGCTTAACATTGGCTTGTGAAAGCGAGTGCTCTGACCACTAGCTATCCCGCCCCCATAGTTAAAACTAGGTAAAGGTAAAGGAAACTAGACCTTCTCCTAAATTCATCCTCACCACTTCATAGATCTAAAGTTCCATGTACCCTCCCTTACTGCCAAGCCCTTGTCTTCACCTGATGCAGCCTGCAGATCTGTCACCTGACTTCTCTGTGTCCTCCCCCCCCCCAACACACACACACATACACTGTCATCCCTTTTTTTCACCTGATACAGACAGGTGTGCATGTCTTCACCTGATAGACAGGTGCGCCTGTCTTTACCTGATACATACAGGTGCGCATGTCTTCACCTGATACAGACAGGTGCATATGTCTTCACCTGATACAGACTACAGGTCTGTGACTTGACTTCTCTATGACCTGACTTCTCTGTGTCCTCCCCCACTGTCACCACTTGTTTTCACAACATTAGCACCACTTGCCTTCACCTGATACAGGCAGGTGCATATGTCTTCACCTGATACAGGCAGGTGCACATGTCTTCACCCGACACACACACACTCACAGTCTACAGGTGGGACCTGACATGGAACTCTCTCTCTCTTGTGGAGGAGGGGTTGGGACACACAGCATTGACTTTGTCCTAGTTTGTGGATTTGTTAGTCGACCCTCACAAAACTCTGCCCGCACCTCTCCAGGTGGTACCTCACGTCACTGCAGCATAATATGTGTGTGTACAGGTGTCACCCAAACCACTGCATGCACACCCTTACCTGCACACCATAGTAGGGGATGGGGCTTCAGAACACGGGTAGGATGTTGGCACACTGACACACCACAGTCAGTTTTCTAATCTCATCCACAAGACACGCATAAAGTAGCAATGTTCCCCCTAACTGTCCACCGTGTTCACCTGTCTTGACACCTACCTACCTACCTTACCTGTAACACCCTCATCAACCCCCAACTCTTTCCTGTCACAGGCGGGAGTTCCCTGCAGCCAGCCGACACCGCATCGCGACCGCTGGGTGGGGTACTGGGTGCCCTGGGGCTGGGTAGCCTGGGTGGCAGCGGAGGGTCGGGTAGCCTGATGGGGCCTCAGTACGACTCCATCCTCAGTCTGGTGGAGCTCAGGAGGCCTGCCAACCGGGGTAGACTGGACACGGCGGCTCTGCAGGCTGCTAAACTGGCCAAGGCCAGACGGGTGAGTTTCGGGGTGGGTGTGTGTGAGTGTGTGTGTGTGTGTGTGTGTGTTGTGTGTGTGGTGTGTGTTTGTGTGTGTGTGTTGGGTGGTTGTTTTGGTTTGGTTTGGGTTTTTTGTTTTTGCTGCTCATCTTCTGCAGCGCGGTCCTGCTGTTCAACGCCGCTCATTTCATCTCCCTGTCACAGCCATACCCAGATTTGTTATGTCTCATCCTCAGGTGGGAAGTGTGTGTTGTGTTGTGTGTGTGTGTGTGTGTGTGTGTGTGTGTGTGTGTGTGTGTGTGTGTGTGTTTATTGACAATGAAAGAATGTTAGATCTCTCTCACTGTCTGTCTGTCTGTCTGTCTCAGTGTCTGTCTTCTGTCTGTTTTCTCTCTCTCTTCTCTCTCTCTCTCTCTCTCTCTCTTCTCTCTCTCTCTCTCTCTCCTCCCCTCCTCCTCTCTCTCTCTCTCTCTCTCCTCTCTCCCTCCTCTCCCTCCTCCCTCTCTCTCTCTCTCCCCTTTCCTCCTCCCCTCCCTCCCTCCCCCCTTTCTCTCCACTCTCCTCTGAAGTTCTTTTTTTTTGTCTTGCTATCTTTGGTCCCCCTTTCTGTGGTTTTTCTTCTATTCCTGGGTCGCAGTCGACACGCACATCTGTCACAAGTGAAATGGAAATGTATGTGAACAGTGCACCCTTTTTAATTTTAGTAGTGATAGTGTTAGCTGGTTTGGGGTTCACTATTGTTTAACCCTTTTCTTTGTAAAATGGCTTGGGTGGAGTTATATTACCTGTGTGTGTGAATGGGTGAGTGTTTTAGTGAATGAGTGTGTGTGCGTGCATGCGTGTGTGTTGTGTGTGTGTGTGTGTGTAGTGCGTGTGCGTGTGTGTGTATGTATGTATGTGTTTGTGTGTGTGTGTGTGAGAGAGAGATTTTGCAAGGAAAGCGAGATGGTGACACAGACACACTCTTAAGCAGAGAGTGGGATGTACACACGCACACGCGCGCGCGCACAAACACACGCACGCGCACACACATACACACTCTCTCTCCACTCTCTCTCTCTCTCTCTCTCCTCTCTCTCCTCTCTCTCTCTCTCTCTCTCTCTCTCTCTCCTCTCACTCCTTCACACACACACACACACACACACACACACACACAACACACACACACACACACACACACACACCACACTGAAAGAAAGAGAAAGTAAGAAAGCATGTAAGGACAAACGATAAGGAAAGAAAGATAAAAGAGATGAGGTAGGTTACTCTTGTTTCATTGACCTCGGTGATGTTTATCACGTACACAGGTGAACTGTTACTTTCTCTAGTTGTACCCTATAGGCTATACCTACCCACCCACCCACCTACCTACCTACCTACCTTCACACCCACTCTCAGCTATACACAGCTTATACAACGCAGTCGGCTTGCCTTCATAGGAGAAGAGAAGATGGACTCTTGTATGGTGGATTATAAATGATGTCTTCTGTGGCTGTTTATTATTCTCGGCTTTGAGTTTTGTTTTGTGGTGACTCAGGTTCGTTGACAATGTTGTATTTTTCTTGTGGTGTGGTGATTATAGGTCATTCTTATTATTCATTGTTTTGGATGGTGTGGTAAGTTATGCGTGTGGTTGCTTGCGTGAATGTGTACTGTAGGGGAAGGGTTCGTAGGTCGTTTTCACAGTGTACGGCGTGTGATCAGCGTTTATTTTTTCTCTTTTATATCGAGGATAATGGGATAAGCACTCATGTGCTTTTTTACGTCCAGTCCCCGTGTGTTAGCAGTTTTGTAAATGTCATCTGTTCCCACCGCACACGATGGCCTACTCTTACGAAAAGCGGAACAGGATTTAACGTGTGCGCAGGATGTTCTACGTGCGTTCACGTACACGGGACCTCGTTTAGTCTCATCCGAAGGACTTTGGGGAGAGTGGAGTCAGCACTGATGTTAACTCCAGGAGGGTAGGGGTTGTTGACTGATTAATTGATTGATTGATTGGATAGATCGGTGATTGATTGATCGATTGGATGGATCGGTGATTGATTGATTGATTGATTGATACAAATGATGCAGTGTTTCTCTTGGCTATGTATGAAGCTGAAGGGTTTGTGTGCGTTAAAGTACAAGTGAAAGGATTCTGATATAGGTTTTAGACTTTATGCACAGGCTGTCTGTCTTTTTCTGTCTGTCTTCTGTTCTCTCTCTCTCTCTCTCTCTCTCTCTCTCTCTCTCTCCTCTCTCTCTCTCACGTCTTCTCTCTCTTCCTCCTCTCTTCTCCTCTCTCTCTCTCTCTGCTCTCTCCCTCTCTCCTCTTCTCTCTCTCTCTCCTCTCTCTTCTCTCCTTCTTCTCTTCTCTCTCTTCTCTTCTGTCTCTCCTCTCTCTGTCTCTGTCTCTCTCTCTCTCTCTCCTCCTCTCTCTCTTCTCTCTCCTCCTCTCTCTCCCCTCCTTCTCTCAATGAAGGGGGGGGGGGGGGGTAAAAAGAAGAAAAAAAAGGAAAATTGTGGGAACATGCCTCCATAATTATGTGTGAAGTTAATGAAGCGACAGTAGTGAAGGAATAACTGAAGAGTGCACAATGGGCTGTCTTCTCTCAGCAAGAACTCCGGAGTTTTTACCCTGGGTGAGATTGGGTTTTGAATTTTGTGTTTTATGTTTTGAATTTTAGGTTTTGTTTGTTTTGACATTTGTGGCGTATGCCACCATTTTAAAACCACATTCCATCTTCAAAGATGCATGGTGTTTGGAATTGTTTTGTTTGGGAGGGGGGGGAGTGGCTGGGTGGGAGTGGGGGACTTGGTGAATGCGACCATTTCAAGACCACATTACGTCTTCAAAGATGCATGGCGTTTATTTATTTATTTATTTTTTGATTTTTTTTTTTTTTTGGGGGGGAGCAAATGCTACCATTTTAAAGCCACATTACGTCTTCAAAGATGCATCGTGTTTGGAATTGTTTGGGGGGGGGGGGGGGATTTGATGTTGGCGAATGCGACCATTTTAATGTCACCTTTATAAGGCAGTCACATTCCGTCTTCAGAGATGCATGGTGTTTTGAACAAATATTCTGCCGAGTCTCTAGCGCTTGTATGTATCTAGGGGGTAGTTGTATTACCTGTCATGATTAGTATTCCTGAAGCTGTTTTCGGGCATGTATCTATCCTGTATCGAGTGACAGACTTTCATTTAGTTGTGGAAATTTTGCTACAGTTCTTATGTTTAGTTGTGAAAATCTGCCAGATCTTTTTACATACGGACATTAATGGACGCTGTTAAGTGTAAAGTGATAGGTCAATGTAATGTGATAACTTTCGGTCTTTGTTCTGGTGTTTGTGTATGTCTTGATATGATTATCCAATAGTTTAACTGTCAGTAATCTTTGTCCTTGTAATTGGCTGTAGTACAACAGTTCCGTGATAGGGTTTTGTATCTTTTGACTCGGGGTATGGCTGCTTTTAGGACAGGAGCGATAAAGATATTCTTGCACTTAAAAAAAATCTGCTCCGAAAGTAATGAAAATGTGTGTGTGCGTGCACTGTTGTTGTGTGTGTGTGTCATCGTGTTGTGTGTGTGCAGTGTGTGTGTGTGTGGGGGGGGGGTGTGTCGGGTGTTCCCCCATTCTCAATTTTTTTTTCCGGATAGTTTTAAAACATTTACTGATAAGTTGTATATATGTAATTTCAATGCAGCTAAACAAACGAACAATGCCACGTAGTCTGCACTGCTGAAAGCTGTAAGCAAAAAGCCGCTGCCGTTATCGGAATTTGAGAAACTACATGTGATTCTTGTTAACTATATTCTAGCTTTTATCTACCATTAGTGACGATTGCGAAAGAGTCGAGGTGGGGTTTATATCCAGATAAAAGTAACCTATCACTGCATGTCTGTTTTTCTTTCGTTACCTTTTAACACTTACATTTTTTTTTAATGCGAACTTGTTGACAAGCTACCACAGCAGAAAGTACCACACCCACCCACTGGGCCACAGTCGTAACAAAAATATCTTGCTGGTGATTTCAACACATTTCACAGCACTAGGGATCAGTAAAACAGTCAGATGTGTACAGCAGGCACAGCGTTAAAACACTACTCCACATACACCTAGCATGGTTTCAACTCATAGCAATGAAGCTGTTGAAAATATTGCAGTATTCCATGTAACAAGATCCGGCTGCAACGCCCCACTCCACCCACCCCACCCCCTATCCCCACCACCCCAAAAATCGTCGCTATGTTCAAAGTTATCTGAAATATTTCGTGAAATTATTTTCGTGTTGTTTTTTCTTGACACATTTTCTCTGCAGTGTGACATATTAGTGTGTGTGTGTGTGTGTGTTGTGTTGTGTGTTTGTGTTGTTTCATTCAGTTTCTCGGCCTGGCGAACATTAAACATGCAAGCATATTCATACACTAAAGGAGTACTTACACGCACACAGGCACTGAAACACAGTAAAAACAATGAAGACAGTTACGGGGTTGTTCTAATTATCGCCTCATCTGAATCAATTAGCTAAAAGACGTGCAAGTCTGGTCAGGTACAGTGAGTGTGTGGGCATTGTTGGGTGGTGGCTATTGAAGCAGGACCTTACTTACTGTGTAGCTCAGGTTTGGACTGTACTCAGGCAGTGAAGGTTTAGGAGTCACACACACACGAGGAAAAAAAATGAGTGAGTATGCCTTTTTTTTTTCCCCACTAAAATAAGAGAACATACACGCGGGCAGATATGCTCGCTTTTGTCTCGTAACAATAAAGGCACAAGCACATTCCTGCACAGTGCAAATACACATGGATAGATGGTTTAGAGGTTACGCACCTGCCTAGAATGTGAAAATTCCTGGTCGGAAATGGCGATGATTCGGTCCCCGTTTGGGCCCGAAACTTTAACCTCATCCATTGGACCATGAGTGGAAGTCTGGGTGCCAGTCTTTCGGATATCGCTAAACTGTGGTCCCGTGTGTAACACAAAATTATTTAGCGCACGTAAAAAACAACATAGCAACAAGAGAGTTATTTGCCCCTGGCAAAATTGTATAGGGAAAAAAAGCCACTCTGATAGGGAAACAAATACAATTGCTGACAGGAAAAGAGAAAAAATAATGGATGGCGCTGTTCTTGTGGCGACGCGCTCACGCCGGAGAGAGCAGCCCGAATTTCACGCAGAAATTTGCTGTGAGTTAACAAATTTTTTTTTTATGAAACGCTGTTCAGGCCTTGCCCTTGAACACACACACCCCCTCTCCTTACCCTTGCATAGACACTCTCAGACATATAGACACGCGCAAACACCACACACACACACACACACACACACAACTCATACACACACACACACACACCACACAAAAACGTGCCGCACGCCGACACATGCACACTACGCACGACCACGCACGCACTCACGTAAGCTAGCTGTTTGAACATTGGATACAGTTTAGGTAAGGCTTTATCTGTCTTCTAGCTGATTAGCATGTAGTTATCATAGGCCCTGCCCTGTACTGTCGCTATGGCCTTCAGCCCGGCCCTCAGCATGTGCTGTCTCAGCGATTTCAGTGTATTTACTGTATAGTGTATTGGAGTACATGCAGTACACAAGAGGGAAAGAGAGGACTGATTTTTGTTATTATCTATTCTGTTGTTGAGATTTTTTTTTTTTTTTTTTCAGATATTGTGCTTATCCCTTTGTTTTGGTGTGTGTGGGAGCGTGTTGTGTGTTTGTGTGTGTTGTGTGGTGTTTGTGTGTGTGTGTGTGGAGAGTGGGAGGGTGGTAGATGAGGAGTAGTGAGTGAGTTTGTGTGTGTGGGATGTGGTTGTGTGTTGTGTGTGTGTGTGTGTGTGTGTGTATGAGAGAGAGAGATAATTTTTATGTTTGTGTGAGTGTGCGTACGCATGCGTGAGCTTCTTTCTTTTGAAATGGAGGGGAGGGGTGTTAAAGTGAATATCAGTATAGCATTATATGGTTTGTTTTAGTTTCAGAGAGGGGTGAGAAAAAAGTGTCTGTGTCTGTGGATTGTGCTTGTAAAGTCAAGTCCTGTGTACCTACCTGTTTATTCCTTTCCCGGGTGAGAGGAGACGACAGACAGACGACAGACACAACAGACAGACATGCAGGAGTGAGCGGCAGAAGACAGTCAGTGCGGAATTGAAGCTTGCAGCTGTCAAGCCAGACGTCACGAAGGGGGCACACACACACACACCCCACACACACACACACACACACACCACACCACCACACCACACACACACACAACTACACACACACACCACACACACCCACACACACACCACACACACACACACACACACACACACACACACACGGACTACATACACACACAGACACGACAGACAGACAGACAGACAGACAGACTACAGATAGTAGATAGATAGATAGAAGACAGATAGATAGACTAGATAGATAGATAGATAGATAGATAGATAGATAGATAGATAGATAGATAGATAGATAGTTATCTCACAGTGCAGTCAGGGTAAGTGTGCCATGCACACCGCCGCTCTGCCCTGTAATTATGTTCTTGGTAGGTCTTAAATAGTAAGTAGTTGATAGAGCCTTGATTACGCGCGCGCGCTGTGTGTGTGTGTGTGTTATGCCGCGCTTGTGTGTGTGTATGTGTGTGTGTGCTGTGACTGTGTGTGCGCGCGCGTGTACACGTGTGCATTTATATTTATGTGAGTGTTTGTTTTCATACACCTCTACTTAAAA
>CM060335.1:16406352-16438852 GCA_030674155.1 Stramonita haemastoma | reverse complement strand
CTAAGAAGATCAATCACGAACGATGAATGACACTTTGTGCAGAATCTTGTTTTGGAACTTCATTGCGTTGTTTCCACAGTGTTCTTTTTAGCTTACAAACGTGCTTATTGGCAGATGGAAAACCCAGACGCACGCACTCATGCACGCGCGCGCACACACACACACCACGCACGCATGCATGCATGCACACACACACACACACACACACACACACACACACACACACACACACACACACACACACACACACATTTTTAACCATCCTCACACAAGAAGAAGAATCTGGTTCTCCTCATCCTCATCGTGACCATTGCCTTGCAGATGATCGAGGAGGAGAACCTAACCACACACGCACACACACACACACACACACACACACACACACACACACACACACACACACACACACACACACACCACACAAACTGACACACACACATACACACACACACACACACACACACACACACACACACACACACACACAACATATATAATATATATATATATTATATATATATATATATATATATATATATATATATATATATATATGTTGTTGTTGTTGTTGTTGTTGTTGTTGTTGTTGTTGTTGTTGTTGTTGTTTGTTTGTTTGTTTGTTTGTTTGTTTTGTTACCATCATCTGATCCTCCTCACCTTCATCTGACCGTTGCCTTGCAGATGATCGAGGAGGAGAACCTGACCTATGCCGAAGCCCTGTGGGATCACGTCACTATGGACCCGGACGAGCTGGGGTTCCGTGCCGGAGACCTGCTGCGTGTGACGGATACCTCCGACAAGCATTGGTGGTACGGCGCCACACAGCACCGCGACGGCTGGTTCCCTGCCGCCTTCGTCAGGGTAGGTGTCTTTTTTGTGGTACAAAGTGGTGTGTTTGTGTGGTGGGTGGTGGGGGGGTTGTGTGTGTGTGTGTGTGTGTGTGTGTGTGTGTGTAGGGGGGGGGGTGTGTTTGTGAGTGGATGTGTGTGTTAATATGTGTGTGTGTGTTCAAGGGATAATATATATTTTATGTGCGCGCGCGCGCGCGTGTGTGTGTGTGTGTGCGTGCGTGTGTTCAAGTGTTGTTCTTTTTCTTTCTTATTTCAGTTATTGTCTTTGATTTTGGTCAATGTGTCTGTTGGGTCGTATGTTGGTACACAGCCAAACACATGCTCTCGCACATGCATGCACCACACGCACGCACTCTCGCATAAACACACAAACACACGCGCGCGCGCGCACGCACACACACACACACACACACACACACACACACACACACACACACACACACACACACACACACACACACACACACACACACACACCCCCCAAAACACGACACAACATTAAAACCTGGTGTGCTTTTCGGAAGAGAAGTAAGCCATTGTATGCCAGTGGGAACAGATGACAACATTTACAAAACTGCATACACACGGGAACCGGATGTAAAAAAAAAAAATAATAAGAGCACATGAATGCTTATTACATGATCCTCAAAATCAACGAATAAACGGAAAAAAAAAGAAACACAACCCATACTTTTAATTAACCTCCCTGTTCCCAACCTCCCACTTCACGCTCCCCTCCCCCCTCATCCTACCCCCCTCCCTTCCCCCATCCCCTGTCTATGTGATGAGACGTGACAAGTGTTTCCTGCTGTCAATCACTTGGTGTCACAACACAGCCCAGGACACATACATCAGCAACAGCCTCCACCGCCAGGAGAGAGAAGGAAGAAATAGAGGGAAGACAAAGAGATAGAACAAAAACAATGGAAAAGCAATGTTGAAAGAATGAGAAGCAAAAAAGACAAATGACGAAAGGAAAGGGAAAAAGAAAACAAAAAGGGAGAAGAAACAAAAAGGAAAGAAAAAAAGGAAAAAAAGAAAAATGGGAAACGAAGCAAAAAAAAAAAGGTGAAAGAAAAAAATGAAGAAAGAAATAGTACATAGAAAAAAGGGAAGAAAAAAAGGAAGACAGAAAGAAAAGGGAAAAGAAACAAAAAGAAAAATTAAAGTGATAGAAAAAAAGGAAGAAAGAAAAAGTACACAGGAGGAAAAGGGAAAAGACAGAAATAGTGAAATGAAAGATGAGAAAAGGAAATTAAAGAAGTGCAACAGCACTGAGAAGGTTTTTCATACATAAGAGAAACTTTTGAACACTGCAGTACAGGGTGGTGTTCATAGTTTATTTATTTATTCTTTCATATTTATTTTTCTTTTATATCGAGGATAATGGAATAAGCATTCATGTGCTTTTTTTCATCCGGTCCCCGTGTGTATGCAGTTTTGTAAATATGTCATCTGTTCCCACCGGCAACAATGGAATACTCTACGAAAAGCGGAACAGATTTAACGTGTACGCAAGATGTTCTGAGTGGGGCCGGTTTACAGTCCATCCGAAAGACTTGGGAAAGAATGAATCAGCACTGAATGTTAAACTCATGGGAAAAATCCGTCGAAACGGGAGTATAGTTTGCCAGTGTGGCAGTTGTTGCAATTGTCTGTCTGTTGTCTGTCTTTCTGCCGTCAGATCGGTCCTCTCTCTGTCTCTGCCTCTACTTTCTCTTTCTCTCTGTCTCTCTCTCTCTCTCTCATCTCATCTCTGTCATCTCTCTCTCGTCCTCTCTCTCTCTCTCTCTCTCTTCTCTCTCTCTTTCTCTCTGTCTCTCTCTCTCTCTCTCTCTCTGTCTCTCTCACTCTCGTCTCTCTCTCCCTTCTGCTCTCCCTCTCTCTCTCTGTCTCTCTCTCTCTCTCTCTCTCTCTCTCTGTCTCTCTCTCTCTTCTCTCTTCTCTCTCTCTCTCTCTCTCTCTCTCTCTCTCTCTCTCTCTCTCTCCTCTCTCTCTCTCTCTCTCTCTCTCTCTCTGTCCCACCCCCCTCACTCCCCCTCCCTCTTTACCCTGTTTCCCTCTCCTTTCCATTCTTCTTTCCCTTTTTCACCTTTTCCATCACTCTTTCTCTCTTTCATAAAGACGTACACTCCCACATGTTGTTGTCTTTGATCATTACATGTCTGTCACATTTTACACTTCCACTAAGAACTTGGTAAACATCTGTACTTTGTTAACCCGCCAGTGTCAGTTTATTTGAAAGCCCCCAAACACTGCCCCTAAAGCCTAAGAAAGAAGGTAACCGCTGTCGTGTGAACGAACACACCCTGAAAATCCTCCACCCGTCTTTACAAGCATTGTCTATGCACCGGTCTCCTCCCCACCCACAACAAAAACAAAGTTTCACGCTCTGTGAACACCCATCAACCAAAAAAAAACAACTTGTTAATGGACGTAGCGAAAGAAACGTTACCACGGAGAGAGAAAAACAACATCCAGAGACACGCCTTAGCTGTTGCGAAAGTTCAGGGAGTGAAGAGAGAGAGAGGGGGGACACGAGTGGTGTCCTTGGTGAAAGGTGGTGACGGTACACAGGCTATTTTCATCGCCCGCTGTGCCCCTAATGAACCTGAAGACATGGGCTGGGGCAGGAACCGGAGCTACAGCGGTCTGTCGGTCTGTTCTGTCTGTCTGTCCACTGCATGTTGTTTGGACAAACACCGGCTATTGTCACCGCATGACGTAGCCTTTACCGCACTGAGTGGTCATTGGGGGGTCATCAGCACTCTCTCTCTCCGTCCGTCCGTCCGTCCACTTGGGCTTGTCCCCTTCACACGTGCCAGAGATGTTTTTTTTGGACGTTCATGTTTATGCATGAGGGGATCCAGCGTGTGTGATTGGTCCGTGGTCTTGTTACCGTCATTGATGAGATTTTTGGGGAGTTACCCTCCCCCCCCGAGTTCAATGAGGTGATGGTATTTTACGAGGTGAGGTGCCGGCTTGCTTTTGAGGCCAGAAAATGAACATGTTGCTTTTGTGTGTGTGGAGTTCATGTTGACCAGCTAAGTGTTGGATTCTTCAGTGTATTTGTTTTGTGAAGGTTTGGAGAAGCAGTTCAGTGTTGTGAAGTCTGTGAGCAAATCTGGGTAATGACTTGACGACTTTCAACTGCAAAAAGGTTAGGGGGTACTTTAAAACTTGTCCCGTCAGATTGCAAGTGAAACATTTCATCAGTAATCATCCGTTTTGTGCCCACCTTCTGTGATTTGATTATTCACAGAAGTGGAGGAGGGCAGTGTGCAAGCTAACAGCTGACACAGGATTTTTATTTTTAAAAAAAAAAAAAAAAAGAAATAGGTGATAGGGAAAAAACGACAGAAAAAGTGTTTACAATCACAGTGCAAGTAAAGACAAATTGACTTGTGTCCAGTGATGTACGTGAGCGAATATCTGTTTTCCCCCTGGGAGGTGAAGAGAGGGGGAGGAGAGAGGAGGGCAGTGTACACCACACAGTATAGTCTTCATGTCAAAGGCCGCTGCAATGAGACGGTAATCCAATTGTTGGGGCAGGGTGACGTCAGTAGGGGGCTGATTATGTTGATGTCATCACTGGGGCCCGAGAGAGGGGGCAGGAAAAGGCCTCACACTGAAGTGGAGCACAGACACTCTTTCCCCTTCTCCTGTCCAGCTGCTGAAGTGGACCCGACTTGTTCGGTCATTTCTGGAACAACTGAGGATCAGTCAGAACATTGGGTTAGGTCGCCGTCCAAGAAAATCCCAGAGTGGCGGAGGCTGTCTCCGTGTGCTTTCCGGTCTACTGTCAACAAAAACAGACCACACACTGAATGTAAAGATCGGTTGAAGATTTGTGATAGCTCGCCTTCAAAGAAAATTGCAGAGTGGGAGTCTCCTTTGTGTGTACTTCAGGGTCCTGTCACCGAAAACAGACGGCACAATGGATGCTCTGTGACACCAGACAAAACATCGTTAAATCAAACAACACACAGCATTTCCCAGACTTCAGATTGTGCAGTGCCTACAGTGAAACCACCACTTCCACCTGTTGTGAAAGAGTCCTTGGAGTTTACACACGACAAGAGAAGGATGTGTACAAAGTCCTGGCAGAATCTTTGATTCGAGCACAGAACTGAGAAAATCCAAAATACAGGTTAAACCTGTGGTGCTTCATACGCTGAAATCGTTTTCTTCTCATGTTGACGACAACGTAGAGGACGCTGTGAAGCCTACAGCTGTAGAAACGACCAGAAGACAAAATCCTTACACCTCAAGAAGAAGCGCAGCATCGGTGGACACGATACAGGCAAAAATAGGTCCGTACAGCACTTGCACGGTAGATTCTAGAACCTCAAAGTCTTCCAGGACATCAGTGTCTCATCATTCAGCATTCAAAACGTACACAGAGATTCAAACGTCTGAACGAGTAAATACATTAACACTGACACAACGCTGACAGGAAAATGTTACAGCAAAGAGGCAGAGGGACAGAAGGCGTCAGCATTTGTCATCCAGACCCCGAGGGCCAGTCAGGGAATGAATCCTTCCAAACAGCGGTCTTACAGAGCTTTCTGCAGTAACACAGCAGCGTTGCTTAAATCCTGCACGGACTACTTCTCACCACAGAAACACACCACTGTGTACAAACCAGTCCAGGCGAACAGGCCCATTCCATCTGCCGACATCCCCCTCCACAACTGGGAACAGCTGTGTTCTAGTAGCGAGCCTTTCACATCTTCAAGAACGAATTGTAGCGAGTGTCTGGGAGCCAACAGAACACAGGTCAGTCCTACCAGACAGCACCCTGACTCTCAAAGCAAACTGTGCAGTGCCCCTAGAGAAGACTACGTCTTTCCCAGAACGTGTTTCAGTGCAGCTAGAGAGCACTACACTCTCCCAGAGAACACTTCATCCAGCCCAGACAGTGCTTCACCCTCCTAGACTGCACTTCAGTGTTCCTAGAAGCATCTCGTAGTCCTCAGCTCTTCCCTGACCATGCCAGTGCCAACACAGAAGCAGAGTCTGTGTCCAGAGAGCGGTCCATCTTCACAAAGGACGTGCAGTCTCCCCACAGATCAGCTTTATGCACACAGCGGAAACGGGCGATAATTTCAGAGAACAGCGTAACTCTTGTGATGTTCTGGCCGACCCCACTCCGGTGTCTGTTGTGTGCGTCACTACCACCAGGACTGTGCTGAAGCCAGGGGAAAGCCTGGGGAAGACACTGTGTCCGTGAAGAGTGGGCATCCTAACCCTGCACATGCAGCCAGTGAAGTCGCCCGTGTTGAATCTTCAGTATTAACCAAGCCCAACAGCTCTGACTTTGCCTTCTATAGCCAAGAGTCCCCTCACTTTCAAATCGATGCAGATGTAGAAAATTTGGACCCTTCACCCACAAAAATGATTGCCGTTTTGAAACCTTACACAGCTAGTATGCGAGTTGCGGTTCACAGTCGAAAATCACAGAATGGTCACCTAAGCGCCCGTTGCCTCCCAAGCACGGTAACCAGTATAGATATTGCGGTTACCATCTGCGTGTCTTCAAATCATAGCTCGCCCCCTCTCCCTATTTCGAAAAGCCTATCCCGTTGGTAGCAGACATGGTGGAAAATAAAACAGCCCCAACATGCCCAGCAGTGGAAAAACTCCCCTCACAAACGCCATCACCGCAAGTCCAAACATCCTCCACACGCCCAGAACCACAAAACGGCTGCAAGCTGTGCGTACCCGCCAGCAAAAACATCGTCAAAACATGCCCACACAAGAGACGTAGACCTCCCAAACCTGACCCCCATTCACCTTCCTTTCCTCCACAGTTACGCGTCAACCAGACGACCTTCGAGGCGGAGATGACCTTGAGGATCCAGGAGGAGGAGGAAGAGGAGCCCCCTCTGCAGACGACGACGACCTCAGTCAGCCCCTGCAACAAGAGTCCAGCTGAGGGCCAACGTCGTCAACGAAATCATCACGGCAGAGGCCGAGTACGTCAAACACCTCAAGGACGTCATCGAGGTGAGTGGGCAGGCAGGGGTCTGTGTGTTGGGTGTCCTGGTGTGGTGTGGGGGGGGGGGGGGGGGGGGGGTGTGGGGGTTGTGTGTGTGTTTGTGTTGTGTTAGTGTGTGTTGTGGTGTGGTGTGTTGTGTGTGTGTGTGTGTGTGTATGTGTGTATGTCAAATTAAATCAAATTTTTATTTCCAGATGTTACATTGAATAAGCATCGATTTGCTTTTTTCCATCAAGCCATCTTGATGAAAAGAAAAGAAAATGCTGAAGAATCTGATTTGATACTTCATGCATTTTTATTCATCCCGTAAAAAAAAAATCAAATACTTCTTTGCATTTTTCTCTGTCTGTCTTTGTCTCTGTCTCTGTCTCTTTCAGAGTCACAAACACAAACAACTCACACGCAGATACGTGTGTGTGTGTGTGTGTGTGTGTGTGTGTGTGTGGTGTGTGTGTGTGTGTGTGTGTGTGTGTGTGTGTGTTTTAGAGTGTGTGTGTGTGTCTGTCTGTCTGTCTGTCTGTTGTGAGAAGAGAGATTGGGGGGGGGGGGGGGGGGGGGCAGGCAGAAGGTTGGGGTGGAGGGAGGAGGGCTTATTAGATATAAAATTATCTTGGGAGTTTATTGCTGGTTTTCTGATAAGATTATGTCACTTGTTTGGCACTAGTCTTAGTGTGTGTCTGTGTGCATGTATCTGCGTGTGAGTTGTGTGTTTGTGACTCTGAGAGAGACAGAGACAAAGACAGCAGAGAAAAATGCAAAGAAGTATTTGATTTTTTTTACGGGATGAATGAAAATGCATGAAGTATCAAATCAGATTCTTCAGCATTTTCTTTCTTTTTTTTTTGGCATCTCTTTAATTCTATAGTTTCTTCTTCTTCTTCTTCTTCTCTTCTTCTTCTTCTTCTTCTCTTCTTCTTCTTCTTCTCCTCCTCCTCCTCCTCCTCCTCCTCCTCCTCCTCCTCCTCCTCCTCCTCCTCCTCCTTCTTTTCCTTTCTTCTTCTTTTTCATCTTCTTCTTCCTCTCCTCCTCCTTTTTGTCATTCATATTTATGAGAGCAAGGATTGTTTAGATGTGAAGGTATTCGAGTGCATCCTTTCCCCCCCCCCTCTCTCTCTCTCTCTCTCTGTCTCTCTCCTCCCTCCCTCTCCCTCTCTGTGATGTATGTGAATGTGTGCATTCCTTGATCAGTCTAATTTTCTTTTGATTCATCATGTGATTTGGTTTGCCTTTGATGTGAATAGTTTTGTTCTTTCTTTGATCGATTCGTTCTCACAACTTCTTATTCTTTCTGCTTGTCTTTTTCCTGCTTTTTTTTTTTTTTTGCACTTTCGTCTGTTGAGCAAGTGCGACATGCACCACAAACTCCAAAGTGGTCCTTGCTTTGATGATGCAGACAGAAATCTCTTGCATAATCTCTTTATGTCTGTTTTTTTTTATATCTTGTCTGTCTATCTGTCTGTCGCTCTGTGTACCTCTCTCTGTCTGTGTCCTCTCTCTGTCTGTGTCCCTTCTCTCTCTGTCTCTGTTCTGTCTGTCTTTGTCCCTCTCCCGTCTGTCTGTCTGTCTGTCTGTCTGTGTTTCTCTGTCTCTCTCTGTCTGTCTGTCTCTGTCTGTCTCTGTCTGTCTCTGTCTCTCTTCTCTCTGTCTCTCTGTCTGTCTGTCTGTCTGTCTCTCTCTCTCTCTCTCCCTCTCCCTCTCTCTCTCTCTCTCTCTCTCTCTCTCTCTCTCTCTCTCTCTCCTCTCTCCTCCCTCCCTCCCTCCTCTCTCCTCTGCCTTGCCTTTGCCTTTGCTTGCCTTGCCTTGCCTTGCCTCTCTCCCTCTCTTTCCTCCCTCCCTCTGCCCTCTCCTCATCTTTTCCTCCCTCCCCCTCTCCCACCCTCTCTCTCTCCTCCTCTCCACCTCCCTCCCCTCTCTCTCTTCTGATATTCCTCCCATCCCTTTACCCCACAGCCACATTCAAAGGGGCACACACAGAGAGTGGAAGGGTATGAACACAGGGGTCATTTTTCCATCTATTTGTGGCCACTGCCTGCCTGATCACAGTGCAGGGACCGCTCTGATCAACTCCACAAGAAGAGGGGAGACAGAGGGGGGGGGGAGAAGGAGAGAGAGAGAGAGAGACAGACAGACAGACAGAGAGGGAGGGGGGAGAGAGAGAGAGGGGGGGGAGGGGAGGGGGGGGAGAGAGAGGGGGGGGGAGAGAGAGGGGGGGAGGGAAGAGAGACACACAGAGACAGAGAGGCAGAGACAGAGAGAGAGGGAGGAGAGAGAGAGAGACAGAGAGAGAGAAGAAGAGAAGAGAGAGAGAGAGAGAGAGAGAGAGAGAGAGAGAGGGGGGGGGGGGAAGAGAGACACACCAGAGACAGACAGAGAGAGAGAGAGAGGCATGCTGATCAGGATCACTGTCTCTGGCACTGACGGTGACCAGTAGATTAAGGAAAGAGGGGGGTGGGGGGTAGACAGGATGATAGTGATTAAGGAAGGGTGTTATTCAGTGCTTCCTTCTCACCCATCCCTACCAATATCATGTGGTGCTTGTTTGTTTTTGGTTGGTTTGTTTTTTTTTTCTCTCCTTTCCCTGTGTTTGTTAGATGTCTGTAGCTGTTTTTGCTCTCATATCTAGCTGCCTGGTTTCTTTCGTAAAAAACAAACTTGGGGTTCCATGACGATGTTGTTGCTTTGATGTTTTGGGGGGTTGGGTGTTTTTTCTTTCTTTTTTTTGTTGGTTTATATATATATATATATATATAATTATTATATATATATATATATATATATTATATATATATATATATCTCAATACTGTCTGTAACTTTCTCTACACTCCCGTGCCTTCCCTCTCTCTTTGGTCGCTGAGTTCAATAAGGAGTCTCTTTTTTTTGCCTTTTTTTTTTCTTCTCCTTTCATTCCTCGGCTAGAGCTCTGAGGTTCGTTCGTACCAATGGTGAGATTTTGGCATATGCAGCCATCCCCCCCCCCCCCCCCCCCCTACCAAGGTATCCGCGTTCAGACTTCAGGGATATGTGGGGATCAAACAGAGACATGGTGGGGTCATTAGGATGAGACTACAAACCGAGGCCCCATGTGCGAACGCACACAGAACATCTTCTGTACATGTTAAAACCCTGTTCCGCCTTTCGGAAAAACAGGCCATTGTGTGCCGGTAGGACCGGATGACAAAATTATATAATAAAAAAAACCCCAGCATGCACACAGGTGTGTGTTTAGACACCATCCCTGAGGAAAAATCAGCGAGTTGGAGTCCCCAAGGCGGCTCGGGGCTGTTAATATATATATATATATATATATATATATATATATATATATATATATATATATATATATAAATATACATATATAAAATATATATATATATATAAATATACATATATAAAAATATATATATATATATATATATAAAATATATATATCATATATATATATAAATGGGTAGGCACTGCACTTGTGGTGATGTGCTCTCCCCGGGAGAGCAGCCTGAATTTCATGCAGAGAAATCTGCTGGGGCAGAAAGTGGTATAAAATATAAAATAAATAAAGTAGTAAGGTTTTAGGTCTGCACTCCCACAGTGACAGACTGATGAGGAGGCAAAGGCCAGCTAGCTATCTCTCCACCAGGCGGCAAGTTAATTGTTTTGTTTCTGATCAAAGCACTTCAGTGTATGTTCAGATTTGATGGGGGTAGAGAGTGGGCTTATTATTTTTTTGTTATGTGATAGAATGCATTGATCATTATTATCAGCTTGTCACTGTGATGTTATAATCATCATCAGCAGCAGCAGCAGCGCATTCTCTCCCCCCCCCCCCCCTCTCTCTCTCTCTCCTCTCTCTCTCTCTCTCTCTCTCTCTCTCCTCTCTCTCTCTCTCTCTCTCTCTCTCTCTCTCTCTCTCTCTCTCTCTCTCTCTCTCTCTCCTTCTCCTTCTCCTTCTGCCTTTCTATTTTATGTTCTTGTTCACATTGTTATCATTATTATAATCCTCCTCATCATCATCATAAGAGTAATGACACAAATGATGATGCTGATAATGGTGATGAAGTGATGATGAAGAGATGAGGAAGAGGTAGGAGAAAGGAGGATGGTGATGATGATGATAGCAGTAATATCAAACAGACTGATTGGCTGCTCTATGGACACAAATGATGATGAAGATAACGACGATGATAATGACGATGATGATGACGATGAAACAGCAGTAATATCAAACTCAACAATTAACCCGATGCTCTGTGGACACAGGGTTACCTGAAGCAGACGCGGAAGAGGCCGGAGATGTTCCCGGAGGAGAAGGTGAAGGTCATCTTCAGCAACATCGAGGTCATCTACTCCTTCGCCACCAAACTGCTGGCTGACCTTCAGGCCGCGGTCAACACTCAGCAACCTCACCTCACTGAGTTTGGCCAGTGCTTCCTCAACAAGGTGTGTGTGTGTGTGAGGGGGGTGGGAGGGGGGTTGTGTGTGGGTGGGTGGGGGGGTTGTAGGTGGGGGGGGGGTAAGTGGGTGTGTGTGTGTGTGTTTGTCTGTCTGTGTGTCGGGAGGGGGTGTGTGTGTGTTTGTGTGTGTGTGGTATGTGTGTGTGTGTGTGTGTGTGAGGTGAGTGTGTCTGTCTGTGTGTGTAGGTGTTTGTAGGTGTGTATGTGTGTGATAGTGTGTGTGTGTGATAGTGTGTGTGTGTGTGATAGTGTGTGTATGTGTGTGTAAATATGTCTCTGTATTAGAGGGAGTGAGGGGTGATGGATGTATGTGTGTGTTGAAAGGGTGGGGGGTGCATGAGTGGATGTTTTCAGGGGTGTTGTGTGTGGCGCATGTTTTCAGACGTGTTTGTGTGTGACACATGCTTTCAGACATGTTGTGTGTGACACATGCTTTCAGACATGTTGTGTGTGACACATGCTTTCAGACCTATTTTGTGTGACAAGTGTTTTCAGACGTGTTGTGTGTGACGTGTGTTTTCAAACATGTTGTGTGTGACGTGTGTTTTCAGACGTGTTGTGTGTGACACGTGTTTTCAGACGTGTTGTGTGTGACACGTGTTTTCAGACGTGTTGCGTGTGTGTGTGTGAGACACGTGTTTTCAGACGTGTTGTGTGTAACATGCGTGTTCAGACATGTTGTGTGTGACACATGTTTTCAGACGTGTTGTGTGTGTGTGTGAGACACGTGTTTTCAGACGTGTTGTGTGTAACATGCGTGTTCAGACATGTTGTGTGTGACACATGTTTTCAGACGTGTTGTGTGTGACACATGTTTTCAGACATGTTGCGTGTGACACATGTTTTCAGACATGTTGTGTGTGACACATGTTTTCAGACGTGTTGTGTGTGATACATGTTTTCAGACATGTGTGTGATGCATGTTTTCAAAACTGTGTGTGACGTGTTTTCAAACGTGTTGTGTGTGACATGTGTTTTCAGACTGTTGTATGTGACACATTGTTTCAAACGTGTTGTGTGTGACGCTGTTTTCAGACGCAGCAGTTTGAGATCTACAGCGAGTATTGCAACAACCACCCAGCTGCCTGCGAAGAGCTGAGAGAAATGTACCGCGTCAATCGATTCCGCCATTTCTTCGAGGTCAGTAATACACACACACCCTCACCCTCCTCCTCCTTTCTTGATTAAAATCGGGGCATACTTTGCTGAGTGGACGCAGTCAGTTGAGTCTTGATCTATGGATCGCAGGTTCAATCCCTGCAAACACACACCCTCACCTCCTCCTTTTCTTAATTAAAGTCAGGGCATACTTTGCTGAGTGGACGCAGTCAGTTGAGTCTTGATTTATGGGTCAAAGGTTCAATCCCTGCTTCCAGGCCAGAAGGCGTTTTTGTTTGAAGCCAAGATGTGTGCAGACGGCGATAACTTTCCTGTCAGTCCTTGGATGAAATGGTAAACTGAGGTCCTGAGAGAGAATGCACGAGCATAAATTCATGTTTGTGAAAGCGAGCAGAACATCTTGTGCACACGTTTAAGTCTGTTCTGCCTTTCAGAAGAGTAGGCCATTTGTGCCAGCGGAAAGGGATGACAACATTTTACAAAATCTTGCAGGCATGTAAGATACTGGTCTATTTTTTGAAACAGTGGAGGCCATTATGCTCTGATAGAAGATGACGAAAACTTGACAAAGAATTGTCATGTCAAAACCTGATGCCAGTTTGCACTCTTTGTCATGCCTTGGCTTGCCACGTTCAGAACTAGTATACCCTCACACTCTCTCTACCCAAGCTTTTCTGGCCAGCAGTGAAGTTACTCTCACACTCCCTTTCTCTGCAGGCTAACTTCATCATGTCAAACTAGTATACCCTCAAACTCTCTCTACCCAAGCTTTATAGTCAGCAGTGAAGATTTTTTTTTTTTTTTTTTTGGGGGGGGGGTTTGTTGTTTTTAGTCAGCAAGTGAAGTTACTCTCCTCACACTCTCTTCTTCACATCAAGAACTCACAACAAACGCGTTTTCTTTTCACCGCATGCACACAGGCGTGCCGACTGCTGCAAGAGATGACAGAGATTCCCCTGGAGGGCTTCCTGCTGACCCCGGTGCAGAAGATCTGCAAGTATCACCTGCAGCTGGCCGAGCTGCTCAAGTACACAGCAGAGGACCACCCCGACTTTCCTCACGTCCGCTCCGCTGTGGAGGCCATGAAACACATCGCCAAACTGGTCAACGAGCGAAAACGCAAAATGGAGAGCATCGAGACGCTGGCCGAGTGGCAGATGATGGTGGACGATTGGGAGGTGGGTGAAGGTCAGGGTGGTTGGCATGAAGGTCAAGGTTAGGGTGAAGGTCAGGGTCAAGGTCGGGGGTGGGGGCAGTGTCAGATGGGGTTTGAGCATTTTTTTGTATTGGTTGTGTAGGTGGTGGGGTGGGAGAGGGTTAGTTGTCAGTCAACACACACACAATCACAAGCACACACACTCACAAACACAACACAACACACACACACACACCACCTCACACACAACAACACAAACTACACACACACACACACACACACACACACACACACAACACACACACACACACACACACACACACACACCATTTGTAAGTCTTCCCCAGAATTGTGTATTGCCCTAGCTACCTCCTTCAATATTCAGACCAAAACATTGGATCATCAGATAGCAGTCCTACATTATAAAGGCTGTGATGTTGAACTGTTCTCTCTGTTGTTTCCCATGGGGACTGACATTCTTCTCTCTTAAAAAAAAAATCTTTGAAAAAAATGTTAAACCATTCTTCTGTCTGTTGTTTCCCAGGGTCCAGACATTCTGGACGACAGTTCAGAGCTGATCTACTCTGGGGAGCTGAACAAGATCAACGCCAATGGCTGGTCCCAGGAGCGCTACTTCTTCCTTTTCGACCACCAGCTGGTCTACTGCAAAAAGGTCTCTGCCTGCTTTGTATCATCTTGAGTGTTTTTTGTTTTTCTTCATTCCTCAGTTTAAGCTCTGAGGTTCACTGGTGGTGACAGGTTGTGTGTGTGATCATTTGGCCAGCATCATTAGGATAGCTTCATTTTGAATCAGGGATGGTTTCTAAATTGGACCGATTCTGATTTGCATGATCAGTTTGATATATAAAACTTAGTTGAATTTGAATTTTGAAAGAGGTGGTGTGTGTGTGTGTGTGTGTGTGTGTGTGTGTGTGTGTGTGTGTGTGCGTGTGCGTGTGTCTGTCTGTGTGTGTGTGTGTGTGTGTGTGTGTGTGTGTGTGTGTGTGTGTGTGTGTGTGTGTGTGTGAGAGAGAGAGAGAGGATGAGAGAGAGAGAGAATATGTCTGGATGTGTAAGCATGTGCATTGTACATGATCGTGTGTGTGTGTGTGTGTGTGTGCACGCGCAGTCGCGCACATGCGTGCGTGCGTGTGCGCTCGTGTGTGCGTGCATGTGTGTTGTGTACAGTTACAATCCAATGTCTACAGACATTCACACAGTCATGTGTTGTCTGTGCTTGCAGGACCTGTTGAAGAAGAACAGCTTTGTGTACAAGGGACGGGTGAGGATGGACCAGAGCATTGTGGTCTCCATTCCTGATGGTCGAGGTCAGAGTCTGCCTTTTCCTGTATCACCTTTGTATCACACCTGTTCTGAATGTGTGTAGGAGAAGTGTATGAATTCACACGCAGGGCCTTGGTTTATAGTCACGTCTCTAGGACTTAGGACTGGGCTTCAATTTCATTTAACGCTGTTCACACTCAGTGATATTAGGTAGGACTGGACTGAATTAAGGACTGAATTAACCATGTCACAGTTAGACATATAGATTTTTATTGGTTATTGGTTGTTTTTTTTTACATCTTTGCTTCATCTTGGCATGACTACTATTTTGGGGTGTTTTTTTTAAACCGTTCCTTTTCTTTTTCAGCATCACTAATTCTCTTGATTTAGAATGATTATGAATTTGTACAATGTAAATTATTGTTTTCGCATGCATTCTTGATTTTACAGATTAACATTTTCAAATAGACATGCAGTTTCTGGCATAGTGATTTTGGGTACTGGAGTAGAAAACGGGGTTTTCTGATAGCAGATGTGTGAATTGTTAAATTCCCTACATAAAATCTGACACATAAAAGATTACAGTAGGAAATGAAATCTTATTCTTTTATTGTTGTGCACCAAAAGATAAAGAGTAAAAGGATGGATTTTGGCCCCATTTAAATATATTTCAGTTCTGCAGTAGTCTGAATGTGTGTTTGGTTACCCTGTAGACATAATTCTATTTGTGACACTGGCCTGCTCCTGTACAAAAAGCAGGTGTACCTGACTGTGACTGTATCCCCCTTGTGTGTGTGTGTGTGTGTGTGTGTGTGTGTGTGTGTGTGTGGTGTGTGTGTGTGTGATGCGACGCGCGGTCGGTGTGTTGGGCGTGTGTCTGTCGGTGTGGGGGGGTGTGTGTGGGGTGTGTTGTTTTTAGTTTATCCGTTTATATCAAGGATAATGGAATAAGCACTCATGTGCTTTTTTTACATCCAGTCCCCGTTTGTATGCAGTTTTTGTAAATCATGTCATCTGTTCCCACCGGCACACGATGGCCTACTCTTACACCTACTCTTACACACTCTTGGTGTGTGTGTGTGTGTGGTGTGCGTGCAGGCGTGCGTGCGTGCGTGCGTGGGCGGCGTGTGTGTGCGTGCGTGTGTGCAGACATGCAGTACAGCGTGACGGTGCGCAACGCCTTCAAGGTTCAGGATGTGGAGCGAGACAAGTGGTACCTCATGGTGGCCAAGAGTCCTCAGATCAAACAGCGCTGGCTCAAAGCTTTCTCCGACGAGAGGCGACGCGTGCACGAAGACAGGGAGAACAGTGAGTACAGTGGAGTTTTGGTTTTTTGTTAGAACAGTGTGTACAGTGGGGGTTTGGGGGGTTTTGTGTTGTTTTTTTTAAAAACAGTGAGTACAGTGGGTTTGGTTTTGTTTTTTTTTTAGAACAGTGAGTACAGTGGTTTTGGGGTTTTTGTGTTTTTTGTTTAGAACAGTGAGTACAGTGGGTTTGGGGGGGTTTTGTGTGTTTTTTTTTTAGAACAGTGAGTACAGTTGGGGTTTTGGGTTTTTTTAGTGTTTTTGTTTTAGAACAGTGGTACGTGGAGTTTTTGGTGTTTTTTGTGTTTTTTGTTTTTAAACAGTGAGTACAGTGGGTTTTGGGGGGTTTTGTGTTGTTGTTTTTTAGAACAGTGAGTACAGTGGTTTTTGGTTTTTTTTGTTTTTTTTTTGAACAGTGGTACGGGGGTTGGGGTTTTTGTTTGTTTTTAGAACAGTGAGTACAGTGTTTTGGGGTTATTTGTCTTTTTAGACAGTGATACAGTTTTTTTTAGTTGTTTTAAAATTTATTGTAAAGAACAGTTGAGTCACATTTGTTTCGTTTTTTGACAGTGAGTACAGTTGGGTTTTTGATTTCAAACAGTGTACAGTATTTTTGTTGTTGTTGTTAGAATTGATACAGTTCTTGGGTTTTTTTGTTAGAACAGTGATGTTTTTTTTTTGTTTAACATGATACAGTTGTTTGTTTTTTGGTTTAGAACAATAGTACAGTATTTTTGTTGTTTTAGAACAGTGAGTACAGTATTTATTTTGTTGTAGACCATGATACAGGGTTTTTTTAAATTTATTTTACATCAGTGGTACACTTTTCAGATTTCAGCATTCCCCATCATCTGTGTGTTTCAGATTTCAGCATTCCCCATCATCTGTGTGTTTCAGATTTCAGCATTCCCCATCATCTGTGTGTTTCAGATTTCAAGCATTCCCCATCATCTGTGTGTTTCAAATTTCGCATGTTGTTTCAGATTTCAACTTCGCCATCATCTGTGTGTTTCAATTTCAACATTCCCCATCATCTGTGTGTTTCAGATTTCAACATTCCCCATCATCTGTGTGTTTCAGATTTCAGCATTCCCCATCATCTGTTGTCACTGTTTCAGATTTCACATTCCCCATCATCTGTGTTGTTTCAGATTTCAGCATTCCCCATCATCTGTGTAGTTTCAGATTTCAGCATTCCCCATCATCTGTTGTCAACTGTTTCAGATTTCAACATTCCCCATCATCTGTGTGTTTCAGATTCAGCATTTGTTTCAGATTTCAACATTCCCATCATCTGTGTGTTTCAGATTTCAACTTCCCCCATCATCTGTTGTCGTTTCAGATTTCAGCATTCCCCATCATCTGTTGTAACTTGTGTTTCAGATTTCAGCATTCCCCATCATCTGTTGTCAGTTTCAGATTTCAGCATTCCCATCATCTGTGTGATTTCAGATTTTTATATCATGTGTGTTTCAGATTTCAACATTCCCCATCATCTGTGTGTTTCAGATTTCAACATTCCCCACCACCTGAAGCAGGCCATTGTGTCCAGCCTGAAGCAGAAATCCAGCAGAAAATCCAAAGGTAGGGGACTCCTGTGCAGGCTTCATGCGCTCTCTGTCTCCTAAAGCATGAATGTGTATGTTACCACTCTTACGAACGCAACAGCGGATTTCTGAATGAACTGAAGATTCAGATTGTTGACATTGAATAATATGAATAACAACAAGCTAATCATGTTGATGACTGTTACCAGAAAATAACCAACCTCTGTTGCAGTTCCTTGTTTTTTTAATAACCATTAATTTTTGTGGAGTGTCTCTTGTGATGAAAAGTTTTCCTGAAATGTTCGTTTAAAGTCATTTCTGTTAAACTTTCAAACTGGTCACATACGTATGATGCGTACACCACCCCACACACACACACACACTCTCTCCTCTCTCTCTCCTGTCATCTCATCTCTCCTGTCTCTGTCTCTCTCTCTGTCTCTCGTGTCCTCTCTGACTGTCTCTCCTGTCGTCTCTCTGTGTCTCTGTGTCTCATCTCACTCCTCTCTCTCTCTCTCTCTCTCTCTCTCTCTCTCTCTCTCTCTCTCTCTCTCTCTCTCTCTCTCTCTCTCTCTCGCATGATATACACACAAACATACTCACATATAATACCATCACTTTCAGCTAAGTCTTGTAGATACTACTACTACTACTGCTGCTGTTGCTGCTGCTACTTCTTTTCCTTCTTTGTCTTCTTCTTTTTCCCTCCCCTCTCTCTCTCTCCCTTTTTCATTTCTTCTCCTTTTGGTCCTCCTCTCCCTCCTGTTTTTCTTTTCCTTTCTCTTTCTTGTTTGATTTGAGTTTTGTTTATGATATCATGTGTCTGATCGTTTTCCTGGTTTATATAATTCGGTTTGGTTGATTATGTCATGTGTCCTGATCAGTTTTCTTGTTTAATGCATGAACTTCCATGTCCTAAAGCTGACTTACTTGGGGGTGGGAGAGAGAGGGGGGGGGGAGAAGGTTGCGTTGATGGCAAAGCTGAATAGATATTGTGGTGGTTATGTGGAGGGTGGATGAGGGGGAATGTGGACATGGTTGTGAAGTGGGGTCATACCTGTTCCAGGCCTTTTACTGTGGTTATCACGTGGCAAATGAGATCGTTGACGCAGGTATCTCCCAGAATCCCTCACCGGTTTTTTTTGCTTTCCGCTCCCCCCAACCTGCCTTTGGTTTTGTTTGTTTGACACCTTGCATTATGATAATGACATGTTGTACATGGCTCAGGTGTATGGTTTGGAGTGTAGTACAATTCATCTTGGTCTCATGGGAGCTGTGATCTTGGTTAGGGGAAGATACACAGTTTTTGTAGGTTTTTTTTTTTTTTAATTTATCGCTCATTGATGAATATATCTCTTATCTTTTGAAAATGTATTGCTATTTGGAATATGGGTGACTAAACCATTTTTGTACAGAATCACCATGCCATACTGTGGAAGGAGAGTGCAGTGTCTAGACATTTATTTTACTGTGGTGTGGTTTAACAATGAAAAGGTGTACTTTCAATAACTCATAAACTATGTACTCTGATTGAAGAGTGAAACACGTTTGTCAATGAATATGGAATTTGACTTACCGTCTAACTTTTTTTTCTCAGTACTAAAAAGTAGGCTGAAGAGATGGGAGATATGAAAGTATTTGTCTGGAAAACATCATTTAATTCAATAACTGTTCATCATTTTTGAGTTGTTAAGTTACACCCATAGAAAAGAATTTTTGAGTATGATTTTTGTCATAATACATTTTTCTTTACTTCGACATTTTTTGTTTCATAACATAGGTATAGTTTTAGATCCCTATTAACATTAGGATTGCACAAAACCTAAAAAATAATGTGTAACAGTGAGTCATGATCTAATAGGACTGTGGCTCTTTTAGGTGAGGTGAACCCCTGCCTTGAATGATATATATAGCCTATTTTCAGAGGTTGCTGTGTCAGCACAGAGTGTGATCTGCATCTGCATGAGAAGCACTGAAGTAGAACTAGGTTCCTTTTGCTGTGGGAGGGAACTCCCTGTCAGATAGCAGTCTGTTTACTTTTATTTATTTTTTTTTTTTTTTAATCTTTTATTTTATTTATTTTATTCTTTTATTTCAAGGATAATGGAATAGGCACTTATGTGCTTTTTTTTTACATCCAGTCCCCGTGTGTATGCAGTTTTGTCATCCGTTCCTACCAACACACAATGGCCTACTCATCCAAAAGCAGAGCGGGCTTTAACATGAGCCAAGATTTCTCTATGTGTTCACACACAGGACCTCGGTTTATAGTGTCATCCAAAGGACTTTGGGAGGGAGTGGAGTGGACACTGATGTTAACTTCAAAGGAAAAATCCACTTGAACAAGATTCGAACCCAGGTCAGCAGATCACAAGTGCATGCCTCTGACCACCAGGCTGTCCCATGTGTAGAAATGTGCCCACTCCATTGTCCAGAGACTGACCCAGAGTGACTGGCTTTTCTGGACACATAGATAGATCTGTGTGAGCATGACAAACGCTGCTGTATGTAGGTTTTGGTGGTCAGAACCTTGTGAATTTCCGTTTTCCTTCCATCTTCATAGAATATCAGGTTTTGGTCGTCAGAACCTTGTGAATTGCCATTTTCCATCTTCATAGAATATCAGGTTTTGGTCGTCAGAACCATGTGAATTGCCATTTTCCATCTTCATAGAATATCTTTGACGATTTAAACCTGTGCAATTCACATTGCCATCTCATGAACTCACTTCTCCTTCCTGAAAAGCATTATTAGCCAAGACTGACCCTAGATTCATTTGTTGACATATAAGATCTGAGCATAATCAAGCTCCATGTGTATATGGTCAGCCTTGTAATTCCATTT
The DNA here is from genome assembly GCA_030674155.1 of Stramonita haemastoma. Lineage (NCBI taxonomy): Eukaryota > Metazoa > Mollusca > Gastropoda > Neogastropoda > Muricidae > Stramonita > Stramonita haemastoma. The sequence continues at coordinate 16,418,296 of CM060335.1, read as the reverse complement.
ATATTCATAGAAATATCAGGTATTTCAGCAACTATGTTGACTTACACTCTCATAATATCACTCTCTTTGAAATTATACAACTGCTCATAATTCACCATGTTATATACAGACTGATCACAATTCACATGTTATATCAGGTTGCTCATAATTCACATGTTTCATATATACAGACTGCATATAATTATTACTATGTTATATTCAGACTGCTCATAATTCACATGTTATATATAAGACTGATCATAATTCACATATTTATATACAGACTGCTCATAAATACACATGATTATATTGTGTAATCTTTACGGTACTAGATTGCTATAATTACACGTATTAAGATTGCTGTTAATTTTTCACATGTATTAAGATTGCCTGTTAATTTTTCACCATGTATTAAGATTGCACTTGTCTAATCTCTCCCGGGTGCACATTAATACTGGTGTGTGAATTAATCAACTCAAATGATACGTTTTGTATTGTTGTTGTCATTGTTGACTCAGTCTGAATAAACTGGTGAAGGGAATTTCTACTAACGAACACATGGTAATCACCCTTCAGTGTGGGTCTCACATAATTACATGCCTTTATCACCACGTAATTTTTTGTTCCTGACTCAAAACTGAAAATGTGTGTGGGTTTTTTATGTGAATTTCATCATGATTGATAACTATGGTTGATGAAATATTTCAGTTCCACTGTGGCTAAGTTTTAAATGACAGCTTACAGCAATATATCGGATATCTACAGTTTCTTGTTTGCAGTTGTTTTCTTATTGTTTTTTGCTATGTTTCACTTTTGTTATACTGTTGTTCCTGAAGCTGAGCGTTTTACTTATTTGCCTGTTTTCAGTTTGTTTCAGTAATCAGCTCTTAAAACAATTATGAGATCAAATAAACTTCTTTTTTAAGTACTTTTGTTCTTTGGTGTCAAACTTAAGCATAGATGCTTATGCACATTTTAAAATAATCCTTTTGATCATCCTCGATATAAAAGAATAAAATAAAAAAATAATAAATAAAATTAAAAACCCAAGATGTGTTTGTTAGCTAATCAAACAGCTACCTATTATTAATGACATCAAACATGCACAGTAAAAGATGGTTTTTAACACACACAAGAAAATTAAACAAAAAACAAAACAAAAACAAGAAAACATTTTCTCTCTGCACTGCTAAACTCCAATCACACCTGGTGTCTGCTTTTCTCCCTCATTTTTATGTCTTCCATGTATTTCTGTCTTCCATTCTGAAACACTTGGTTTCTACAAGTTAACTATTCATTTACTTGGAAAGTCTTTGTTTGCTTTGTTTTAACGATGATTATTCAGGTTTGTACCATTGATTGTAACGATGCAAGAATTTAAAACAAAATTTTTTTTTTTTTTTTTTTAAATTCAGTGTTGAACCACTGATGCATGCTGTATATTCTGTCAACTGTAATCTCTTGATTCTTAGATTTTTAATAATTTTTTTATTTTGAGGATAATGGAATAAGCACATTGTTATTTTTTACATCCAGTCCCTATGTGTAAGCAGTTTTGTCCAATTTTGTCATCCGTTCCCACGCACATAATGGCCTACTTTCGGAATAGCAGAACAGGTTTTAACGTGTGCGCTCTAAGATGTTCTCTTTAGAGAGAGAGTGAGAGAAGGAGAGAGAGAGACCCTGTTTGCTGGTTTGTTTTTTTTAGAGGGGGGGGAGGGGGGGTGGTGGGGATATTTTTAATTTTTACTGCAACATTGTGTGTGTTGTGTGTTTGCAGGCAAAAGGAACGCCTCACGCAGCAGCAGTTTGCGGGCCACCAAGGCCAACTCCTGGACATCGCCAACGCCACACTTCCCAGAATTCCCAAGAAATCGTCGATGGCATCGGGGCAAGGCTCCTCAACACAGCAGTCCAAGATCATGAACTTTCTGCTCGGGGGGAGGAAAAAATGAAGCGGCTGCTGTGTTGTGTCATGTCGCGTCATGTCAGACTTTGGGCAGCTATTTCTGATTCAACAAGAGTTTTCCTTCCTTCCTTTCTTCCTTCTTTCCTTCCTTCCTACCTTCCACCAAACCTGAAATCAGTCCTCACAATGAAGATTGTTTTTTTTCAGAAGGGAGTGTGAAGAGAGAGCTCTTGTCAAATCAACCAAAACCTTGCCAAGCTAAGAATAAACAGACATCAAGGCTTGGCCACTTAATATGGACATGGTTTTTGTCAGAAGGGAAGGTGGCACAAAGAAAGGTCTCCTAAACAGACTGCAGCAGGACTTTTGACCTTTTTGTGGAGTCTACGACCATGTTGCTGTGAGGATTCCTGATCTGAGGTGGAGTGAGGGAGAGAGTAACATCTCGCCTCTCCTGGACTACCTGCCTGACAGACACTGCACAGAGATTGAGGAGAGAGAGGGAGTGATGTGAGGAAATTTTCCTCTCAGCGTTGCCATATTCTGGGGTACCTGACTGTGATATACTGGAAGGGAGAGATCTACAGAAACTAACACAGAAAAGAAGCGGTGTTCTGAGCAAGCAAGCAGAGCAAGCACCACCCAAAACAGGGAACTGTCAGAATAACCAAGTGCTGTGAGCAGAGCAGAGCACCTGCCCAAACAGTGAACTGTCAGAATAACCAACACAGTACACACAACATGGGACAGGACAGGACTTACCCGGGCCCTTGTGAAAACCAGACCTATGGCTGTGAATGAAGGAAACGATACGTTTCTGTCTCCTTTTTCTTCTCCATTCTGATCAAGACTAGAAGAAGATAAAAAAAATAAAATTTTAAAAAAAACAAAAAAAACAAACCGCCCTATCTGGTGATTCCGATGAAGACAGTGGTTTTGGACAGAGGCTGTGTAGTGTAAATGGTGCCGACACTGTCTGTGTCTGGACCTTGAAACTGCAGACTGAGTGATGGTACTGCAGACATTGTGACACTGCAGGAGTTGTATGTGATGAAACACAAGTTCATTGTGATGGTGAAGGAGGTGAAGACACTGCCACCAGATTTGGACCAGGCAACCTGAAAAGCCCCTCAGCCTTTGGAAAGAAAAAAAAACATTTTTTTCAATCCTGCGGTTGAAATGAGAGGGTGTATGGTGACTGGCAAGTGACTGTGTGAATTATTTAAGTTAAACTCTTTCTGGATCAAATTATCATTGTTAGAAAAACCGGACATCCATTTCAGATCACTTTTGCGTGAATGGTCTGTAATTCATTAATGTTGTGATGAGGCTATGTTATAGATATATATATATGTATATGTTATGGATAGATAGATCACTTACGATAGCAATATTTGGATGACATTGTCTTTAAGTAAAACATTATTGTCTTAAAAAAAAACAAAAAACTTAGCAATACACCCCTATGTCATCACACTCCAAGCTGTTAATTGAAAACAAAAATGATGTACGAAGTGGCGTTGTGATTTGGTTACTGGGGGTGAGTGAGTGTGAATACATAAAGTGCCTGTCTGTTAGAGAATATTGTCACATATTGATCAACATCACATCTTTGAATTCTGACCTAAAACCCAGCACACTGCTGAGAGCTCCTCGAATGGACGCTGTCCAGGACAGTTGGATTTGATTCATGGTCTTCTTCTGAATGAATTCATCTCAGTCAGTTCTGTCATGACCCACAGCCAAGTTGGAGTGCCACAAAGTAACACTCTAAAGTGCAGGTTATCTAATCTTCACAGGATTTAGAAAATTCTGTTTACTGGAACTTCACTTCTTCTTTTTATATGCAGATCAGATTTCAAATTCCATTGTGCAACTAGCTGTGAAGTGGAATGTGCTGGTTTTGCCGAAATCTTCTGTTCTATCTCTACATGCAGTAAGTATGATGTGTACAGAATGTATGTGTACACTAGTAGTGTACAGGTATGTATTGTACAGTTTATTTGTACACGTATGTATGTTCACTATGTATGTGTACATGTATGATGTGACAGTATGTATGTGTACATATTATGTACATGCATTACGTGTACACACATGTAAGTGGCATGTAAGTATGTGTACACGATGTAGTGACATGTAGTATGTGACATGTATTGTGTGTACTGTATTTGTGTACATCTTTTGTGTACATGCATGTAGTGTACATGTATAGTGTGTCATGTTGTAGTGTACATGTATGTATGTGTACACTATGTATGTGTACATGTATTGACACGATGTATGTTAACATATGTAGTGTCCATGCTGTATATGTCCATGCTGTATGTAATGATGTGTTGTACATTATGTAATGTTGATGTGTACAGTATGTTAAGTATGTGCACTGTATGTATTGTCATTGTATGTTGTGACATGTATGTATGTGTACTGTATGTAGTACACTATGTATGTGTACATGTATTCATGTCTTTTTCTGTCAGGCGGCAGCTGAGTCAGGTTGTGTTGGGGTAGAGCAGCTGACAAATCGATCAGGAAGGCAACTTTTTCCACAGGCCCTCAGTTTTTTTTACCTTCACTCTCATTCTTTCCATGTGGAGAGCAGATTTTAACTTGCAGGAAAGACACTGTGAAATAGGGTACTTTTGTGTCAGAAAAAAAATAAATAAATAAATAGGGTACTTTTGTGTCAGATAACTATGTGAATGACGAAAGAAATGTAGTTGAATGAGAAAGAAAAAAATATTGCAGCAGAACTTTTTTTAACTGCAGAAGAAATTGACAAAAAAAAAAAAAAACTCTACACTTTCTCTAAGATGGGAAAAACAGACTAAGGAAAATTTAAAGAAAAGTGTGAATTTTGTGAAAGTCTGTTTTTACAAGAAAAATTGGGGGGGGGGGGGGGGGGGGGGGATCTGTCTGCCCTCTTCAAAGAAAAGATATTGTCCATGAAATTCAACAGCTCTTTTCCTTAAGGGAAGATGTGTTCAGATAAATGGAACTTAAGCTCCTTAAAATTGGGCTGTATTCAAAATTACAACAGTTCGCGTCACACAAAATTTATCACCAGTAATCACTGTTCTCTACTCTCAGGCTTAGCAGTTGGAATCTTTCTCAAAAAATACTGAACAGAATAAATTGATAAACATTGATTACCTGGGATTAGAAATTGATCCAACTCCCATGTACACACCTGGTAAGTTCAGAAGCTCTTGTTTCATGCTCACCTTTACATTGACACTGTAGGTATACGGCTAATATCACAATTTGTGAAAACACATGAAAGAAATTTGAACAGTAGGTAGGTATCCATGATTTTCCCCACCTATATTCTCTGTGGTGGTGTACAGTGTGTGAAACAACTTGACAGTAAAATTCCTCATGAATTGTAGCTGTAGTGAAGATGTTGGTCCATGATTTCTTTTTCCTTCATGTTGATGCTTTTCTGCGCTTTGATGGTTTGTAAGCAATCTGCTGTGTTCAGAAGAAGCTGCCAGATACCTTGATGTCAGAGTGTCTGTGTGTGTTGTTGTGTGTGTGTGTGGTGTGTGTGTGTGTGTGTGTGTGTGTTTAGGTGTGTGTTGTTTAGGTGTGTGTGTGTTTAGGTGTGTGTGTGTGTGCAGTGTGATTATTTTGTGTGGGTTTTATTTTGGTGTATTCCTTAGTGTGATATGCTAAGTGTAGTTTGCGAGTCGGACTTTGTGTGGTATAGCTCTTAGAAAATTTATAATACACCTGTTGAAAATTGTACTTGCACAGCAGATGCACACGCATGCTAGCATGTGCGCCCATGTAAGTGTGTATGTACACACCTGTCAGCTGAAAAAACTGTTGGTGGCAAGAGAATGAAGCACAGCAAAAATACCTCCTTCCCAACCTCCTGTTACTTCCCTTTGTCTTCCAGTATCTAATCCCCCTCCCTCTGCCCACTTCTTTTTAAATGCTACTTTTCATTTTATTCATTTGAGAGTGGTTCTGTAAAAAGAATCAAATTTTCAAAAAGTGCTTTTACATCAGCATTATGTGGTTTTTCAAGGGGGTGGGGGGGGGTTGATTTTGAAAAAAAGAATAATTAACAGCATTAATTACTTCCATCATCATTCAAACCATGAAAAGATTTTTTTTAATTTTCTGAAAGAAAACGACCAATTTACAGACATATTTAGAGACCAACTGGAACAGAAGCTTTTTTCAGTTTTCTTTTTCTTTATCATTATCATTTTTTTAATTCAATATTGGCAATGACCGATTCCACTGTGACCAGGTTTTGTTCTTATTCCAGTCCAGTTTTACTGTCACTCTGCCGTTTTAGGTGAAGTGGACCATGTCTGTTCAGGCTTCAGCCATCTTCCCCCACTGTCCCCCCCCCCTCCCTCCACCACATCCCTACTCACCATCTCCTCTAGAGTGACTGGGGTCCCTCCCCCCCCCCCCCCCCACCCCCATCTCCAAAAGACACAAATAATTTTAAATGAAACTACCTTCTTTTGCTGATTATGTCCCTACCCCTCCCCTCCATTTTGTTTGAGATTCATATTGATGAAGTAAACCATTCTAATTTTTCAGTCTTTTGAATTTTCATGACTGTCGTATACAGTTATTTGTAAAGTCAATTTGAAAATATGTCATTGAATATGACTTGACATATTTATGGCAAAAATCACTTACCAAGTTTTTTTGTGTGTATGTGCATATGTATGGCAATATATCTCAGTGTGTGAGTGAGTGAGTGTGTGTGTGTGTGTGTGTGTGTTGTGGTGTGTGTGTATGTGTGTGGTTGTAGAGAGAGAGAGAGGAGAGAGAGAGAGAGAGAGAGAGAGGAGAGAGAGCAAATCATTGATCATTACAAACAGAAGATTTTTTCCATGGTTGGCAGTCAAGTCTGTTTCTTCTTGCATAATTGCTCTCCTCCCCCCCCCCCCCCCCTACTCTCACATCTGCCTGACCTGTTCTGCTACTGTCAGACCTGATGACAGAATCCCCTGATTCACATCACAGTCCTGAATGTGCTGTGTGACGCCACACCACCACCTTTCTCATTGTGTGATAACTTCACTTCGTTTTTGTCACTGGTGCTTATATTTTTTTGCTTTTAAGTTTTGCTTAGGAAAAGAAAAATGTATATATCTCTCTCATCTACTTCTCATACAATTTTTTTTTTTAATTATTATTTAAAACCTAAAGCAGTTAAGACTTGGCGGTTTGTTCCTCTCTTCTTTTCCTCTTTTTGTTTCAAAGACAGATTTTTTTTTTAACACACACCCATTTTGTTGTTGTTGTTGTTGTGTTGGACATGTGAAATATTACTGCCCCAAAACATGACCCAGATAAAAAGGGAAGAACAATATTCAAAGTTCTGCCATCTTGAAAATCCAAGCTTGTGCTGTGGAAAAGCATGGTTGTTGGAGGTGGCTGTTTCCCCACAGATGGTGTAAGTGTTGTCACCACTGGGCTTGGTTTGGTCATGGCTGGGGGACTGTTTGCACAGTTACAGCTGCTGTCCCATGTACGTCCCAGTTTTCCAGTGGTAACTGTCCCCTGTAGGGACAGGAGAGGGGAGGTAAGGAAATGAGGGAGAGGAGGAGGCCACCCCCTTGTATCATGCTGGCCTTGACTTCTGACACCTTCATACAATTTCACAGTGTACCTCTGACACCTGCATACAATTTCGCAGTGACCTCTCACACCTGCATATAATTTCACAGTTACCTCTGACACCTGCATACAATTTCGCAGTGACCTCTCACACCTGCATATAATTTCACAGTTACCTCTGACACCTGCATACAATTTCACAGTTACTCTGACACCTACATACAATTTCACAGTGACCTCTGACACCATGCATACAATTTCACAGTTGCTATCTTCTGCCTGTCCTGCCTGATTTTTCTTTGTTTTCTGTTCTTCTTTGTGTGTGTGTGTGTGTTTTTGCTCTAGTTGTAGGCTCTATTACTCTCAATTCCCTGCTGAATTTAATTTGATTTCTTTTATACTTTGCTTTAAATGTTTTTTTTATTTTTTTTAATGTTATTTGTCTCTCTGGGTCATCCTATAGCTGTTGTATAGTTTGGTTGATGTTTTGATGATGGGAAATTAATTTTCTATGTGCTGTCATGATTATTTCAAATTCAGTGATTGTTTCTACATGTGATGATGTTGGAAACCATCACCAAGACTTATCTGTCTTTATTATTAGTGTGGTGTGGTGTGTGTGTGTGTGTGTGTGTGTGTGTGTGTGTGTGGTGTGTGTGTGTGTGTGTGTGTGTTCCTACACACATGCATGTGAGGGAGATGGAAGAAAAAAAACTTTTGTTTTATATCTCCGTATGTAGAACAGTGATTTATTCTATTCAAATATTGACTTTTTTTTTTTTTAATTAATACACATATGTTTGTAAATCTGAATGTAGACATTGTCTCCAAACTACACAGAAAGGTGCACCATAAGTTTTAGATAATTACAACAGGATGAATGCTTTTCATCATGATTTTTTCTTTTTTTTAAATGAATCTGCTGCATTGTGCTTCATCTCTGCTTCATTTCCCACAATGATGATATCTTTCATTCATGTGTATGACCAAGCACAAGGCCATTACAATACAAAAAATTCACAAAACGCCAAAGGGAAACTGGTTTTATGTATATTGTCCAAAGCAAACAGATGGATTTTTATTTATTTGTTTATTTGAGACCTGTATTTATTTGTTTTCGATGTGTGTGACAACAGTGTAAGTAGCCCGGTCCTGTGGTCTGTTTCTGTTTTGGATGCCTGTGCTGTCTGTCTGTCTGGTCTGTACATAGATTACTATGGATGGTCTTTTTGGAAATACAGACTTCACAATGAACAGTGGTTCTGTTTGAGTTATGGTTTTGTTAAATGTCTTTCCACTCTGTGTGTGTGTGTGTGGTGTGTGTGTGTGTGTGTGTTTAGGGGGGTTGGGTGTGTGTGTGTGTGGTGTGTGTGTGTGTGATGATGATGATGATGATACATGTGTGTGAGCAATTGTCTGCACAATGTATATTGTTTACATGCATGTATGTGTATTGACATTTTTGTTGCAAGTCGATGTGTTTCAGATCGAACATAAAGCTGCATTTCTTCCCAGTATTTGACAATGATCTTGACTCCGTTCTGCAAAAATTCCTTTAACATGAGACTTAAAACCAAGTTCCAGCGTGCAAATCAATCTTGCGCACCATCAAGACCCCATCCCTTCCTGCAAATCAATCTTGCATTCAAACCAACCCATTCATCAAGAGGACAGTAATGATATGGACGTCACGATCACACCTTACATACAATTTGCTCTTTAGTAAATCTGACTGAAGAAAACGGGTGCAAGGGCAGTGCCACATCCCTACTCTAGCATATGAAAAAAATTAATTCTAGTTCAAGAACAAGGAGGCGAAATCGGAGTAGCAGACTACAAAATTGTCCAAGGGAGGTCACCACCATTTTCTTGCTCATGCGCAGTACATCACATGAAGTTGTTTAATGAACGTCTGCCACATGGGTTTGTTTTCAACAACGAAAAGAGCCAGGAAGTTTTCACTGGATCTCAGGTAAAAACGAAAGCAGACTACAAAAACTAGATTAGCGAAACTGTAACAAACAAAAGTAGGTTTGTTGATATTGTTGGTGTTGTTTTGCAGGACGGTTTTTTGTGGATTTTTTTTTTGGGGGGACAACACTTGGCAATGGATAGAAGCTGAAGGCAATTACACGATACTTACCTGTGATTATAAATACTCGATGTTTCCAACGTACTAGAGTAGCTATTTAAAAAAGAAGAAGTGAAGAAATACATTCAGCGTCCAGATATTAATTATAATATTACCGACTGATTGTGTACGTTAGGAGAGGAGACATGCAGGAAGTTTCATGGTCTTGTTCAAGACTTTTCCTCTGGAGTTAACATCAGTGCAGACTATACTCCCCTCAAAAATTCTTCGGATGAGACTAAAAATCGAGGCACCCTGTTCGAACGCACGCAGCACATCTTGCGCGCACGTTTAAACCCGCTCCGTTTTTCGGAAGAGTAGGCCTTTGTGTGCGGGTGGGAACTGATGACAAAATTTACAAACTGCATACACACGGGGACAGGATGTAAAAAAAAAGAAAAGAAGTGTGTAAGTGCTTAATCCATTATCCTAGAAATAAAAGGAAAAAACAAGGACTAAATCGTAAATCCTGTCTCTTTACACCAAGCGCATTTCGTTTCAGTACACAGCACGCTGTTCTCAGTTGACTGCATTGGTACATAAGGTAGCCAACTGTAGCCTATAGGTTGTAAAAAGCGAGGAAGATTTTTGTGTGTGTGTGTTTTCCTCCACTTCTTTTTCCTCTCGAAGATTTAATTACAGGGAGTATCCATACTGATTAAAAATATAATTAAATATCAGTATTCAATTCACTATTGTGCCAAACACTATTGTAAGCTGTTTTGTTTTTGTTTGTTTGTTTGTTTTCTTTCTTTTTTTCTTTTCTTTTTTTTTTCTTTTTTTTTTTTGGGGGGGATCGTTCCACGGCTAAAGCTCCGAGGTTCATCAATGGTGAGATTTTGCGTATACATACATACATACATACATACATACATACATACATACATACATACATACATACATACATACATACATACATACATACATACATACATGCATGCATGCATGCATACATACATACATACATACATACATACATACATACATACAGACCATTTTTGCTCAGCATTAAGGTAGTCGCATTCCGACTTCAGGGACAATATAAGAGTATCATGGTCACTGTAGTTAGTTCAGATATTTTGCACAGAAATGTGAATGCAAATCTGTCTGCGAAACTAAATCTCTCTCTCTCTCTCTCTCTCTCTCTCTCTCTCTCTCTCTCTCTCTCTCTCTCTCTCCTCTCTCCTCTCTCTCTCTCATCCTCTCTCTCTCTCTCTCTCCTCTCTCTCTCTCTTCTCTCTCTCTCTCTCTCTCCTCTCTCTCTCTCTCTCATTTGTTATTTCTTCTCCCCCGTTTCTTTCGTTTGTTAGTTTTTGTTGTTGTTTTTTTGAATGAGTGCATTTTTTTCATTACCTTATTATAGTCTTGTTGTCCTTATTTTTTGTCTGTTGTTTGGAACCGGGTATAGGCCCTAGTTTCTTGTTCTTGGTATTTGGATCATTACTGTTGTTGTTGCTTAGTTAAAGGATTTTTTAAAATCTAGATTAATCCCTGATAAAGGCGGGGACTGGATCTAAAAAAGCATGCGAGTGCTTATTCATTATCCTCGAATAAAAGAATTTGATTTGATTTGATTTGATCTCTGCGTGCGTGTGTGTGTGCGCACGCGCAATAGTTTATCACACAGAGCAGAGACTAATCAGATAAAACTGATAAAAACAGCAGCAATCCGTACACGTACACGCTAAATAGAAACTCCATTGAACGATAAAGGAACCGTGTTAGTCACTTTGTTGGCAAGTCTTCGTGTTCTGACTGGCGGGTATTTCTAGCAGTCAGTCATAAAAATAGATCGTGTGATGGTAAGAATAGATCATCCACACCTGCGAATTGAGGTTGTTACATTTTTTTATGATCTTGAGTCCAAATTCCATCAGGGCAGTTTCTATTGAAAACAATAGGATCTTCTTTTCTTAGATCACCGTTTACTTGTACATGTATACATGAGTAACTCTAGGTATGTCTCATCCTTTTCACCCTTCAACCAAGGCGGCTGGAGGAAGGGGGAGGGGGGGGGGAGCTGACAGTGTGTCATTGAGCACTAGCTAGTAGGCCTACCATGTTTCAATCTTGTACCATGTCCGATCTTCAGGAAAATTTGTACAAGGAATTAATTTTCACTTTCTATCTTTCACTTTCTATAGATCTTTCACTTTGTTACTGACTTTTTCCCTTTGCTTCTCGGTGTGTGTGTGTGTGTGTGTGTGTGTGTGTGTGTGTGTGTGTGTGTGTGTGTGTGTGTGTGTGTGTGTGTTTGTGTGTGTGTCTGTGTGTGTGTCTGTGTGTGTGTGTTTTCAGTTTCATTGACTTTTCCATTGAGTTGGTGTTTG
>CM060335.1:16398852-16401352 GCA_030674155.1 Stramonita haemastoma | reverse complement strand
CACACTAAGATGACTTAAGCAGTATCAGCAACACACACACACACACACACACACACACACACACACACACACACACACACACACACACACACACGCAGAGTTTTTCAGTGTGCAATCACACTCTATGCCGCAGAATAGCTGCAGTCACTGGCTCCGGAGTGTCTGTCGCAAACTGTCGCACGGCTAAAGACCGCGAGCTGCGCCTTAGGACCTAGCAAGGCCTACTTACCGCAACTGCCGTGTCTGCATGTGACGCAGAGTGCATGGGTCTCCAGTGTGACACAAGATAAAGTCAGTCTCACGGCGCGTGCAGGAAGCGATAAATTCCATACGCCTGTCTCTCGGAAATCCGTGACTTGCCTTAGCCTAGCCTAGCTCAGTCTGTTGCTGTCAGTCACTGAATGTTCGTGTCAACAACGGACGAACTAGCCTACCCTCATTCACGTCAGCGTCCGTGTCGAATCTGCGATTTAAAAAAAAAAAAAAATGTTATCAGCGCCTTTGATTGTGTATTAGCTACTACTGCGAGATATAGGGCCTACTGCAGTTGTTTCTTCAGTTGTTCCTTGCTCCAGGCTTGTCTCGTGAAGAGAAAAAAAGAACGCACTGTCGTCTCGAGACCATGGATTATTTTGTTATACGTTTGAAAATCTCCGAGCCTGAAGGGATGTACTTTTCTTACCAGGACTGAAAAGATCAAGTGCAGCGCTTGCGGTCGGTCCGCCCACGTGCAGAGAGGGCACGCTCACGAGTTCCGGTGGAGGAAACTGGGTCAAATATGGCTGGCGTAGGGGATGTACGGGTGGAGGAAAGTTTACGGGTGAAAATAGGTAAGTTTGGAAGCTTTTGATCCAACATTTTCTTCAGAAACAGTTTCGTAACAATGCAGGAGTTGCATCTCAGTCGCTATGTTTTGCTCTGACGATGCTGTCATTGTGGTGTAGTCATTTTTTGTTGGCGGTAGCAACAGACGATAGAAGTTGCCTATGAGCAGGCGCACTCGAGTCTGATGATGAAGTCTTGCCCCCAGCGGGGTCGGTCAAGCACATCGACCCAGCAGTAATAATGCTTCTGGCAGCTGAATCAGATAGGCAGCCTAGGCCTAGTCGCTCGACAGCGTTTTAACAGATGTGCCCCGGCTAACGGTGATTTAAAAGGCAACAGTTTGAAAAGTCGGTGACTGGACACCGACTGCACGTGCCTTGGTTATTTTGATTCAGCGTGGCTGTTACACAAGCCAGCCAAATATCGATACGGTTTCTTGTTTGTGCGATTTGGTCTTGTGGCAGTAGGCCTAATGTTTGGGGTTTTTTCCCCACCACCATTGAAGTTTGTCTTCATTTCATTTTCTTAAGAATAAAAATGTTTTCCCCATCAGTTAGATGCAGCTGTGTACGAATGAATGAATAAATGATAAATGAATGATCTTTATTTTCCAAGGGTTACAGAGTAATCATTCACATACTTTTTTTCCCCATCGGGCCCTTGCCAAGTTTAGGGTCTATTAAAGCAACAGCATCGAGGCCTAGATCAAAATAATGCAGTTTATAATATGTAGGCTTTGATAAGTTCATGCATGAGTGCTTTAGGCTTTAGCAGACTGAAGTATCAGTTGTTTTCTTTGTGTGTTTTTATTCGTTTTAGGCCATTTTATGTCTTTACAGCTGGCCTTACAAGTTGTTTGGAATTTAGAATCCATTATGAAAATAGAACTTCTTTCCATACTGTCTCAGTATCTGTTTTAGGGAGAAGAGAGAGATAATCTTTGAATGAATATCTTATTTTCAAGGGTAACAGAGTAAGTAAGCATTACATACTTTTCATCGAGAGAGAGAGAGAGAGAGAGAGAGAGAGAGAGAGAGAGAGAGAGAGAGAGCATGTTTTAAAAGGGGGGTGGGAGGTGTATGTCGAGTATGCATTTGTGAAAATGGAAGCTGCTTAAACTCTTTGTCTTTTCCATTGTACTTTTATAACTTGTAAATAGTTGAATATTTTTTTGTTGTTGTTGTAAAGTCTGTTTGAATATATTGCAGTGTTTGTGATTGATGTGAAGTATTTTACGCATATGAATCAAGATTGAATCTCTGCTGAAGGCATAAGGTGACACGATAATTATGCATGCAAAACAAATAAGCCATTATTAACACAGGCACTTATTCAGTACGTCAGGTGTGCATACACTGTTTACTTAGCAAAGTCCAATGAGCAGAGTTAGATGGATGACAGATCTTTAGGCGTTTTGCTCTCTCTCTTCTGTCTGTCTGTCTGTCTGTCTGTCTGTCTTCTCTCTGTCTCTCTCTCTCTCTCTTTTCTCTCTCTCTCTCTCTCTCTCTCTCTCTCTCTCTCCTCTCCCTCCCTCTCCTCCCTTCCTCCCTCCCTCCCTCTCTCTCTCTCTCTCTCCTCTCTCTCCTCTCTCTCTCTCTCTCTCTCTCTCTCTCTCTCTCTCTCTCTCTCTCTCTCCTCCCTCTCTCTCCTCTCCTCCCTCCCTCCCTCTCCCTCT
>CM060335.1:16383852-16393852 GCA_030674155.1 Stramonita haemastoma | reverse complement strand
ATGACCTGGAGAGGGATGGGCCTAAAAATAGTCAGCTTGGCTATGCACATGTGTATCACACAGCCTGCTGATGTTAGTGCCATAGTCAGTTTCTCTATATAGATATAAAAAAAATACTACTCTGCCTGATGATGTCAGTGCCAAAGTTTCCCTATACCACGCTGCCTGATGACATCAGTGCCATAGTTTCTCTGTACCACTCTCACTGATGACATCAGTGCCTTAGTTTCTCTGTACCACTCTCACTGATGACATCAGTGCCATAGTTTCTCTGTACCACTCTCACTGATGACATCAGTGCCATAGTTTCTCTTTACCACTCTCACTGATGACATCAGTGCCATAGTTTCTCTGTACCACTCTCACTGATGACATCAGTGCCATAGTTTCTCTGTACCACTCTCACTGATGACATCAGTGCCATAGTTTCTCTGTACCACTCTCACTGATGACATCAGTGCCATAGTTTCTCTGTACCACTCTCACTGATGACATCAGTGCCATAGTTTCTCTGTACCACTCTCACTGATGACATCAGTGCCATAGTTTCTCTGTACCACTCTCACTGATGACATCTGTGCCATAGTTTCTCTGTACCACTCTCACTGATGACATCAGTGCCATAGTTTCTCTGTACCACTCTCACTGATGACATCAGTGCCATAGTTTCTCTGTACCACTCTCACTGATGACATCAGTGCCTTAGTTTCTCTGTACCACTCTCACTGATGACATCAGTGCCATAGTTTCTCTGTACCACTCTCACTGATGACATCAGTGCCATAGTTTCTCTGTACCACTCTCACTGATGACATCAGTGCCATAGTTTCTCTGTACCACTCTCACTGATGACATCAGTGCCATAGTTTTCTCTGTACCACTCTCACTGATGACATCAGTGCCATAGTTTCTCTGTACCACTCTCACTGATGACATCAGTGCCATAGTTTCTCTGTACCACTCTCACTGATGACATCAGTGCCATAGTTTCTCTGTACCACTCTCACTGATGACATCAGTGCCATAGTTTCTCTGTACCACTCTCACTGATGACATCAGTGCCTTAGTTTCTCTATACTAATACTCTATACTATCCTTCGGATGAAACTATAAACCAAGGCCTCGTGTGTGAATGCACACAGAACATCTTGCGCACATGTTAAATCTTATTGCACTTTTCGAAAGAGTAGGCCATCATGTGCTGGTGGGAACAGATGATATGATTTACAAAAACTGTATACACACGGAGATTGGATGTAAAAAAGCATATGAGTGCTTATTCCGTTATCCTCGATATAAAAGAATAAAATAAATAAATAAATTTATATATATACCACACTGCCTGGTGATGTCAGTGCCATAGTCAGCTTCTCTATACCACTCTGACTGATGACATCAGTGCCACCACACTGCCTGATGTCAGTGCCATAGTTTCTCTACACCACACATAGTGATGACATCAGTGCACTGCCCCAGTGGCCCCCTGAAGGAGTTAAGAACAGAGAGACACTGCCATCAGTGAATGAAGAGTGCCCAGTTCTCATCGGCAAGGGTTGGTCCACTTCATGCTCACTTCCTCTTCACTTGGGGGTTTAGTTGCAGCCTCTTAAATTTTTTTTTTTTTTTTCAAGCACCGAAGCAGTGTTTTGAGGGGCTTGAATCTAGTGATGTTTTTTTTGACTCCTTGACCTAGTTTCTCAGTTTTAGTTTTCAACATGTTGTTAGGCTAGTGTTGATATAAAATTATGTATATTGTGTTGTTTTATTTAATTTTTTCTGTATCATACAAGGAAGATTGATGTGATTTTATGTCTTCTTTAGGCTCATTTCAGAGGTCACCATCGTGTGTGCAGAAATGTACGTAGTTGTACTTTTCTTTTTTATTCTTCGCTTTGCAGCTCTTTTTTTGCCTTTGCGGTGTTGGGGTTGATTTTGTACCACTCACTTTTTTATAATTAAAAAGGAAGAGAAATTGAGATGCAGTCACGATTTATTATGGGGGATTCACTATATATCATATGGTAAGAGATGCATGAGTTTCAGTGTAACTTGCTGTCTCTAAAAGGTGTTGATAAAAGGTAATACCTTGTGTATAATTCTGTACTGGGGTGTGTGTGTGTGTGTGTGTGTGTGTGTGTGTGTGTGTGTGTGTGTGTGTGTGTGTGTGTGTGTGTGTGTTTGTATATATATTATATGAAGATTGGTGATGGCATTTTATCTTTTTTTAAGCCCTTTTTTTGCAGGGAACTATTGCTTGATTGGTTGCTTAGTTTATATACAAAGCATTGTTTGCCATCCAAGATTTTTGTTGGGGTTTTCTTTTGGTCACAGAGCTTCATTTCATCATGCTGTAACTACGCTTATTTAGTTAACTGTCTCTTTTAATCATGTTTATTTGGTACCATGTAATGATGTACCATACATGTGCGTGCATGCACGTGCGCGCCGCACACACACACACACACACACACACACACACACACACACACACACACACACACACACAACACACACATGCACACAGAGGGATTATGGATACAGAAAAGGGTTTCCTTCTTCTGTGTATACATCCCCCAGTTAGAAAAACAGAAAGACCAGAAAAGCAACAGTAACAGTGGAAGGGATAATGGGCTCTTCACAGTGCAGTGGACAAACAAATTGTCTGTATATAAATGCATGTGTGTGTGTGTGTGTGTGTGTGTGTGTGTGTGTGTGTGTGTGTGTGTGTGTGTGTGTGTGTGTATGTGTGTGTACATGTATACATGTGTGTGTGTGTCACTCTGTGTGTGTTTTGTGTGTGTGTGTGTGTGTGTCACTGTGTGTGTGTATGTGTGTGTACATGTATACATGTATGTGTCTGTATGTGTCTGTGTGTGTGTGTGTATGTGTGTGTGTCACTATGTGTGTATGTGTGTGTGTGTTAGTGAGTGTGTGTGTGTTTGTGTGTTGTGTCTGTGTGTGTTTGTGTGTGCGCGAATGTGTGTGTGTGTGTGTCACTGACTGTTAGTGAATGTGCGTGAATGTGTGCGTGTGTGTGCATGGGTGCGTGCGTACGTGATTGTCATTATTCATCAGCATGCATTTGTACCGTATGATAAGTCAGTCAGTGTAATTAGTCTTTTGTCTGTGATTGATGTGGTACTGTTGCTGCGAAAGGCTGCAGACAGATCAGCCTGGAATAGATCATGGACCCACATGTCCTGCACGTTTCCCTGATGACCATCATGGTCAAGTGACCGCTGATCTATACTGACGAGTCCATAACAACTCTCTAAACACATCCGATTCTTTCGCATGTCATGGAGATGCATGAAAGCTGCTCATGGTCTAGGACTTTCGGATCTCATCAACAAGTAGAAAAAAAAACAGCAACAACAGAAAAAGCCACCCACCCACCCACCCACCTAGCTAGTTCCTAGATCCGCTTCTTCAAAGTGTATGTAGTGGAGAAGGGAAGAAAAGTTCAACTTCAGACCGGACATGACCCGGGCACCTCTCACTTCCCTGACGGATGTGTAGACCACTTGGCCACCAAGGCCCCAGTGTCGCCCTGAGCCTTTGTTTGGGAGAGAAGTTTCCTGGTTTCCTGTGCTGTCTGTCCTCCTGTGTGTGTGTGTGTGTGTGTGTGTGTGTGTTGTGTGTGTGTGTGTTGTGTGTGTGGTGTGTTGTGTGTGTTGTGTTAATTGTGAAGTGTCCATATATTAAGAATTTGTCTGAGTGTCCAGATTTGTCTTTTTTTATGATTGTAGTCTGTCTCTGTGTGTTTGTTTGTGTGATGTGTCTGATATGTGTGAATGTCACATACACTGTTAGTGTTCTCAGAATTGTCTTCTTTTTTTATGATTGTAGTCCTGTCTCCTGTGTGTTTGTTTGTGTGTGTGTGTGTGTATTGATTGTGAAGTGTTCACATACAACTGTTAGTGTTCTCAGAATTTCTCTTCTTTTTTATGTTTTTTTTTTCTTACTTCTTTTTATGCTTAGTACTGTCTCCTGTGTTTGTGTTCTGATTGATTATGAAGTGTTATCACTCTAAATTTCTAAATCCTTGTTAATTGAAGTGGGAGTTTGTTTCCATTACAACCATTGCTCTTTGTTGGTTTTCTTTTTCAGTTTAAATATATTTTTTCCCATGTTATATTTCAGATAACTTAAGGAAGATACATTAAACAATCAGGCTAAGAAGGAAGATAGCAGGATAGTCAAGGCCTTCACTGCCTGACAAGTATACATAAGGTCTTGGGTTTGATTCCCAACCTTGCCCTGTCTTCCCATTTGAGGAGAAAATTGTGTTTAATGTCAAAGTCCTTCAGATGAAACTGTATTTAAACCAAGACCTTATGTGTGAATGCACACAGAACATCTTGCGCACACATTAAAAACACGTTCTGCCTTTTGGAAGAGTAGGCGAGTAGGCCATTTTGTACCAGTAAGAACAGATTACAATCCAAAAAGAAGGAAAAAATGCCTGCATACAGGTGTTGTGTTTAGACACCATCCCCAGTGTAAGGAATGCAGACTACCTAAATGGTGGGGGGGGGGAGAAAACGGTCATTTGTAGAAATATCTCACCATTGGTGAACCTTAAGCTCTAGCTGAGGAACAACCCCCCCCCCCCCCCCCCACCCCAAAAAAAAAAAAAAAAATCCCTGTGTGGCTGACATCATTTTCAGCACAGCAGTGCTTTATATTCTTTTGACCATCAGTGTTGAAGGAAAGAGATGGTACAGTCCTGGACTGTTCTGTTGTTAGTTTATTTATTTATTTCTTCTTTTATATTGAGGATAATGGAATAAGCACTCATGTGCTCTTTTCGCATCCAGTCCCCTGTGTATGCAGTTTTGTAAATTTGTCATCTGTTCCCACCGCACCACTACTCAAAAGCAGAACAGAATTTCATGTGCCAAGATGTTCTGTGCGTTCGCACACAGGGACCTTGAGTTTATAGTCTCATCAGGACTTTTGTGGGGAGTGGAGTCAGCCATTAACTCCAGAGGAAAAACTTCTTGAATAGATCGAACCCGGGTCACAGATCACGAGCGCATCACTCTGACCACCAGGCTATCTCGTCCCCCCAGTGGTGATTTATACATATATGTTCTTTTTGCCATCAGAGATGAAGGAAGGAAGGAAAAAGATGGTACAGTCATGTACTGTTGTGTTGTTGGTTTGAAGTGGGGGGAGGACAGTGCACTATGCAGGGGTGGAGAAGAGCAGAGCAGTGGATAGGCCTCTGTGTATTGATGCGGCTAATGATGTAGACTGAGGTGGTGACAGCCCTGTTTATGGCCACATGGTGGGTGGCCTGCCTGAACTGTCCACAACACATCAAACCAGAGTGTATAGAATCTATCTATAGACATGTACGTGTAAATATGGGTCCTCAGGATTTGATGTTTACACGCTCATGTGCGATAGACACGTGTCTAGTGCGTATATTTTTGTACACAAGGATGGAAGCACATGGTGTGTGTGTCAGTATGTGCTGATTGAAATGCCACATGTGTACACTACATAGTCTCTCTCTGTCTCTGTCTCTGTCTCTTAGTCAGTCTGTCTGTCTCTGTCTGTGTGTTCTCTCTCTTTTCTCTTCTTCTCTCTCTCTCTCTCCCTCTCCTCCCTCCCTCCCTCCCTCCCTCCCCTCCCTGTCTTGTGCATGCATGCACACACACACACATCACACACACACACACCATACACAATAGCATATACGCACATACACACACACATCACACACGCACTCATGCACACACACCACACATGCAACACACAACACATGCACTCACACAACACATGAGGAACTACACAACTCACACACACACCACATCACGCACACACACATCACACACATGCACACCACACATGCCCCACAAACAACACATCACCACACACACAGACAGAAATACACACACACACACACACCACACACACACACCACACATCACACACACACACACACACACACACACACACACACACACACACACACACACAGTCACACACACACAATATACACACTGCACACAAATGTGCATACATACATATATATATTACAAAAGGGGAAGGAGAAGAGAGAGAGAAATAGAGAATAGAAGGGGGGGGGGAGGAGGGAGAATATAGCTTTTATAAAGAATCTTCTCAAGCACATGATAAAATTAAGGACAAGACAGACGATGAAGAAAGTTGACAGCACAGACAAGATTTGTAAACAAGTAGGTCATTACATCGGTAATCCATTAGCAAGGGAGATAGGGTAAAACGTTAACTGCAGCAGGCCTGTGTTGACAATACAAACATCCGTCCATGCCATGCCATGCCATGCCATGCCATTCAGAGAGATGGCACAGCCAAGCTCTGCCACTTCACTTGTTGTGGAGACAGGAGAAAGTCAGTCAACTTCAGAACTGTATGCAAAAAGAAAAAAACAAAACAAAACAAAACACAGAACTCTTGAGTGTCAGGACTCAACTGCTTGTTATGTAAAGGTAAATTCATGAAAGTAGGTTGCGAAGGAAAGTTGAAAAGAAAAATGGAAAGAGGGAAAGAAGAAGGAGAAAATCCATATCATGCTCTCTCCCTTTCATTCATGTGCGTGCATTGCATACCATGCTCCCACTTTTTGTGTAATGTGCACTATCATGCGTGCATGGATGTGTGCGTGTACACAACGCATGCACGCACCCATGCACACGCATGCGCACACATACACACACACACCACACACACACACACACCACACACACACACACACACACACACACACACACACACACACACACACACACACACAGAGGCACACAGAACATCTTGGCACACATTAAATCCTGTTCTACTTTTGTAAGGAGTAGGTCAAACTTTGTGAGCGGAGTGAAAAAGATGACATTTACAAAATCTGCATACACATGGAACTGGATGATAAAAAATGCGTATGAATTCTTTATTCCATTGATTCCTCGATTCAAAGAATAAAAAAACGATAGACACAACATTGTGCACAGATATCACATTCTCTTTTTTGCTCTCCTGATTTCTTTCGTGAATACAGAAGCACACATGCATTTCCCAGGGGCATCAATACTAATCATTGTATACTTTACATCATAAATGTTGTTAGGTACCCGATATTATGCACCAAATACATTGTATACTTTACATCATAAATGTTAGGCTATGTACCCAATATCACAGTCAGATTCCTACAGAGACAAGCTTAGGCATACCTACATTGTATGCACATCATAAATGCTAGGTTAGGTACTCAATAACATACACCAGATTCTTACACAGACAAGCTTCTCTCTGTGTATTAATACTGAATGTCAAACAAAAAAGTAAAAAAAAAAAAAAAAAATGTTCAGGATGTGGCTTGACTTCTTCATCATGATTATGTTTCATTATACAACTGGTAGAAGAAGAAGAAGAAAGAAGAAGAAAAAAAAAAAAAAAGTTAGTGCAGAGGTAGTAACTAACTGGTGCATTTCAGTTAAGCATCGATTGGCGAGAAATAGAACGAGGAATGCCAGGAGACAGACAGAAAAGTCTGTGCCAGGCCTAATAAGGAAAAGGCACACTGCAGTCAACACTTCGGTCTTTCTGCTGTTCGGGGATGTCTTGGTTCATTGGTAACCTCTGGCTCCCAATCGAACAGGTAGTCATTTCAGGGCATTTTCTTCGTGAACGATTCGGGACGTCTGCTTTTATGCTGTCTCCAAATGTGGCGTTTTGGGCGTGTCGGCTGTCAGACAGCTCTGTCAAAATGGGCCTTTCTTTTTTTTCTTTTTTTTTTTGTTTCCAGCTAGAAAGTGGAGAAGAGAGGAGACAAACCCAGAAAAGTGTAGGTGGGTTTTTAGTTTGTTTGGGTTTTTTTTTTTTTTATCTGCAAAAGTTTTCTTTAGTCAGCATCTTTGATCGGTTTGGTCTTTCTCTGGGTGCGCAGGCTGCTGTTTTTTTTTAAAAAAAAAAAGGAACTGTCTGTATCGACAGGATTTTTCATGAGGTGGTACAATACTGTCTTCCAGGACTTGTTGATATATAACACCAAGATGATGGGGGCTCCCTCCTGCCTTATTCAGGGAGTTAGTCACAAGCTTTGTCCCGTGCAGTCTGCGAAAACAGGTTATTTTGGAATGTGATGCCAGATGGCGACGACCTTTGGTGAAGGAAAACAAAGTTGTTTTGCTGGTGGAGAAAAGAGAGAGAGAGAGAGAGAGAGAGAAGAGAGACAGAGAGAGAGAGTAAGAGAGAGACAGAGAGAGAGAACAGAGAGACAGAGAGAGAGACAGAGAGAGAGACAGAGAGAGACAGAGAGAGAGAGAGGGGAGAGAGAGAGAGAGACGGAGAGGACAGAGAGAGAGAGAGAGAGAGGAGAGAGGAGAGAGAGAGAGAGAGAGAGAGAGAGAGAATGATTCATTGAAATGTGTGGTGGCATTTCCTGTCATACTGTTCCACACTTTTTCTGAACTTTTCCTATTGATTTTGGGGGGGGGGGGGGGGGGGGGGGGGGGGGAGGGGGTCTGCCTTTGGCGTGGAGTTTTTCTCAATGGCGTGGTTTGAAAATAGAACGGCGGTGTGTTTTGTAACAGGAGCTGTTTATGTCTGCACGTTATAATGTTTTTGTTATTGTGAGTCGAAATCATTTGTGTGTGTGTTTTTTGAGGGAATGAAAATGGTTGTGCGTGTGTGTTGTTTGTGTGTGTGTGTGTGTGTGTGTGTGTGTGTGTGTGTGTGTTGTGTGTGTGTGTGTGTGTGTGTGTGTGTGTGCTCTCTTGTAAAATAATTGTTAACGATTTTGTTCCACAATTTGTCATTTTTTATGTTTAGTTAAAAAAACTGAATTTCCACACTTTTCCCCACACAGGCACCACCACACAGTACACATACCCCCACACACATAAAATTTTTTTTTTAAAATCTCTTTTACCCCCCAAATCTTTGTCTAAAATCATTTTTTTAGGGATAGACGTTAAATTTTAAAGACACACACACACAACCCCCCAAAAACAACCAAACCCCACACACACCCCCACACACAAATAAAACAAAAAGAATTCTAAATTACAAAACCACAAAACAACCACACACCCCCACCACACACACACACACACACACCACAACACTAAAAAAACCACACAAACACACACACACACATACACAACACACAAAACCCTTACACACAACCACAACCACCACACACAAAAACACACCCCACAACACAACACCACACACACACACACACAACACACACACACACACACAAATCACACACACCCAAAAATACACACACTCACACACCACCACACACCACACAAAACACACACACAAAACCACACACAAAACACTACACACCCACAACAACACAACACACACAACACACACAACCCCCAAAAACACACACACACACACAACAACAACACAAACCACACACACACACACACCACACAACACACACAAAACACACACACAGAAAGGGAAAAGTTTGGGACACGTGTTACTGAAGGGGGGATTTGTTTCACATCCCCTCCCCCCCCCCCCCCCCCTCCCTTTTTTTGTTGAAAACAAGGTGCGGGCGGTTTAAAGAGGCTTCATGTTTTTTACAAAAATTTTTTGAGTTTGGATTTACATTCATAGGGCTTTTTGATTTCCCCCTATGCTGAGTGGTTAAGACCCTTGACTTCAATCCCATGGGCCATGAAGTTGTGAGTTGAATCTCGGCTGTCGGTGAATTCAGCAATCCAAACATGTTGTTTATAGCCCGCCCACCACAAAAACCCCCTTTAGGGGTGTCCCCCTTTTACATGTCTGGGGAAAAGGATGGGGATTTTTTAAAATTGGGCCCGGGCACTTCAAGTGCAACCCGCCCCTGCCTTTTTTCCCTTCACGTATAAAATGAAAAGAATTTAAAATATGCATGTTAAAAACCCCATAATTAGTAGATGTGGGGGGTTACCGAAACAAAAAACTTCCCGATAATCCCCGGATGACTTAAACAAGGGGGCCCCTTTTG
>CM060335.1:16361615-16376615 GCA_030674155.1 Stramonita haemastoma | reverse complement strand
AGGACAGAACCATGACCGGAACATCTACTGCTTTGATGACATCTATGAGGGAGAGCTCAGGTCAGATCTATAGCTGGTGTTTTGGCGGAGTGTGTGGGTTTGTGTTCTTGTGTGTGTGTTTATGCATGTGTGTCTGTGTCTGTGTGCAGTTGTGTTCATGTGTGTACACTTGTGTGTGTTCATTCTTCAATATAAGATTTTTTCACTGTGTGTGATATTAGATGGTGTGTGTGTGTGTGTGTGTGTGTGTGTGTGTGTGTGTGTGTGTGTCAAAGTTAAATTTTTATTTTCAGATGGTACATTCAACTTAATGTATATTTATGTGTGTGTGGGCACATACAGTGCATGCATATATGTATACGTGTGTGTGTATGAATGAGTGTGTGTGCGTACATGTATGAGTTTGTGTGTATGTGTGCATGCGTGCATGTGTGTGTGCACATGTGCATACACGCACGCACATTTTCAAATCTGTGTATGTGCAAGCGTGTGTGTGTCTGTGTGTGCGTGTGTGTGCATGTATGCGTGCACGCACGTGTTCTTACTTGTGTATGTACAAGAGTGTGTGAGTTTGCAAGCATTCTTAAGTCTTATGGACATGTGTGTGTGTGTCTGTCTGTCTGTCTGTCTGTCTGTCTGTCTGTCTCTCTTTCTCTCTCTCCCTCTCCCTCTCCCTCCATGTGTGTGTGTGTGTGCGCGCTTGCATGCGTGTGTGCACATGCACGCACGCACATGTTCCAACCTGTTCCAACCTGTGTATGTGCAAGCGTGTGTGTGAGTTTGCAAGCATACTGAAGTCTTATGGCCATATGTGTGTGTGTGCGTGCATGCGTGCGTACGTGTATGTGTGTGTGTGTATATGTGTGCGCGCGCATGTGTGTGTGTGTGTGTGTGTATATGTGTGCATGCGTGTGTGCAGTGTGTCCCTGTGGCACGATGACACGAAGGTGTCTAGGGAGGTGCTGGGCAACATGTTTCCTGGCTGTTTTCTGGGGGAGGTGAAGCTGCAGCTGCGAGACCTGGACCTGGCCACAGAGCACAAGGCATGGTGAGTTGCCACCTCCTCCTGGGGGGCAGCTTGTTTTAAGTTTTAACCCTCTTACTCCCGAACTGGGATTTGCCGGGATTGAGTAATTGCCCCCCCCCCCCCGAATCCCAAACCAGGATTTGCACACACACTACAAAAAAACAAACAAAAAAAACCACACACACATACACAAAATAGTCTTAATCCCGAACTGGGATTTGCCGGGATTGAGTAATTGCCCCCCCTGAATCCCGAACCAGGATTTACACACAGTAGATTTCCATCACACTGTGACCATCAGTAATAGCTACCATATGTCAAAGCTCTATCAGGCTAGAGGTAGAAACCCTGCTGAGTGTCTGGAAGTAATTATAGCTGCTGGTATGTACTAAGAAGGAGGAAAAGGCAAGCAAGCATGTGTGCCTGACCTGATTTCGTGATGGAATGCTAAATCTGGGGATACTTTGCGTTCAGAGAATCCGAATGGAAGAGGGTTAAAGAGGTACAAGGCACTGTCTTGGCCAGTCCAGATGTTTATTTATTTATTTTATTTATTTATTCTTTTATATCGAGGATAACAGAATAAGCAATCATGTGCTTTTTTTCATCCGGTCCCCGTGTGTATGCAGTTTTGTAAATATTGTCATCTGTTCCCACCGGCACACGATGGCCTACTCACGAAAAGCGGAACAGGATTTAACGTGTGCGCAAGATGTTCTGCGTGCGTTCGCACACGGGGCCTCGGTTTAAAGTCTCATCCGAAGGACTTTTGGGGAGAGTGGAGTCAGCACTGATGTTAACTCGTGTTTGTGGCCAAGACTGCCTTACAGGGAACAGTAAGGGGAGGGAGACCAAGAGGCAGACAGAGGAAATGATGGGAAGACAACATCAGAGAGTGGACAGGCCTTGGGCCTATTATTATTATTATTTTATTCATTCTTTTATATTGAGGATAATGGAATGAACTCTCTTGTGAGTGTGAGCATATGTGTGTGAATGCATGTGTGTTTTAAGTTCAATGGTTTTCGACTTTGAGTGATAATGTGTGTGCACACTTAGATAAATTTTTCTTTTTCAGGGTAGATTATAATTTCGAGGGGAGAGAGAGTGTTGTGCCAGTGACAGTTATTCTGTTCTTGTTGCTGCTGTGGTCACCTTTCCAGGATGGCAGATATTAACAGTGTCACTAGGTGGCTTATTCCTCTGAAGTTGGAGTATGGCTGCCTACATGGAAAGGTACTTGAACACGCAAACTTCTCATCCAGTGTGTAATGCAATCTCAGAGAGATTCCGAGGTGGGATGTTTGAGACAGAGTGCATATTCTGGGTGACTCCTATGGTATTATGTTGGGAAGCACACAACAACAATAACTACTACTACTACTGCTTCTACTACAACTACTACTACTTACTACTACTACAACTACTACTACTACAGCTCTTACAACTACTACTACTACTACTACTACTACTACTACTACTACTACTACTACTACTACTACTACTGCTACTACTACTACTACTACTACTACTACTGCTACTACTACTACTTACTACTACTACTACAACTACTACTACTATAGCTCTTACAACTACTACTACTACTACTACTACTACTACTACTACTACTACTACTACTACTGCCACCACCACCACTAATACTACTACTACTGGGGGCTTATTTGGCTCCCAATTAAAAAAAAAAAAAAAAACCACCAAAGATAACATTTCTGTGAAATTTGTTCAGTGTACTTTTGTATGGTGGTGTTCTGATGAATTGATAACTAGTGCCCTTTTTGTGTTTGTTTTTAAAAAAAAATTAAAGTAAGTAGCTGAAGAAAACAAACCCTACAAAAACCAGTGGACAAAAGAAAACTGCCATGGGACTGACTGTTGCAGGTACTGCCTTCAAGGGAGAGAACCCCACAAGCCGTTGCCGCAGGATCTGGGCTCTGTGCGGTTAAAGATCTCCTACACTGCTGACTACGTCTTTCAGTCCCACTACTACCACGACCTCCGAACCCTCCTCCTGTCTTCTGCTGATATGGCCGTGAGTGATTGGGTGGGGCAGGGGGGGAGGTAAGGGATTGGAGGGTACTATCAAGATGTTTTGAAGATAACGGAGATAAGCCTGCCTGATCTGCTGTTAGCCAATTTTATTTCTCCTCCCTGCCCCCCTCCTCTGTTCTGTCGCTGTTAGTAATTCTGATGTAGCAAATTACACATGCACGCATGCACACACCCACACACAACACACACACACACACACACATTAAAACCTGTTCCGCTTTTCAGAAGAGTAGGCCATTGTGTGCCGGTGAGAACTGATGACAACATGTACAAAACTGTATATGCACAGGGACAGGATGTAAAAAAGCACATGACTGCTTATTCCATTATCCTGGGAATAAAAGAAATAAACACACACATACGTACACACACACACACACACACACACACACACCCGCGCGCGCACACACACACACACACACACACACACACACACACACACACACACACACACACGCATGCACACATGCATGCATATTTGCATGTACACACATAGGGACATATTGCTGACAATACTAATATAAATCAATAAATAATAATAAATAAATTTAGCGCGCTCCTTCCATTTACCTAGTCCAAGTGTGGTCTTTTCCTGCTATAATTAACACCAGCTGGCCCAATCTGGGCTGGGATGGGATGGAATGGATAGCAGCTGGGAGTAGCTGAAAGTGGGGGGAAATGACAGCTGCTTGTAGTGACTATACCTTGAAGTAAACTGAGGGAAAAACCTACGTATATCTGTGCGCGACTCAGATTCAGAATATTTATTGCCATTTAAGTCATGCACAACAAAACAAACATCAGGTTTAATTATCTTTCTGCCCAAATGATGTCCACTAAAAACATGTTGCATTCTACTTTTCTTTGACTCTTTTCTCTTTTTGGGTGTTTCAGCCGGTGAGTTCCAGTGCTGCCTACATTCTGGGTCACATTGTGGACTCTCACCAGGAGGCCGCCCAGCCCCTAGTGCGTCTCTTCTTCCACCACGAAAAACTCATCCCCTTCGTCCGCCTCCTGGCCAACCGAGAGATGTCCCTCACCACGTGAGTCTGCCCACAGAATCACTCGCGTATGCACATACACGCGCTCGCTCGCTCACACGCGCACGCACACACACACGTACGCATGCACGCACGCACACACGCACGCATGCACACACACACACACACACACACACACACACACACACACACACACACACACACACACACTCATACACACTCATACACACACACTCATCTTGCGAACATGTTAAATCCTGTTCTACATTTCGTAAGAGTAGGCCATTGTGTGCTGGTTGGAACAGATGACAAGATTTTCAGAACTGCATACACACGGAGACTGGATATAAAAAAAGCGCGTGGGTGCTTATTCCATTATCCTCGATATAAAAGAATAAATAAAATAAATAAAAACAAGCATTTTAAGTGACAAAACAAACTTTTAGTCACATACAAGCATCTGCTTTTTTTTGCTTTTCTTCTTTTCTCCGTTTCCCTTTGTCTAATATCACTAACAGTGAAAAGACGTAAAATCTAAAGAACGAACGAACAGAATCACCACTGCCTTTTATGGTTTTGGTTTAACCCTCTTAGTCCTGAACTAGGATTTGCTGGGATTGAATAACTGCCCCCCTGAATCCCGAACCCGGATTTGCCAGGATTTACACACAGTAGATTTCCATCACGCTGTGACCATCACTAATTGCTACCACATGTCAAAGCTGTCAGGCTAGTTGTGTAAATCCTGCTGAGAGTCTGGAAGTAATTATGGCTGCTGGTATGTACTTAGAAGGAGGAAAAGGTGAGCGAACGTGTGTGCCTGACCTGATTTTGTGATGGAATGCGAAATCTAGGGGCAGTTTGTGTTCAGAGAATCTGAAAGCAAGAGGTTTAAATAGATTTTATTCAGAATTTGGAACAGACATTGAAAACAGCAACATTTTGGAATCATAGCAACAACAAACTTGTACGTTATAGTGTGCTATGGCTGTAGGTACAGACAGGTGATAATTCTGTCCTGGCTGTAGGTACAGACAGGTGATAATTCTGTCCTGAATGTGGGTACAGACAGGTAATAATTCTGTCCTGGATGTAGGTACAGACAGGTGGTAATTCTGTCCTGGATGTAGGTACAGACAGGTGATAATTCTGTCCTGAATGTAGCTACATGTAATAATTCTGTCCTGGATGTAGGTACAGACAGGTGATAATCATGACCTGATGATACCTTTCAGGGACCCCAACACGCTGTTCCGCGGCAACTCTCTGCTGTCAAAGATGGTGGATGAGCTGATGAAGCTGGTGGGGCTGCCCTACCTGCATGACACCCTCAAGACACTCATCGACTCCGTGAGTCCTTTAGTTAAAGTCTGTCCCGAGCCTAAGGCTCATTAGGCCGGTGCTTATCCCAGTTTCTGTGGCGTTAAGCGACTGAGAGTCATAGACTCACCCTGGATAGGACGCCAGTCTATCGCAGGGTTAACCCCCAACACAAGGTTGGTACCCTTTTACACCTGGGTGGGGTGAGAAAATAGCCATAAAGTGCCTTTTCCAAGGGCACAACGCCATAGCCGTAAGCTAGGATCGAACCTGCAACCTTTAGATTACAAGTCCAACGCCCTAACCACTAGACTACAGCGGCAGCTTATTAGGGGGGGGGGGGGGGGGGGGGGGATTATTGTATTCTATACCACTATCAGTCACAGCAGATTTTTCTGTGTGAAATTGGGGTTCTTCTCTAACCCTCTTAGTCCCATACCAGGATTTGCCAGGATTGAATGATTGCCCCCCTTGAATCCCGAACCCCGGATTTGCTGGGATTTACACACAGTAGATTTCCATCATGCTGTGACCATCACTAATTGCTACTACATGCCAAAGCTCTATTAGTCTAGAAGTAGAAACCCTGTTTAGAGTCTGGAAGTAATTATAGCTGCTGGTATGTACTTAGAAGGAGGAAAAGAAGAGCGAGCATGTGTGCCTGACCTGATTTCGTGATGGAATGCGAAATCTAGGGGTAGTTTGTGTTCAGAGAATCCAAATGCAAGAGGGTTAAAGGGAGAGCACATTGTTACAAGAGCTGTGTCACTTTAACGAATTTTTTTTTTATAGATTATACAAAAAATTCTCTTAAGACATCTTTTCTTTATTTCTTTATGATAGTGCATAAATGTGATAAATGGATCCTTTTAAAAAAAATTTTTTTTTGAATTATTCTATTTATTTATTTATTTTGGTGATATACAGTGATTGAAACATTGAACTGGTTTTTTCCCCCTGAAAATTGTTTTCTAAATTTTAAAAATGTTTTTTTAAAAGAAGCATTAGTTGACTTTTTTCAGGGGGGTGGAGGGTTTTGTTTAGAAAATAATGTCTGTTGCTGGAAATTGTGCTGTTTGTGTTATCACTTAATAATAAATGATAACTCATCTGTGATGATTGTTTCACTGTTGATCAGATCTGTGATGATTGTTTCGCTGTTGATCAGATCTGTGATGATTGTTTCGCTGTTGATCAGATCTGTGATGAATGTTTCACTGTTGATCAGATCTGTGATGATTGTTTCGCTGTTGATCAGATCTGTGATGATTGTTTTACTGTTGATCAGATCTGTGATGAACCGAAGGCGTGTGAGATCGACTCCTCCAGACTGAAGGAAGGGGAGAACCTCAACGACAACTTGGTGAGACTAAAAAAAATATATAAAAAAAAAAAAAAAAAAAAAAAAAAAAATATATATATATATATATATATATATATATATATATATATATATAAAAACTTGGTGAGACTGCTGTCTGTGTTTTCCATTAGCTTGAATGTTGTTGTTGTTCCCCAGCTTAATACCCTGGGAGTCACCCAGAATGTGCTTATAGGACACCTTTACTTTTTTCACCTATTTTATTGTATTGTGAAAAGTGGTAAAATCACTCCTTGTGGCCAAATGGTAAGAAGATATTCATGATTGAGGTGTGAATTGATCCTGTGACCCGTCACTTTTCAGAAAAGTCCTAAGGATGAGATTATATACTGAGGTCCCAATGTGCAAATGCATGCAGAACATCTTGCACACACGTTAAAACCCATTCCAGTTTTTGGAAGAGTAGGCCATTGAAAAGCGGAACAGGATTTAACATGTGCGCAAGATGTTCTGTACGCGTTCGCACATGGGACCTCAGTTTAAAGCCTCATCCAAAGGACTTTTGAGGAGAGTGGAGTATGCACTGGTGTTAACTCCAGGGGAAAAATCCCCTCAAACGGGAATCGAACCCGGGTTGTCAAATGGCAAGTGCAATGTTCTGACCACTAGGCTATCCCGTGTTTTAAGGAATCTGGGTTTGGTTTTATCTCATTTTATGTATGATCAATGTGGGTTTTCCCACAACGCGGTGGCCGTCCTGGGCTGACCCTTATGGTTGACCAGGACGTCGTAGGTTTTATACCCGTTTTAATCTGTATATAGCCGCCACTGTAGTCTAGTGGTTAGGGCGTTGGACTCGGAATCTAAAGGTTGCGGGTTCGATCCCAGCTTTCGGCTATGGCGTTGTGCCCTTGGAAAAGGCACTTTACGGCTATTTTCTCACCCCTTCCAGGTGTAAAAGGGGTACCAACCTTGTGTTGGGGGTTAACCCTGCGATAGACTGGCGTCCTATCCAGGGGGGAGTCTATGACTCTCAGTCGCTTAGCGCCACAGAAACCGGGATAAGCACCGGCCTGATGAGCCTTCGGCTCGGGACAGACTTTAACTTTTTTAATAGATGATAATGGCCTGTGTTTGCAGGTGAACATGAAGCAGTACGTGACAGCAGCCCTGGAAGCCATCACCCAGTCAGGCCTGGTGTGTCCCCCCATGATGAGGGACGTCTTCTGTGTGCTGAAGGAAATGGCCACCTTCCACTACCCAGGTGAGGGGACCACCAACACTCAACTGTGCTGCTGGACAGTGCTGAGACATATTTATTTATTCTGTTTTTTTCTTTTATACCGAGGATAATGGGATAAGCACTCTTCAGCTTTTTTTCATCCAGTCCCCGTGTGTATGCAGTTTTGTAAATGTCATCTGTTCACACCGGCACATGATGGCCTTCTCTTACGAAAAGCGGAACAGGATTTAACGTGTGTGCAAGATGTTCTGCACAGGGAAAAGAGAGACAGTGGATAGGGTGGGACTGTCAGGCACGCACGTACGCATGGACTCGTGCATGCACACACATGCACGCACGCACACACACGCACGCACGCACACACACGCATGCACGCATGCATGCACTCACGCACGCATGCACACACACAGACACAGACACAGACACACACAGACACGCACACACATACACACACACACACACACACACACACACACACACACACACACACACACACACACACACACACACACACACAGAGTTTTGAACAGATGACATTTACAAAACTGCATACACACGGGGACTGAATGTAAAAAAGCATATGATTGCTTATTCCATTATCCTTCATATAAAAGAATAAATAAACACACACACACACACACACACACACACACACACACACACACACACACACACACACACACACACACATACACACACACACTCATACTCACACACACACACACACACACACACACACACACACACACACACACACACACACACACACACACACACACACACAGAGTTCCATTATGAGGTATGTAAGACACATACATATCTTAAGGTGTTTTTTTTTTTTGGTTTCATGTGGCGATTTTAATCTGCAGATATGGTAATGGATATGACAGCTGGTCAAAAATGACCACAAGACTGGTGGAAAGTGTGCTTTTTTTAAACATTGATTATTATTTTCATTTTTCTCCGTTTTCATCTTCTTGTTGCTATTATCATTATTGCTGTTATGATGTTGACAGAAAACAGCACAGTGCGGTATTATGCTGTGTCCAGTTGTTGTTGTTGCTATTATTATCATTATTTCTGTTATGATGTTGACAGAAAACAACACATTGCGGTATCTCACTGTGTCCAGTTTTGTTGTTGTTATTATTATCATTATTGCTGTTGTTGTGATGTTGACAGAGAACAGCACAGTGTGGTATCTCTCTGTGTCCAGCTTTGTTGTTGTTGTTATTATTATCATTATTATCATTATTGCTGTTATGATGTTGACAGAGAACAGCACAGTACGGTACCATGCTGTGTCTAGTTTTGTTGTTGTTGTTACTATCATTATTGCTGTTATGATGTTGACAGAAAACAGCACAGTGCGGTATTATGCTGTGTCCAGTTGTTGTTGTTGCTATTATTATCATTATTTCTGTTATGATGTTGACAGAAAACAACACATTGCGGTACCACGCTGTGTCCAGTTTTGTTGTTGTTATTATTATCATTATTGCTTTTGTTGTGATGTTGACAGAAAACAGCACAGTGCGGTACCACGCGGTGTCCAGTTTTGTCTTCCTGAGATTCTTCGCACCTGCCATCTTAGGCCCTAAGTTGTTTGACCTGCGCTCAGAAACACAGGTGAGTGAGCCCTCTTTGTTGATGATATTGTGTGAGTGTTAAGAAAATTAATGTGAATTTTTATCTGTTTTATCTAGGAGAGGATTAAGGGGGATTATGGCATGAGTTTTCATGAAAAATCTTTTAAAAATCTCTTCTAGGATTATGGTTGTATCTAGGGGAGGCTTAAGGGTCAAAAGTGTGTTAGCTTGATTGTGTTTATAGTTGTGTATGTAATTTGAAAGTGAATGTTTTCGGTGGTTTTTCATTGAAGATAAAAATCAAAATAAAAGAGGCAAATTCACTTAACTACAGTTAGTAGTATAGTGGTAATGATAGGTAGGTAAGGTGTCCCGTAAACTATGTGGTCGTAGGGGAGTGTGAAGTGTCAGAGACCTCAGCTTCTCTAGGGGCCAACATATTGAGGGCGGCGCCTATCTCCTCTCCCTCGCTGCTTTACCTTCCCTGACCCTAAAGAGGGCAGGTACCCATTTACAGCTGAGTAGACTGGGGGACTGTGCTGAAGCCAAGGGGCGCAAATAGTCACCCATCCAGTTGGTAA
This sequence comes from Stramonita haemastoma, assembly GCA_030674155.1. Classification (NCBI taxonomy): domain Eukaryota; kingdom Metazoa; phylum Mollusca; class Gastropoda; order Neogastropoda; family Muricidae; genus Stramonita; species Stramonita haemastoma. The sequence goes on along the minus strand of CM060335.1, from coordinate 16,366,463 downwards.
CAATGCTCGATGCTGCCTAACCTTAGCTTGGGGAAAGCGAGTGCTCTGACCACTGAGCTATCCCGTCCCCATGGTTGTGATGGTTATGAATGAAGACAAAAACTAAAATAAAAGAGGCAAATTTTCAGTTTAGGAGGTTGATATCACTGCCACTAATACTGCTTCTGCTGCAGTTACTTGTATGATGGTAACAGCTATGATATTTCCTGTGTGTAAAGTGGCAAATTTCAAAGTTGCATTATGTTATTTGTCTGTCCCACTACCAACCACACACATATTTAGGTACAGTACTCTAAGCTGTCCCTTGTACTGTGTTGTACATAAAAGTATACTTGTCTGAAAATGTCATTGTATTTATTATTAAAAAAAAAAAAAAAAAAGATTGTGTAAGAAATGTTTCAGAACATGTTTAATTTAGTGATTGAAGGCTACAGCTAGATCTATGATCGAAGGTTATAGTAATTGATGGGTTGAATCATTGGTAGCAAGAATGTGTTATATCACACTGTCTGTGTATTGAACAGTGTGTAATTGTGTTGTGTTTTGTCCATGTGTGTGCAGAGAAGTGTGTATTGAAGAGTGTGTAAGCACTGTGTATAGAAGAGTGTGTAATGCTGTGTTGTGTCTGTGTTGCAGGACATGTGTGTGCAGAGAACTCTGACTCTGGTGTCCAAGACGATCACCACCCTGGTGAACATCATCAGCTCTGCTGCCGTGAGTGCTGGGTGACTGGCTGGCCCCTCTTGGGGCAGGAGGAGGAGGACTGTGATCTTGATGTTTTATGTCTGTGTGATTGTCACTGTGAGACAGAGAGGAAAACTTACTTATTCATCCCAGAAAGAAAACAACAGAAAGGTTTTTTGAGGAGGGGTGAGGGGTGGGGTAGGAGGTTAGTTTTACTGTTTACTTGCTTAATTAGTTATGCCCATTGTTTGTTCTGTTGCTTATATATGAAGAAGAACTAGCACCAAACCCAAAACAACAACATGTTTTAAAAACAACCCTCCCCCCCCCCCCCCCAAAAAAAAAAATATATATATATGTATGTATATATGTATGTATATATATATATATATATATATATATATATATATATATATATATATATATATATATATATATTTAAACTCTCTAATCTGATGAAATAAAAAAGGCAAAAGAGTTCACTTGGCTCCTGGGGAAAAAGCAACCCCCCCCCAAAGAAAAAAGAAAAAGCACACATACTCACACCTCACACACACACAGGCACTCTTGCATGCCTGCAATCATGCTTATGTGCACGCACACACTAAAAAAAAATATAAAAAAATTAAAAACTATGCACACATACACCAAATGGATTAATAGATATACATGTCTGTGTCCTCAGAATCATTACGGGCCCAAGAAAGAGGACTACATGGTTCCTCTGATGGATTCCCTCACCACTGACGCTGTCCTGGACTCTATACGCACGGTACAACACTTTTCTCCTGTTATTTTATTTATTTTTTTTTTTATTCTTTTATATCAAGGATAATGGAATAAGCACTCATGCGCTTTTTTACACCCTGTCCCCGTGTGTATGCAGTCTTGTAAATCTTGTCATCTGTTCTCACCGGCACACAATGGCCTACTCCTACGAAAAGCGGAACAGGATTAAACATGTGCGTAAGATGTTCTGCGTGTGTTTGCACACGGGGCCTCGATTTATAGTCTCATCTGAAGGACTTTTGGGGGAGTGGAGTCAGCACTGATGTTAACTCCAGAGGAAAAATCCTCCCGAACGGGAATCAAATCGAGGTCGTCAAATTGCGAGCGCAATGTTCTGACCACTAGGCTATCCCGTCCCCAGTGTGTGTGGTATTATAGTTCCTTTGTTATGCTAGAAACCAGCAAACATATTCTCTACGCACAGTAGGACACTTTTCCTCTGTGTGTGGTATTATAGTGCCTTTGTTATGTTAGAAACCAGCAAACATATGCTATACGCACGGTATGACAGTTTTCCTCTGTGTGTATGGTGTAGCGCCTTTTTTTTTTTCTTTTTTTTTTTTTCTTCCTCCTGTTGAATTTGTTTGTTGGGATGAAAGGAATTAAATCTTGAATCTTGTTATGTTAGACACCAGCAAACATATTCTATATGCACGGTAGGACACTTTTCCTTTGTGTGTGAGCTTTATTGGCTTAGACATATCAAGCTGTAACATACTTTACTATAAAAGTGTTCTTGCATGAATGTTGTCTGGTGTTCATCTGTAAAACTGACACCTGATGCTAATATTCAAACACTTTTTCCTCAAATCTTCCTGCTGGTTTCGTCTCGTCTGTATCTTTGAGTAATAAAGTATTAAATATTAATTGGTTTATTGTTACAGTGTTAAATTATTTTTTAATGTGTTTGACGTATTGTTTTTCAGTTTTTGGATATCATTTCATCCACCACCCGAGCCTACTCTCAAAGTATTGAAGCACCGATTGTGTTGAAAGAAGGGTAAGCAATCCCTCTGCTTCATGAATATGTAAATGTTGTGAAAGTCATACTTTATTAACATATTGAAGACTAGACATGTAACACTTAGATCTACACACTTAAGAACTCACCATCCCTATCATGGCAGTTATCTGTGTAGTCAGATATCCATATGTAGCTGTCAGTGATGGGTCGCCTCAAGGCCACCAGTGAAAACAGGCCCTGCCCTGCCCTACTACATAGGTGTAGACTTAACAAATACACATTGATCAGTGTTGACAGTGTACTTCACAAGAGAGAGAGCTGCCCGCAGAAGAGGATGAGGTATAGAATCTCCACAGCATGTCCATCTTTCACAGGCATAATGCTCTCAGCCTCTCTGAGCTGTGAGGAGAAGCTCCATGCTTCTTTAATTTTCAGCAAGTTATTTGAGTCTCTGCAAAGATCTTCTTCTCTTGTTCGCTTTACACTGTTAGATATGTCTTGGAAAAAATCATGGCATGTCCTTTCCAGCTCCTCTCGTGGGCCATACAGCTTGGTCTGTAGGGTTATCTTCGTCGACCAAAATTTCTTTTTCATGTTGTGTACACCTCTAAAGGATGTGCTTGCCTGCCTAGTTTTCTGTACCACAGGCACACAAGGGAGAAGTGAGTTTCAGCTTTGTCCCCAAAGATAAGTGTGGTATTTGTAGACACATCACTGGAACATGTGCGGACAATTAGTACATTTTCTTTGGCCCCATTCCTCTGCTAGAGCTCTAAGGTTCACCAATGGTGAGATTTTCTATATGTGACCATTTTTACCCACCATTAAGGTAGCCTCACCCCGAATTTAGGGATTTGTACATATATCATTTTACTTGTGTTGTTGGAAGTTTGTGAATTAAAACCCATTGCTTCACTCTTCCTATAAATAATGTACTCGTGTCTGTCTGTCTGTGCCCCCACCTCCTCCCTCTCTCTTTCTCTACACACATACAGACAACACACATACAAAAATGAAAATGTAAATGAAAGGAAAAAAACAATGTGCCTCTGAATCAAACTGTCAACCTTTGGCTTCCTGTACTGCTGTGTTAGCTCCTGATCATTCCTATCTGCTGTTTATTGTGTCAGTTTTACTGATTATCCATAGTGTATTATGTCTGTTTTACTGGTTATCCTTATTTTATTGTGCCAGTGTTACGATTGTCCTTATTTTATTGTGCCAGTTTTACTGATTGTCCTTAGTTTATTGTGTCAGTTTTACTGATTGTCCTTATTTTATTGTGCCAGTGTTACCGATTGTCCTTATTTTATTGTGCCAGTGTTACCGATTGTCCTTATTTTATTGTGTCAGTTTTACCGATTGTCCTTATTTTATTGTGCCAGTGTAACTGATTGTCCTTAGTTTATTGTGTCAGTTTTACTGATTGTCCTTAGTTTATTGTGTCAGTTTTACTGATTGTCCTTAGTTTATTGTGTCAGTTTTACTGATTGTCCTTAGTTTATTGTGTCAGTTTTACTGATTGTCCTTAGTTTATTGTGTCAGTGTTACTGATTGTCCTTAGTTTATTGTGTCAGTTTTACTGATTGTCCTTAGTTTATTGTGTCAGTTTTACCGATTGTCCTTAGTTTATTGTGTCAGTGTTACTGATTGTCCTTATTTTATTGTGTAAGTTTTACCGATTGTCCTTATTTTATTGTGTCAGTTTTACTGATTGTCCTTATTTTATTGTGTAAGTTTTACCGATTGTCCTTATTCTATTGTGTCAGTTTTACTGATTGTCCTTATTCTATTGTGTCAGTGTTACTGATTGTCCTTATTTTATTGTGTCAGTTTTACTGATTATCCTTATTTTATTGTGTAAGTTTTTACTGATTGCGTGTGACTGACTTGACTGTTCCAGGATGATGATCAAAAGAGCCCAGGGTAGAAATCGACTGGGGAGGAAAAACTTCAAGAAGCGTTTCTTCTGCCTGACCAACCAGTACCTGGCTTACTCCAAGGCAAAAGGTTGGACAGGAGGGAGCGAGGGAGGGAGAAAAGAAGGAAGGAAGGAAGGAGGGAGGGAGAAAAGAAGGGAAGAAAGAAGGAAAGGAAGAAAGAAAAAGCTGTTAAAAACACACTATGCTTTTCTTTTTCAGTCTTTTCCTTCCTTTTTTTAAGTGGTTGTGTTTTGAGCATGGAATGAGTGTGTACCACATTTTTATGTGTGTATGAGTGTGTACCACATTTTTATGTGTGTATGAGTGTGTACCACATTTTTATGTGTGTATGAGTGTGTACCACATTTTTGTATGTGTTGTCTATATACGTGGAGAGAGAGAGGAGGTGGGGGCACAGACAGACAATAGTCAGGCAGAGAAGAGTCAGTTTCTGCATTTGTACTTCATACATATATCACTCCCGCCATA
>CM060335.1:16332406-16354906 GCA_030674155.1 Stramonita haemastoma | reverse complement strand
GGGTATTGTGTTTAAAACACCATTCTTGAAGTCGGAATATGGCTACCTAAATGTTTTTTTTGGGGAGGGGTGGGGGCAGGAGATGCTTGCATACACAAAAATCTCTCCACTGGTGGACCTTGGAGCTCTAGCTGAGGAACAACAACAAAAAAAGAGTGTTGACTACTTGCTCTTGATTTTTTCTGTTGTTCACTTGTTTGGTGGGTGAAGTCTGTTACAGAGTTGACAGGCAATGACAAAGAGTGTGTGTGTGTGTGTGTGTGTGTGTGTGTGTGTGTGTGTGTGTGTGTGTGTGTGTGTGTGTACAGCTGAACAACAGAGGGCAGAACCATGACCGGAACATCTACTGCTTTGATGACATCTATGAGGGAGAGCTCAGGTCAGATGATTACAAATAAAAACTGTTTTATTACCTTAAAATCTGAATGCTTATGTTTGAAAATTTTAGCACTCTTCGAGTATTTTTAACATGCGTGTGTGGAATGAGTGTGTATGGAGTGTGCATGTAAGCGTGGTGTGTGTGTGTGTGTGTGTGTGTGTGTGTGTGTGTGTGTGTGTGTGTGTGTGTGTGTGTGTGTGTGTGTGTGTGTGTGTGTGTGTGTGTGTGTGTTCATGAATACATGCATAAATGTGTGCATACATGTATGTTTTATGTTCGCACATGCTTTAGCTAATGTGAGTGTATGGGTGTGTGTGTGTGTACATGAATGAGTGTATACATGCGTGTGTGTGCGTACATGTGCGTGCGCGCGCACATGTTCCTACCTGTGTATGTACAAGAGTGTGTGTGAATTTGCGGGCATACTCAAGTCTTACGGACGTGTGTTTGTGTGTGTGTGTGCATGCATGCATGCGTGCATGTGTTCCTACCTGTGTATGTACAAGTGTGTGTGTGAGTTTGCAAACATACTGAAGTCTTATGGCCATGTGTGTGTGTGTGTGTGTGTGTGCGCACACGCACGCACGTGTTCTAACCTGCGTATGTACAAAAGTGTGTGTTAATTTGCAAGCATACTCAAGTCTTACAGATGTGTGTGTGTGTGTGCGCGCATGTGTATGTGTGTGTGTGCAGTGTGTCCCTGTGGCACGATGACACGAAGGTGTCTAGGGAGGTGCTGGGGAACATGTTTCCTGGCTGTTTTCTGGGGGAGGTGAAGCTACAGCTGCGAGACCTGGACCTGGCCACAGAGCACAAGGCATGGTGAGTTGCCACCCTCCTCGGGGCCAGCTTGTTTTATTTAACCCTCTTAGTCCCGGAGCCGTGATTTGCCGCAATTGAGTAATTGTCCCCCTGAATCCCAAACCAGGATTGAACCAGGATTTGCCAGGATTGAATAATTGCCCTCCATGAATCCCGAACCAGGATTGAACCAGGATTTGCCAGGATTGAATAATTGCCCCCCCCCCCCCCCCCCCCCCCCCAAAAAAAAAATCCCGAACCAGGATTGAACCAGGATTTGCCGGGATTGAATAATTGCCCTCCCTGAATCCCTAACCAGGATTGAACCAGGATTTGTCGGGATTGAATAATTGCCCTCCCTGAATCCTGAACCAGGATTGAATCAGGATTTGCCGGGATTTACACACAGTAGATTTCCATCACACTGTGACCGTCACTAATTGCTACCACATGTCCAAAGCTCTATCAGGCTAGTTGTACGAAGCCTGCTGAGAGTCTGGAAGTAATTATAGCTGCTGGTATGTACTTTAAAGGAGGAATAGGCAAATGAGCATGTGTGCCTGACCAGATTTTGTGATGGAATGCGAAATGTAGGGGCAGTTTGTTTTCAGAGAATCAGAATGCAAGAGGGTTAAAGAGGTGCAAGGCACTGTCTTGGCCAGTCCAGACATTCATGGCCAAGACTGTCTTACAGGGAACAGTAGGGGGAGGGAGATGAAGAGGAAGACAGAGAAAACGATGGGAAGACAACATCAGAGAGTGGGCAGGCCTTTGGCCTATTATCATTATTTTATTTATTCTTTTATATCGAGGATAATAGAATAAGCACTCTTGTGAGTGTGAGCATATGTGTGAGTGTGAATGCGTGTGTGTTTTAAGTTGAATGGTTTTCGACTTTGAGTGATAACGTGCCTGTGCACGTACATAAATTTGTCTTGGAGAGAGAGAGAGACATTGCAGATGAGTGATAACGTGCCTGCGCACGTACATAAATTTGTCTTGGGGAGAGAGAGAGACATTGCAGAGTTGTGCCAATGACAGTTATTCTGTTCTTGCTGCTGTGGTCAGCTTTTCGGGATGGCAGATATTAACAGTATTAGTAGGTGGCTCATTCTTCTGAAGTTGGAGTATGGCTGCCTACATGGTAAGGTACTTGAACACGCAAACTTCTCATCCAGTGTGTAATACAATCTCAGAGAGATTCCGAGGTGGGATGTTTGAGACAGTGTGCATATTCTGGGTGACTCCTATGGTATTAGGTTGGGAAGCATACAACTACTACTACTACTACTAGGAGATTATTTGGCTCCCAGTTTAAAAAAAGGAAAGAAAGAAAAAAAAATCACCAAAAGAAAACCGTATTTTGTCAAATTTGTTCAGTGTACTTTTGTATGGTGTTGTTCTGATAAATTGATAATCACAGTCTTTTTCTTCTTCAGTTTAAAAAAAATTAAAAAAGCAAAAGTACGTGGCTGATGGAAAAAATCCTACAAAAACCAGTGGACAGAAGAAAAATGCCATGGGACTGACTGTTGCAGGTACTGCCTTCAAGGGAGAGAACCCCACAAGCCGTTGCTGCAGGATCTGGGCTCTGTGCGATTAAAGATCTCCTACACTGCTGACTACGTCTTTCAGTCCCACTACTACCACGACCTCCGAACCCTCCTCCTGTCTTCTGCTGATATGGCCGTGAGTGATTGTGTGTGTGTGTGGGGGGGTGGGGGGGGATTGGAGGGTACTATCAAGATGTTTTGAAGATAACGGAGATAAGCCTGCCTGATCTGCTGTTAGCCAATTTTATTTCTCCTCCCTGCCCCCCTCCTCTGTTCTGTCGCTGTTAGTAATTCTGATGTAGCAAATTGCACATGCACGCATGCACACACCCACACACAACACACACACACATTAAAACCTGTTCCGCTTTTCAGAAGAGTAGGCCATTGTGTGCCGATGAGAACTGATGACAACATGTACAAAACTGTATATGCACAGGGACTGGAGGTAAAAAAGCACATGACTGCTTATTCCATTATCCTGGGAATAAAAGAAATAAACACACACATACGTACACACACACACACACACACACCCCCGCGCGCACACACACACACACACACACACACACACACGCACACGCACGCACGCATGCACACATGCATGCATATTTGCATGTACACACATAGTGACATATTGCTGACAATACTAATATAAATCAATAAATAATAATAAATAAATTTTGCGCGCTCCTTCCATTTACCTAGTCCAAGTGTGGTCTTTTCCTGCTATAATTAACACCAGCTGGCCCCATCTGGGCTGGGATGGGATGGAATGGATAGCAGCTGGGAGTAGCTGAAAGTGGGGGGAAATGACAGCTGCTTGTAGTGACTATACCTTGAAGTAAACTGAGGGAAAAACCTACGTATATCTGTGCGCGACTCGGATTCAGAATATTTATTGCCATTTAAGTCATGCACAACAAAACAAACATCAGGTTTAATTATCTTTCTGCCCAAATGATGTCCACTAAAAACATGTTGCATTCTACTTTTCTTTGACTCTTTTCTCTTTTTGGGTGTTTCAGCCGGTGAGTTCCAGCGCTGCCTACATTCTGGGTCACATTGTGGACTCTCACCAGGAGGCCGCCCAGCCCTAGTGCGCCTCTTCTTCCACCACGAAAAACTCATCCCCTTCGTCCGCCTCCTGGCCAACAGAGAGATGTCCCTCACCACGTGAGTCCCTCCACAGAATCACTCGTGTACGCACGTACACGCGCTCGCGTGTGCGCGTGCACGCACACACGCACACACACACACACACACACACACACACACTCATCTTGCGCACACGTTAAATCCTGTTCCACTTTTCGTAAGAGTAGGCCATTGTGTGCTGGTTGGAACAGATGACAAGATTTTCAGAACTGCATACACATGTAGACTGGATGTAAAAAAAAGCACATGGGTGCTTATTCCATTATCCTCGATATAAAAGAATAAATAAAATAAATAAAAACAAGCATTTTAAGTGACAAAACACAAACTTTTAGTCACACACAAGCATCTGCTTTTTTTCTCTTTATTTTCTTTTCTCCCTGTCTCCCTTCCTCTACTTCTAAAGAAGGAATGAACAGAATCACCACTGCCTTTTGTGGTTTTGGTTTAATTAACCCTCTTAGTCCTGAACCAGGATTAGCTGGGATTTAATAATTGCCCCCCCCCCCCCCCCCCCCCCCCCCCCCGGGAATCCAGAACTGGGATTTGCCAGGATTTACACACAGTAGATTTCCATCACACTGTGACCATCACTAATTGCTACCACATGTCAAAGCTCTGTCAGGTTAGTTATGCAGGCCTGCTGAGAGTCTGAAAGTAATTATAGCTGCTGGTATGTACATAGAAGGAGGAAAAGGCCAGTGAGCATGTGTGCCTGACCTGATTTCAAGATGGAATGCGGAATCTAGGGGCAGTTTGCATTCAGAGTATCCGAATGGAAGAGGGTTAAATAGATTTTATTCAGAATTTGGAACAAACATTGAAAACAGCAGCATTTCGGAATCATAGCAACAACAAGCTTGTATGTTATAGTGTGCTATGGATGTAGGTACAGACAGGTGATAATTCTGTCCTGGATGTAGGTACAGACAGGTGATAAATCATGTCCTGAATGTAGGTACAGACAGGTGATAATTCTGTCCTGATGATACCTTTCAGGGACCCCAACACTGGCTGTAGGTACAGACAGGTGAATAATTCTGTCCTGATGATACCTTTCAGGGACCCCAACACGCTGTTCCGCGGCAACTCTCTGCTGTCGAAGATGGTGGATGAGCTGATGAAGCTGGTGGGGCTGCCCTACTTGCATGACACCCTCAAGACACTCATCGACTCCGTGAGTCCATTTCTCAGTTTTTTAAAGGGGGGCAGTGGGGATTATTGTATTGTGTACCACTATCAGTCATGGCAAATGTTACTGTAAATTGGGGTTCCTCTGTAAGGGGAGAGAGCACATTGTTATTTATTTATTTTTTATTTTATTCTCTTATATCAAGGATAATGGAATAAGCACTCATGTGCTTTTCTCCATCCAGTCCCTGTGTGTATGCAGTTTTTGTAAATATTGTTATCTGTTCCCACTGGCACTTAACGGCCTACTCTTATGAAAAGCGGAACAGGATTTAACATGTGCGCAAGATGTTCTGCGTGTGTTCGCACACGGGGCCTCGGTTTACAGTCTTATCCGAAAGACTTTTGGGGAGAGTGGAGTCGGCACTCATGTTGACTCCAGGGAAAAAATCCCCTCGACTGGGAATCAAACTCAGGTTGTCATATTGCCAGGGCAATGTTCTGACCATTAGGCTATCCCATTTTTTTGTTTGCATGCCTTGGCACTCAGCTGTCAATGGGTACCTGCCCTCTTTAGGGTCAGGGAAGGTAAAGCAGCGAGGGAGAGGAGATGGGCGCCGCCCTCAATATGTTCGCCCCTAGAGAAGCTGAGGTCTCTGACGCCTTTACCTTAGATTATACAAAAATTCTCTTAACAAATCTTTTCTTTATGCCTTCATAATAGTGTATAAATGTGATAAATGGATCCTATGTTATTTGAACTGTGAGACAGACAGCAGGCATGTGATCGGACTGGGATCTGTATACAAGTAAACAGTGATTGAAGCATTGAACTTGTTTTTTTCCCCCTGAAAATTGTTTTCTAAATTTTATTTTATTTTTTTAAAGGAAGCATTAGTTGATCATTGACTTTTCTCAGGTGGAGGGGGTTGATGTGAAGCTTGTGTTATTATTTAATGATAAATGATAACTCTTGTGTTGTGGAGACAACTGTATGTTACCACCCTAGCAATTTTTCATAGGTTGGTTTAGTTTTGTTTTGTGTATAGGCTGTTTGTAAAGAAGTTGGTATTCTCCAATGATTTGGTCATTCTTTTTTTTTACAGTTTGCACCACTTAAAGTCACAGCAGATTTCACTGCATGAAATTTGGGCTGCTCTCCCTGGGGAGAGCACATCGCCACAAGTGCAGCGCCTACCCATGATTTTTTCCCCGTTTTTCTGTCTACGACTGTATTTGTTTCCTTATCAGAGCAGCTTATTTCTACAGATTTTTGTCAGGGACAACTCTATTGTTGCCATGGGTTCTTTCACATGTGCTAAATAATTTTGTGTAACACAGGGGACCTTGGTTTATTCTCACCATCACCTCAGAATTATTCTCATCTGAAAGACTAGTGCCCGGACCACCACTTATGGTGTAATGGATGGGGGAAAAGTTTTGATCCCAAATGGGGTTCGAAGCACAGCACCTTCAATACAATACACTCCAACCCGGACTTTTCGTTCTCTAGGCAGGCGCATTACCTCTTGACCACTGATCATGTCTTTTTAGGAAAAACTTGGTGTAGGTGTTGTGGGTATGGAAAAAGATAAGGCAATGGGATGATTCAAAGACAGCTTTGTGAAGACACTGTTCATTGGAGCGTGGAAAAAAACCTAAATGCAACAGAGCAAAGCAAGCGCTTTGATTTGTTTTTGCAAGATATAGCACTATATAGATTCCATGTATTATTATTATTATTATTATTATTATTATTATTATTATTATTATTAATATTATTATGATTCAAAGAGAGCTTTGTGAAGATCTGTGATGATTGTTTCACTGTTGATAAGATCTGTGATGTATGATTGCATTGATTGAATGCTGTTTCACTGTTGATCAGATCTGTGATGAACCGAAGGCGTGTGAGATTGACTCCTCCAGACTGAAGGAAGGGGAGAACCTCAACGACAACTTGGTGAGACTGCTGTCTGTTTTCCATCAGCTTGGATGTTTTTGTTGTTGCGCATTCCCCAGCTTAATACCCTGGGGGTCACCCAGAATGTGCTTATAGGACACCTTTACTTTTTTCACCTATTTTATTGTATTGTGAAAAGTGGTAAAATCACTCCTTGTGGCCAAATGGTAAGAAGATATTCGTGATTGAGGTGTGAATTGATCCTGTGACCCGTCGCTTTTCAGAAAAGTCCTAAGGATGAGATTATATACTGAGGTCCCAATGTGCAAATGCATGCAGAACATCTTGCACACACGTTAAAACCCGTTCCAGTTTTTGGAAGAGTAGGCCATTGAAAAGTTGAACAGGATTTAATGTGTGTGCAAGATGTTCTGTACGCGTTCGCACACGGGGCCTCAGTTTAAAGCCTCATCTGAAGGACTTTTGGGGAGAGTGGGGTCTGCACTGATGTTAACTCTAGAGGAAAAATCCCCATGGATGGGAATCGAACCCCGTGTCGTCAAATTGCAAGTGCAATGTTCTGACCACTAGGCTATCCCATGTTTTAAGGAATCTGGGTTTGGTTTTATCTCATTTTATGTGTGATCGATGTGGGTTTTCCCATGACACGGTGGCCGTCCTGGGCTGACCCTTATGGTTGACCAGGGCATTGATACAAGCAAGGACAGTAAAGTTGGTTTTATACCTGGTTTTAACCTGTATATAGGTGCACGGTTTTAATACGAGTTTTAAAATGTGACGAGGTGACAGCCCCGATATGGCCTGTGTGGTCGGTGGGGCTATAAACAACATGGATTGGATTGGATTAGATTGTCTATCCCGTCCCCCTGTGTGTGTGTATGTTGTGTGTGTGTGTGTGTGTGTGTGTGTGTGTGTGTGTGTGTGTGTGTGTGTGTGTGGTGTGTCTGCAGGTGAACATGAAGCAGTACGTGACAGCAGCCCTGGAGGCCATCACTCAGTCAGGCCTGGTGTGTCCCCCCATGATGAGAGACGTGTTCTGTGTGCTGAAGGAAATGGCCACCTTCCACTACCCAGGTGAGGGGACCACCAACACTCAACTGTGCTGCTGTACAGTGCTGAGACATAGAGAAAAGAGAGAGACAGTGGACAGGGCGTGACTGTCAGTAGATGATGAGGGAAATCAGGGTGTCTGTTTGGATTGGTGCATGCACACACATATGTATGCATGCATGCAAGCACACAGGCTCGCATGCACGCAAGCACACAGGCACGCATGCACGTGTACACACACACAGCCACAGACACACACCTACATACAGACACACACACACACACTGCGCGCGCGCGCATGCATGCACACACACACAGCCACAGCCACAGCCACAGACACAGCCACAGACACAGACACACACAGACACACGCACGCACGCACGCACGCACAGCCACACAGCCACAGACACACTCAGACAGACACACACACACACAGACACACACAGACACACACAGACACGCACACAGACACACTCAGACACACTCAGACAGACAGACACACACACAGACAGACACAGACAGACACAGACACACACAGACACGCACAGACACACACAGACAGACACACACACGCAACACACACACACACACACACACACACACACACACACACACACACACAGAGTTTGGAACAGATGACATTTACAAAACTGCATACACACAGGGACTGAATTTAAAAAAGCATATGATTGCTTATTCCATTATCCTTCATATAAAAGAATAAATAAAACACACACACACACACACACACACACATACACACACACACACACACACACACACACACACACACATACACACACACACACTCATACTCACACACACACACACACACACACACACACACACACACACACACACACACACACACACACACACACACACACACACACACACAGAGTTCCATTATGAGGTATGTAAGACACATACATATCTTAAGGTGTTTTTTTTTTTGGTTTCATGTGGCGATTTTAATCTGCAGATATGGTAATGGATATGACAGCTGGTCAAAAATGACCACAAGACTGGTGGAAAGTGTGCTTTTTTTAAACATTGATTATTATTTTCATTTTTCTCCGTTTTTATCTTGTTGTTGCTATTATCATTATTGCTGTTATGATGTTGACAGAAAACAGCACAGTGCGGTATTATGCTGTGTCCAGTTGTTGTTGCTATTATTATCATTATTTCTGTTATGATGTTGACAGAAAACAACACATTGCGGTATCACGCTGTGTCCAGTTTTGTTGTTGTTATTATTATCATTATTGCTTTTGTTGTGATGTTGACAGAAAACAGCACAGTGCGGTATCACGCTGTGTCCAGTTGTTGTTGTTGTTGCTATTATTATCATTATTTCTGTTATGATGTTGACAGAAAACAACACATTGCGGTATCACGCTATGTCCAGTTTTGTTGTTGTTATTATTATCATTATTGCTTTTGTTGTGATGTTGACAGAAAACAGCACAGTGCGGTACCACGCGGTGTCCAGTTTTGTCTTCCTGAGATTCTTCGCACCTGCCATCTTAGGCCCCAAGTTGTTTGACCTGCGCTCAGAAACACAGGTGAGTGAGCCCTCTTTGTTGATGATATCGTGTGAGTGTTAAGAAAATTAATGTGAATTTTTATCTGTTTTATCGAGGAGAGGATTAAGGGGGATTATGGCATGAGTTTTCATGAAAAATCTTTTAAAAATCTTGTCTAGGATTATGGTTGTATCTAGGGGAGGCTTAAGGGTTAAAAGTGTGTTAGCTTGATTGTGTTTATAGTTGTGTATGTAATTTGAAAGTGAATGTTTTCGGTGGTTTTTCATTGAAGATAAAAATCAAAATGAAAGAGGCAAATTCACTTAACTACAGTTAGTAGTATAGTGGTAATGATAGGTAGGTAAGGTGTCCCGTAAACTGTGTGGTCATAGGGGAGTGTGAAGTGTCAGAGACCTCAGCTTCTCTAGGGGCCAACATATTGAGGGCGGCGCCTATCTCCTCTCCCTCGCTGCTTTACCTTCCCTGACCCTAAAGAGGGCAGGTACCCATTTACAGCTGAGTAGACTGGGGGACTGTGCTGAAGCCAAGGGGCGCAAATAGTCACCCATCCAGTTGGTAACAATGCTCGATGCTGCCTAACCTTAGCTTGGGGAAAGCGAGTGCTCTGACCACTGAGCTATCCCGTCCCCATGGTTGTGATGGTTATGAATGAAGACAAAAACTAAAATAAAAGAGGCAAATTTTCAGTTTAGGAGGTTGATATTACTACCACTAATACTGCTTCTACTGCCGTTACTAGTATGATGGTAATAGCTATGATATTTCCTGTGTGTAAAGTGGCAAATTTCAAAGTTGCATTATGTTATTTGTCTGTCCCACTACCAGCCACAGACATATTTAGGTACAGTACTCTAAGCTGTCTCATGTACTGTATTGTTCATAAAAATTACTCATTTTCAAGATGTGATTGCATTTATGAAAAAAAAAAAGATTGTGTAAGAAATGTTTCAGAACATGTTTAATTTAGTGATTGAAGGCTACAGCTAGATCTATGATCGAAGGTTATAGTAATTGATGGGTTGAATCATTGGTAGCAAGAATGTGTTATATCACACTGTCTGTGTATTGAACAGTGTGTAATTGTGTTGTGTTTTGTCCATGTGTGTGCAGAAAAGTGTGTATTGAAGAGTGTGTAAGCACTGTGTATTGAACAGTGTGTAAGCGCTGTGTATAGAAGAGTGTGTAATGCTGTGTTGTGTCTGTGTTGCAGGACATGTGTGTGCAGAGAACTCTGACTCTGGTGTCCAAGACCATCACCACCCTGGTCAACATCATCAGCTCTGCTGCCGTGAGTGCTGGGTGACTGGCTGGCCCCTCTTGGGGCAGGAGGAGGACTGTGATCTTGATGTTTTATATCTGTGTGATTGTCACTGTGAGACAGAGGGGAAAACTCATTCGTCCCAGAAAGAAAACAACAAACATTTTTTGAGGAGGGGTGGGGTAGGAGGTTACTTACTTACTTAGTTATGCCCATTGTTTGTTCTGTTGCTTGTATTTGAAGAAGAACTAGCACCAAACCGAAAACAATAAAATGTTTTAAAAACAACCCTCCCAACCCCCCCCCCCCCCCCCCCCCAAAAGAAAAATATATATATATATATTTAAACTCTCTAATCTGAAAAAAAGGCAAAAGAGTTGACTTGGCTCCTGGGGAAAAAGCAATCCCCCCCCCCCCCCCCAAAGAAAAAAGAAAAAGCACACATACTCACACCTCACACACACACAGGCACTCTTGCATGCCTGCAATCATGCTTATGTGCACGCACACACTAAAAAAAAAAAAAAATAAAATAAAAACTATGCACACATACACCAAATGGATTAATAGATATACATGTCTGTGTCCTCAGAATCATTACGGGCCCAAGAAAGAGGACTACATGGTTCCTCTGATGGATTCCCTCACCACTGACGCTGTCCTGGACTCTATACGCACGGTATAACACTTTTCTCCTGTTATTTATTTATTTTTAAAAAAATTCTTTTATATCAAGGATAATGGAATTAGCACTCATGCGTTTTTTTACACCCTGTCCCCGTGTGTATGCAGTCTTGTAAATCTTGTCATCTGTTCTCACCGGCACACAATGGCCTACTCCTACGAAAAGCGGAACAGGATTAAACATGTGCGTAAGATGTTCTGCGTGTGTTTGCACACGGGGCCTCGATTTATAGTCTCATCTGAAGGACTTTTGGGGAGTGGAGTCAGCACTGATGTTAACTCCAGAGGAAAAATCCTCTCGAACGGGAATCGACCCAGGTCGTCAAATTGCGAGCGCAATGTTCTGACCACTAGGCTATCCCGTCCCCAGTGTGTGTGGTATTATAGTTCCTTTGTTATGCTAGAAACCAGCAAACATATTCTCTACGCACAGTAGGACACTTTTCCTCTGTGTGTGGTATTATAGTGCCTTTGTTATGTTAGAAACCAGCAAACATATTCTATATGCATGGTATGACAGTTTTCCTCTGTGTGTATGGTGTAGCGCCTTTTTTTTTTTTTTTTTTTTCTTCCTCCTGTTGAATTTGTTTGTTGGGATGAAAGGAATTAAATCTTGAATCTTGTTATGTTAGACACCAGCAAACATATTCTATTTGCACGATATGACACTTTTCCTCTGTGTGTGTGGTATTATAGTTCCTTTGTTATGATAGAAACCAGCCAACATATTCTATATGCACGGTAGGACACTTTTCCTTTGTGTGTGTGAGCTTTATTGGCTTAGACATATCAAGCTGTAACATACTTTACTATAAAAGTGTTCTTGCATGAATGTTGTCTGGTGTTCATCTGTAAAACTGACACCTGATGCTAATATTCAAACACTTTTTCCTCAAATCTTCCTGCTGGTTTCGTCTCGTCTGTATCTTTGAGTAATAAAGTATTAAATATTAATTGGTTTATTGTTACAGTGTCACATTATTTTTTAATGTGTTTGACGTATTGTTTTTCAGTTTTTGGATATCATTTCATCCACTACCCGAGCCTACTCTCAAAGTATTGAAGCACCGATTGTGTTGAAAGAAGGGTAAGCAATGCCTCTGGTTCATGAATATGTAAATGTTGTGAAAGTCATACTTTATTAACATATTGAAGACTAGACATGTAACACTTAGATCTACACACTTAATACTCACCATCCCTATCATGGCAGTTATCTGTGTAGTCAGATATCCATATGTAGCTGTCAGTGATGGGTCGCCTCAAGGCCACCAGTGAAAACAGGCCCTTCTTATCTTATCTTATACCACTTTTTGTCACAGCAGATTTCTCTGCGTGAAATTCGGGCTGCTCTTCCCGGGGAGAGCGCGTCGCCACGAGTGCAGCGCCTACCCCCTTTTTTTTCCCCCCTCAGGGATGGTGTCTAAACACGACACCTGTGTGCATGCTGGTTTTTTTTTTATATATAATTTTTTCATCCGCTCCTACCTGCACATGATGGCCTGCTCTTCCGAAATGCGGAACGGGGATTTTAATGTGTGCGCACGATGTTCTGCGTGCGTTCGCACACGGGACCTCGGTTTATAGTCTCATCCGAATGACTTTGACATTCAGTTCGATTTTTTCTCTGCCCTGCTCTGCTACACAGGTGTAGACTTAACAAATATACATTGATCAGTGTTGACAGTGTACACCTCAAGAGAGAGAGAGCTGCCTGCAGAAGAGGATGAGGTATAGAATCTCCACAGCACGTCTGTCTTTCACAGCCAGATTGGCCTGAACCTCTCTGAGCTGTGAGGAGAAGCTCCATGCTTTTTGAATTTTCAGCAAGTTGTTCGAGTCTCCGCAAAGATCTTCTCTCATTCACTTTACACCGTCAGGTGTGTCTGGGAAAAATAATGGCATGTCTTTTCCAGCTTCTCTTATGGGCCGTACAGCTTGGCCTGTAGGGTTATCTCTCTCAGCCACACTTTCTTCCTCAGGTCGCTGAATAGCGTACACCTTTGAAGGATGTGCTCGCCTGTCTGTGTTTCTGTACCACAGATACACAAGAGAGAAGGAGCGAGTTTCAGCTTTGTCCCCAAAGATAAATGTGGTATCTGTGACATATCACTGGAACATGTGCAGACATTTTGTACTTTTTTTGTTTTCCCCCATTACTTGGCTAGAGCTATAAGGTTTACCTATAGTGAAATTTTGTGTATGCGACCGTTTTTACCCACCGTTAAGGAAACCACATTCTGACTTTGGGAATTTGTACATATTTCGTTTTAATAGATTCTTTAAAAGTCTGTGAAGTAAAACCCATTGCATTGCTCTCGTTGTAAAGATTGTAACAACCTTGTAGATAGACCCTGTAGAATAAAAGGAAAGAAACAACATAAATCTGAATCGAACTGTCAGCCTTTGGCTTCCTGTACTGGTGTGTTAGCTCCTGATCATGCCTATCTGTAGTTTATTGTGTAAGTTTTTACTGATTAGGCCTATCCATAGTGCATTATGTCTGTTTTATTGGTTATCCTTATTTTATTGTGTCAGTTTTACCGATAGTCCATATTTTATAGTGTCAGTGTTACCGATTATCCATAGTGTATTATGTCAGTTTTACTGGTTATCCTTATTTTATTATGTCAGTTTTACTGGTTGTCCTTATTTTATTGTGTCAGTTTTACTGGTTATCCTTATTTTATTGGGTCACTTTTACTGATTGTCCTTATTTTATTGGGTCACTTTTACTGATTGTCCTTAGTTTATTGTGGCAGTGTTACTGATTATCCTTATTTTATTGTGTCAGTTTTACTGATTGTCCTTATTTTATTGTGTCAGTTTTACTGATTGTCCTTAGTTTATTGTGGCAGTGTTACTGATTATCCTTATTTTATTGTGTCAGTTTTACTGATTGTGCTTAGTTTATTGTGGCAGTTTTACTGATTATCCTTAGTTTATTGTGTCAGTTTCTACTGATTGCGTGTGGCTGACTGTTCCAGGATGATGATCAAAAGAGCCCAGGGGAGAAATCGACTGGGGAGGAAAAACTTCAAGAAACGTTTCTTCTGCCTGACCAACCAATACCTGGCCTACTCCAAGGCAAAAGGTTGGACAGGAGGGAGGGAGGAAGAAAGGAAGGAATGAGGGAGGGGAAGGAAGGAGGGAGGGAGGGAGGAAAAAAAAGGAAGGAAAGGATAGGAAGGGAGGAAGCAAGCGAGCGAGGGAGGGAGGTAGGTAGGAAGGAAGGAGGGAGGGGAGGGAAGGAGGGAGGGAAGGAAAGGGGAGGGAGGGAGGGAGGAAGGAAAGAAAGGGGAAGGGTTGGAAGGAAGGAAGGGAGGGAGGGAGGAAGGGAGGGGAAGAAGGAAGGAAGGAAAGAAAGAAAGAAAGAAAGAAAAGGGAGGGGAAGGAAGGAAGGAAAGAAAGGGGAAGGGAAGGAAAGCAAAGGGGAGGGAGGGAAAAGCTGTTACACTTTGTGCTTTTCTTTTTCAGTCTTTTCCGTCCTTTATTCCTTCCTTTTTTTTTTAAGTGGATGTGTTTTGAGCATGGTATGAGTGTGTACCGAATTTGTATGTGTGTTGTGTGTATACGTGTAGAGAGAGAGATCAGGTGGGGTCAGAGACAGGTAGAGAAGGGTCCGTTTCTGCAGTTGTACTTTATACAGATATCATTCCCCCCATACCTTCAGTGCATGTAGTATTTCTGAGTTTTTTTTTTTTGGGTTGCAATTTTTGTAATATCCATACACATTCTCACACAGGTACACACACACACACACACACACACACACACACACACACACACACACACACACACACACACACATACAGGTCAGGTCAGGTCAGGTCAGGTGAGGTGAGGTGGGCTTTAACGTGATGCTGCAGTGTGTGAGGTGAGGTGGGGTGAGGTGAGCTTTAACGTGAGGTGAGGTGAGGTGGGGTGAGGTGAGCTTTAACGTGAGGTGAGGTGAGGTGGGCTTTAACGTGAGGTGAGGTGAGGTGGGCTTTAACGTGTGGTGAGGTGGGGTGAGGTGTGGTGAGGTGGGGTGAGGTGGGGTGAGGTGAGGTGGGGGTGAGTTGTGGTGAGGTGGGCTTTAACGTGATGCTGCAGTGTGTGAGGTGGGGTGAGGTGAGGTGAGGTGGGGTGAGGTGGGGTGGGGTGAGGTGGGGTGAGGTGGGGTGGGGTGAGGTGTGGTGAGGTGAGGTGGGCTTTAACGTGATGCTGCAGTGTGTGAGGTGAGGTGAGGTGGGGTGAGGTGAGGTGGGGTGAGGTGTGGTGAGGTGGGCTTTAATGTGATGCTGCAGTGTGTGAGGTGTGGTGAGGTGGGCTTTAACGTGTGGTGAGGTGGGGTGAGGTGGGGTGGGGTGAGGTGGGGTAGGTGAGGTGAGGTGAGGTGGGGTGGGTGAGGTGTGGTGAGGTGGGCTTTAACATGTGGTGAGGTGGGGTGAGGTGGGGTGGGTGAGGTGTGGTGAGGTGGGCTTTAACGTGTGGTGAGGTGGGGTGGGGTGAGGTGGGGTAGGTGAGGTGAGGTGAGGTGGGGTAGGTGAGGTGAGGTGAGGTGGGCTTTAACGTGATGCTGTAGTGTGTGAGGTGTGGTGAGGTGGGCTTTAACGTGTGGTGAGGTGGGGTGGGGTGAGGTGAGGTGAGGTGGGCTTTAACGTGATGCTGCAGTGTGTGAGGTGTGGTGAGGTGGGCTTTAACGTGTAGTGAGGTGGGGTGGGGTGGGGTGAGGTGTGGTGAGGTGGGCTTTAACGTGTAGTGAGGTGGGGTGGGGTGAGGTGTGGTGAGGTGGGCTTTAACGTGTAGTGAGGTGGGGTGAGGTGAGGTGAGGTGAGGTGGGGTGGGGTGAGGTGAGGTGAGGTGAGGTGGGGTGAGGTGAGGTGAGGTGAGGTGAGGTGAGGTGGGCTTTAACGTGATGTTGCAGTGTGTGGTTTTCAGGGGAGAAGTTGCTGTGTATGATCCCTATCGAGGACATCCTGGCTGTGGAACGACTGCAGGAGGAATCTTTCAAAATGAAATACGTGAGTCAGCCTTGGAAAACTGTCAACCTTTTCCCTAAGGGTTGCCCAATAATCATCTCCCAGCCTTCCCTACATATCACCCACACAACAGAAGCATACAAATGTGCACAGTGTATGTGTACAGGGAAAGAGGGGTTCTCTCCCTTAACGTAGGGATAGTGTTAACCTCTTTACTACTCGGAGTCCAGGCTTCACATCTGTACATGACATTAGACCAAACTATGCAGTGAAAAATTCCAATCTTCAGCTTTGTTGGTGTGCTTTCATCGATTTTCATCGTTCCATGTATTGGTCACCTGGCTACTTTTGGCTTGGCCATTGCCTATTGTGGACCTATTGTCCTTACTGCAAGATATTGATAGGGGACGGGATAGCATAATGGTCAGAACATTGGGATCGCAATTTGAGGACCCGAGTTCGATTCCCGGTCGAGAGGATTTTTCCCCTGAAGTTAACATCAGTGCTGACTCCACTCTTCCCAAAAGTCTTTCGGATGAGACTGTGAACTGAGGCCCCATGTGCGAACGCATGCAGAACATCTTATGCACACGTTAAATCCTGTTTCGCTTTTTGTAAGAGTAGGCCATCATGTGCCGGGTGGGAACAGATGACAATATTCACAAAAATGCATACACACAGGGACTGGATGAAAAAAAGCACAAGAGTGCTTATCCCATTATCCTCGATATAAAAGAATTAAATGAATAAATAAATAAATAAATAAATAAATAAATAAATAAATAAAATAAAATAATATTGTGGACCTAATGTCCTTACTACAAGATACTGTGTTAGTTTTGATGGAGCCCAGCCAGGTCCTTGAAGTTGTCCTTGTTGTCCTGCTGCAAAAGTCTTAAAAAAGAAACGTAACTACAGGAAGATTTTAAAAATGAAAATCATAAGTAATTGCCAGAAGACTGTGTTAATGATATTCAGTGATGCCAAGAAGACTGTGGTAAATTAGAATTCTTTAGCAGGGGAAAAAATTCACTTACTTAGAAACCACCTTAAAAGGAGAGAACCAAAGAATTCCCTATGTTGACTTTGTCAAGTTGTTTATAGCTCACACAGAAAATAAAACTGAAGTTAGTTTTTTTTTTATGGGGTGTTGACTTGTGACAGTGATCACTTCTTGGCTTGTCATTTAATATTGGAGAGTTTTGTGTCATATAGATTGTTGTGGATTTGATAAACAATTGTGGTTAACTGTGTTTACTCTGTGTGTGTGTGTGTGTGTGTGTGTGTGTGTGTGTGTGTGTGTGTGTGTGTGTGTGTGGTGCGTGCGGTGCGTGCGTGTGTGTGTGTGCATGCATGTGTGCATGCGTGCGTGCATGCATGTGTGTGTGCAGATGTTTCAAGTGGTTCAGCAGAACAGAGCACTGTACGTTCAGGCCAGCAACTGTGTGGAGGAAAAAGAATGGTCAGTATGTGGCTGTAGTGGAGATAGTGTGGAGAATGGTCAGTATGTGGCTGTAGTGGAGCTAGTGTGGAGAATGGTCAGTATGTGGCTGTAGTGGAGATAGTGTGGAAAATGGTCAGTATGTGGCTGTAGTGGAGATAGTGTGGAGAATGGTCAGTATGTGGCTGTAGTGGAGCTAGTGTGGAGAATGGTCAGTATGTGGCTGTAGTGGAGATAGTGTGGAAAATGGTCAGTATCTGGCTGTAGTGTAGATAGTGTGGAGACAATAGAATGGTCAGTATGTGGCTGTAGTGGAGATAGTGTGGAAAATGGTCAGTATCTGGCTGTAGTGTAGATAGTGTGGAGACAATAGAATGGTCAGTATGTGGCTGTAGTGGAGATAGTGTGGAAAATGGTCAGTATCTGGCTGTAGTGTATATAGTGTGGAGACAATAGAATGGTCAGTATCTGACTGTAGTGTAGATAGTGTGGAGAATGGTCAGTATGTGGCTTTAGTGGAGATAATGTGGTGGTTTGAGTGATGCGTTCGTGATCTGCTGACCGGGGTTTGAATCTTCGTTGAAGAGGATTTTTGCTCTGGAGTGAACATCAGTGCAGACTCCATTCCCCCTAAAGTCTTTTGGATGAGACTATAAACTGGGGTCCTGTGTGCGAATGCACACAGACATCTTGTATACACGTTAAAACCTGTTCTGCTTTTCTGAAGAGTAGGCTATTGTGTGCCGGTGGGAATGGATGACAAAATTTACTAAACTGCACACACACAAGGACTGGATGTATAAAGAACATGAGTGCTTATTCCATTATCCTTTAAATCAACGAATAAAGAAGAATAGCTAGTGAAGCCTGTTAACTGAAGCAGGTTGCAGTGGTGGCTGAAGTGTCTGGTGTCTGGTTGTTGGGATTTCCCCGCAGTAACAGTTACAAGGGGGATCCAATTCCAAGTCCTGTGAAGTTTTTAATTCAATTCTGTGGACTTTCTCTCACTGTTCATCTTTTTTTTTCTTTTTTTTTAAATCTATGTTCTTAGCTCAGGCCAAAAGTTCTTGTCAGTTATTGATATCAGCTAATTGTTGAGGCCTATACTAAAATGTTATGTTGTAAAATGTGTTGAGTTTGCTGCCAGCCATGACAAGCTCTTAACATAACAATCTGCACTCTCCTTCAAAGGAGAAAAAAAAATCCTCAGAGGTCGGAGTAAGGCTGCCTATATGGCGAGGTACTTGAAAACAGTAATACATGCAAACTTCTCATTCAGTGTACAATTTCAATCCCACAGTGATTCCCAGGTGGGATGAGTGAGTCAGAGTGCACATTCTGTTTGACCCCCAGAGTGTTAAGCTGGGGAATGCACAACAACAAATTTATTTTCTAACCAGTTTGAGGTTAGGAATAATTTTTTAAAGCTGATTTTGCTTGTACGTGTTTGGGTTGAGAGGTTTCTTTGTTAATATGAATTTTTATGTCAAATCGTAAGCACTTTGCTTCCTCCTCGGAGATTTTCTGTACAGAAACTGAATATCTTTTATTTTGGATTTTACTAACTTATCTGGGTAATGTTCACTATTCCAGTAAACAAACATCCACCCACATATATAGAAGACACACTCATTTATTTTACTCCCTCATTCCATCTGGCTAAAATGGATTCTGAGATAGAAGTACCTGATGAAAATACTCACAGGATAATGCTAGAGATAATGCACAAGGAATTTTTTTTGTTAAAAATAAAGTTGCAGATTCATTTTCATGTTCATTTTAACGTCTGTCCACTAGACAGTGATATTATTCTGTGGACTTTCTCTCACTGTTCATTTTTTTAAAAACCTATTTTCTAACCAGTTTTAGGATAGGAAAAAAAATTTTTAAGCTGGATTTGCTTGTACATGTGTAGGTTGAGAGGTTTTCTTGTTTATATGAATTTTTATGTCATATTTTAAAATGTGTGTGCATGCGTGTGTGCATGCGTATATTTGTGTGTATGTGCATGCATGTGTGTATATGTGTGTGTTTGTGTGTGTGGTGTGTGTGTCAGGCTGGACCTGTTGACGAAGGTGTGTCAGCGGAACAAGAACCGACTGAAGATGTACCACCCCGCTGCCTACATCAACAGCCACTGGCTGTGGTGAGTGTTTATCCTGTCACCTCCCCCTGTACTCTGCCTCTCTCTCAAAAGTCCTTCGGATGAGACTATAAACTGAGGCCCCGTGTGTGAATGCACGCAGAACATCTTGAGCACAC
Source organism: Stramonita haemastoma (assembly GCA_030674155.1). Lineage (NCBI taxonomy): Eukaryota > Metazoa > Mollusca > Gastropoda > Neogastropoda > Muricidae > Stramonita > Stramonita haemastoma. The sequence continues at coordinate 16,334,751 of CM060335.1, read as the reverse complement.
ATTAAATCCTGTTCTGCTTTTTGTAAGAGTAGGCCATCGTGTGCCGGCGGGAACAGATGACTTTTACAAAACTGCGTGCACATGGGGACTGGATGTAAAAATGCACAATATTGCTTATCCCATTATTCTCGATATAAAAGAATAAAATTAAAAAAAAAAAATCTGCATCAACAGCCACTGGCTGTGGTGAGTGTTTATCCTGTCACACCCCCTGTACTCTGCCTCTCACCTGCCTGCCTCTCTGAGAGTCTTTCGGATGAGACTATAAACCGAGGCCCAGTGTGCGAACACACGCAGAACATTTTGCGCACATGTTAAATTCTGTTCCGCTTTTTGTAAGAGTAGGCCATCCTGTGCCGGTGGGAACAGATGACATTTACAAAACTGCATACACACGGCGATTGGATGTAAAAAAGCATATGATTGCTTATTCCATTATCCTCGATAAAAAATAAATAAATAAGTAAATAGATCCTCTCCTCTGTAAACTGGGAGCTACTGAGGTGGAAAGGGAGGGAAGGAGTTGTAGGTGTTACTGTGTCAGAAGTGATGAAAATTTCCACTGTTGTAATTCATGCCTTTGGGGGATAGAGGGTGGTGTTCTTTTTTGTTCCTCTGCTAGAGCTTTGAGGTTCATTCATAGTGAGATTTTTGTTTTTGTGTATGTGGCTGTTTATCCACCAGTAACCCTTACAGTACTGAATATCTGCTGATAATTACTTCCCCTATCCTGAATTTCTGCCCCTGCACTCTCCCCTTCAGTCCTGTCAGCCGATTTTCCGGCAATAACGGAGCCAGAGGAGGGTTTGTTTATAGTGACCTGTCATGCGGCTAACTGGCATCAATGGACTGGAAAATAGTTTCAATACGGCAAACACTGCTTCTCCTTTCCCACGAGAAATTTATAAAGCTTTGTGTGTGTGTGTATGTAAGATTTACTTAAGTACCATTTTGCACTCTTCTGCACCTCAGAAACCCAGGAATTGAAGGAAAATTCGGTTACGCCGGTTTTCCTCCTTACAGGACTGAAGGGTAGCAGAAAGCTGAGCCAGAAAACAGGCTTGCTGTTGAAAGGGTTGAGGTAGCCACATTCCAGCTTCAGGGAAGATTCGCCTTTAAAGATCTAACATCACATTTTAGCAGAAGTGTTGATTCTTCCAACTCAGGAGCATAGATGTGTGACCTCCACAAAGAAAACCTCCTTCCAAGATGTTGGGGCGTCTCCCAGTAGAAAGAGTATTTCCACAAAAAGTGTGGTAGAATTTTCTTTTTCTTTCTGTCATCTGTTTCTCAGTTGTTTTCTCATTCAAAGATATTTTTGTCTGTATTCTGTGTTGGAACTGTTTTGTCAAGAATGTGTTCTTCGTTTATTGATATTTACATTCGTTTTACAATCATGCGTTATGTCATGTGTGGGATGTGGTGTGTGTGTGTTTGGAAAGAAAGATAAAAACACTTAACTTGAAAATGTTTTCCCTCTGCAGAAACTGGGGCCTGTCAGTGTAAATAGTATCCCCACTTTCTGGAAATTCTGTGCCAGGAATTCCCCACTTTTCTGTCCCTCGCTTTGTTTCTGCCTTGTTCCTTTTCTTCTTGTCACCTCCTTCTTGTCGATTTTCTGCCTTCTTGGTCCATTCTCCTGCCTTTTTCCCCCAGAAAGACTTAAAAGATTTTCTCTTCCATGCCAAAGTCGGATGTGCTGGGCCTGACTTGTCAGGCGCTTAACGGCAGCGCAACATATGACAGTTAACAATAGTTGCTGTCTGAGTGTTCAGTGACGATGAAGAAGAAAAGTGTTTGTAGTTAGCTATATCATGTTGCATTCTGTTCCTTGTTATGTTGTATTACATGAAACAATAACATTTCCTCCAGCCAGTGTTAAGCAGCATCGAGCATGTTTACCAGTTGGATGAGTGACCGTTTGCATGCCTTAGCTTCCATACAGTTCACCCAGCTGTAAATGGGTACCTGCCCTCTTTAGGGTCAGGGAAGGTAAAGCAGCGAGGGAGAGGAGATGGGCGCCGCCCTCAATATGCTGGCCACTAGAGAAGCTGAGGTTTCTGATGCCTTGCTCCCCTATGACCACATAGGTTATGGGACACCTTTACCTTACATGAAACAAAAAACCCTGTCATGTCACCTACCTGTACCCTGACTGACTGACTGATGGGATAGCCTAGTGGTCAGAACATTGCATTCGCAATTTGACAACCCAGGTTCAATTCCTGTTCGAGGGGATTTTTCCCCTGGAGTTAACATCAGTGCTGACTCAACTCTTCCAAAAGTCTTTCGGATGAGACTATAAACCGAGGCCCTGTGTGCGAACGCACGCAGAACATTTTGCA
>CM060335.1:16302406-16327406 GCA_030674155.1 Stramonita haemastoma | reverse complement strand
GTACATTAAATAAGCATTGATTTGCTTTGTTTTCATCAAGCCATCTATCTAGGGAAAAAAAAGAGAAAAATAAACATTTCACCAATATTGTTTAATAACATGATTCAACAGCCTCAAAACTAAGATATATCTTTAGATAAAAACAAACAAAAAAGAGGGGGGAAAAAAAGAGAAAAATACACTAAAAAGTCGCACGCACACACACACACACACACACACACACACACACACACACACACACACACACACACTCACATTCACATACATACAAACACACGCAAGTGGGCGCACTTGCCACACAAGCACATATGCACATACACGTGTGCACACATTTAGAATTTAAAAAATCATAAAGTGTTTAAACAACCAAATTAAATCGGTTACAGCATCACTAATACCACTATTTAAAAGTTGAAAAAAAACGATCAAACAATTTATACCAGGTTACAATATCTCCATACTTTCAATTCATACTTTATATATAAAAGAAGGGAAAATATCAAAAGCGTGTGTGTGTGTGTGTGTGCAGGGATGCCCCTATAGGCGACGACACGTGTGGCATGATGGTTGGTTCCCAGACACACTTATAGCGCTGGGTTTGCCATGGCCTGCTCCAGACACCTCAGCCTTCACTGGTGTCAGGGTCGGTCCTCACACTGCTATCTCACAGTGACCACTCCCCAGGAAACGAGTCCTTTTGTGGCAAACACATACTTCTGTACAGATGAAGGTTGAGAATTGTCTCTTGCAAAACAAACGTTTTTGTGACAAACACATTCTTCTGTACAGATGAGGGCTTGAGACTTGTCTCTTACAAAACAAGTGCTTTTGTGGCAAACACATACTTCTGTACAAATGAAGGCTTGAGAGTGTCTCTCGCAAAGCAAGCGTTTTTGTGACAAACACATTCTTCTGTACAGATGAGGGCTTGAGAATTGTCTCTTGCTAAACAAGCGTTTTTGTGACAAACACATTCTTCTGTACAGATGAGGGCTTGAGAATTGTCTCTGGCAGAACTCTTCATGTTTGAACTCTGGTGTTCCTCCAGCTGATTTGTCCACAGAGGAAAGAGAACAACACTCTGGTTACAGTACACTTGTGCCGATGAAAGCCAACTTACCCTGGGACGACGGTGATGACAAATCGCTGAATGGAAGTTTGTTGGCAAAACTGTTCTTTGTTGATGGCAGTTGTAACTTAACCCTCTTAGTCCCAATCTGAGATTTGCCGGCATTAAATAATCACCCCCCTCCCGATCCGGGATTTGCCAGGATCTACAATTTGTGTTCAGAGAATCCGAATGCAAGAGGGTTGATGAGGATTTCAGTAGTGTTGACCGACACACTCTGGCAGGAAGAGAAGAATCTGTTCACTGGTGACTCTGTCCACTGTGCTGAAACATTCCCAGACTTTTGGCTTGGCGTTTTTCAGGTTTGCCTGTAGTGTACAACTAAAGACTCTGCCTGCCAGTTCATCTGTCGGGTTTCATTGATGGGAGTGTGATGATGACTGGACTGACATGGTCAGTGCTATGATGCTGACATCACTCAGACAGGGCTGACATGGTCAGTGCTATGATGCTGACATCACTCAGACAGGGCTGACATGGTCAGTGCTATGATAACTGACATCACTCCGACAGGGCTGACATGGTCAGTGCTATGATAACTGACATCACTCAGACAGGGCTGACATGGTCAGTGCTATGATAACTGACATCACTCAGACAGGGCTGTCATGGTCAGTGCTATGATAACTGACATCACTCAGACAGGGCTGTCATGGTCAGTGCTACTATACAGACATAGCTCACAACTGTTGGTGAGAGTCATCGGCAATTTGAATTTCGTCTGTGACTTCAGTTCAGTGGTCAAGTGTCACCGACTGGTGGTGTTGGTGCCAAGCCAGCTACGTCACTGGCATTGATAGCTGCGTTGGTATCTTCAAGACACTTCATTGGTCAGTTTTCTTGTGGTCACAGGGAGTTCACTCCTGTTTATGATGATACTCGTACAGTGTGATATCTTTGTTTCTGGACATTGCAGAGAGTCCCTTTTTTTTTTTTTTTTTTTTTTTTTTTTTTTTACATTGCAGAGAGTCAACAGAGGTTGAGTAACTGCTCTTCAGTTGGGCGTATTGACAGGTGTAAATGACCTCATGAAGTGACTTCCACCGTTTAATCCGTGATCAGATACAATCTCATGAAGTTACCCCGGATCGTCGATTTCTCAAGCTACCAATGTTAATGTTCTTTGAGGTGTGTAACAAACAGTTCATCAGTTGGGTGTGTTATTGTTGTACAGCGTTGTCTTCACAGAGCGACTTGTGTTGTTCAGGTGTGTGGTTTCTGAATTCTGGCACCCTGTTCTTCTTCTCCATCCATCCCTTGTGTGAACCTGTTAATTAACATCACCTAGACATCGTCAACTTCTCACATGGAACTTTGTTCACCTGTGTGTGTTACCAATGGTAACGTGATGTAATCTTCGTGTGTGTAAAACTGTCGGGAACATAAAGTAATCTCCATCTGTGTTTCCAATGGTAATATAAAATTATCTCCATGTGTGTGTTACAATATCTCTGTGTGTTACAAATGATCATGTGAAGTTATCTTCATATGTGTCACAAATGATAACGTGAAGTTATCTGTGTGTGTGTTAACAAATAATAACATAAAATTATATCCATATGTGTCACAAATGATAACATGAAGTTATCTCCATGTGTGTTAACAAATGATAACATGAAGTTATCCCTGTGTGTGTTAACAAATGATAACATGAAGTTATCTCCATGTGTGTGTTACAAATGATAACATGAAGTTATCTCCATGTGTGTCACAAATGATAACGTGAAGTTATCTATGTGTGTATTACAAATGATACACAAGATATTCATCCGTCTGCTGTGTCCATGATGCCAGCATCAGCAGGCCACCATCAGGATTTTCCACTGAACGGAAATGTGCAGCAGACGCGACCTTCAGTCCTCAGTGTGGGTCTCAGAGCTGCAGGACGTAGCGCTCATCAGTTCCGTGTGTTCATGGTCGCCGTGACAGTATTAATTAATTAATTCAATTCAAATGTCTTTGTCTTTGAGTCGTCGTCAGGTCTGGTGACTGCCGTACAGCGGTGTGGGTGGTGTGTATATAGCCATTGCTGTTGTTGGTTTTTTTTATGGTGCTAAAACTTGTTCCCAAACTCAGGTGATTAATTTTACTTTCTGTATGTGTGTGTATGTGTGTGCATGCGTGCGTGCATGTAGTTAAAAAAGTTAAAGTCTGTCCCGAGCCATAAGGCTCATCAGGCCGGTGCTTATCCCGGTTTCTGTGGCGTTAAGCGACTGAGAGTCATAGACTCCCCCCTGGATAGGACGCCAGTCTATCGCAGGGTTAACCCCCAACACAAGGTTGGTACCCCTTTTACACCTGGGTGGGGTGAGAAAATAGCCGTAAAGTGCCTTTTCCAAGGGCACAACGCCATAGCGGAATAGCTGGGATCGAACCCGCAACCTTTAGATTACGAGTACAACGCCCTAACCACTAGGCCACAGCGGCGGCTAAGTGCATGTAGTATTTCCCCGATATTATCACAGGAACAATGTCAACTTTCCAGTTATCAGCTTCATGGTTCCTTCCAATATTAACTTACTGCCAACTTTTTCTGTCTCTGTCTGTCTCTTTGTCTCTCTCTCTCTGAAATAAAGTGCTTCTTTGGCCACGTTTAGAGACTGTAAATATGATATATTGGTGCATGTGTACTTGGCTGTTACATTTTCCTCCCCCCCACTGCACTTTCTCTGTTTTTCACCTGTTCTTCATGAACTTGAGGCCTTATGGAGGAAGGTAGATTGAGCATTTAAAAAAAAAGAATTTAAAGAGGAAGGTAGAGTGTTCCCCTCTGTGCCAGTTGGAAATACGGAGTGAAATTGCACGTGCATAAGAAGCAAGGTCACAGGTAAATGCAGGTAGACCTAGGGTTTATCGGCCACCATGTTCTGTGTCTTTATCTGTGTGAGTCTAACGTCCTGTTGTTTTTGTTGGTCTCTACAGAATTCAGTGAAAATAACCTTTGCCCACAGGATAGAGAATACTGCCATAAGAAAATGAAAGCAATATTTCTGTGATGCGTTTGAGTGGATATAGTAGTGTGTGTGTGCAGGTAGGAATGTGTGCATGCATATGTGTGTGTGCTACAGGCACCTGCGTGTATCGTGAATTTGGTGACATGGGTGTGTTGATCTATTTTTACAGATGTCTACTCACTCAGATAGAGTGAATTTTCCACATAACAAGGTCAGACACTGCAGGTAGCGTAGGAAAAACAAACAGGTAACCCCCCCCCCCACCTATATAGTTGATCACAACACCTTTACCTGATCATGGATCACTCCCCTCAACTCCATGTCTCCCTGACCAACAGTTTCTTAGTGTGACATTCCTCGAAAGTTGGACCATGTTTTTTACCTTTAAACTCCAGAGACAGCACAGTCGTACGACATAACTATTGCATAATCTTGTTTTCTTGCTCATATCACATACATGTGTGGCAACAACTATGCTGGCAGTTGAATTTTTTTTTTTTTTTCTGATATGAAGGTGGTGGTTTTATCCAGTGAAAAGAGAGAGAGTCACCAGCAAGTCTTCAACACGATCACTTTCACTGACCGCTGTTCCAGTTCAGTCTTTTGTTAGGTTTTGAACTACTTGCTGTTGCTGTATGTGTGTGTATATATATATATATATATATATATATATATATATATATATATATATATTTATATATATATATATATATATAAAATTTTAATTTAAAATTAAAAAATTTTTAAAAATTTTATACCACTTAATGTCACAGCAGATTTCTCTGCGTGAAATTATATAGTGGTGCTTTGAAAGCAGCAGGGCAGTATTTATGTTCTGTGTAGTACTGTTAGGTGAAAGAAGGTTTCAGTAATATAAACAAAAAATGTAGACTTTTAATGTAATATCACTATGTGTCATTTTTCTGCATTAGCCCCCCTATCCTCATGTCAGTCTCTCTGGTCACTATGAATTTAAAAGCAAAATCTTTTCTTTTTTTTTACCTTTAAAGGTAAATAAAAAGGCAATGACAAAATCTCTTACCTTTGATTGCAAAGCTATAACCTGTGTCAACTCTAGCTTGCTTGGGAGAGGGTTGGGGGGTGGATAATCTCTTAAGGATAAATTTTTTGAAAGAAATTTTATTTTGCTCAATTTTCTCCCAAGATGCGGAACAAAAAATACCCAGTAAAAGTGATCGATCATAAGTACTAAGACTTCATTCTTTATGACTGTTGTTTCTGTCAAGTGACCATTTCTGTGACAGAACTTCTTGAGGTCTCTCTACGGGGATATGTGTGACACAGGTCTATGACATTTATTCCTTGTGGCAGAGCAGCATAGTCTTCATTGTGCACGAAAAAAGGGTGTGTGAGTGTGTGTAGGGGGGAGAGGGGTGGTTAGTTGTTGTTTTTTTCAGTTTTTCAATGCTTGTGTGTGTGAGGTTTTTTGTATAGGCTTTCTTACTCTGTGTGTGCGTGTGTATATTTTTATTTTGTTTTTTGGTGGTTGTTTTTTTTTTAGGGGGGGTAGTTGTTTTTTTCCTGTGTTTGAGTGTGTGTATGTGAGGGCTTTTTTGTATAGGCTTTCCTATTCTGTGTGTGTGTGTGTGTGTGTGTGTGTGTGTGTGTGTGTGTGTGTGTGTGTGTGTGTGTGTGTGTGAGAGAGTGTGTGTGTGTGTGTGTGGTGTTTTGCTACCCTGTGTGGTCAAGCAGCCCCTGTGCAGCCCACAGAAACATCTAGTCCTACCTGTACATGATACTACCTGTGATCTCACTCTGTGTCTGTGTAAAGAAAAATGCACAGTGTTGGTTTTTGTGTGTGGAGAAATGTTGTTTGGCTTCATCTAGATGAAAATGTATGAAGATGTTTGATTTCTTTTTCTGTTTGATTTTATTTTTCGTTTTGTTTTCTTTTTTGGTGTAACATTCTTGTTTTCCCATTTATCATTCTTTTTTATTTATTGTTCTTTTTGGGTTTATTATCCTTTTTAGATCTATTGTTATTTTTGTATTTAATATTCTCTTTTGTTTTATTTTATTTTATTATTATTTTTTTTTAATCTTTTTTTAAAAAAATCTAGTATTCCTTTTTTATTTATCAGTATTTTTGATTTATCATTATTTCCCCATCTTTGTTGCAATATGTTTTGTTCAGTTTGGAATGAAATGGCTTGGTTTCTGTTGGGTTTTTTTTTTTTTTTTTTTTTTTTAATGTTTGCAGATTTTATTTTTGGGGGGATGAATGAAATGTCTGTTTTGATATATTCCTCTGGGTGTGAATGAATTCAGCCCAGATTGGAATCATGTTACCTTTGTACCAGTTTGTATGGACCAAAGTCTTGACCAATTTTTTTTTTTAACAAATCAATGAAATCCTTTCCTTTTTATTTATGAAAGGGAAAATGAATTCTGTCTCTACAAAGAGGTTTCTTTTTTCAATCATGTTATTTGTTTTCTTGAAAAGATCTGACATGTTGTGTGAATGCATGGGCTTTGAGATTACCTGATGCTCATGGAGGCATAAATTGTTGTTTTAAAAAAAAAAAAAAAAGATCGCCAAAGTCCATTTGTATCTTTTTCAAAGATGATTATGACAACTATCCATTGACCATATGTAATTAATTACCTTAAAGATGAGTTCAACATTGAAATGTTTACATATGTCGCAAAGATAGTTAAGTGCCTTCAGAAGAAAATGTGTGTGTATTGCATGTGAAGAAGAATATGGAAAAGATATTTCTGTCAGGCACTTAACGATTTTGTTTACTTCTTGGTTTTATTTATCTTTATACAACACTGTATTCTTCCGCTGTTCAGCGTTTTTCTATAATATTTTTTGGAACAAAATGAGAAACTTTGACAAAGATATTGGTCAACAAAGTTCTTGATGTAATAATCCGTAAATAAGGTGTAGTGATTAAAAAGGTATTGCTCTAAGTATCGACAGTTAGACACTGACTCGAGATGTTTTTATTATCAATGTCAGTGGTGATTAAAAATGTATTGCTCTAAGTATCGACAGTTAGACACTGACTCGAGATGTTTTTATTATCACTGTCATTCTAGACAAGGTCAAATGTCAAATGGATGACAAAAGATTATGTGTATAACATACATTTGAAGAAGTTTACTAGTTTTCTTTTTTTTAGTCCTTTTTGTTTAGCATTACTTAAAATTTGAATTGTTTAAAATTATTTGTCTGCTGTTTGGACATGTCTTGTATTTTGTTATGTTATGTGTTAACTTGTTTTCTTTTTAGGGGGAGGGGGATTGTCTCACTATATCAGCCTTGTATACATGTAAAAGATTTTTTATGTCATTTTGATATTATCTTTGACATCAAAGGAATTTTTATTTAAGAACTAAAAATGTTATGATATATAGAGTACTAATTCTAAACTCACTGTATTTAATGTTACAAGATAATTCTTATAATAAGGATTACCCCTTTAACTTCCTCCCCCCCAAAAAAAAAAAAAGAAAAAAGTTTTTACCCCCACCAAAGTTATAAAACTTTATTTTAATGAAACACAAGGCACAGCAGACATACAAAGTGCTTGTCAAAATGACAGCCGCTGTCATTTGCTTTCAGGCAAGTTTTTCTTGTTTCATCTTTGGCTAATGAGAAATTACTAAGTATTGCTTTAAATGCTCCCACTGACCATTGGCCAAGGTGTGTGCAACACTATTTGTGACACTCCGCCACGAAATGAGTCGCTTAGCACATAATCCACTTTTCTGCTAGGAGCCATTAAAGGCAGGTAGGGGTGAGGTTGTCTATTTTGAGATTTTGATTGATTATAAAACTATAGCACATATTCTACCTTGTAGTGAAATATCAAGGCATAATTCTGTTTCCTTTTGTCTTTAAATATGCTTTGAAAGTAGTGAAGCCCTCATTCTGACCAACTACTAGCTAGTAGATGATTAACTTGTCAGTTTCTCATTTTGACATTTCCTGCAGTCTGTCATTTCAATTTATAATAGCTTTTGATAGAATTGTTTGATTTTCAGTCCATTTTTTGTATTGTATAGCCATGTCATTACAAATTGATAATCTGTCAATAACTAAAAATTGACCTCTGGTGCAATGCGACTCCTTATGTGGTGGAGCGTCACATTTGTTACTGGTGAAGAAAAAAAAACCTGCAGAAAATGGCACCAACTTTTTATCCTCATTTTCTCAAGTAAAACTTGCATTTCATTCGGAAGTTGCAACCCAGTGTACAGAATACATGCTGGGGGGGTTTCTGGGTTTTTTGTTGTTGGTTTTTACTTGCTACATAATGTGGTTACTTTTTTTATTTTTAAAGAAAATGTCTTTGTTGAGCCTATATCTCATATCTAGCAAACAAGCAAATGACATGGGGGGGGGGGGGGGGGGGGGGGGGGGGGGGTATTTTCAACCGTCCTGATAACGTGGTCACTAAAAGCAAACTGTGAAGTAGGACAAATGTTTAAAAAGCTTGTAGCAATGTTGTTGAAAGGAGAGTGCTTTGCATGAATGCAGTTTGAAGGGAAGTAAGGATTGGCAAAGTGAAATGTGGACACGTATATAAAATGAGGAGAAGAAGAGTGGAATCTCTCCACAAGTTTGAATGATGATTGTAGCAGCTTTGCTTCTGTAGACATTGCTCAGTCCCCATGACTTTTTTTCTCTGTGTAAATATGTATAAAGTGTGTAAAAAAACAAACAAACATGTAAAGCAAAACTGTGTTCAAAGAGCATTGTGGAACAAAAAGAAACAGACTTGTAAATATCAAATTTTGTGAATATAATTTGATATTCTTCACTTTTTTTTTCCCGTTTGTTAGGAACCGATATTCCTTTTAAAAAAAACAACAAAAAACCCGGATATTTTATGTTTTGGAAGTACAACTTTTGCACCGTTGCCAAATCTGTGTTATAAAAAAGAGGGCAGTTTTAATACAACTGTTTGTTGCTGGGGGGTTTTTTGTTTTTTTTTTCTTTTTAATGGATGAACATGCATGCAAATGATTTCCAAAATACAGATCAGAATGTTTCATTGTGATTGAATTAATGGTTGTCTTTCAGTCAGTGCCTTTTTCATCCCTGTTCTTGCATTCAGCATGGATAAATGGCCTTCTTCTTTTACAGTGAGTCAGGAAGATAGGTCTGTCCTTTTTGTTTAACTGTAGCAACAATAAGAGTTGAATTTTTTCAGTGTCAGTTTGTGATGGCAGTTTTTCAACAGTTGTCAACTGGGTCAGATCAGTGGGAAGGAAAAGAACCAGTTGTTGTTGTAGTTCAATTTAAAGTCTATTCACACTTGGTGATATTAGACTAAAGAAAGAAAGAAAAAACCTACATAAAGTATTTACAGAAGATTTGGAAATAACCAGTGACTTTGCTCAAGTAAGGAAAAAAAAACGATCACCAAATCACCTTTTTTGAGCCAACTCCAATCCCCTTCACATCTTTCACTAAAATCATGTCCAGACATTATCCCCATGGAGGGATTTGGGCAAGTCTCCTGCACAAAATGTCACCATTGATGATCTTCAAGTTAGGACAGAAAGAGAATTTTCCCTGTCGCTGTTTCTGTCATCTCTCTCTCTCTCTCTTAAGAGAAGATGGAGGGAGGGATGGGTTGACAGCTGTTGAGAAATTTGGCTCCACGTTCTGCCGTCCATAGTCCTTCTTTTGTGTAGTACAGTTGAGAGAGGAAAAGTTCTATTTCCGTAAAAAAAAAAAGGTATCCTCTTCGCATGCATTGAAATGGTAACACAACTTATGAATTTGTGTCCAAACCTTTCAATTTGATGTTGTAAACTTCATTGTTGATTCTAGGGAAAAAAAGCGGGGAAGAGGGGGCACAAGGGTGCCTTGATAAAAAAAACACGAGGGGGGACATTGCCCCCCCCCCCCCCTTCCTTTCCTTTTTGGAGTGCACAGGACAACATCCCTACCTTCACCTGTTAAAACATGCATATAAATCAAAATATTGCCTTGATGGGTGCAGTCAGTTGCTTTGACCACTGTTGCCCAGAACACACTGGCTTCCATGGCCTGTCATGGCTTCTGTTCTTCCTAAACAGCCAGTTGTTGATCTCTTGTCTTCCTCCCATTGTTGTGTGCAAGCATTGATCGATACCAGTCAGGAGTCTGTGGAAGCTGGGGAGAGTTCTGAAACTGTGTGGTGTGACATGGAATGATGTTTTGGTCGTTGCATGAAGCAAAGCTGCCCCTCCTGAGGAAGGAATGAAAGGAGCATGTGTTCTGTATGTCAAACTCGAGCTATACTGTCACAGTTTTAGTTTGTTTGTTCAACTTTCTGAATCACAGTGATCCCCAAAACTTGACCTCACCAGCTACTTGGTTTCTAAAAGAAGGTGTCAGAGTGGCAAGGTGAGCATGGTCAGTGGTCAGAGCTGAAGCACTTGTCCAATCAGAAACGTCCACAGAAATGGCACCTGGTTCACTGCAGGTTGTAGTTGCAATGGTACTCCCACATTTTACAGGTGTGGCTTATTTAATTTACATCTGGAGTATTAGAGAGAGCGCACCGCTTGAAATTGTGTGCAATGTGGCAAGGTGATGAAAGTCTTGGAATGCTGCATTTCCACAGCCTGAAATCAACATTGGAGTTGCACAGTTTATAATGTCTGTTTTTAACCGGTATTAGCCATGGCAAAAAAAGATGTTTGTCCAGTCTTTTATCTGTTTTAACTTGGCTTGTAAATTATGTCTGTCCTTGGTTGGTTTGAGAAGAGAGAGGGCAAGTGATTTGGAAGCAATGTGTAGTGCAACTTGCCACAGAAGGGGAATGTTAAAATGATATATTTTACTGTGTTTTTTTGCCTCGGATTCGAGGACTGGAGTGTGATATCTTGTTCATCTTTTTCTTGTTTGCCTTGGACTAGGAACACGTGTGATATTTTTCTCTCTGCCTTGAAAAAGATTTGAGCTATATTGCTGTTATTCTTCTGTGCCTTTCAATGAGAATTGTAGCAATACAAACTTTTGCCCACCAGGTAGAAAAGATATGGATATTTGTTAATTTTTTTTCTCCTTAAAGATGAAATATGAGTTAGTAAAATGGGATGGGATGTATACATGTGTAAATCACTTTGTGGGATTTTCTGTCCAAATAATAGCAAACTACCACACACGTGTGCAAAGATGCTGTAGTCATCTACAGAGTATTTTAGGTCTGATTTTGAGCTGATCATATAAGCAAGCACTAGTACATAGGTGGAATTTTCATTCCTAATGGGTTGAATTCAACTGGGCCCCTGTCTCTAAGATAAATATACTTCTGTCGTGCCTTTTAGCTGGAGCTGGGAATCTTCAGCTTCCTCTCTCTTTCCCTCTATCTCTGTGTCTCCGTCCCCTGAACTGATCTCAGTGTGGTGTCTGGTTGCCTGTAGGGTTCCCCTTGTTTCATTGTTTTCTCATTGTGCTGACTTCTTGGTACACTCAGGCCCTGAATCTGCCTGCTGTTCAGCAGAAAACTGCTCTGTGAAAGCGATAGTTGTAAGATCATGTCATTGGAAGCATCCGTATTTGATAGTTGTAAGATCATGTCATAGGAAGCATCTGTATTTGATAGTTGTAAGATCATGTCATGGGAAGCATCCGTCTTTGATAGTTGTAAGATAATGTCATGGGAAGCATCCGTATTTGATAGTTGTAAGATCATGTCATGGGAAGCATCCGTATTTGATAGTTGTAAGATCATGTCATGGGAAGCATCCATATTTGATAGTTGTAAACCCGGTTTACTGGGCTGTGGGAATGAAGGGCGTTTGTTAGTGGAGACTGGTATACCGGGCGCTGGGATGGTAAGGAAGGAGGCTGCAGAACGGAAAACCAGGCTATGGGATTGAAAGAATACTTGCTGGGGACAGCAGTCAGAACCATTGGGAACATCTTGGACACCACAGCAGGGGTCAAACCAGCATCCCTGTAGTAAAGTCAGGCCACAGAGCCCTGTCACCACAGAGGGGATTGAACCAGCATCCTTGTAGTCTATACTGTCTGGCCACTGTGCTCCGACTTCTAGGCCATGTTCCACCTGTGTTGCCCATGTACAATGCATTCAGCCAGGGATTATTAGTGTAAGGAAGTTTTTGTCATGTTTGAATAATTTTCGTTGATTGTAATTGGTGAAGTACAAGCCACTCCTTAGTACAAGTTACACCGAGATCGTTTGTGCCATGAAGCTAAAACAGTATAGTATTAACAGGTGATTTTTTTTTTTTTTTTCAAATGCCTGCTTTTTGTAGATAAATGATTCCAAGATTTTGAAACATTGATTTTGCTTTCCTCTTACACACAAGTTTAGCATGAAATTAGTTATGGTCAGTTCCAAGAAAACACAACCAGGTTGTGGCGTGTAATCCTTAAATTCCAGTATGATAGTACAATAATTCTAGGGTTTTCTTCAGCTTTCATGTATATTTTCTTTAAAACCCTTTCAGTATGGTAAGCCTGTTTTCTGGCTCAGCTTTCTGCTACCCTTCAGTCCTGTAAAGAGGGAAACAGGCGTAACCAAATTTTCCTTCAATTCTTGGGTTTCTGAGGTGCAGAAGAGTGCAAAACGGGTACCTAGGTAAATTTTACACACACATACGTAGCTTTATAAGCATTCTCATGGCAAAGGAGAAGCAGTGTTTTCCGTATCAAAACTAGTAAATTTTACACACATATACGTAGCTGTATAAGCTTTCTCATGGCAAAGGAGAAGTAATGTTTTCCGTATCAAAACTATTTTCCAGAGTCCATTGATGCCAGTTGGCTGCATGATGGATCACTATAAACAAACCCTCCTCTGGCACCGTTATTGCCGGAAAATCGACTGACAGGACTGAAGGGGAGAGCGCCAGGGCAGAAATTCAGGATAGGGGAAGTAATTGTCAGCAGATATTCAGTACTGTAAGGGTTAAAATATTTCATTTTACCTGTTGATGTTGTTAAATATTATATGATGACTATATTTAAATTTTGTGTTTTGCTGTCAGTGTGTGGATATATTCTAATAGTGTGGTAGGTACTTGGAGATCTTTGAGCCTCCCCCCCCCCCCCCCCTTTTCCCTTTTGGTATGGATGTAGGATTATTGATTGAGCAGAACCAGTGTTTGTCCTTAGGTATGGATGTAGGATGATTGATTGAGCAGAACCAGTGTTTGTCCTTAGGTATGGATGTAGGATGATTGATTGAGCAGAACCAGTGTTTGTCCTTAGGTATGGATGTAGGATTATTGATCGAGCAGAATCAGTGTTTGCCCTTGGGTATGGATGTAGTAGAATTATTGATCGAGCAGAACCAGTTTTCTGCCTGGATTCATCCTGTGGAATCCTGTTTTGGTTCCAAGGTCTGTACTTTTTTCCTTTTACATGGTTTTCCTTTTTTAAAAAAAATTGTCTTGTGGTTTTTCCTGTCATGATTTTTGTTCCCCAGACAAGTGTGCAATGGTGTAGAAAGCCATAATTGAATGTAGGTCATAATTGTTTTCATTCTGTTGTGGTGACCAGATTTTTTTTTTTTGATGGCTGCCATGTTGAGATTATCTAAACAGTTGTGTTCATGTCAATGCGGATAAGTATTCATTTCACACTGATGTTTTTTTGTTCATGTCCATGGTGATATGTATAAATACTGTTCACATGTGCATGTACCCTTTCCAGCCTTCCAACAAAATGTCAGACACTATTTGACTTCAACTTGTGTTTTTATTGTCATGTGTGCTCACTTTAGTAATCCACTTCACTGTAGCATTGTTGCTACAAATGTATGC
Source organism: Stramonita haemastoma (assembly GCA_030674155.1). NCBI lineage: Eukaryota > Metazoa > Mollusca > Gastropoda > Neogastropoda > Muricidae > Stramonita > Stramonita haemastoma. The sequence goes on along the minus strand of CM060335.1, from coordinate 16,313,561 downwards.
CAACAGTGGGAACAGTGCTGAGCCCAGGTAAAAGCTACTTAGCCTAGGTTAAAGCATACATTTGTGAAATTGTGCAAAACTTAGCTAAGTCAATTTTATAAATGTCTGCTAAGTTTAGCTGTTACCAGTAGCCCCCTCCCACCCCTCCTGATCAACATTGCCTGTAGTCAGCTTGGCTCTGATCACTTTGGCAATGTTAAGTTTACCCCTCCCTCCCCCATGGTTGTGTTCTTTATATAGGCAGCACATTTCAACATCTGACAACTACTCACTGCACTTTTCTACCAATGAAAATACACCAACCAAAAGCAAGAACACTCCAATCACAATCCAGCTTTCAGTTCATGAAAGCCAATTGTGATTGGTCTGTGTCTGCATTTGGTAGGTGTATTTTCATTGGTAGAAAAGTGCGGTGAGTAGTTGTCAGGTGCACAATTGTGCTGCCTATATAAAGAACACAACCACGGGGGAGGGTGGGGTAAACTAAACATTGCCAAAGTGATCAGAGCCAAGCTGACTACAGGCAATGTTGATCAGGAGGGGTGGGAGGGGGCTACTGGTAACAGCTAAACTTGGCAAAACATTTTAACAATTGACTTTCGCACAATTTTACAAATGTACTTGGCAAACATTTTAAAAACTGACTTAGATAAGTTTTACACAATTTTACAAATGTATGCCAAGTTTTGTCAAAGCATAATGGTAGGAAGCTTATACATGTATACATTCAAAACTTACATTTTTTCACAACCTTTTTAAGTCGCATGCATGGAAAATCACCCAAGTGCTGATGAAACCTCGACAGTGAAATGGGAATTCTTCCACATAACTCCTAGACCTATCCAACCTGGTCATACCCTGGCACATTTTGTCTCGCTCCCAGTCTGTAGGGAGCCAAACTGGGGCTGTCAAAATGTCACCATTCTACCAAGGCCTTTCACTTCGGACGAGATGTAAAAAGAGACCCTTTGAGACACTAGATGAGGGTTTTGGGGAGAGAATCCCTTCTGTAGTCTGTGGGCTTTCTCTTTGCACTGGGTTAATTTTACGCAATTGACTTTTTTTTTTTTTTTTTTTTTTTTTAAAAAACAAACCCCAGATACTCCAATAGCAAGAGTCTGGGAGCTAGACTTTTTAACAAATTGCCATTTTATGTCAGCTGATGATAACACCAACAAAAATAATCAAAAATGTCCCAAGTAGAAACCTGAACCACATGCAAATCAATTCAAGAAAAAGACACTTTCATGCTTACATACACCATACATGGAATCACTTCCCTGAGAATCAAAATCCCTGAGTATTGTACAACATGATGTAAAAACAAATTCATGAAAAAAAGAACACGCGTGTGGGTAAAAAGTTTCCACCAACAAGAGCACCCGCAATTTACCTGAGAACTACAACAGTCATCACACTGACTGTGCTGTAGGCAGCCACTACTTCACTTTCACTTCATTTTCACTTCAGATACTGCATACTAGCACTGCCTCTGACCAACACAACAATCTCATGCTTTACATTCCGTAGGAATTTAGTCAGAATTCATGATACATGGATTTCATACAGCCATTAATCGATCTTCTGAAAAAGAGCGAAACTTCTTGCACTTCATGTACAGTGTAAATTAGGATATTCTGGAGACTGTTCTTAACACAATCTTCAGGATTTCAACAATGGCAGGCACCCAAAGGCAGCTCTAAACTGACAAAATCATCTCTCCCTCTTTATATATATATATATATAAACTACTGCACTTTGATAAATGGGTTGCGAGCCTAAACCTTGCTTTTTGCCAAGAAAACTTATACAGCAATACCTTATTCAACCGCACTCATTAGCATATCTGACATTTTCAAACGACTGATGATGTCCCTTAACCCTTATACCCCTGGGGTCACACAGTTTATTCACTGTGAAACTTGTGTCAAAGGGAAGTAATTTTTACAACTTTCAATAGTCAATACACAAAAAACTGAGGGAGCTAATGGGCGCTACAGGGTTACGTTATAAAGGGGCGCTAATGGGTGCAGCAGGGGGATACGGGTTAAGTCAGAAGCACACTGCTTCCCTACAAAACACCCTTTCTCTCAACAAAGATGCTGCCATCAAATCTTCCCACACTATACTACCCCTATCTTCTGCCTCGTGAACAGAAATGCTGCCATGATGGCACAGCCAAGGCATGTGCTGTGCTGTGCTGTGCTGCCTGCCACACGCAGAGACTGCCTGCAGCTAAACTGTTCAATCCACAACCTACTGCTGCTGTCGACATGCAGCTCATGTCTGACTGATCATAACTCTTGTCAGATCTTTTTTTTTTTTACAATAAAGGTAACGCGGCTTGTAATGTATATGGCAGTGAGCACCATAACCCAGAAAATACAGCACTAAACGGACATATATTCAGATCGGCTCCATGGCTTCAACAAGCAGGTTTACATCATCACTTTACAGGTTAACAGATTCGGTACTGTACAGGATGTCACACCTTTTACATATCTTTTGATAATAATAATTCATGGAATTTATATTGCACAAAAACAAATCAAAGCGCTTGCATTCGACCTACCCAACACACAAGCAACCAATGACAATAGTTTTAACAAATTTGAATGTACACGCACACACACACACTGTACACAACACCGAAGCAAGGGGAACCAAACACTACAATGTAATTTTATCCAAAATGAGGATAGGTCACTGGTCTACATGGGTGACCGTTCGCATTTCTTGGCTTCAGTACAGTTCCCCAGTTCACCCAGCTGTAAATGGGTACCTGCCCTATTTAGGATCAGGGAAGTTAAAGTAGCGAGGGAGAAGAGACGGCCTGTACATGCTAACCGCTGGAGAAGCTGAGGTCTCTGATGCCTCGCTCCTCTATGACCACATAGTCATTCGGATGAGACTATAAACCGAGGCCCCGTGTACGAACGCACGCAGAACATCTTGCGCACACGTTAAAACCCAGTTCCGCCTTTCGGAAGAGCAGGCCATCGTGTGCCGGTAGGAGCGGATGACAAAATTATATATAAAAAAACAGCATGCAAACAGGTGTCATGTTTAGACACCATCCCTGAGGGGGGGAAAAAAAAAAAAGGGTAGGCGATGCACTTGTGGCGACGCGCTCTCCCTGGGGAGGCGAGAGCGGCCCGAACTTCATGCAGAGAAATTTGCTGTGACATGAATTGGTATAAAAATAAAAGAAAAAATAGTTTATGGGACAGTTGTACCTATTTTGTTTATGGGCCCATGCAAACGGTCACACATCCATTTGACTTGATGCTGCTGAACCTTTGCTAAAGATCCTATACCTGTTGTACAGGAGACCAGGTTAACACCAAAGTCCCCTCCACCCCACCACACACACAAAAAAAAACCTAGTTCTACAAGAGAGCATATAATTTTCTTTGGAAAAATCACAGTCTAGTTTCTTCACATAATTATGCTTTCAAGCCAGACTGAAAAACACTACAGACAACATCACAATAGTGATTCAAGTATCAATAACCTGCAATGCCTCTGGACAATTTTAAAAAAAAATCTACAAAATTATAAAATTTTAAAAAAAAGAACTCACAAGTAAGTGGCACACCAATGAGTTGACAAAGCAAATGGTGAGGCCTGCCATTTAAAAGGACTGGCCAGCATGAGGGCTACTGACTGACTGACCACCCAAGTCTATTGCACAGGTCTCTGGAGTAAGGGAAGAATCTGTCTATCACACACATGAATTCCCCACTTCATGAGGCCTTCTCTTTGGAATAGAGACAGTTGGTCCATGGGCACAAGTAGATAATTCACAACTGCAATCATAATACATAACATATATACACACATACATATATACACAACTTTTAACACTATTAGTAGGCATTCATCCATCAGTCTCCAAAGACTTGGAGTTGCGCTCTACGCTCTGGAGCACAAAGCTTGGGTAAGTAAGTATGGAGGGCAAGCTGTTACCCATGCAGCACACCCCTCCTCTTCCACGTTGCTGGAATGGTCCTTTGTAACAGTAACTGTGGGAGGGATACCATCTTCCGTGGTTTTAACGTCAAGATGAATATCCCCCCCTCTTTCCCCTTCATGATGGATAGCCATGACCTTAGTGGGTGGAATGCACAGTGCCTGGTCAGTCTTCTCCTGTGCTTGTCACTCTGCAGGAGGTCTCCCCTTCCTTCAGCCTATATATAATATATTCCTACTTCAGGGAAACTCGTCAAAGTTTTTAAAGGAAAAGTTTTTCAGATTTGAACACACAAAAAAAGACAGGAGTGAGTATGGGTTGGGTAGGCAACAGTAAGCAAAACACAAAGAAAGACAAAAGAGAGACACACACACACACACACAGACAAAGAGTGGGGGGGGGCGGGGTGGGAGGGAGGAGACAGAGATGTAAGAATAAAGAAACAAGGGGAAAAGGGAGCGATAAAAAAGGGGGAAAATTTCTAGCCCAGAATTTCCGGAGGGTGGGGATGCTAGCTATTCATATTGAAGGGGCTCCAAGCATTCCTGCACAGGGATGGGGGGTGTTGATGAAATCACCTCACTTTTTTCCTGCAGAAGTGATGGTGGAAGAGTCTTCTGCTGGTGCTGCTGGTGTCACTGTGGTGGGTGTGCTACTGTGACTGCGTCCTCCTCGAGTTTTCCTCCACAGCTGTTCGGTGATGCTGAGCAACAGTGAGCCTGTCAACATTGAGAATGGTAATCTGCTGTGCCAATAACATCTGTCTATTAGTGCAAACAATGAACATGCATGTGTAAAACAGCTACATACTGTAGTCATTAAATATACATAATAAATATCTGCTGTAAAACAATAAAAGTGCATGTGTAAAACTACTGTAAACAATACAGGTGTATAAATACCATCAACAATAAACAGTCTATGTGTAAAACAACTTACCTACTGTAGACATTAAATGATACAGGTGTAAATATCTACTGTAAACAATAATCAGTGCATGTGTAAAACTAGTCTCGTGCAAACAATAAACAGTGCACATGTAAAATAACTACCTACTGTAGACATTAAATACAGGTGTAAATATCTACAATAAACAGTGCATGTGCAAAACTACTGTCTAGTGCAAACAATAAACAATGCATATGAAAACAACTCTATGTAAACATAAACACTACAGTGTAAACATACTACTGTAACAATAAACAAGTACAATGTAAAACTACTAGTCAACAATAAACATGCATGTGTAAAATAACTACTACTGTAGACATTAAACAATACAGATGTAAATATCTACTGTCAACAATAAACAGTGCATGTGTAAAAACAACTACCTACTGTAAACTTTAAACAATACAGGTGTAAATATCTACTGTAAACGATAAACAGTGCATGTGTGAAACTTATTATCTACTGTACTCTCTCTCTCCTCACAGTACATGTGTATAACAGTATCTCACCACTGTTCTCCCTCCCTCTGTTTTATTCATGCTTTTTTTTTTTTCCTACTTAAACATCCTTGCACTTTAATCTTTCCTCTTTCTTATAGACTGACCAGCAATCAGAACTGTGCTTGATGTCCCTAACATGTCTGATGTCCTACTAACCCTTGTCTAAGATATACCCCTAACCATGCCTGATGTCCACTGAACCAAATTCTGATGTCCCTAACTATGTCTCCTGGTGTCCCTCACACAAACAACATCCTAAAGAGAAGCCACCTATCCTCATGCCTGATGTCCCTACAGCTATGCCTAGCAGATGTTCCCTAAACCATGTCCACTGGATGTCCCCCTACCATGCCTGAGCACCCTACCACACATTGAAGCCTGATGTTCCTCTCTGCCATGCCTGATGTCCCTAACATTAATCTTGATGTCCCTACATGCCTGATTGCTCCCTAACATGCCTGATCCCTAAACGATGCCTGTGTCCCTTCAGACAGGCAGTACTCACCACACATACTCCTATGGAAGCCTATGTCCTATTGCCCCCTAACATGCCTGATGCCCTAACTGTTAGACCAGATAGTCCCCTTAAACATGGCCTGATGTCCCTTAACTCTGATGGCCTGATGTCCCTACATTGCTGATGTCCCTAACATGCCTGTGTCCCTAAGCATGCCTGATGCCTGATGTCCCTATACATGCCTTGTGTGTCCCTAACAGCTGTGTCCTAAATGCTGATGTCCCTTTAAGCATGCTCATAGCCTTGATGTCCTTAACTTGCCTGTGTCCCTAACTGGTGTCCTAATGTCCCTAGACATGCCTGATGTCCCTAACTGTGCCTGTGTCCTTAACATGCCTGATGTCCCTAACATGCCTGATGTCCTACACCATACAGATCTTTGGGAAGAAAATTCAAGGACTTTTCAAGGACTTTCAAGGACCTCACACTCTAATTTTCAAGGACTCCATAGACAAATAGTGCTTGCATTTTAACAATGTCTACACACTTTACAGCTGAAAAGAAAAATATCTATAGTCCATTTGGTGCAAATTTTCTTCATAACAAGAATCAATATTTCTATGCAGTTAACTGGGCTAAATCAAAAACAATCGTTGGCCTAAAAGTGTGCACTTAGCATAAAACAATTTCAATCTAAGTGAATCGAACCAATCTGTTTAATTCAAAATTTTTTCTTGCTCGACTTCCAAAGTCTAAATATGTGTAAAGCTCCCTGTGAGTTACTTTACCAGGAGACTAATAGTTTACAATAGTAAACATTCATCTTCCTGGATAACAGGTTGGAAGGGAGGGGGGAGGGGCTGGATAGGGGGAATAGCTGATGGTATTGCTGTGGACAGATTTTCACATCACAACACATTAGACATGGGTGAAAGTGAAAAAATCTCTCAATCCTGAAACCCAATTTTTTTTTGTCCTCTGGACATTCCAAATCCTGAAGAAAAAAAATCAATCCTGAAGCAATTTAAGTATAATTCCACCCTTACAAAAACTGTATGCACATCCCCCGTGTGTGTGTCTGATGCCCCATCAAGTTCCAGTGTTGCAGGGATAGGAATTGACAGACTCCAAAAAATTGTGAAAGGCGGAGGAGGGGGGGGGTCCAGGGGCATTGTCCCCTGGCCAGGTGAAGGGGCAGAGCCCCTTGCAGGGGTCAGGGGGCAACGCCCCCTGAAGCTGAAGGTTTTTCAACAATTCTAGCCTGTTTAACGGCCTCTCCTTGAACTAATTTCAGTTCTTGATACTAAGCAATTTCTGCCCTGAAATAAGCTCTCCAAGTATGACTTTTTCTGCCATTTCTTCAATCTAAAGGAGGTTCTATTCCCAAGTAATCACATAGCAAAAATGAGTATATTTCTAGACAAATGTGCACTAATGCAGATAGAGGAAGAAAGAGAAAGAAAGGACAGACACACATAGACAGAGAAACAGAGAGAGAGAAGGGGGGGGAGAGAGGTGTGTGTGTCTGTGTGTGTGTAAGAGACAGGGAGAAGTGGAGAAAATGAGAGGAGACAGGGAAGGGGAGAGGAGGTTGTGTGTGTGTGTGTGTGTGTGTGTGTGTGTGTGGTGTGTGTGTGGTGTGTGTGTGTGTGTGTGTGGTGTGTGTGTGTGTGTGTGCGTCGCGCGCTGTGTAAGTCAGTATTTACTTGTCCGATGTGTGTGTGTGTGTGTGTGTTGTGATGGTGAGGTGAGTGAGAGATGAGTATGAGTGAGTGAGGTGAGAGTGAGATGAGAGAGAGGAGGGCGGTGGCGAGGAGAGAGAGAGAGAGAGAGAGATGAAGAAGAGAGGGTGAGGAGGACTATAGAGAGAGGGGGGGGGGGGGAACTCTCCATGAAAAAGGGGAGGCCGGTGGCCTGCTGACTGTTGTTTTTAATTTAATATAACCATTGCTCTCTGACCCCATGTGGAACAGCCAGTGAAAGCCCCCCCTCCCTTTCTGCCTTATATTAGAGCTACTAGTCCATCCCTGTCATGAAACTTGACACCCATTGTTGGTACACATGGTCTTTCAACAGAAAAAGTTGTCTTGTTAGGCCTACCTAGGCTTGAATTGCCTTGTGACATAAAGCAGAGAAGGGGAGTAATTACTAACCGGCATGGAAGAGTTAGTTCCCTTGATCTGCTTTTGTAGATTTCTTTTTCTCCTATTTTTTTCTTCTTCTCTTTTTTTACTTTTATAAAAATTCCACGAATTTACAGTCAGTACCATACCTGATCTTACCATGCCAATCTCTCTCGCTTTCTCTTTATCCTTCTTTTTTTTGGGGGTAACAGTAAAATTCAAGGACTTTTTAAGCACCTGGAGGCATATGCCTGATTTTCAAGGACTTTCAAGGCCGTAAAACCCTTCCCTAACACGCCTGATGTCCCTAACACGCCTGATGTCCCTACAGACAGGCAGTACTCACCACATACTCCAAAGAAGCCATGCCTCATGTAGAACATGTTGCCACTGCTCCAGTTGGGGCTGTGTTGGGTGGCGAAGAGGATGTAAGCAATCAACCCCAAGGTCAGCGTGGACAGCAACAGACTACTGATCCCTGCAAACACCAGCACCCACATCAACAAAAAAATCGAACTGAATGTCAAAGTCATTTGGACGAGACTATAATCCGAGACTATAATCTGAGTCCGAGGCCCCTGTGCACGCAGAACATCTTGCACACACATGAAAACCCTGTTCCACCTTTTGAAAGAGCAGGCAGAACATCTTGCACACACATGAAAACCCTGTTCCACCTTTTGAAAGAGCAGGCATTTATGTATATATATTTAAAAAAAAAATTTTTTTTTTTAAATGGGTCGGCCCTGCACTTGTGGCCACGCACTCACCCTGGGAAGAGCAGCCCAAATTTCACACAGAGAAATCTGCTGTGACATAAAGTGGTATAAAAAAAACCCACCAAAAAAATGTTGCCAGTCAGTCAGTCATTTGGAAGGAAGAGGGAATGTTGACCCACAAATCTGCCATGTACACAGCTAGGCTAGCAGTGTGAAGTGTACCCCTTACAGTCATGGCACACTCCTGCACATCATCATAATGAGAAGGTCCGATGCTTTTTAGAAATGTGAATATCTGCAAAATTACACTCTCTCCTCTCTCCCTCTGTCTACTCTCCAGTCAAGTTGTATTCCTACAATAATTTTTTGCTTTCTTTTTCTTTGAAAAAATGTTGGTTTTTTGTTGTTTTGGATGTATGCTGGGTGTGTTCTTGTTTCCATTACCCAATGAATGCTGTCATAAATTGCAGGATCTGTAATGTGCATATTTCATCTTCTGCATGTGTATATATATATAATATATACATGAAAGAAATTAAGGCACTGGCAGGTCTACATTTGAAGTTGACCTGGGAGATGGAATCAAAATCCCCACCCTTCATTCACCAGATGCCGCAAAGATTCAAACTCATGACTTCATAAACCCATGGGATAGAAGTCAGATGTCTAAACCACTCTGTGACAGCGTTCGTCAATCTTTTGTTTGTTTTGAAGATAGAAAGAAAGAAATGAAACAGAAAATTAGCAAATTAATAATAAATCTCATCTTTTTCTCCCTATGACTACCTGACAGGGCTGTAGTACTCCATGCTTTTACTCAAGGCTTCCTTTCCTATGTTCTGGCATCACCTGCAGTGTTGGTCAGGTCATTTGAACTACACACTCAAAAGTCTACCTGTAGATTGGGTGGGTGAAGCTTCACTGTGGTCCCACTCTTCCCAATGAGCACATAGCACACTCACTCTGGGTAGGAGCCGGCCTTAGTCCCCAAATCCCTATGACTCATGGGATTTGAACTCCTGACCATCAAGCCGGCAACCCTACGCACTAACCACTGTGCCATGGTGGTTAGCCCCTAAGGGCAGATTTACTAATGGCGTCAAATCAATCATAACGTAGCCTCACCAATGAAAACACATCACTAGTTATCTCGTAAAGAATTGGATCATTACAGAGCAAAACAAGATTTAAACACAGGAAACCACAATGTCAAGTACTGTCCTGAGCAGAACTGAATCCTCATAAAAAAAATACCCAAACTCTCTAAAGGTTAAGTGATTGGAGAATATGGTCACAGGAAAAGTGGCAATGCCAGGTGTTTACTTACCTGGGCTGCTAGCTCTGTCATCTTGCTGCTCAGCAGGTGTCTGGTTCACTGCACGGCCACGGTCCTCTGAAAAAGTATTGCTACTCATTAACAGGGAGTTTTCTTTTTTTTTTTTCACCCTATAACACTTCAAGCCTGAAAAATGCTACAGGTTCACACAGGGAATACAAATTTTTAAAAGACACAATTTTAACTTACCCTCTCCAAAAATGACAGCAAAATTGACAAAAAACCCCTCATGTACACATACACACACATGCATGCAAACACTCCCATACATTCCCAGCAAAAGACAAGAGGGTGTACAGTGCACTGAATTATAGTTTGCCTGTGGAGAGGAGATGGGCGCCGCCCTCAATATGCTGGCCCCTACTGAAGCTGAGGTTTCTGGTGCCTCACTCCCCTACAACCCCATAGGTTATGGGACACCTTTACCATTACCTGTGGAAACAGAGCGCCCTTATCTGGAAACGTATAATTTTCTCCTCTCCTACTTCCTCTACTGTACCAAATGTTCATTTTCCTATCCCCGTGTCCCTATACCACACACACCCTTACCCATAACACCCTGGCCCTGGCCAAAGGCCCTGTCAGTTATTGATGTCAGCTAAGTGCCGAGGCCTTCTTTAAAATGTTATGTTGTAAAATGTTGTGTTGAGATTGCCTTCAGCCATGACAAGCTCTTAACATAACTTGCACTCTCCTTTAAAGGAGAAAAAAAAATCCTCTGAAGTCCATAACCTACCAAACGCTGAAAAGAATTATGGGGTCTTTCACGGGCATATTTGATCTCGTCACATGTATATATATACACACAAGGAATTAAGGCACTGGCAGGTCTGGGGGCTCATAAAAATCCCCACCCTTAATTCACCAGTCATTGCCAAGATTTGAAATTATGACTTCACGGACCCACAGATGTATAGATTGGGTTGACTGCTTTCCAGAAGAAAAGATCTAAATAGAACCCTTTAGCCAAAGTGTGCGAGTCCTCATCACTCACACTGACTGTATTGTATTACATTGTATTATATTGTATTGCTTTATACTGTTTTGTTCTGTATACAGCACTGCACTGATTATCACTTTCATACAAGGCACTTTT
>CM060335.1:16264906-16297406 GCA_030674155.1 Stramonita haemastoma | reverse complement strand
ACAAACCCCAACCCTGATTCAATAAAGAGAGAGCTATTCAGATGTTTATTTTTATTGCATAAGCTTTGGTTTGCCGTTGTGAAGGTGATGGGGAAGGGGGAGGAAATTAAAGGGAAAAAAACAAACAAACACGCCCAAATTTTAAAATCAAGATCATGCACAAAAATTTTTTTTAAATTATGAGACAAGTTTCCACGTCAAAACATGTCACAGAGAGAGAGAGAGAACTCAAACTCGAAAAATTTATTCACAGAAAGGCCATTGGCCCATACATGAAGGGGGTTGCCAAACTGCTTAGTATTTTGGTGGAATAAAAGACAACAGCAATGACAACAGCAGAATTGTATTGCAACAAAATCAGTAGCAAAAATATGACTTAAGATAATAAAGTATCTCTTATTCTAAAGGCTTTACACAAATAAAGAGTGAGGCTGCGCACAACCTCAGGCTGACTTGATGCCATGAGTAAACAGAGTCTAAATGAATAAGGCTGCTTTCTATATTTCACAGGGATGTAACTCTGCCTAACATCCTCTAGCACTGGGCAGCATAACACAAAATGCACCTCATTTTCAGGTGCTTGCTTACATAACAGGCATAGTAACCTGAGGTCATCAACATCATATCCTCTGTATCTGAATTTATGAACATTTATATCTGATACACCAAGTCTAAACTTTGACATAATTCTCTTCAAATGTATGTCCATATCAAGCTTTAAATAAGGTTTGATATCATGTGCACTTATAAATTGTCTATACATTTGATACCTTTCACTGGTTTGTATATGATCATTCCATTGCTGCCATCGGCAGTCAATCAGTCTTTGTCTGAAAGTGTTTATAAATTCTCTACAACTTCCAACACCTTGATTGAGCCAAACAAATCCAAAACCAAGTTCACATAAACAGGTGCGTATTTGTGTAGCCCAGTTGAGAGAGAGAGAGAGAGAGAGAGAGAAGAGAGAGAGAGAGAGAGAGAGAGAGAGAGAGAGAGAGAGAGAGAGAGAGAGAGAATGAACGAATTTTATTTGACAAAAGCTACAAGCCCATCAGTCAAAGGGGGTTAATAAAACATGAATAATAACTCGAAATCCAGACAAATATCAACAACTATTTTTAGTTATTACTTATAGAATCTATTTGGTTCATAGTCTGCTTGCGTTTTTCTAGAGCCTGAGTTACATATATTGCTAATATATATATATATATATATATATATATATATATTATATATAATATATATATATATATATATATATATATATATACATATATATATATTGGTATAGCTCATTTAAAGATGCGTTTGGTCCAGAACAATATTTGATATCGTTAACTAATAAGAGGCTTCGAAGCAATCTACTGAAATTTCGACTGAGATTATGTGGTCTATTGAACTGTAGACAATGGTATATTACAGAGGAGACAGACATTAATCCATGTCCAGCATGTGGAGAAGAAGAAGAAGACGAATTGCACTTTTTGTTTACATGTCAAGCTTACAAAGAAATTCGTCAAAAAGTTACTTTTTTGACAAACCCAACCAACAGGTCCACTAGTCGTGTACAAAAAGTGTTAACTTCAAATAATATGTCCGAGAGAGAGAGAGAGAGAGAGAGAAAGACTGACAAAGAGCCCCACAAGACCAACAATCAGGTGTAAGTCTTCACCTGCGCCTCTTCCTTCCTTCCTTCCTATATCCAGACCACCAGTACAGCTAGCCTACTCCTGTACCTACTATGGATAAATAGTTTCACCTGTGGCCAGGATCGCAGGCAAGTCTTCACACACAGGCCCTCACTTCATGATCTTATCATCCCAAGGAACAAAGGGGGACATAGAGTCTATTGGTCAGAGTCATGTGCTCATGATCTTCTCACCCGGGTTCAAATCTTCTTCAACAGGATTTTTCCTCTAGGGTTAACATCAGTGTCATCTCCACTCCCCGCAAAAGTCCTACGGATGAGACTATAAACCAAGGTCCCATGCGCAAACACACAGAGAACATCTTGCACACACATTAAAACCTGTTCCGCTTTTCGGAAGAGTAGGCTACTGTGTGCCGGTGGAAACGGATGACATAATTTACAAAACTGCAAACACATGGGGACTGGATGTAAAAAAGAAAAAGCACATTAGTGCTTATTCCATTCACCTCAAAATAAAAGATTAAAGAATTATATTTTTTAAAAAGGACTGAAAGGGGAAACCCCTTTAGACAGACACCTCAACCCCGTTATATTAAACTTTCTCAGTGAGGGAGGGTACCATGTGACTCTCCGACACAAAAGCTTTAACACTCTGATTTTAACCCTCTTGCATTCGGATTCTCTGAACACAAATTGGCCCTAGATTTCGCATTCCATCACTAAATCAGATCAGGCACACATTCTCGCTGGCCTTTTCCTCCTTCTAAGTACATACCAGCAGCTATAATTACTTCCAGACTATCACTACAGGCTTTGTGCATGTGGCCTGATAGAGCTTTGACATATGGTAGCGATCAGTGATGGTCACTGTGTGATGGAAAACTACTGTGTGTAAATCCTGGTTCAGGATTCGTAGGGGGGCAATTATTCAATCCCGGCAAATCCCGTTTCGGGACTAAGAGGGTTAAAAGAATAAATAATAATAATAATAATAATAAATCACTGGAATCTCAGGGTTTGCGATAACCGGTAATTGTCGGTATTTTACCGATTGTAAACAGGGAATACCGAAAATTTTCGAAGCAGCCGGTACCGCGTACCAATTCTGTTTGCCTGCGACCGATTAGATTTCCATCTCAAAAAAAAGTCTGAAGTGACATTTTCTGACAGTCTGTCATGCGCCTGTATTGTGCTTACGCACCTACCCCTTCCTACCACCCCTTCCGACGAACATCTTTGGCGCCAGCCTCATTTAACCTAGCACGCAGAACAGCAAGCTTTACTGTGAAAGAATAGAGCTTCCGCTCTTCTCGGCATGACAGTAACTTCCATTCACAATGAGTAAATGGGGCCTAGATTGATTTATTCTTTAAATCTTTTATATCGAGGATAATGGAATAAGCGCTCCTGTGCTATTTTACATCCAGTCCCCATGTGTATGCAGTTTTGTAAATGTCATCTGTTCCCACCGGCACACGATGGCCTGCTCTTACGAAAAGCAGAGGGTCTTTGACTATGAATTTGCACGTTGCTTTGAGAGAGAAGAGTCGAAAACTAAATCTAAATTGAACGAAAGATCGAGATGAGCGCTAAGCATAGAAACAAGAAAGAAGAATGTAAGTCTCATGAATGATGCCATGCAAAACAACAGACTGAAACAGACAGTGACAGTGGCGCTAGAAAAAAAATCCTATTTCCAGCGTGGCTTCCTGCCCAAGAAGTGAGTGGCAGCAGCACGGCAGTCAAAGTCTGAGAGATTTGCGTTCAATTTAGATTTAGTTTTGCTGCCGAACAATCCCCCCCTCCGCCCCACTGAATATAGTTTCGTTTTGTTCACAGTACGTACCGGATTTTATTTTCTGGGGACCGATTTTGGGGGAGTTGGTCAAGATATCTCTGAAATGGCGACTCGAAGTACCGGTTTTAAAAAATCCTAGCGCGAACCCTGGAATCTGATATACATAGACAGGGTTCATACAGATCTTTGGGAAGAAAATTCAAGGACTTTTCAAGGACTTTCAAGGACCTCACTCTCAATTTTCAAGGACTTCCATCAACAAATAGTGCTTGCATTTTAACAATGTCTACACACTTTACAGCTGAAAAGAAAACATCTATAGCCATTTGGTGCAAATTTTCTTCATAACAAGATTAAATCAAAAACAATCGTTGGCCTAAAGTGTGCACTTAGCATAAAAAATTTCATTCTAAGCATGGGTGAAAGTGACAAAATCTGTCAATCCTGAAACCCAATTTTTTTTTTGTCCTCCAGACATTCCAAATCCTGAACAAAAAATTCAATCCTGAAGCAAATTAAGTACAATTGCACCCTTATATAACTGTACACACATTCCCATGTTGTCTGTGATGCCCCATCAAGTTTCAGTGTTGCAGTGGTGGGAATTGACAGTCAAAAAACTTAGAAAGTTGGGGGGGGGGGGGGTCCGCATTGCCCCTGGCGGGGTGAAGGGGCAGAGCCCCTTGTGGGGGTCAGGGGGCTAGCCCCCTGAAGCTGAAGGTTTTTCAACAATTCTAGCCTGTTTAACGGCCTCTCCTTGAACCAATTTCAGTTCTTGATACTAAGCAATTTCTGCCCTAAAATAAGCTCTCCAAGTATGACTTTTTCTGTCATTTCCTCAATGTAAAGGAGGTTCTATACCCAAGTAATCACATAGCAAAAATGAGTATATTTCTAGACAAATGTGCACTAATGCAGATAGAGGCAGAAAGAGAAAGAAAGGACAGACACACATAGACAGAGGAAACACACAGAGAGACAGCGGGGGGGGGGGGTGAAGAGGTGTGTGTCTGTCTGTGTAAGAGACAGGGAGAGGTGGAGAAAATGAGAGACAGAGAGAGAGAAGAGTGTGTGTGTGTGTGTGTGTGTGTGTGTGTGTGTGTGTGTGTGTGTGTGTGTGTGTGTGTGTGAGTGTGTGAGTGAGTGAGTGAGTGAGTGAGTGAGTGAGTGAGTGAGTAGTGAGTAGTGAGTGAGTGAGTGAGTGAGTGTGTGTGTGTGTGTGTGTGTGTGTGTGTGTGGTGATGTGTGTGTGTGTGTGTGTGTGTGTGTGTGTGTGTGTGTGTGTGTGTGTGTGTGTGACAGACAGACTGACAGACAGACAGACAGGCAGACAGAGAGAGAGAGAGAGAGAGAGGAGCAGCAGCGGGGGGAGAGGGGTGTCTGTCCATGAAAAAGGGGAGGCTGGTGGCCTGCTGACTTGTGTAAACATTGCTCTCTGACCCCAAGTGGAACAGCCAGTAAAGCCCTCCCCCCACCTTTCTGCCTTATATTAGGGCTGCTAGTCCATCCCTATCATGAAACTTGACACCCATTGTTGGTATACATGGTCTTTCAACAGAAAAAGTTATCTTGCTAGGCCTACCAAGGCTTTGTTGCCTTGTGACATAAAGCAGATAAGGGAAGTAATTACTAACCGGCATGGAAGAGTTATTTCCCTTGACTTGCTTTCGTGGGTTTCTTTTTTCTTCTATTTTTTTCTTTTTCTCTTTATTTTTCTTTTAGCAAATTTCCACGAATTTGTAGAGAGTACCATACCTGACCTTACTATGTTGATCTCTCTCTCTTGCTTATTATCTCTCTTAGTCTTGGTAAAAGTGAAATTCAAGTACTTTTCAAGGACCTGGAGGCATATGCCTGATTTTCAAGGACTTTCAAGGCCTTGAAATCGGGTCCATATTTACGACTTCGGATACGACCCTGATAACCTTACTACATGTCAGGAAGCCAGTGAGCTCCAGTATCAAAGTAATTCAGTGATAAGGGGCCTGTACCTTACTTACCATGGTCAGGGAAAGGCCAGGTGAGCTCCAGGTAATCAAAGGGCAATCAGGAGGGGATAGGGGGGTCACCACTTGGGGTTGTCCGTCCTCCACCAGACCAGCAGTGATGTACCTGTGCCCTGCACACACACACACACCACCACCTCAACACATGGGATACACCTGTGGCCTACAGTTTGTTTGATTGATTTATTTTGATTTATTCTTTTATATCGAGGATAATGGAATAAGCACTTTTGTGCTTTTTTACATCCAGTCCCCGTGTGTATGTAGTTTTGTAAATGTCATCTGTTCCTACCGGCACACGATGGCCTACTCTTACGAAAAGTGGAACAGGATTTAACGTGTGCGCAAGATGTTCTGCGTGCGTTCGCACACGGGGCCTCGGTTTAAAGTCTCATCCGAAGAACTTTTGGGGAGAGTGGAGTCCCTCCAGCACATATTGAGATGCACAGCACCGGAGGTCAATTTTTAGTTTTTGTCATGTTATTAATCTACAATAAAATGACTATACAATACAAAAAAACAGACTGAAAATCAAACTATTCTATGAACAGTTATTACAACTTGAAATGATAGACTGCAGGCAATGACAAAATGAGAAATTGACAAGTTTAGCATCATAATAGGTGGTCAGAATAAGGGCTTGGTTATTTTTTAAATACATTTAAAGGCAAAAGTAAGCAAAAATACGCCTTGATATTTCATTACAAGGTTGAAAAATTGCTAGTTTTATAATCAATCAAAATCTCAACAACAAAAAAGCATGTGTGTGTGTATATTGTGTGTGTGTGTGTGTGTGTGTATATGTGTGTGTGTGTGTGTGTGTGTGTGTGTGTGTGTGTGTGTGTGTGTGTGTGTGTGTGAGAGTGTGAGAGAGAGGAGAGAGAGAGAGAGAGAGAGAGAGAGAGAGAGACAGAGACAAGAAGAGACAGAGAGAGAGGCAGAGAGAGAAGTGTGAGTGTGTATGTGTGTGTGTGTGAGAATATAGGGCGTGTGTGAGTGTATTTGTGAGTGTGAGAATGTGTATGTGTGTGCGCGCGCATGCGTGCATGCATGCATGTGTGTGTGTGTTGTGGAGAGGCCGTACACAGTGTGTGTGTGTGTGTGTGTGTGTGTGTGTGTGTGTGTGTGTGTGTGTGAGAGATAGAGAGAGACAGATAGAGAGAGAGAGGGAGGGGGAGAGGGAGAGAGTTGTGTGTGTGTGTGTGTGTGAGAGGGGGAGAGGAGAGAGAGAGAGAGAGAGGAGAGGGTGTGTGTGTGTGTGTGTGTGTGTGGTGTGTGTGTGTGTGTGTGTGTGTGTGTGTGTGTGTGGTGTGTGTGAGAGAGAGAGAGAGAGAGAGAAACAGACAGACATTGAGAAAGAGAGAGAACCACAGACAGACAAAAAAAGAGAGGCTGGTAGGCCTGCTGGTTGTTATGTAAGCCTTGCTCTCTGACAGCACACACAGCTGAAGTACCTAGGCCTAGTGATGACTCGTGATATAAAGCAGTGAAGGGAGGTAATCAGCATGGAAGAGTTAATTCACTTGACTGACTAGTTTTCTGGGTTTCATTTTTTTTCCTCATCCTTTTTTAAGAGAGGTTTCTTTTCACAGATTTCTGCGAATTCAAACAGATGTACCATGTCAATCTTTCATGCCCTTTTGCTTGATTCAACAGGACTTTAAAGGATTTTTCAGCATTTAAAAGGACCTGGTGATATTTTAAAAGGACCTACTTGCTGAATCAAAGGACTTAAAAGGCCTTTAAACTCGAATAATGAGGCCTTACCAGCTACTCAGCTTTGGATTTGAAGGGAAACAATGACAACAACAAAACAGACCAACAGACACATACCCCAGAGGAAAGTTCCTCCACACTTCAGCTTGAAAACAAGCTTCCACAGGTCTTCTTTGGTGTTCAGGAACACTGTATCTTTGTAAAATAAAACAACAAACACAGCAAAAGACATCTACACTAGAGGACTGTTTCTCCACACTTCAGCTTGAAAACAAACTTCTGCAATTCCTTGGTGTTCAGGGACACTGTATCTTTGTACAACAACAACAGACAGACACCTACCCCAGAGGACAGTTTCTCCACACTTCAGCTTGAAAACCAGCTTCACAAGTCTTCTTTGGTGTTCAGGAACACTATCTTTGTACAACAACAACAACAACACAGCAACAGACATCTACACTAGGGACTGTTTCTCCACACTTCAGCTTGAAAACAAGCTTCCACAGGTCTTCTTTGGTGTTCAGGGACACTGTATCTTTGTTAAAACAACAAACACAGCAACAGACATCTACACTAGAGGACTGTTTCTCCACACTTCAGCTTGAAAACAAGCTTCCACAAGTCTTCTTTGGTGTTCAGGAACACTGTATCTTTGTTAATAACAACAACAACAAACACAGCAACAGACATCTACACTAGAGGACTGTTTCTCCACACTTCAGCTTGAAAACAAGCTTCCACAAGTCTTCTTTGGTGTTCAGAAACACTGTATCTTTGTATAATAACAACAACAACAAACACAGCAACAGACATCTACACTAGAGCACTGTTTCTCCCGCTTCAGCTTGAAAACAAGCTTCCAGAGGTCTTCTTTGGTGTTCAGGGACACTGTATCTTAAGGTGCAACAACAACATCAACAACAAACAGAGCAACAGATCACACTAGAGGACTGTTCTCCACACTTCAACTTAAAGACCAGATTCCACAGGATGTTCAGGTGCAAAACACAGAACAGCACTACCCAGAGGCCTGTTTCTGCACACTTCAGCTTGAAACCAGCTGTATCTTCCACAGGTCCTCTTTGGTATCTTTGTGCAACAGACCCCACCCCAGAGGACTGTTTCACCACATTTGAGCATGAAAACAAGCTTCCACAGGTCCTATTTGATGTTCAGGGTGCAACAACAACAAACAGAGCAACAGACACCTACACTAGACGACTGTTTCTCCCCTCCCCGCTTCAGCTTAAAGACCAGCTTCCACAGGTCTTCTTTGATGTTCAGGGTGCAACAACAACAAAACAAAGTCCTCTTTGGTGTTCAGGGACACTATCTTTGTGCAACAACAACAAACAGCAACAGCCACCTACCCCAGAGGTCTGTTTCTCCCTGCTTCACTTTAAAGACCAGCTTCCAGTAGTCTTCTTTGGTGTTGAGTGACACCGTGTCTTTGTGCACCACCGTGCTGCACAGACAACAACAATGGGTTAATGTACATATGCAGACACACACAGATATTTCATTTCTATATCTATCTATATAGGAGGGGATGACAAAATAATAACAAACCAGCATGCACACAGGTGTCGTGTTTAGACACTATCCCTGATAAAATATTGGGCAGTTGGAGTCCCAGAGCGGCTCGGGGCTGTAGGTATATGGCAACGTTCTGGTGGCTCCTGCGATGGTACTGGAACCATTCGTATCGGTCATTGCCTTTCCAATTGATCATTCCAGTGCGTGGAGAGGGGAGGTCTGCTGCATGGGTTGCCTTCCATGCATACATGCCCAGGCTTTGCGCTCTAAAGACTAGAGCGCAACTCCATAGTCTCCCGAGACTGATGAGTGTCTACTACTACTATCTATAAATATCTCTCTCTCTCTCTCTCTCTATATATATATATATACCATCCTTCCCAAAATACATACATTTGTTTTTGCAAAATTAATTCAAATTGTAATGACATGTACTGTACTGTTAAATTAATTCTAAATTGTAACACACTGTACTGTAAACTGTTAAATTAATTCTAAATTGTAACGACACTGTACTATAACTGTTAAATTAATTCTAAATTGTAACGACTGTATATAACTGTTAAATTAATTCTAATTATAATGACACTGCATTATAGCTGTTAAGATTAATTCTAAATTGTAAAGATACTGCACTATCACTGATACAGGAAAATTTTCAAGCGTTCCTTTCCCCCAATTTTTCATGGACAAAATTCTGCTGCAGAACAGATCAGACCCCAACAAGAAAATGTGCTGAGTAGACAAGATCTGAAGCCAGATAATCACCATCAATGACTTGTGATGTTAGCTAGATCTATAGGACTAATTCTACACCTGTCTTCTCTCCTTTCCATTACACGGCATTGTGGAGATCTAACAGTGAACTGTAACCATTCTTTAGTGAATATATATACCAAGCAAGCATTATAATCATTATTATAAATGTGTATCTAGTGATTGCTCACACATCTCTCTACATACAACACTGAATTTAAACCTTCAGTGAAGATACCAAGCAAGCTTTATTATTATTTATAAATGTGTATCTAGTGAGTGCTCACACGTCCGTCTTCATGTAACAGTGAATTCTAACCATTTTTCAGTGAATATATCAAGCAAGCATTATTATATATTATAATATATCTAATGATTGCTCACACGTTCCTCTACATATAACACTGAATTTTAACCATTCTTCAGTGAATATACTCAAGTAAGTGCTCACATGTCCCTCTACATACATTTAATAAATATGTGTGTAGTTTATTAGGTATGAAAAACAAAATGTTTTAAGTCTTTAGAAAAACTGTAAACCATAACAAGTATGCAGTGCCAAATATGGGAATACTGCTGGACATTTTATAATAAAGTTAAAGTCTGTCCCGAGCCATAAGGCTCATCAGGCCGGTGCTTATCCCGGTTTCTGTGGCGTTAAGCGACTGAGAGTCATAGACTCCCCCCTGGATAGGACGCCAGTCTATCGCAGGGTTAACCCCCAACACGAGGTTGGTACCCCTTTTACACCTGGGTGGGGTGAGAAAATAGCCGTAAAGTGCCTTTTCCAAGGGCACAACGCCATAGCGGAATAGCTGGGATCGAACCCGCAACCTTTAGATTACGAGTACAACACCCTAACCACTAGGCCACAGCGGCGGCATTTTATAATAATGTATGGATTTTTTTGAGCGCTGAATTTGTAAACAGAGCGTAGAATTGGCAGAGAAAAAAAAGAGAGGAAAGTAAGCCGGGGTCCAGGGGCCGCTTAGGCCCCGGTGGGGTGCAGGGGCAAAGCCCCCAGCCGAAAACCATTTTTAGCATTTTAAAGGCAATTTGGAGGCCTATCCAGGCACCATTTTGAGCAATGTGGAGGCATATGTGTGTGTGTGTGTAGCTTTCTTCAATTTAACGTCTCTTCACTCATAGTGATATTAGACGAGAAACAAAAGTAGAATAAAATTAATTGTGTCACTTGTGTGCTTGAGTGTGTATGTGCGAGTGTGTGAGTATGTATGTCAGTGCACATGCCTGCATGTGGATATGAGCAAGTATGTGTGAGCGTGCATGTGCAAAATCATTTGTGTGTGTGTGTGTGTGTGTGTGTGTGTGTGTGTGTGTGTGTGTGTGTGTGTGTGTGAATGCGTGCAACTGTGCATGTAGGTTTGGGTTTGGTAACTAAGGTGGGTGTGTATGTATTTATCCCGTTGAGTGACTGAGAGAATTAAAAGTAAAATGAATAGAATAACCTCACCTACATGTGTCTATCCCTTATCAATCTTAAACCCACAAAGTGTGTGTGTGTGTGTGTGTGTGTGTGTGTGTGTGTGTGTGTGTGGACTGTATGTGTGTGTGTGTGTGTGTGTGTGTGTGTGAGAGAGTGAGAGAGACAGAGAGAGAGAGAGACACTCAGACTTTTAGACCTTCCATAAAGAACCACCAGAGTATGTCAAACTTGTTTTAAAAAGATCCCTTCTGAGTAGCCCTAACATAAGTTTGTGTGTATGACTATGATGGTTAATGGAAAACATGGAGAGAGAGAGAGAGAGAGAGAGAGAGAGAGAGAGAGAGAGAGAGAGAGAGAGAGAGAGAGAGAGAGGAGAGAGAGAGGAGAGAGAGACCAGACAGACAAAAACAGTGGGTAAGAGAAATAATAACATAAACATCCAGCAACTAAATGCAGAATTTTAAAAAAAGGGGATGTATGTATGTAGTGATATCCTATGTCTGCCTGTTTATGTACACTTGTTCTGTTTTTCATTTTCTGAAGAAGCTGGATAATGTTTTCTTCCCTGCTTGGATATCCTGAGTGTTGTCCACAGCAGTATTTTTCTCTGTGTCAGTCTGCAAGAGTTGTATTCCCGCGGATGGAGTAGATCACCTTCTAGTGTTTTGCTGTTTGCAAATAATGGTCTTCAAGCGATCTGTGGCCCCGGCTAGCATAGAGAATGTCGCACTGGCAAGCTTCGCAAAATGCTTTGCCTGTAGCATCCAGTTTGCGAATGTGCTCGCCAATCCGCACATTTCAATCCCCAACCTTGACTTCACCATCCACCCACTCCCATGCATTTTCGCATCCTCTGTCGTCAAAAGCATGAGTCCAATCGACGATCGTTCTCCCGCATATGCTAGCCATTTTGAAATTTTTCACATATGCTAGCCTCGATCGGCTTTAGCTACCGTGTCTAGTGACTGAGAACTGAACCCTTTGATGACACTTGCACCATTTGAGAATTTCATCCGGTTTCATTTTTTTCCCCAGATTTTTTTTTCCGAGGAAAGTGGGTTTTTTCCGCGGAAATCTGCTTTAAAAAATGGGAAATCCGCGGAAACGCGGAGAATTCTATGCTCTGTGTAAAGCAAACCAATAAAAGCACTTAGCTTTCTTATCATTCACATGCATGTGACCATTCACAAAAAAGATTAACAAATTGTAAATTGAGACACACTTAAGTTATAACATGCTACATAGAACAGAGTTTGTCATGACAAATAATGTTACATAACCATACACATAAAACACTGATATAACTACAGTTTTCTTGTAACTCAAAAGATTTTTTTCAGGAACACCCCCAAAAAAAACTTTTTGTGAACTGCTGACTGCCAGGATTAAAATTCATAACTTCACCATAAAACTGTACAAGTAGAACTGACAACCCAAAAACCCACCAAAAAACAAACCAACCAACATACACGCTGAAAAGTGTTCTGATTATCACACAACTTTGCACACTTGCGACACTTAAATCCTGTTCCGCTTTTCGAAGAGTAGGCCATCGTGTGCTGGTGGAACAGATGACAATATTTACAAAACTGCATACACATAGAACCGGATGAAAAAAAGCACATGATTGCTTATTCTGTTATCCTCGATATAAAAGAATAAATAAATAAATAAAATAATAATAAAACATCAGACAATACATCGTTAACTTGATCCGGGTTTGATCACTCCCTGGACACGAATGAGTATTTTTTCTGGACAGCTTTGAGCATACGCACTGCAACAAGCAACACACCCTCAATGTACTTTCTAAAAATGACCACACATGCTCTCAAGCTGCCTCTGTGATGATCTAATCTTGCCACCAAAAAAACTAACAAAACAAACGCTTTAAGGCCAAAATAAATAAGGCCAAAAAAAAAGAGAGCTACCTTTCGAGAAAGCATAAATTTATACTAAGCACTGAAGGCATCTAATCTATAGAATAGGTGTTTTTACAGCAGACATGCAAAAGTATCAAGAACATATGCACCATATCTCCACGCACACTCCCTTACATTAACATTCAATTTTTAATATTTTTTTTACCATTTTTTTTCCCAGTTTTATCATGTTGTACATTGTTGTATTCATGAAATGCGGTTTTCCACATACATATAAAAAAGCAAGCAAAATATCCACACAAAGGATAATGAAATATAGTAAAGCATAAGAGAAATTAGGGAAAAACAAAAGATGAGAAAAAAGAACATACACACACATACTCATACAAATATGTTAAAGTTAGAGCGAGAAGGAAGATGAGATAGCTAGACAGAGAAACAAACAGATAGACAGAAGACACAGAAAACATATTGAAGAGGTCAAAATACAGATATGTGTTTTACATGGGTTAGTATACATTTTTTCTATGAAGGTTCTGTCATTTAACATAAACCATCATCATAGTAAATAAAAGTATTCAACAGATATTCAAAGACTGAATTTCATCACTAACCAAAGCCTTATATGAAGTCCATTCAAGAGCAAAAGTGTTATGGGGAAAATTTTTTTGTGCTATGTACTCCTCCAAATATCTTCCTTTCAACTTTTTGATGAACACCTGCAGTACAGGTCTACTTCTATTTAATTTACAATGGTATTATATATATATGTTTAACAAACAGGATAATAAAATAAAAGGCATATATATTTCATATTATATTTTTGTCAAATCCAAGTATTGCTAAATGCTCTGTTATGTGCAAATTATACGCATTCATACATCTTTCACTCACTGCTTCTTTTAGAGTTTGCCAAAACCTTTGAATAACTGTACATTGCCAAAACATGTGTCGAATACTATTTCTAAGTTGCAAAAATACAAAGATTGCTATCTGTTACTACCAGCTCTTTTAATAGAACATTGGTACCCAGATATCTATGAATAATCCTCAGTTGAAAACAATTTCATTTTGATATTGGAGACATTAACATTCATTTCACAGACCATCTGCCTCTCTCCAGCCTAAGCTGTCACCCTGCCATTATCCCCCCCCCCCCCCCCCCACCCACACAACACACTGGTCAACAATGAAATTGCTTCAGCATACATGAAAATCAGGAGAATGGTGACGAGTGGTAGACTATACACAAATGAGCCAGAGGTAACACAATAGTAACCTAAAACCATTCCACATATTATCTTATCTTTCAATGACAAGCGAACAATACCCATAAAATACCTACCAGAAAAGAACACCTGTTCTTTATTGTGTTGTGGAGGACCAACTGCTGTTTTGGTCTCCTTATAGAAAACGTCAGGGCCACTGGATGAACCCTGATGAAAGTCTCAAGTGGGCGGTCTTGGGGCTTCAACATCAGTGCTGCAACAGCCAACAACCATCAGCTGTATGTGAATAAAGACCTGATGATAAATATTAAAACCAACAAAAACAAAATCTCTAAACAATAAAATTATGCAACAAAATCACTCCTAGATAATAAAATCATGCAACAAAATCACTTACAATAAAATCATGCAACAAACTCACTCTAAACAATAAATTTTGCAACAAAATCACTCTAGACAACATGCAACAAATGGGGATGGGACAGCCTAGTGGTTGGAACACTGCGCTCACAATCTGATGTCCAGTGTTCATATCCAGTTCAAGGGGATTTTTCCCCTGGAGTTAACATCAGTGCAGACTCTGCTCTCCACAAAAGTCCCTCGGATGATACTATAAACCACGGCTCCATGTGCAGACGCATGCAGAGCATCTTGTGCACATGTAAAATCTTGTTCCACTTTTCAAAAGAGTAAGCCATTGTGTGCCAGTGGGAACAGATAACAAAATTTACAAAACTGCATACACACAGGGACTAGATGTAAAAAAAAAAAAAAAAAAAAGCACACGAGTGCTTATTCCATTATCCTCGATATAAATGAATACATAAAAAAAACTGATTTAAAAAAAAAAATCACTCTAAACAACATGCCTGGTTTTTTTGTTTGAAGTTGGGGATAATGAGCATACTGGTATATTGATATTAGTTATTGATATTAGACTATTCCTGGAAAAAGCAACCCCAGTGCAGGTCTTGAGGAGACGGGATGTCACACTCCAGCAACAAAGTCTATTCTATCATGAAAGATGGGGGATGGTTTCAACATTTTCTACGATGCCATGGCATGGGTGCATCAGCACACAAGACCTCACTTCTATCCACAGCTTAAGACTTTCAGCAGAGTGAAGCCAGTGCTTTTCACAATGTCAAAATCCCTTGATGGAACACTTCAGCTGGCCTAGGCCAAAAGCTGTGTCAGTTATTGATGTCAGCTCATTGCCAAGGCCTACACTAAAATGTTGTGATGTTGTAAAATGTTGTGTTGAGATTGCCTTCAGCCATGACAAGCTCTTAACAGAACAACCGGCACTCTCCTTCAAAGGAGAATAAATCCTCTGAAGTCGGAGTATGGCTGCCCATATGGCGTGGTACTTGAAAATAGTCATACACGCAAACTTCTCATTCAGTGTGCAATTTCAGTCTCACAGTGATTCCCAGGTGGGATTAGTGAGTCAGAGGGCACATTCTGGGTGAGCCCCAGAGTGTTAAGCTGGGGAACAACAACAACAACACTTCAGCACAGACTCCAACACATTCTCTAAGTCACTGAGTGACTGATCATGTATGGATGTCTAACCACTGGACTATCACCTTACAGTAACATACAAGTAATCATAATACAACTTTTAACCTTTTCCTTGCGGGTAACCTGCTACAGGGTAACCAGCCATCTACTAACCCTTCCCTCCAAATCATCCACTACTGGGTTAACTGACTCGGGGCGGCCAGTTCTCTCCCTTGCTTTTTCCCCAGAGACGGCCCATTTGTAATGGTTAGTAAAAAAAAATTTTTTTTAATCATAAAAAATACAAAACACACAGTAAGAAAATTAAAATTTTCTGAACTTATGAAATAACATGCTGAGTTAGTACATATCAAAAGATTGAAACCCTCACTTAAATATTTGAGCTTTGACTGACATGAAGAAAATACTTTGAATTTTGTACTCTGTGTCGCTACTCCGATTCAGTTACTCTCTGCAACCAGGAACAAAGATTTCAGAACACATGGAATCACCCAACAACGCTCTGCATTTGACCTTGGATAGGCTCACAAAGCTATGTTAAGCTGCACTGGTCACAGTATCATGCGGCTGCCGTGTGAAAAACCTGCAAAGAATAAATCTTCTACAGCGGACGGCCGTCCAAAACTGTTGCTGTAGACTGATCCGCTATAGCGGACAGCTGTCCTCTGAGAGTTCAAGCATACAAATGTGCACAGTGCAAGTGTACTGGGAAAGAGAGAGCCTCTCCCTTAATGTAGGGACAGAGCTAAGAAACCCACCACCACCACCACAACAAAGATCTAATTTCCAGATCCCTCATTCACCTGGTTCATGTACAGTCTATACTATAGTCTTATTTTACAGACAATGCACAGCAACAGAACAAATCATACAATCATCAACATGGCGACACCACACAGCTCTTGAATTGAGCGCTGCGTGCAAATGCAAAGAACTACCAAAAAGACGAAAACGAGACACACCAGATCTGCGTCCTGCTATCCCTCAAGCGCAACGGCAGACAAAGGTCACAGAGAAGGCAGTGACAACGTTCCTTCAGACCCCAAAATCAACAAAAAGCTGCTTCAAGGGCAAGACCTTCTTCATCGGATGATGTTGCCAATGACAACAGCCGCTTCGATCTAGGTTGTCAGCAGGAGGGTGCCGTTATTCTAGATCTAAAGGCCACTATTCTGCTGCTGGTAGAAAAAGTACCAACCTGGAGAAGACTCTGGCACACCAGACTCGGCTGTTGGCGGCACACCGCATTGGATCCACTGGAAAATGTTCTCGCTGGGTGACAACAGCAACCCAGACGGAACAACAGCCATCGGCCTCTCCATGGCCACCACCTATGCTGGTGCCGTTCAAGGGCAGACTGCTCCCACAGCTTCCAAAGGTCAGCTAGGCCTACCCCCTAGACACTCCCAACCAAAAAAGAAAACTCTGACACCACCAAGAAGAAGACTTTGATGCAAAAACCATCTGACCTCACAGCATGCACTACAGAAGACAACTTCTATCTGCCCACTGTCATTCCTGTAGATCTAGAACAGTAATAAAGTTGTTAAAGTCTGTCCCCACAGCCTAAGGCTCATCAGGCCGGTGCTTATCCCGGTTTCTGTGGCGTTAAGCGACTGAGAGTCATAGACTCCCCCGTGGATAGGACGCCAGTCTATCGCAGGGTTAACCCCCAACACAAGGTTGGTACCCCTTTTACACCTGGGTGGGGTGAGAAAATAGCCGTAAAGTGCCTTTTCCAAGGGCACAACGCCATAGCCGAAAGCTGGGATCAAACCCGCAACCTTTAGATTACGAGTCCAACGCCCAAACCCTTAGACTACAGCGGCGGCATAGAACAGTAATAGACACTGTGATTTCTGCTCACCTCAACAGCAGCTGTTCTACGCGATCCAGAATTATTTTTGTTTGTTGTTTGGTTTTTTAATTTAAAAAAAAAAAAGTTTTAACTGAATTGACTGAACTTTTATTACTTGTGCACTTTGACTCTACTTAAGATATCACTCATAAGTGTTATCTCCAATATATTGTGATTTATGTTTTGATTTAACTTTTGACTAGGGCTTTTGTGTATCATGTCTTCAAATAAACCGCCAATGCTTAAAGTTAAACTAGTTAAAGCTATGCAGTGGAATGCTAGATCTATCTCTATGACATAATCTGCCATACTTAGTTCAGCATCTTTCTAGAACAGCTACCAAGTTCTCATCCTACAGTCTCTCAATGTAAAATTTAAACTACCCAAACTTCAAGGTTATTATTACCCACATGTTCATGAACATGTTGATGCTGTTGGTAAAATTAATACAGCAATATACATCAAAGAAGGAATAGATTATAGTGCATGTTGTTCACCTATGCCTAATAATATACCAGATTTGTATTCGTGCGCTGCATGTGTAAGTTTACAGACCATTTGGTCATGAACATCGTTTCTGTATACTTGCCCAAGGGAGCTAATGACTTTAATACAGAATGGCTGCACTCAATACAAGATGATCAGAAGTGGCTGGTAACAGGGGATTTCAATGCCCATGCGCCCTTCTGGGATAAAGAAAGTAAATCTATCTCTTGCAATCGATTTTTAGAAAATGTAACAGACTCTTGCCTGTACCTACTAAATGATGGAAGTGTGACTAGAATACCTGACATTCCTACTCATAGAGCATCAGCTTTAGATCTGTCTTTAATATCTTCTGCTCTTGCTTCTGAATGTACATGGGCAACATATGAAGATTCATCGGGAAGTGATCATCTACCTATCATCATTACTTTTAATGAAATGTCAGTCCCCTGTAACTCCGAAAAACACAAACTCCCAAAAGTTAACTATAAAGTAGCCAATTAGGAAAAGTTTAAAGGTAAATATTCTTGCTGCCTAAAATACAGACGCCTTGGATTCTGAAAACATAGACCAATTTTATTCTGTCTTTACTAATGCCATCATTCAAGCTGCTTACTTATCTATCCCAACCATTAAATCATCAAAATCAAGAAATTTATTCAGGACATGTTTGGTGAACACCTGCCTGTGAGGAAGCAGTGACCAAACGTTTAATGTATAAAGATTTTTTTAAGGATAAGACACCAGAAAACCATGAACAACAGAAGCAGGCAAAAAGCTACAGCAATATGGTCATAGCTCAGGCAAAATGACAATTCTGATCTTCGTTTTGTTTCAGCGAACAATCAGATCATAAAGATCTTAACAAAGTGTGGCAAAAATTTCATGAAATGAAAAAAGGTGTAAGTTTACTAGCTTATCCAGTTAAACTTGAAAAGAATGAATTTCCCTCTAATGCAGAAAAGGCGGAGGCTTTTGCAGATATGTTTTCAGAGTCCATGCCTATTGAAGGTCTCTCGCCTAAAAGCAGTCAATACAGAAAAGCTGAAGAGAACAAAGAAGAATATAAAGACCCAAGTCCTAATAATACTGAATATATCAATGCCCCAATAACAATCAATGAAGTAAAAGATGTATTGTTTTCGTTTCTTAATAAGAAGACGTCTGTTGGATTTGATGCCATTTCTAATGATATGCTTAAATGTTTCTAATTTGAGTTTGAATTTTGCTCCTGTTTAAGGGTATTATTTTTATCACTTTTTTTTTATATCACTGATGCTACTTCTTAATCTTTTCTCCTTCCACTCCTTCCATTCACCTCCTTAACTTTCATTCCGCTTTCCACTTTTCTCGTCTAATATCACTTAGTGTGAACAGACAAATTAAAGACAACAACAACAAAAAATCATACAAATCACAACTTTAAGTTTAAACTTCTAGACATTATTCCATAAATTATGACACCTACCTAACCAGAGGTGGTCACTGATGACAGTCAGGTCAAGCCTCAAAGGCAGCAGCACGATCAGTGATGTCTAGCTCTCTCCCTCAGAGGCCTGAAATAAAGATGGTACCCGCAAAAATGTACGAGAGATTAAACAAAAAGACTTGCTAGCTTAAGAGTAAATCATATATAACAAGATATTCAGACATGATGAACAAGCTTGCTATTGAAAAGTACTTGCTTAGGTTTCACTGTCAGATTGTAGCGCTCTGATACTGAAAAACCTGGGAAATGGGAGAGTTGGTGAGACTGACTATATATTATAATAATAGTAAATTTAGTTGGAAACTGTACGTCAAATGGGCAGTCAGGGGGCTTACTTAATGGTTCTGGCTGAATGGCACAAAACTTTTGTCAAAAGGATAAGATCTTTTTACAAAAAGGGAGGAAATTATTGCTGAAGTCTGTCACTTTATTACTTTTAATGTATAAATGCTGTAACTTACCCGTACTAACTGATCTGATGGCAGCTTGGTCAGACGAACTGTATTTCACGGATGGCAAGATGGAGGACATCAAGGTCAAAGTCAAAAGCCCTGTTTTTTCACGTTCAACCAGGGCCACTGTCACAGAAGGGATGATAGAGTTAACTTCTTGTCACACAGGTCTGTGATAAAATGGTTGTGCCATGACACTAAGACAGGTACATAACTAATTAATCTCTTGTTAAGGAGTCAGTAAATAACAAAGTTCTCGAATTGATAAGGACTACATAAGAAAAAATTCTAAATATGATTAGGCAGATACCATGTTTAAGTAAATTATCGAAGGTCGTAAAATTGATAGTAGCATTGTCATTGCAGTCTTTAAATTCATCCACCCCCACCCCCAAAAAACAAATTTGTTATTTTGTGTGAGGCTATCTTGATTTTGGAACGGATCAAGTTTGAATGTAATAACTGATAAATAAAACTGACAGACCATATTATTTCATGCATAAGAAAAAATGTCATGTTCACTTAAGGACAGGAAATTTCAATGTAGCTTCTGACTACTGTTTCCTTGTTGCTCAGCAGAAATAAAAGTTCTTCAATTCAAGAAGAGTTTGTAAAACTACCACACAATTTTTAAAACCACGGTCACAGACTTCCAGGTCATCCTACTGTACATGCACTGATGCAGACGTGAATTGCATTCTCTTGTGTAATAAGACTGAGAGGGTGTGCTTCTCGGTATTAATACACAAGAGAATGCAATTCACTCTGCTTCCTAATTCCTATGCACTGTGATTGTGGTAATAAATGTGATGCTCCACCACAAAACGAGTGGCTTAGCACCTGAGCCACTTTTCTGTTAGGAGTATAAGCCATTTTAAGCAGGTGGGGGTCAGGTTGTCGATTTGGGATTTTGACTGGTTATAAAACCATGTCTATAGGCATTGATTTATTCTACCTTGTAAAAAAAAAAAATAGCAAGAAATAATTTTGTATCCTTTTGCCTTTTAACGTTTTAAAAATGCTCTCATTCTGACCACTTATTATGATGCTTAACTTGCCAATTTCTCATTTTGTCATTTCCTGCAGTCCATCATTTCAAGCTGTAATAACTTTTTCAAATTGTCTGATTTTCAATCTTTTAAATTTTTTTAATTATTATTATATATAGGTTCAATTCATTGCAGATTAGTGATTACTAACATGTCAAAAACTAAAAATGTTTATAAAGCTAAAATCACTGCCATTACCACAAGGCTAGTTTGCTGCATAGGCCTATGAAATAGGATTGGGGTAGCGTGATTTAAGACATGTATCTGTATTGTATATTTAGAGGGGGGAAGGGGGCAAAGTTTTTTTTCCTGTTCTTCAGACATAGTGATTTTAGGAGATCTATAGGGCCTAGGCTATATAAAACAATGCTAAACACAAAAGGGTCCTGCTCCTTGGAGAAAGCAGATTCTTGAATTGATCACAGTAATAGATGTCTGTTGTGTTGGTCAGGTGCAACTCTTAATTTTCCACTAAACAACCTTAATGCTTTGGTCAACCAGACTTTATCTGAGTTGCTGTGATTTAAATTAATGTGCCAGCAGAGATTTCCGATTTAGGGACAAATTTCTAGCACTGATGCTTCAAGAACTGTACTAGGCCCTGGAGCCAACGTGGGAGACTTGCGAACCACAGTCCCAAATTCGATAACTCCACTGGGACTATAATAATCTCAACAATTCGTACTCCTGTAAGTTCTTTCCCGCATTTTTGATAGCCCATTATCGCACATTATTACCTTGGGGGGGGGGGGGGGGGGGGGGGGGGGGGGTGCGTCATAGAAGTATTCCAAATACTTCCAACTTATGTGTTCGATTTTCCCTTTTCGCCCCTTGCAGATAGCAAAGCAAGCTGTCTTACATTGTTATTTGTACACTTCACAAACTACAGGAGCAAGCTGAATATGCTATACAAATAAGCATTGCCGCCAAATGTAAATTAGGCTAGCCTAGACTAGACTAGAAGATGTAAAAGTAGGCTATAGGCCTGCTGCGTAGCCTACTGTTTCGTTGGAAACTGCGAGTCCGGTTTGCCAACCAGTTTGAAAACTTCTTCTTCCGGCAACATATACATCGTAAAATGTTCAAAATCTAAATATCATTTACACTCCACATGAATAAAACACGATGTTTTTTTCAAACGTCAAGCTATAGGCCTATGGGGGAAATTACAAAGTGCTATTCATCCAGAGAACTGACAACACAAATGGAGACCTACATGTACATCTGCTTTCATCTTACAAGATGGCGAGTGAACAGGAAAGCTGCAAATGAATCATGCAAACGGTACATAGGCCTTTCAGAACTTTCGTTTGTCTGCGTGAATGTAGTAGGCCTACGTGTATGCTTGCTGCGGCCAGCAACATTTTAACATTCAACAAAAGTACAGCAGGCACCTCTCAGTACCTGCTATTTCATTCACCTCAACATTCAGTCGTGTGCAAGGCACCTGCCTAGTTCCCCCCGGGATGCAGACGACTACATTCAACCAAACGATTTCATTGGTTGATCACAAACGAGGCTCCCTCCTAAGCGCGCCTTTTTTTTTTTTTTTTTTTTTTTTTTTTTTAATCCTAGGCCTAGCCTAGGCCTATCGAAGATACGGCTGCATACACGGTAAAAGTCACAGTAAAAAAAAGTCACAGAAAAAAAGTCACAAAATTGGGTAGGAAAAAAGTCACAGGAAAAAAAGTCACAATCTGGTCAAACGAAGCCAAGTAGAATCCAGTTTACAAAACACACACACACACACACACACACCACACGCGCGCGCACGCACGCACACACACGCACGCACGCAGGCCAGAGAATAAAAGTAAAATAAGAGCAATATCATCAAGAAAAATGTGCAGTGCAGTACAATGCATACACACACACGCACGCACGCAGGCCAGAGAATAAAAGTAAAATAAGAGCAATATCATCAAGAAAAATGTGCAGTGCAATACAATGCACACACACACACACACACACACACACACACACACACACACACACACGCACCACCACGCAGGCACGCGCGTTTGTGACTTTTTTCCTGTGACTTTTTCTGTGACTTTTTTTCCTGTGACTTTTTTTCCAATTACCGCATACACACGGGGATGGATGAAAAAAAGCACATGTGCGCTTATCCATTATCCTCGATATAAAAGAATAAACACAAACCCACGCCCGCATCCACACACACACTCACTCTGTCATTTTCTCTCTCTGAATTTATGAGTGCACGCGATTAAAAGCAACTGTGGAGCAAGAAAACATAACTTTGGAAATAATTTTATTTGTAATCATTCCACGTCAAAAACGATCTTTTCATATACATCTAAGAGTTGAACACATTTCTTTTAATATTAAAAAAAAAATCCAAGAACAATGACCCCCCCCCTCCACACACACACACACACACACACACACACACACACACCATTCTCATCATCAATTTCATCATCAAGACTGAGCCTCGATCAATGTGCGGCAAATCAACTTCGAAAGAAACACGCAGAAATTCGTCTCACCCCTGATAGGCCTACCTGGAATATGCTATGCTGGCACAGATGAGAATCAAGGCTTGCTTTGAGAATCGGAGCAGCGGGAGCAGGAGCAGCCGTGATCAGTACCCTACTACGAAACTCGACTGACGCTTGTAGCCTTCTCTAGCCTCCTACCGAGCATAGTGGTGGGTCTTTGTCTGAAGTCAGCATTTGTTCCCAGCTCCCATGTGCCTCGAAGGCAATTGGGTTGCAGCATACATCACATGACAGTCACACAGCCACAAAGACTTGTAGCCAATAAGGTCGTGTTCAGCTAGGCCTACGTAGTGTTGGATGAACAGCCACATAAGGGGTTCTCCCCCCAACCCCGGTAATTGGAAAAAAGTCACAGGAAAAAAAGTCACAGAAAAAAAGTCACAGGAAAAAAAGTCACAGGAAAACAAGTCACGTGCGTGCGTGCGTGCGTGTGTGTTGGTGTGAGTGTGTGTATGCATTGTGCTGCACTGCACCCCCCCCCCCTGTTTTTGTTCTCTGATGCATGGGTTGTGTCGACTCTGGTACTTAAGCAGAATGTCCGTAACGTTAAAACATCATCATCATCGTCATCATCATCATCATCATGTTCATCATCATCATCATCATCATCATCATCACCATTATCATTTTTGTGTAGTGCAGTGTCCCATAAGCTTAAACTGTATCACAAACACACACACGTGCACACACACACACACACACACACACACACACACACACACACACACACACACACACACATGCACGCGCTGGGCGTCTGCAGGCACGCACGAACACACAAACACACACACACACGTGCGCGCATGCACATAGATGGATGTTATAATGAAAAAGAAAACGCCCAAAAGGCAATTAAGCTTCTATCAAAAAGTATATCAAAAAGAACTTGACAAACTTAACGGCTATCTTTTAGAGAATGGCCTTTCACTTTCCCCTGAGAAAACCAATCTTGTACTTTTTAATAATGGTGTTGGACCACAAGTCTTACCTCGTTTTCGATTAAATGGAAAAGATCTCGAATATAAACCTGCAGTGAAATTTTTAGGTGTATACCTCACTTCTAAACTAGCCTGGAATCAGCACATTGAATTTTTGGCAACTAAAGCTAAGAATGTTCTTAATTTCTTAAAAGTTGTCAGTAAACAACCGTGGGGGCAAGATATCACCGTATTAAAACACCTGTCCTTGGCCCTTGTGCGCTCAAGACTGTCTTATGGACAAGAAGTATTTTTCAGTGCTCCAAATTACTTACTTAAGAAAATTCAAAGTCTTGATTGTAAAGCCTTCCGGCTTGCTTTGGGTGTACCACCTCATGCCTCGACTTAAGGCACATATAAAGAAATAGGTGTTCTGCCTTTAAATGAACATCGGCAACTTGCAGTGGCAAAATATGTCTTAAGAAGCACAGCAAATGAAAGTAATGTTGAAAAGGAAGTTCAGTTAAAGTCTGATATTCATTTTCCTAAAAGAGCAAGAACTATCAGCTCGCTTACCACAATTAGCACTTATACCTCCCCACTTTTTAAAGATTTAAAACTTAATTCCAATAAAGTAGCTAAATCAGAAGTAAATTTATCTCCCTGTCCACCTTGGGAACTGCTTAATGCTCACTTTGATTTTGATTATTCCACTGTACGAAAAGCTGACAATATTAATATACTTACGGCATTTGTAAAAGAGCATATTCAAACTACCTATTCTGATCATCTCAAAATATATACTGATGGTTCCATTCTTAATACTAATGAGGGAGGTGCGGCTTTTATCATTCCATCATTGAAAGTAGAACGATCATTCGACCTGGGAAAAAAATAAATCTATATTTACAGCTGAGCTAACAGCTATAATATTTGCGCTGTACTATGTACTTGACTCTCCTAAAGATATTTTCAACATACTTGTGTGTGTTGATTCCAAATCGGTTTTACATGCTTTGAAGAATTCTAATCTTAAAGTGAGAAAAGATCTTCTCATCGAAGTCAAGCATCTGGTGCATCTTGTTATTTTAAGAGGTAGTACTGTTACTTTTTGTTGGGTTCCCTCACATAGTGGAATCTATTTTAATGAAAAAGTAGACACCCTTGCAAAATATGGGGCGAGGAATAGAAAGGATTCTTGTGAAATAGATGTTGCATTATCTTTGCATGAGGGATACAGCTTGCTGCAAAATGCCTGTTGGAAGCATTTCAGAAAGAAGATCAGCGATTCTGGCTATCGGCTTTATGATAGCAGTACAAGTAATATGATAAATTTTCGAAATATCTTAACTTCTGACAAAGTCTGTGGTTGGTGCAATCGCAGAAATGTGTTATCCCTCATGTACAGATTTAAACTAAATGCCTTCAAGACGAAATACTCAAAGGATGTAAACTGTATTTGTGGTGATAAGATAACGAACAGTCATATTCTTCTTTGTGGATATCTAAAACCACTTTTACCTGTTGTGCCCAATCTATCACTGGATCAGTTGTCTGAACCATCGCGCTTGTTGGACATTGTGTTAGCACTAACAAGTAGTCCGATAATTCAGTATTTATAGTTTGTTAAAGTTAGCTTTATATTTTAACTTTGTTATCTGGCATTGGTTTCAGCTATTGTTCAATTTTTCTTGTTCAGGTTTTTGTGTGTTGTTGTTGTTGTTGTTGTTGTCTAAAATCACTTGATGTGAATAGACGTTAAACTGAAGAACACACATAGGCCTATGCATGCACGCACGCGCGCGCGCGCCCCCCCCCCCCCCCCCCCCCACACACCACACACATGGGACGGGATAGCCTAGTGGTCAGAACATTGCAATTTGACCACACCCGTTCGATTCCCGGTTGAGGGGATTTTCCCCCTGGTCCTTCGGAGGAGACTATAAACCGAGGCCCCGTGTGCGAAGCACGCAGAACATCTTGCGCACACGTTAAACCCATTGTGTGCCGGTGGGAACAGATGACAATATTTACAAAACTGCATACACACAGGATAGGATGAAAAAAAGCACATGAGTGCTTATTCCAGTATCCTCGATATAAAAGAATAAAATTAAAAAATAAAAATTCTCTCTCTCTCTCTCTCTCTCTCTCTCTCTCTCTCTCTCTCTCTCTCTCTCTCTCTCTCTCTCTCTCTCTCTCTCTCTCTTCATATTTTGTCCTATTTTAATAATCACGTGTGTCGAATGTAATCGATTTTGTGTAAACTTTGATTAATAATCTTTTCAAGTAAGCTCAATAACTATGTTCATCATGATTACAAAATGGTTATGAACGTGATTTTTATGACCATGATCATAAGATTGATTGAGATATTAGAATATATGTCCCAAAATATATGCCTTAGGGCACGGATTCCCCCTTGTGTTCGGTTACATGAAAAAATCTAAAATTCAGGCATATACTTCCTTTTAAATGAAGTTTACTGATGACATAAGTGCGAACCTGTGTGTGAGTGAGTGAGTCAGTGTGTGTGTGTGTGTGTGTGTGTGTGTGTGTGGGCGCGTGCATGGATTTTATTCTTTGTCTCCCCTGTTATTAAAATGTCATGATTCACTAACTTATTTTGTTGATATATGGTACATCGATTCTGAAGATGTTTGTTCCTGTGTTTTCTGGGGGGGGGGGGGGGGGGGGTGTTGCTTTTTCTTTTCTTTTTTTTCCTTTTATATAAAGAATGAATGTAAAAGAATGGATCATATTGTAACCTAATACAATTGTTTGACTTTTAAGATTCTTTTTTTCCTACAACTCAAAAAACCCCAACAACTCATGTGCATGTGCTGGTTATATGCTTGTGTAAGTGTGTGTGTGTGTGTGTGTGTGTGTGTGTGTGTGTGTGTGTGTGTGTGTGTGTGTGTGGTGTTGTGTGTGTGCGTGCGTGCGTGCGTGCGTGTGTGTGATGTGTGTGTGTGTGTGTGTGTGTGTGTGTGTGTGTGTGTGTGTGTGTGTGTGTGTGTGTGTGTGTGTGTGTTGTAAGTGTGTGTGTGTGTGTGTTTGATATGTATGTGCGTGTTTGTGTGTGGGTGAGTGAGTTGCGTGCCTCTGTGTGTGTGTGTGTGTGTGTGTGTGTGTGTGTGTGTGTGTGTGTGTGTGTGTGTGTGTGT
The DNA here is from genome assembly GCA_030674155.1 of Stramonita haemastoma. Lineage (NCBI taxonomy): Eukaryota > Metazoa > Mollusca > Gastropoda > Neogastropoda > Muricidae > Stramonita > Stramonita haemastoma. The sequence goes on along the minus strand of CM060335.1, from coordinate 16,269,917 downwards.
GTGTGTGTGTATTGTGTGTGGGGGGGCTCCAGAGCTGCGGGCGCAAGTGTGTGTGTGTGTGTGTGTGGTGTGTGTGTGTGTGTGTGTGTGTGTGTGTGTGTGTGTGTGTGTGTATGTGTGTGTGTGTGTGTGTGTGTGTGTGTGTGTGTGTGTGTGTGTGTAACCTCCCTGAAGGAGTGAATCTTACAGTGCATCATCATTATCATTATTATGTTTCACTATTGTTGTTATTATTATTGTTATTATTATCATTATATTTTCTGTAGTTCCATTTATGCAGGCTGGTGTTGAGTCAAGACATGGGAGCCATCTGAAGGTTGGAAAACGTTTACCTGTAGCCTATACATGCAACAACTGACAATTAAACACAGGTGGGAAGCAGAGGAGGAAGAGGAGGAGCGCTGACGCTGGCTAAACACTGGCTGAACGAAGCCTAAGATAGGTGAAGGTTGAACTGTCCAGAATGATTGACCCACTGACAGTGAAAACAGCAAGCCTTTGGAAATTTTTGGCCCTATGCTTAGCTAGCAAATGCGCTGTGATTGGACGATTGGACCGAAGAGAACTCACCGAGAAATGTTACTGGCTAGGCTATGCTTTGTAAGTGTTGCATGCTTGCGTGCGTGTGTGCGTGAGTGTGTGTGTGTACATTCGAATTTGTTAAAACTGTAAATTGTTGTTAATTGTGTGTTGTGTTGGTCGAATGCAAGCATTTGATTTGTTTTTACAAGATATAGCGCTATACAAATTCCATGTATTATTATTATTATTATTTAGGCCTACATGGACAACACTGTCTCTCGAGGCGGCAAATTTTGCCGGAACAGGCACACACCGTGCGCACACAGAACACCTTGCGCACACACACGTTCGCTTGTCGTAAGAGTAGGCCATTGTGTGCCGGTGGGAGCAGATGACAAGATGAACCAGAACGGAAAATTACCAGAACCAATTTTTAGCTAGCATTTATAGAAACAGTGGTTTCTGGTAATGGCACACATGATTCGAAGAGAACTGTATGTGTGTGTGTGTGTGTGTGTGTGTGTGTGTGTGTGTGTGTGTGTGTGTGTGTGTTTGATATGTATGTGCCTGTTCGTGCTTGTGTGAGTGAGTTGTGTGTGTGAGTGAGTTGTGTGTGTGTGTGTGTGTGTGTGTGTGTGTGTGTGTGTGTGTGTGTGTGTGTGTGTGTGTGAGTGAGTTGGTGTGTGTGTGTGTGTGTGTGTGTGTGTGTGTGTGCGCGTGCGTGCGCGCGTGTGTGCGTGCGCGCGTGTGTGCATGCGCGTGTGTGTGTGTGTGCGCGCGCTCGCGCGCGCTCGCGCGTGTGTGTGTGTGTGTGTGTGTGTGTGTGTGTGTGTGTGTGTGTGTGTGTGTGTGTGTGTGTGTGTGTGTGTAACCTAGTGAAAGAGTGAATCTTACAGTGCATCATCCTAATCATTATTATTTTTCATTATTGTTGTTATTATTGTTATTGTTATAATAATCATTATATTTTCTTTAGTTCGGTTTATGCACACTGGTGTTGAGTCAAAGGCATGTTCCCTACAATAGGATGTTGCCTTCTGAATGGCTGGAAAACGTTTTACCTGTAGCCTATACATGCAACAACTGACAATTAAACACAGGTGGGAAGTAGAGGAGGAAGAGGAGGAGTACTGACACAGGCTGAACAAACCCGTGATAGGTGAAGGTTGAACTGTCCAGAATGATTGACCCACTGACAGTGAAAACAGCCTGCCTTTGGAAAAGTTTGGGCTAAGCTTAGCTAGCGTTTATAAAGACAGCTGGGTTTTTTGAAAATCGCATGTGCATTGGACCCAAGCGAACTAGCTGAGGAATGTTACTGGCTAGGCTATGCTTTGTAAGTGTACATCGACAACACTGTCTCTCACGGCAAATTTGCCTGAACACGCACACAGAATACCTTGCACACGTTAAATCATGTTCGCTTGTCATAAGAGTAGGCCATTGTGTGCCGGTGGGAGCAGATGACAAGATGAATCAGAACGGGAAATTACCAGAACCAATTTTTAGCTAGCATTTATAGAGACAGGGGTTTCGGGGAAATTGCACTGCAGGCATAGGACTCAACCCGAGAGAGCTGGGTGAGGAATGTTACTGGCTATGCTTTGTAAGTGTACTTCCTATTACCAGAGACTGTTATAAGCTATGCTGAGATAGATGATGAGCTTGGGTACAGCCCACTAGCCTAGCCTACAATGCTCCCCAGCATGGACTGGTCCGCTTCAGTCATAATTCAATGTTGTACTGGCAGTAAAATGTGTTTTTACAGTCAAAAACAAACAACATTTCTACAGATCTGTGTTGCATGCAGAGAAATTGATAAAAATATTTGCAGATACCGAAAATCAAAACTCTCTCTCTCTCTCCTACATGACTGATTTACTCAACTACTCAATAGCTTGTTATTAACTGTTATAAAGAGTCTGGTACATCAAACAATGAATTGTGGTTAAGCACAGTAGGCCTACTGAAGTTCAGAGAGAGATCAATTTACCAGATATTCTCTAGTATTCATACCTTCTTCTTTATTCATATTTCTATGTCGAGAGTTAAAATTGTTTTTGACTTTTTGTGAATTTGTGTCCAAAATTTAGTGTAATTTACAAATAAACAGGTGTTTTAAAACAGTAATTACAATAGTCATCAATGCATGTAGTGCCGGCTTTTCACGTGTCCATGCCTCTGACAGGCCAGCTGAAACAGTGTCAAGGGCCATCTCAGCTGTAAAGCCAAGAAAAGTACACAGCCAACGCATCATGCGACACTAGTCCTAGGCCTATCTCAGTGGTAAAGCCAAGAAAAGTACACAGCCAACACATGTCTTGCAGGACACTAGGCCTATCTCAGTCGTAAAGCCAAGAAAACTACACAGCCAACACATGTCCTGCTGGCGGTGACATGCCAACAAGAACTAAAAATTGGTTCTGGTAATTTCCCCCTGCTGGTCGGCAAATTTTTACTGCCTGGAGACATGTGTTGTCTATAGGCTAGGCTTCATGTACACTTACAAAGCAGAGCCAGTAACATTCCTCCCTCAGTTCTCTCCAGTCGCATAGGATTTTCCAAAACCCCATAAAATCCACTCCCCCCAAATGTCCTTTTCGGATGAGACAACAAACTGAGGTCCCCTGCATGAACACACAAGGAACATGTTGCAGGCAAACTTGATCCCCTGTTGGGGAGAGAAGTACTGTGGGAACAATGACAAAGTAAAATTCTATTTACAAAACTGCATGGAACCCGGAGTGAAGGTAAAGAGCCCACATGAATGCTAATTCCATTACCCTTGAAATAAAAGGGCAAAAAATCTTTAACTTTCAGAATAATACCTGATAATAGGAAAATATGATTATTGACGCAGTCTACATACACACATTCAACAAAGAAACTTAATCCTAAGCTGATTCATACATAAACACTGAGGCACGTAATAAATCATATTGATTATAGCTAAGTAAAATAGAGCAGAGCAGAGCAGAGCAGAGCAGAGCAGAGAGAGAGAGAGAGAGAGAGAGAGAGAGAGAGAGAGAGAGAAACTGGACACATTTGAGAGAGAGAGAGAGAGAGAGAGAGAGAGAGAGAGAGAGAGAGAGAGAGAGAGAGAGAGAGAGAGAGATTTATTTATTTATTTATTTATTTATTTATTTATTCTTTTATATCGAGGATAACAGAATAAGCAATCATGTGCTTTTTTTCATCCGGTCCCGTGTGTATGCAGTTTTGTAAATATTGTCATCTGTTCCCACTGGCACACAATGGCCTACTCTTACGAAAAGCGGAACAGGATTTAATGTGTGCGCAAGATGTTCTGCGTGCGTTCGCACACGGGCCTCGGTTTAAAGTCTCATCCGAAGGACTTTTGGGGAGAGTGGAGTCAGCACTGATGTTAACTCCAGGAAGAAAATTTCCTCGACCGGACTCGAACCAGAGAGAGAGAGACAGAGACAGAGACAGAGAGAATGCATGTCTGCAGGTGACATATTAAAAAAAAATCAGTTTTAATCTCATGTTTCTCTCTATCACTGCTGGTATTTTCAAACTACGTCAGTTAACTGATCAATGTGAACGGCAAAGAGGCTGACTAGGCTAGGCTAGTACAGTCACACTGAAGTCTCCCCACACCTCAGATCAAACACCAGCTACAATACAAGCAGCCACCCACCTGCTGTGGTTATTTATTACTCTCTGTGAAGTGTCTTCACCACCTGGGCTTTATCACAGGTCTTGATTAAAACCATTGATGTTGGGGGCAACAACAAAGTGAGAGGCTATATGATTAGCGGCTTTATATCACAGTTCTTGATTAAAAACATTGATGCTTGGGGCAACAACAAAGTGAGAGGCTGTATGAACAGTGGCTTTATCCCAGCTCTTGATTAAAACCATGGATGCTGGGGGTAACAGCAAAGTGAGAGGCTATATGATTAGCCGCTTTATATCACAGTTCTTGATTAAAACCATTGATGCTGGGGGCAACAACAAAGTGAGAGGCTGTATGATCAGTGGCTTTCTTTCCTACTCATGGAATTCCACTTTACAGCTTAGTCTTTAGTGATCGATGGTGACTCTTTGACTATGAGGCTTGACTTGCACAGTCTTTATGTGCCGCAGCCCTGGGGGCTTGTTGGCCTTTGGAGAACACCTCCAAAGCTGACTGTCCAAATGTCTACTTGGTCGAGAGAGTGAGAGGTGTGCTGTGGTTAAAACATCTCCACTTTAATCAAATTAAAAAAATTCAAAATTGGAAAATTCAAATTCAAAATTCAAATTCAAATTCAAAAACACTTTATTATCTCATAGAAAGAGAAATTCAAGTGGTACAAGCCAGCCCAGTGTCCCAAACAGGGTCCGCCTTCTCTGCTGTTTTGGAGGGCATCATGGAACAGGAGCCCCCGCTGTAGTCTAGTGGTTAGGGCGTTGGAGTCGTAATCTAAAGGTTGCGGTTCGATCCCAGCTTTGGCTATGGCGTTGTGCCCTTGGAAAAGGCACT
>CM060335.1:16254906-16259906 GCA_030674155.1 Stramonita haemastoma | reverse complement strand
CTGACCGATTGACTGACCGACCGACTGACTGACTGATTGACTGACCGACTGATTGACCGACTGATTGACTGACTGACCGACTGACTGACCGATTGACTCACTGACTGACCGACTGATTGACTGACCGACTGATTGAGTGAGTGAGTGACTGACTGACTGACATACCTTTTAGTCAGCAGGACAAGAAGGAAGGTGGCAGTCTACCTAGCATGGGACTGGTTAGGTCAGTGGTCAGAGCACTTGATTTACCCCCGCCAATGTTTAGCAGCATTGAGCGTGATTACCAGTTGGATTGGACACCGTTTGCCACGCCTTGGCTTCAGTACAGTCCCCAAATTCACCCAGCTGTAAACAAGTAACTGCCCTCTTTAGGCTCAGGGAAGGTAAAGCAGCGAGGGAGAGGAGATGGGCGCCGCACTCAATATGCCGGCTCCTGGAGAAGCTGAGGTGTCTAACGCCTCGCCCCCCCACGACCACATAGGTTATGGGGCACCTTTACCTTTACTCACTCACTCACTCACTCAGTCCCATGTCCCAAAGGACGTAGGGGGGACATGAGAGAAGACGCAACGGAGATCTTTTTCCATGCTTCACGATCCTGTGTGGCTAGTAGGAGGCGTTGCAGGGGTTGGGCAGTCCAGTCTTTGATGTTGTCAACCCATGATTTCTTTTGGCGGCCTCTTCTTCTCTTGCCCTCGACTGTTCCTTGGAAGATGGTTTTTGCTAGGGTGTTGTGTCTTGTGGTGTGACCAAACCACATCAGCTTTCTCCTCTTTATGGTGGAGAGCAAAGGCTCTTGGGGGCCCACAACGCTTTTTGATTTCTTCTTTCACATAGTCATTGGTCTTGTGTTCTTTGTATGATATTTTGAGGAGTCTTCTGTGGCACTTGTTCTCGAATGCTTGAATTCTTCTCTCTAACTCTGCTGTCAGAGTCCATGATTCACAGCCATATAGGAGGATAGATATCACGAGGGATTTGTAGAGGTGGTATTTGGTGCAGAAGCTGATGTTGTTGCTTCTGATGATCCCCTGGAGTCTGACTAGAGCAGATGTTGCTGTTGCAATGCAATGCAGTAAACCGTGAGGTTCTGGGCTCCATTCCCAGCCTTGCTTGTTCTTTCTTGCAAATTGGACGGGGAAATTGAACCGAGTGTCAAGTCTTTCGGAGAAGACTCTAAACCGGTTCGGACCTGTGTGTTTCCCGACTTGTGCTCTCAACCCCCCCCCCCCCCACACACACAAAAACAACAACAACAAACAACAACACAAAAAACCCAACAAACCCCCCCCAACAAAAACCCGCACCGATAGATGAAAATCGGAAAGATCAGGTGAGGTACTCCTTGACTGTCCTGGTAAAATTGGTATGTTTAATTTACAACTGTAGCCCCGAAGTCAGAATGCAGCTACCTTAATGGTAGGGGTAGGGGGTGGAGGTGGGGGAGAAAAATAAAGGTCGCATACGCCAGCATTTCACCTTCGGTAAACCTAGTAGCTGTGGCCGAGGAAAGACCAGCAAAAAAATGAAGCATGACAGGCTTCAACCCAATCCAATCCTGTTGTTTATAGCCCCGACTACCACACAGGCCATATCGGGGCTGCTGTCACCTCGTCACATTTTAAAACTCATAATTATCTAAACTGTGTAACCATATACAGATTACAACGGGGTATAAAACCAACTCTACTGTCCTTGCTTGTATCGACGCCTTGGTCAACCCATAAGGGTCAGCCCAGGACGGCCACCGCGTTGTGGGAAAAACCACATTGATGTGACAGGCTTGGTGTTGTGTGTCTTTGGTCAGGATAAAGTTGGGTCCACTGGACTGTCTTTACATTTTATCATTTTAGGGAGCAGGCACTCTCATACACATATACATACATACATACATACATACATACATACATACATACATACATACATACGTACGTACGTACGTACGTACGTACGTACGTACGTACGTACATACGTACATACGTACATACATAATAATACATACATACATACAACATACATACATACATACATACATACATACATACATACATACATACATACATACATACATACATACATACATACAGAGAGAGAGAGAGAGAGAGAGAGAGAGAGAGAGAGAGAGAGAGAGAGAGAGAGAGAGAGAGAGAGAGAGAAAAGAGAGAGAGAGAGAGAGAGAGAGACAGACAGACAGACAGACAGACAGACAGACAGGCAGGCAGGCAGGCAGGCAGACAGACAGACAGACAGACAGACAGACAGACAGACAGACAGACAGACAGACAGACAGACACACACACACACACACACACACACACACACACACACCCTCCCTCCCCCTCCCTCCCACTCCCACCCCCTCCACTCCCCCGAACCCCAGCCAAAACTCAACATCCATTCATTCTGAAACCATCCTGATTTTAAAAAATATTTTTATGTCTTATGGCAGTGATCTTCAAAGCAGCCTGAAACAAAGAATTGCCCTACCCTACAGAGCAGCAGCCAGCACTGTGTGAACTGAAGTGAAACGAGGCCATACAGACCTGGATCCTTCTTTGCTGTATATAGACAGTTCTTTGCTCTATTTATATAATATATAAACAGTAGCGGCGAGAGGACCCATACCATCAGCCACACAAGATGAAAGCCATGAATAGCGTCCGTCCCCAAGTTGTCCAGACCTCCCCAGCCCCACTTTGTGTACCAGAAAAACATCGCCATAGAACCGGGTGGAAGGTGATTCGGGTGTCGCCCTTGAAGGCGGGTGTCCCTCTCAAAGACAACGTCATCCAGTTCCGGAATGCCCCGCTTAGAAAGGAGAGGCCGTTCTTCACTATCACTGTTCTGGAGATTGATACGAGTGAGTTTTGGTTGGTGGCCGTTGTTTTGTTGGTTTGTTTTTGTTTGTTTGTCTACTACTTTATTCTTCTGTCTCTGTCTCTGTCTGTCTCTCTGTCTCTGTCTGTCTTCTGTCTGTCTGTCTCTGTCTGTCTGTCTCTGTCTGTCTGTGTCTGTCTGTCTGTCTGTCTGTCTGTCTGTCTGTCTGTCTGTCTGTCTGTCTGTCTGTCTGTCTCTGTCTCTCTCTCTCTCTCTCTCTCTCTCTCTCCCTCCTCCTCTCTCTCTCTCTCTCTCTCTTCTTCTTTCTTTCTTTCTCTCTCTATGTTCTCTGTGTTTTCTTGTCTTTTCTTTCCCTTTTTTTTCTTTCTTCTTTCATCGTGTTTTTATGATTTTAAAAGCAAAGCTCTGAATATGATGGGATGGGTTGTTTATTATTATTATTATTATTATTATTATTATTATTATTATTATTATTATTATTATTTATTATTATTATTATTATTTCGTCGTGTCGCGTCGTCGTGTCTCATCATATCATCATCATCATCATCTCATCATCATCATCATCATCATCATCATCATTATTTATTTTATTATTATATTATTAATTTATTATTATATTATATTATTATTATTATTATATTATTATTATAATTGCACATGGACGGGGCAGCCTGGTTGGTTAGAGTGTTGTGCATTGCGCCGTGATTCTTGACCCGGTTCGAATCCCGTTCAAGGGGATATTTTCCCCTGGAGTTTACATTAGTGCCCACTCCACTCCCCCCAAAAGTTTTCCAGATAAGACTATAAACCGAAGTCCTGTGGGCAAAGCACGCAGAACTTCTTGTGTACACGTTAAAACCTTTCCGCTTTTCGGAAGAGTAGGCCATTGTGCTCGGGTGGGGAATGGGTGACAAAATTTTTATAAAACTGCATACAACGGGACTAGACTAAAAAAGAACATGATGTTTTACCCTCGAAATAATAGAAAGAATAAAGAAAATAGATAAATAAAAGTTATACAGTTTCAAGAGGAGAGTAAAGAAATGAGTAATGAGTAAACAAGGCCGCCGCTGTAGTCTAGTGGTTAGGGCGTTGGACTCGTAATCTAAAGGTTGCGGGTTCGATCCCAGCTTTCGGCTATGGCGTTGTGCCCTTGGAAAAGGCACTTTACGGCTATTTTCTCACCCCACCCAGGTGTAAAAGGGGTACCAACCTTGTGTTGGGGGTTAACCCTGCGATAGACTGGCGTCCTATCCAGGGGGAGTCTATGACTCTCAGTCGCTTAACGCCACAGAAACCGGGATAAGCACGGCCTGATGAGCCTTAGGCTCGGGACAGACTTTAACTTTAACGAGTAAACAAAATCTGGTCTTTCTTTCTGTCCTTTTTTGCTCCGCTCTTTTATTTCTTCTCTTTCTTTTAAGGATACTGAAATAAGCACTCATGTGATTTTTTTAATTTTTACCTATAGTCCCGTGTGTATGCACTAGAGTCCATTTTTTCATCCGTTCCCACCTGCACACAAACAGCCTACTCTTCCGAAAAGCGGAACGGGTTTTAACATGCGCGAAATATGTTCTGCGCGTGCGTTTGCACACGGGACCTCGGTTTATAGTCTCATCTGAAGGACTTTAGGGGAGAGTGGAGTCGGCGCTGATGTTAACTCCAGAGGAGAAAAATCCTCTTGAACGAGATACGAACATGGGTGAACAAATGATGTTTTTTTTGTGTATGTGTGTGTTGGGGGTGGGGGGGGGGGGGGGGGGGGGCGTACATGGCTTGATGAAGTGAAGTGATTGGTCAGTGGCGGTCTGACGTGCAGTCCAGTACATCATGATGGGCGTGGCCAGCCTGTGTTGGCCTTTGAACCCCAGCTGGAGCATCTTGAGGTCAGTCCGTTACCATAGCAACGACGGGGGCATCTTCAATGGCGTCAGCAACATGCGGAGTCACATCACCTACACCAAAGGTAGGCTGCAGTGTGTGTGTGTGTGTGTGTGTGTGTGGGGGGGGTACAATATGTGTGTGTGTTTTACAGTGTGTGTGTGTGTGTGTGTGTGTGTGTGTGTGTGTGTGTGTGTGTTGTGTGTGTGTGTTTAAGTGTGTGTGTGTGTGAGTGTGTGTGTGTGTGTGACAGTGTGTGTGTGTGTGTGTGTGTG
>CM060335.1:16244906-16252406 GCA_030674155.1 Stramonita haemastoma | reverse complement strand
GAGAGGGAAAGGAGGAGGGGGTGGAGGGGGAGGTGGGGTGGGGGAGTGGGGAGGAGGTGGGGTAGTAGGGGTGAGAGGGGGTGGGGGAAGGAGGGGGTGGGGAGGGAGGGGGGAAGGTGGGGGTGGGGTGGTGGGAGGGGGGTGGGGAAGGAGGGATGGGGGAAGGAGGGGAGGTGGGGGGGGGAAGGAGGGAAGGGGGTGGTAGGGGTAGGTGGGGAAGGAGGGGAGAGGGGGTGCGGGAGGGGGGGGGTGGGGAAGGAGGGGGGAGGTGGGGAAGAAGGGGGAAGGGGGGAGGGGAGGGGGGAGGGGGGAGGTGGGGAAGGAGGGGGGGTGCGGGAGGGGGTAGAGGTGGGGGATGAGGGGAGGGTGGGAAGGAGGGGAGGGAGGTGGGAAGGAGGAGGGGGGAAGGAAGTGGGGAGGAGGGGTGGAAGGAAGTGGGGGGAGAGGGTGGAGGGTGGAGGTGGGGAAGGAGGGAGGGTGGAGGGGGAGAGGAAGGGGGAGGTGGGAAGGAGGGAGGAGGAAGGGGAAGGGGGGAAGGAGGGGAGGGGGAAGTGGAAGGAGGGGGAAGGTGGGGGGGGAAAGGGGGAGGGGAAGGTGGGGAAGGAGGGGGGAAGGAGGGAGGGGAAGGAGGGGGGAGGTGGGGAAGGAGGGGGAGGAGGATAGGGAACAGGGGGAAAGGGAGGGGGGGGGGGTAGGGAACAGGATTGATAGTATACTGATGGATATTACTGATGATTATTACTGATGGTTATTACTGACAGCAGTTAGTGATATTGCCACCATGATGACAATGTCTATATCTATGACTTGGATGACAATAATGTTGACGAGACCTACAATGATGATGATGATGATGATGATGATGATGATGATGATGATGATAGTGACAATCATGAAGTTGATAAAAACGACATAGACAAAGAGTGTGACAGCCATCGATGATGACGAAAGTGACATTGCAAATGCATTGCTTATGTAAAGTACCATCTGAAAATATAAAGTTGACCTGACTTTGGCATGGACTTTGACTTTGACTTTGACAAAGGTGATGATAGCGAAACAACAACGGCGACAAAGACAGTGACAATCCTAACAAAGGACAAAGAGGATGCCAAGAATAATGATGGTTTTCCTCTGAAGTCGGAGTATGGCTGCCTATATGGCGAGGTCCTTGAAAAATAGTCATACACGCAAACTTCTCATTCAGTGTGCAATTTCAATCTCACAGTGATTCCCAGGAGGGATGAGTGAGTCAGAGAACACATATTGGGTGACCCCCAGGGTGTTAAGCTGGGGAACAACAACAACAACAACAACAATGATGATTTCATTAAAATAATGATACTGACGACATCGGTGACCATTGCAGAGTGACCTTCACAGCTGGCTGGGGTTCGAGGTCATCCAGAGAGGTGAAAGGCCAGGGGTGGTGGAGATCTCCAAAGCCATCACTGGACAGTCTGGAGCGGTCAGTCTCAGCGGACCACGCCCCTTTGACCACAGTGAGGGAATTTGCTGTTTTACATGGTGAAGGGGGGTGGGGGGTGGGGGGAGTAGTGGTGTTTTGAGGGAGGGAGGAGGAGATGGGATAGATTGAAGGGAGGTGGTGGGTATGCTAGTGTGCTAGTGTGTGTGTATGTGTGCGTGTGTGTATGTGTGTGTGTGTGTGTATGTGTGGTGTGTGTGTGTGTGTGTGTGTGTGTGTGTGTGTGTGTGTGTGTGTGTGTGTGTGTGTAGGGGGGTGGGGGGGCAGGGGAGGGGTGAAAAATAGGGAGGGGAAAGGGGGTGGTTGTGTGTCAAAGTCAAATGGTACATTGAATTAGCAGTGCAATTACTTTTTTTTTTTTTTAATCAAGCCATCTATCTGAGAAAAAAAAATCATTTATATGCATATATGAGAAAGCCCCCCCAAGAAAATCAGTTGTACAAATGAAAGAAAAAATGTGTGTGTATATGTGCGTGTGCGTGCGTGCATGCATGCGGCGTGCGTGCGTGCGTGGCGTGTGTGTATATGCATGTGCACTTCAATATAAAGGCTACAACAATGTTTCATATGCTTTGCTTTCCAAATCATCGTGTGGGGGTGGGGGGGGGCGGGGGGGGGGGGGGGGGTAGCACGATGGTTAAAGCGTTTCACTGGCGATCTGACGGCCTAGGATCAAGCCTGGGGTCAAGCCCTCATGGAGACACCTGTTCAAGGGGATTTTTCCCATGGAGTTAACATCAGTACTGACCCCACTCTCCCAAAGTCCTTGGGTTGATACTTAAAATAAAACCCAGGTCCTGTGTACAAACGCACGTAGAACATCTTGTGCAAGTGTTACGAAAATGCACTTATTTTGTCTCTGTTTCATATGCATTATAAGAACGAGACAAAGTGGCACCTATTTTGTCTCTGTTTCATAGCCTATACGTAACATGAATAAGACAAAACCGCACTAATTTTGTCTTTTACTGTTTCATATAAACGTATAAAAAGAACAAGATAAACAAGCGCTAAAGTTATGTCAATTCAGATTGTTCTTACTTCATGGAAACACAGTAACAGAACAAGATAAACAAGCGCTGAAGTTATGTTATTAATTCAGATTCTTTTTACTTCATATAAACACATCAAAAGAACGAACAAGTTCTAAAGTTATGTTAATTGAGATTATTTTTTAAATTTCATATAAACACATAAATAAACAAGCACTAAAGTTATGTTAATTCAGATTTTTTTTTTTACTTCATATTACCCAGCTGTAAATGGGTACCTGCCCTCTTTAGGGTCAGGGAAGGTAAAGCAGTGAGGGAGAGGAGATGGGCGCCGTCCTGGATATGCTGACCCCTGGAGAAGCTGAGGTCTCTGATGCCCCTCTCCCCTACAACCACCTAGGTTATGGGACACCATTACCTTTTTACCTTACCTTATAAACACAGTAACAGAACAAGGTAAACACTGGCTAAATGTGTGTGGATTCAGATTTTTCTTACTTCATATAAACACAGTAACAGAACAAGGTAAACACGCACTAAAGTTGTGTGGATTCAGATTTTTCTTACTTCGAAATCGAAGTTCTGGAGCTGAGTAGCGAGGAGGGAGCCATTGGGATTGGAGTTGTGGGCCCTGTTTTTCCCCGCACGGACTTGCCCGGATGGAAACAAGACAGCCTGGGTTGCCATAGCGACAATGGGGGGCTGTACCAGGGCAATAAGAAAGGTGGATGTGTCTGTCTGTCTGCCTGTCTGTTTGTCTATCTATCTGTGTCTTCTGGGAAAATCCCTTTTTGTTTAGCTTCAGCAAAGCACCCGTGTATAGCATTTTTACATGGTAGTTTTTTTTTTTAATCCATACAGTAGAATCTCTCTCTGTCTCTGTTTCTGTCTGTCTATCTGTCTCTCTGTGTCTCTGTCTCTCTCTCTGTCTTTGTCTCTCTGTGTCTCAGTCTGTCTGTCTGTCTGTCTGTCTGTCTCTGTCTCTCTCTGTCTCTCTGTCTCTCTGTCTCTGTCTCTGTCTCTGTCTCTGTCTCTTCTCTCTCTCTCTCTCTCTCTCTCTCTCTCTCTCTCTCTCTCTCTCTCCCCCCCCCCCCCCCCCCTCTCTCTCTCTCAAGAACTTTTTTTTTGCATGTACAATTATGTAAACTTCATAAACTTGATCTTTTAATAGACTCAGTGTTATCCATCTTTACAGATCTACACACATATTTTTGCGCGCAGGTACACATGCATTCTTACAACCACTTGAATAGGCGAGCTCGCGGGGTGTGTGTGTGTGGTGTGTGTGTGTGTGTGTGTGTGTGTGTGTGTGTGTGTGTGTGTGTGTGTGTGTGTGTGTGTGTGTGGTGATCGTTTTTACACATAGTCTACATATTACTTTTTATTAAAAAAATGGAATGTGTGTTTTGTTTCAATATTAGAGCAAATAGTAAGGCAAGGTATGCTGATTTCTTAATGTGTGTGTGTGTGTGTGTGTGTGTGTGTGTGTGTGTGTGTGTGTGTGTGTGTGTGTGTGTGTGTGTGTGAGGGCCTGGAGAGGGAATTGTATGCTAAGAATGTGATACTATTATCATGAGGAGTTGGATTAAAGTGAACTGGATGTGATAGAACCCTGAAGTGACCTATGTCCTTGTCTAGGTTATGACAAAAAAACAATCAAACCCCCCCCCCAAAACAAACCCAACAACAAAGTCCCCGCCCCCCCCCCCCCCCAGATCACTACATACTGGTACAGGGTCCTTGTTACAGTGAGAATTAATTTATCTCTTTATTTCATTTCATCTGCAGATCACTACATAAGGGTGAGAATTTATCTCTTTATTTCATTTCCTCTGAAGATCACTACCATAAGGGTGAGAATTTATCTCTTTATTTCATTTTATCTGCAGACATTACATAACAGTGAGAATCTATCTCTTTATTTCATTTCATATGTTCATCTTAGTTAACCCCGACGAAAACAACCCCTGGCAGAAAGGTGACGTCATTGGCTGCGGCGTGCTCTTCAGTGACGTCATTGGGACGGATGACGTCATGGAGCAAGCGGTGGTGACGGTGTTCTTCACTCGCAACGGCTCACTGACTCACCAGGAACCCTTCAGAATTAGCCAGGGCGGTCTGTTTCCTTGCGTGGGCTTCTTCAAAACCAGTGAGTCATGCAGCCAACATTGTGGCCACCATAGTATAGGTACCTCAGGTATAGGGCTCAGGTATCAGGACAGGTACGTCAGGTATAGGGTTCAGGTATCAGGGCAGGTACTCAGGTATAGGGTTCAGGGATCAGGACAGGAACATCAGGTATCAGGACAGGTGTGTCAGGTATATAACCAGGTATCAGGACAGGTGTGTCAGGTATAGAATCAGGTATCAACATTGACAACTGCCTAATTGAAGTCATCAAGGCTCTGTACGAGAATGCAAGAAGTGCAGTTTTCATGAACAACCACGTGGGCGAGTTCTTCAAGACCACGGTTGGAGTCCGCCAGGGCTGCCTTCTCTCACCTGTACTCTTCAACCTCTTCCTCGAAAACATCATGACAGAGACACTGCAAAACCACCACACTTCCATCTCCATTGGTGGAAGACCCCTTTGCAACCTCAGATTTGCAGATGACATTGACCTCATGGGCAGCAGCAAACAAGAACTGCAAATCCTCACAGACAGTCTAACAGACCGAGCGAGCGCATACGGCATGGAGGTCAGTACAGAGAAATCGAAGATCATGGTCAACAGCGCGAGTAATGACAGCACGGAAATAAAGATGAATGGAGAAATATTGGAAGAGGTGAGCCAATTCAAATACTTAGGCTCCATCCTAACAAAAGATGGCACATCAAACAATGAGGTGAAAGCTCGCATTGCAACAGCAACATCTGCTCTAGTCAGACTCCAGAGGATCATCAGAAGCAACAACATCAGCTTCTGCACCAAATACCACCTCTACAAATCCCTCGTAATATCTATCCTCCTATATGGCTGTGAATCATGGACTCTGACAGCAGAGTTAGAGAGAAGAATCCAAGCATTCGAGAACAAGTGCCACAGAAGACTCCTCAAAATACCATACAAAGAACACAAGACCAATAACTATGTGAAAGAGGAAATCAAAAAGCGTGTGGGCCCCCAAGAGCCTTTGCTCTCCACCATAAAGAGGAGAAAGCTGATGTGGTTTGGTCACACCACAAGACACAACACCCTAGCAAAAAACCATCTTGCAAGGAACAGTCGAGGGCAAAAGAAGAAGAGGCCGCCAAAAGAAATCATGGGTTGACAACATCAAAGACTGGACTGCCCAACCCCTGCAACGCCTCCTACTAGCCACACAGGATCGTGAAGCATGGAAAAAGATCTCCGTTGCGTCTTCTCTCATGTCCCCCCTACGTCCTTTGGGACATGGGACTGAGTGAGTGAGTGAGTGATCAGGACAGGTGTGTCAGGTATATAATCAGGTATCAGGACAGGTGTGTCAGGTATAGAATCAAGTATCAGGACAGGTGTGTCAGGTATAAGGTTCAGGTATCAGGACAGGTGTGTCAGGTATAGGTTCATGGGGACTGACTCAAGAATTGCTTTCTTCTTCTTCTTCTTCTTCTTCTTCTTCTTCTTCTTCTTCTTCTTCTTCTTCTTCTTCTTCTTCTTTGTCTTCTTCCCATTCTCCTTCTTCTTCTCCTTCTTTCTCCTCCTTCTTCTTCGACAGACACTCAGACAGCAACCATTGTTGTCTGTCCTATGAGCAACAGTATATCGCGCTGCTGTTCAGCACCTGACAGGTCAGCCAGCCCCAGCGCACCCAATTTCGGTGTGGGAGAAAATGGTCATCTTTTAAGTCTCTCTGGGAAAAAAAAAGGGGACCGGAGAAAGGACGTAGAAAGTAGAAACATCGACAAATAGGACGTGACAGGAAAAAAAGAAGAAGGCAGAAACAAAGAGAGGGATAGAAAAAAAAGGGAATCTCCAGCACAGAATTTTTAGAAGGTGGGGGTGCTGTTTATACTGACAGGCCCCGGCACCCCTTCGGGGAAGAGAGTCGGTTTCATCCGGCGCTTTTCCTCTGTAGATACTTGCACAGTTTTAAACAGGTTTTTTTTTTTTAATCGTTCCTTGGCTAGAGCTCTGAGGTTCACCAATGGTGAGATTTTGCATATGGCACCATTTTGCCCACCGTAAAGGTAGCTGCATTCCGACTTCGAGAATGGATATGCTGGGTATGTTCGTGTTTTCATGACCCACCGAACGCTGACATGAATGACGGGATTTTTAACGTGCATCCTAAATCTTTTGCAGGTGTATATTCACGAAGAAAGTTAACACGCTGGCAGATCTGCACTTGAATTTGACCTGGGGGGGGGTCGTAAAAACCCCAACCCTTAATTCACCAGACGCTGCTGAGATTCGAACCCAAGAATTCATGGACCAGTGGGTTGAAGTCAACGGTCTTAACCACTCGGCTATTGCGTCTTTAGGATTGAACTGAACGACATCACTTCAAGTTGATGGAAAGTAAGGTATTTGTAGACTGTTTTTACAGAACTCCAAGGTCAGACTAATGCGCTCTCTAGTCATATCCATATTCCTGTATGCCTGTGAATCATGGACCCTGACTGCAGATTTGGAGAGAAGAATACCGGCGATAGAGATGAGATGCTTCCGGAGACTCCTTGGCATCTCCTACAGAGACCACATAAGCAATGAAGACATGCATAACAGAATCCAGCAAACCATTGGACCCTACAAAAATCTTCTAACAATCGTAAAGAAGCGTAAACTTAAATGGTACGGGCATGTCACAAGATCAAAAGGACTTGCAAAAACAATACTGCAAGGCACTGTCCAAGAAGGAGGAAAAAGAGGCAGACCAAGGAAGAGATGGGAGGACAACATCAGCGAATGGACAGGCCTAGAACTCAACAAAATTTTGAGAAAGGCGGAACAGAGAGAGGAATGGAGGGAACAGGTTGTCAAGTCTTCGGGGGTGCCCCCACGGTCGCCAGACTACGGGATAGATATAGATTCAGAGCAGA
>CM060335.1:16232406-16234906 GCA_030674155.1 Stramonita haemastoma | reverse complement strand
AGACAAAGCCAACTTTGAGCCAGACAAAGCCAACCTTGAGCCAGACAAAGCCAAACTGACGAGACACGACCAGAAGGTGAGGGGCCTTGTCGCTCATCAGAGTATGGAAGTGGGCAATAACACTGACGACATGATTCGCTGGGCCCGGCAGAAGGACGCGGACTTCACGGACGCTCCGCTCTCTCAGACAACCGGCTCCCAGCCTGCTACTACCCAGCAAAAAGAACCGGCAGTATCTTCTTCTTCATCATCTTCTTCTTCCCAGAAAGAAGGCCCGCAGACTGTGGAATCTACAGGACAGGAGAAGGAAGGAGGCACGGGTTCTACTACACAAAATCCCCCCTCTGAGAAAGGGGGCCAGGCTTCTGTTTCTGTGAAGTCTTCTGGCGCTGAAGCTTCATCTTCTCCATCTTCGTCATCTCCCCCAACATCGTCAACGTCGTCACTCACGGGCCAGAATGATGTTAGTGGGGCCCACACTGGCGGGAAAGTGGAGGAAGGAGATGGCGGGGAGAGGGACAGAGACCGGGACGGGGACAGGGACAGGAATCGGGACAACCAGCCTCCGGTGCGGGACAGCATCGACAATTCCCACATCACCAACCTCCTGATGGACCCCAGAGTGCTGCTGCAGGAACAGCGGATCAGAAATGCGGTAGGTATTAGTTCTTTTTTTTTCCCCCTGAGGTTAGTGCAAGATGTGGGTGCGGGATAGCACAATGGTCAGAGCGCTCGCTTTTTCCTTGTCAAGTTAAAACCTTCCCCATACGCTCTGGGTGTGTGTACACCCAGACCCCTATATTTTGCTCTGTAACTAAAAAACTATCAACCCTACAGCCTTGAAATTTCATGACTTTGTCAATAAACATCTGACCTACACTTCCACAAAAAATGGTTTGTTTGTGTTAATTAGAAATGCACTTAATTAGCATTTAAACTCCCAGTACGTCCTGGGTGTGTACACACCCATACGCTGAAAGAAGGGTTACTCATTACAACATCAGAATGACGTCACTACCTTGTGGCCTCCCTACATCTTGGTTGCTAGGACACCTGTCCTTGTACTGAGAATTTTTGCTCGCTGCTAAGCTGTGGTGGTAGGCCCTACATGATAGTACTTTTGAGAGTTTGAGGCAAATTGTGTGTGTGCGTGTGCGTGTGTGTGCGCGCGCGCATGCGTGTGCGTGCAAATTGTGTGTGTGTGTGTGTGTGTGTGTGCGCGTGTCTGCATGCGTGTGCGTGCGTGGGTGCGCGAACGTGGGCACATGTATGTCTGACTGCATGCGTGCCTGTGTGCATGCATGCATGCATGCGTGCATACATGTGTCCAAGTCAAAGTCAGTCAAAGTCTACTTTTTATTTCTGGATGATTCATTGAATAAGCTTTGATTTTCTTTTTTGAAGTGGATGGCATGTGTGTGTGCATGTGCGTTTGTGTGTGCACATATCTTTGAATGTGTGTATGTATGCATGTGCATCTGTGCACATAGTTATGATATTTTATTTTTATTTATTTATTTACTTTTTATAATGAGGATAATGGAATAAGCACTTTTGGGTTTTTCATGTCCAGTCCCCGTGCGTATGCAGTTTTGTAAATCTTGTCATCTGTTCCCACAGCACATGATTGCCTACTCTTATGAAAAGCGGAACAGGATCGTACATGTGTGCAAGATGTTTGATGCAATTATTATTATTATTAATATTATTATTATTATTATTATTATTATTATTATTATTATTATTATTATTATTATTATTATTATAACAATTATTATTGTAACAATTATTATTATAACAATTATTATTATTATTATTATTATTATTATTATTATTATTATTATTATTATTATTATTATTATTATTGACTATCAACTCAGTGGTAAACCAACGGCCATAAGACTGCAAATCTATGCAGGTGCACAGTAAAGTAACAAGCCCTTTTTTTTCTTTATGGATAGCTCCAGTGCATACGGGCATATTTTGAGTGCATACCTTTTATGCACCTCAAGTACTAGATCTTTTGTAGGAAGAGCACTCTCCCTTCTGAAAAACCTTACACATAAAGGCAGACTCCCCTGTATGCAGATTAGGTTACTCAACATCCAGGATGTAGGCCTACAGTGGGCTCTTCAAGTCATGGGGTTGCTATGCAACCAGGATGTAGGGAAAGAGCTTAGTGATTCATGCAAGGCAAGGCAGAGGTTTAGTTCCTTTTCAGACAGCCTGGGTGTGTGTACACCCAGGAGATATGGGAGCGGGTTATGCCTTCACTAACGGTATGGGTGTATGTACACCCAGGAGATATGGGAGCGGGTTATGCCTTCACTAAAAGTATGGGTGTCTGCACACCCAGGAGATATGGGAGCGGATTATGCCTTCAATAAAAGTATGGGTTGCTGTACACCCAGGAGGTACAGCGCGTCGAGGCCGAGGCGACGTACGGGGAAGGTTTTAAGTAGCGTCGAGCGTGGTTACCAGTTGGATGGGTAACCGTTTG
>CM060335.1:16212406-16227406 GCA_030674155.1 Stramonita haemastoma | reverse complement strand
GAGAACTTCATTTGATTAACTTGGAATTGATTTTCTGATGATATATATATATATATATATATATATATATATATATATATATATATATATATATATATATATATATATATATATATATAAGACTTGTCTTGATATTACAATATAGATCTCTGAATACAACTGCCCATGCTCTTGACTGTAATACAATTGTTCATATTCAATAACGTGTTGCGTGTGATGCTTGATGGAAAGAAAGTTACTCTTCACACACACACACACACACACACACACACACACACACACACACACACACACACACACATACACACACACACACACAGCACGCACGCACGCACGCACGCACGCACGCACACGGCCGCACACACACACACACACCACACACACACACACACACACACGCACGCACGCTCGCACGCACGCTCGCACGCCACACACACACACACATACACACACACACACACACACACACACACACACACACACACACACACACACACACACATGAGGATGTCATATGAGAAGCGCCCACTTACAGACATTATGTTCAGTCTGTGTCAAGTCGGTCTGGTGTGACGATCATAGGGGAAAAGGCCCACTTCAAGATATATGTTCCATCTGCCTCAAGTCCGTTTTGGTGTGACGTCACCTTCAACATCCACCATTGGCTGATTCCATGAGGGACTGGACTGAAGATGGACAGGAACCTCACTATCAGCTACACACACAGACACACACAGCACACACACACACACACACACACACACAGAGGAAAAAATAAATCCTCGTGGGGATGCATGGACCATCAGTATAAATAGCATCTCTCCACCCCTTCTGGAAAATCTGCTAAGATGCCCTCTTTTCTATCCCTCTTTGTGTCTGCCTCCTTCCTTTTCCTGTCACTTCCGTGTCTATTTTCTATCTTCTTGGTACATTTTTAAGCCTCCCCCCCCCCCCTTCCCGAAATATTTAAAAGCTAACAGTTCTCTACAATTCTGAAGTGCATGGGCTGGGCCTGACCTGTCCAGCACTTATTAACAGCAGCCCAACGAATTTTCGTTCATATGACAGACAACTTATAGTTGCTGTCTGAGCATTCCAAAAAAAAAAAGGAAAGAAATGACGCTTAATTTTTTTTTTTTTAAACCTGTATAAACAGGAATAATGGATACTGCTTATGACGTCACATCTAACCCGACTTTGGGAGCTTTGAACATAGCTAATTTTTTTTTTCTGCTCGTTTGATTGAAGTCTCCCCGTTGAGCCCTATATGCTTAGGCCTAGTGTGTCTGTGTGTGTTTGTGTATGCTCGCAGGAAAAGCAGGTTTGTGGCTGTTGTGTGTGTGGAAGTTTAGCAGTTGACACAGATTTTATGTATGTGCTGCACTTGGGTGGTATGCTGCTTCGTTTCTGCTCCCTTTTTAAACTGTGTGGGGATTCTAGCCTTGTTGTTGTTGTTGTTGTTGTCATGTATATATCTTGTGATCTCAGTATACATATAAAGTATTGCGCTTTATTATTATTATTATTATATTATTTATTATTATTATTATTATTATTATTATTATTTTATTATTATTATTATTATATATTATTTGTCATTCTTATTTGTGAATTATTGATTTTTACTTTTTGACATTAGAACTTGGGAAATGGCGACAAGAAACGGAGTTGATTCAAAAGCAGATTGTAATGATTTTTTTTCTCTAGCAAGCCTTAAGACAGAATAACTCAAATGCTGAATAAACAACAACAACAAATTTCGGTCACAAGAACGCGTTCAGCTGTGTGTACATGTAAATTATAACCAACATTTCCGCGGCGAGGTCATGTAATCAAATTGTCAATTGTTCATGTTGTGAAGATTTTTTGGGGGGGGTTTGTTCTTTCTGGTGAAGGATTCGGTTTTATGTGTTTCTTTTCTGTAGATGAAAGGCTATATATAGCACCTAAACTCACTCCGCTCGTGGCTGATACAGGACAGACAGGCAGAAGGGACGCGCGAGGAAAGAAAACAACAGAGAGATAGATAGTGCAGAGAGAGAGAGAGAGAACTGAGCTACAGCTAGTCAGTCACAAACACAAACACACTGCTCTAGTTCCAGTGGGTGACTTCAAGTGCTATAGCCTACACCACACTTCATAAACAATAGACAATGGCCAAGCCAACATTTCGTCAGTTATGGGTATCATAATACTTGAGGAGGCCTACATTAATTAAAATGTCGTTACGTTGTAAAGTGTTATGTTGTGAAATGTTATGTGGTAAAATGTGTTGAGATTGGCTTCAGCCATGACAAGCGCCAACCACAACAACTTACACTCTCCTTTAATTCAGACAAAAATCTATCAGGTCGGAGTATGGCTGCCGGTATGGCGAGGTGTTTGAAAAAAGATTTAAAGATTTAATTTGAATTTGACCCCTCTTTGGGCATGGAGGATTTCAGTAAACAAGACCAACCTAACATTTATAATTTGTGTAAACAAAATACGTTTACTAGACAAAATTTCACAGAAACAGAAATATAGTCAACCTTCTGATCAATGTCATGCAACTTTGCACTTAACTGAAAATTTGCTAAGTTTTGATACAGTCTTTTTGTCAGAAGAGAACAAATTACAACATGTGAACATGGATCTTGGATACAGATATTCATGAAGCAGGATACTCTTCCGAAGTTCAGAAAACTATGGATATACAGGCAAACTTCTCATCCAGTGTGCACAAGTTTACATACAATCCACAGAGATTCCAGGGACAGAGATCCCGTCACAGTACATAGTCATTCTGGCTGACCCCAGGCTGTTAGGCTGGGGAACGTACACTCGTGGATCGGTGTGATCTAGAGGTAAAGCACCTGCCTAGTGGTCTGAATGCTAGCCTTTCGATTGAGACGATAAACCGAGGTCCCGTGTGCGATACTCATTTAGTGCACGCAAAAGAACCTATGGCAACAAGAGTTGGCAAAATTATGTAGGGAAAAAAGCCACTCTGGTGGTTGGAAACTAAATCTATATGCAGACAGGAAAAGGTAAAAAAAAAAAAAATGGTGGCGCTGCTCTTGTGATGGACGCTCTCTCCTCGGGGAGAGCAGCCCGAATTTCATGCAGATAAATGTGCAGTGACTGAAAGTGCTAAATAATACAACAACAAGAAGAGAAGCTGATGGCCACTAGGTTTCTAGAATGAACTAAACCCTGTAGTGTTTCCTGTAGAGCGCTAGAACAATCACACGTTAAATCCTGTTCCGCTTTTCGGAAGAGTAGGCCATTGTGTGACGGTGGGGAACGGATGACAAAATTGACAAAACTGCATACACAAAGAGGACTGGATGTAAAAAAAAAAAAAAGCACAAGAGTGCTTATTTCATTATCCTCCAAATAAAAGAATAAAATAAAAAGAACAATCACAGCAGTCTCAGGAGGGAAGATTAGGCAGTCTTTCACAGAAACGCCATTTTCCTATAGTATCAGGTTTTTCATTTTATTAACCCCACTTATTCCAAGTCCGCCAGTTTTTCTTGTTCATGGTCAGTGTTTTAGTCACTCTGACCACCAGACGGGATAGCCTGGTGGTCAGAGTGATGCGCTCGTGATCTGCTGACCCGGGTTCGAATCTCGTTCAGGAGGATTTTTCCCCTGGAGTTAACATCAGCGCCGACTCCACTCCCTCCAATAGTCCGGGTGAAACTATAAACCGAGGTCCCGTGTGCGAACGCACGCAGAACATCTTTAAAACCCGTTCCGCTTTTCGGAAGAGTAGGTCATGGTGTGCCAGTGGGAATGGATGACATTGACAAAGCGGCATACACTCGGGGACTGCATGTAAAAATAAAGCACATGAGTGCTTATTCCATTATCCTCGAAATAAAAAAAAAAATATTATAATCACCTATACAATTTTCTCTTGCAGGATTTGATCTGGAACAAAACCTGAAAAAAAACCCAAACAACAACAACGACGAACAACCACTTTCTAAAAGCGAAACAACAACAACAAAATAATAATGGTAGCCTTTACGAGCCGTCACCGCGGCTACCAGATAGGGGTGCTCTGCCTCTACGTCACCACACTGCTATTTATAGTGGGGAACTTTTCACCGCAATGGCTCCAATACTCCCGAACCGAGCAGAACGTGCGGTATAAGGACCGAGTCATCTACTACAGGAGAGTCACTGCCCACTCCAGCGCCCTGACTGGCTGTTCCCACAAGCAGGAGAACGGCTCCTACTTCAGCGGAGGTTCCTTCGCCAGTGAGTCCAACAGCTGTGGTCTGGGTTTCTTCGTGGATTCTGCTACTGGTAAGTGCTAAGGTTATGATGATGATGATGATGATGATGATGATGATGTTATGGCATCGTCGTCGTCATCATCATCATCATCATCATTATTATTATTATTATTATTATTATTATTATTATTATTATTATTATTATTATCAATGATAATGACAATATCTTCTTCTTCTCATTGTTGTTGTTGTCGTCGTCGTCGTCGTCGTCGTTGTTGTTGTCGTTGTTGTTGTTGTTGTTGTTGTTCTTCTTCTTCTTCTTCATCATCATCATCATCATCATCGTCGTCATCGTCATCATCATTAGTAGTAGTAGTAGTAGGAGGAGGAGGAGGATGATAATGAAATAATCACCCATGTGCTTTTTTACATCCAGCCCCCGTGTGTGTGCAGTTTTGTCAATTTTGTCATCCGTTCCCATGGACTCACGATGGCCAACTCTTCCGAAAAGCGGAACGGGTTTTACCGGTGCGCAAAATGTTCCGCGCGCGTTCATTATTCCAATCTTGTCCTTTGTCGCTTTATTAGAACTACAAACTGAAACCATTCGGCTAGCTACACATCTTGGGAAGTCATTTTTCTGGTCTGGATCAAAGACTGGAACCCGTGACCTAAGAATGCCCATGCTTATTTCACAGACAAAGAAGGCAGGTGGCAGGACGGTTTAGACGTTCGCCTGCCTAACAAGTACACCGTAGGTTTCTGGGGTCGATTCCAACCTCGCCCTTTCTTTCCAGTTTGACGAAAGAAAAATCGATCTGAATGTCGCAGTCCTTCGGATGATGCTACAAACTTAGGCCCAGTGTGTGAACGCATGCAGAACTTCTTGCGCACGCGTTAAAACCCTGTTCCGCGTTTCAAGGAATAGGCCATATCTTGCCGATAGGAACTGATGTATATATATATATATATATATATATATATGTAACAGAGTGCAGATATTTGATCTGCCGCGACTCTGTACAATTTCTCGGCAACGACAGCATGGTCAGACAGTGGGAATGTGGCCTCTAAAAAGAGACTGCATAAATACTACATTTTACCGCTACGGGCAAAGTGCATGCAGAGGACGGCTTTCGACCACCCCCCAACGATACAGAACGTCGCACAATTCACAGGTGTGGATCCCAACGTTGTACCCACGTCGCTGCGATTGGCAGTTCCGATCGCAAGGGAAGTAATCTAATTACCGCCCTGCCACATCCACCACCGCTGACTTTGTGCCGCGTCCCGAGGCACAGTGGGTACTGACCAGCGTATTTGACGCTCAAATCAGTAGGCCTAGCCCTAAGTTCTTTCCATCCTGCTCGCAGCGCCACTTGTGATGGTACCGAGAGGTAAGGAATAGACAGGTTAGGGAAGGAGCGGAACAACAATTCTGTTGCCCAATTCGTTGCTTGAGAATTGTTGCTTGAGAATTGTTGTTCCGCTCCTTCCCTAACCTGTCTATTCCTTACCTCTCGGTACCATCACATATATATATATATTTAAAGCGCATGCACATAGGTGTCGTGTTTAGACACCATCCGCGAAGTCAGAATGCGCTATCTAAATGGGGGGAGGCAGGGGGGTAACAGTCGCGTACGCAAAAATCTGACCATTGGTAAACCTCGGAGCTCTAGCAGAGTAACTCCCCCCTCCCCCCCCCCCCAGTTTGAAACGACGACGATCTGACTATAGGATCCGAGCCCCCCCCCCCCCTCTCTCTCTCTCTCTTCATTCTCACTGTCATTTCAGGTGGCTGGGTGCACGTGTGCCAAGCGTTTGAAGCCATAAGTGCAGTTGCACTGTTATTGGCGTGCATCTACACTATCAGGGTCAACTTTTGCAAAGCGGACGTGGGCCCAGAACGATCTACCTGGAAGTCGCTACTGTCGCTTCCGGTCAGTGCCCCTGTCTGCCCCTGTCTGTCTGTCTGTCTGTCTGTCTGCGTGCCTGTCCGTCTGCCTCACTGTCTGTTAGTCCACCTGTCTTGTGTTTCAGGTGTGCTGGGGTTTGTGTTACAGATATGCTGGTTTGTGTATAAGTTGTGCTGGGCTTTGTGTTTCAGGTGTGCTGGGCTTTGTGTTTCAGGTGTGCTGATTTGTCAGGTGTGCTGGGCTTTGTGTTTCAGGTGTGCTGGGCTTTGTGTTTCAGGTCTGCTGGTTTGTCAGGTATACTGGACTTTGTGTTTCAGGTCTGCTGGAATTTCAGGTGTGCTGATTTGTCAGGTGTGCTGGTTTGTGTTTCAGGTGTGTTGGGGTTTGTGTTTCAGGTGTGTTGGTTTGTGCTTCAGGTGTGCTTGGACTTTATGTTTCAGGTGTGCTGGGGTTTTGTGTTTCAGGTGTGCTGGGGTTTGTGTTTCAGGTGTGCTGGGGTTTGTGTTTCAGGTGTGCTGGGGTTTGTGTTTCAGGTGAGCTGGTTTGTATTTCAGGTGTGTTGGTTTGTCAGGTGTGCCTGGCTTTGTGTTTCAGGTGTGCTTGGCTTTGTGTTTCAGGTGTGGTGGGGTTGTGGGCACTGTGATCTTCGCGGGGAAGGTGGGTGGGGACGCGAGGGGCAGCGACTTGTACAGCTTTGCCTGGTCTCTCTTCTTCACCCTCGTCCTCAGCATCGCCATCGTCGTCGTCGGCGCCGTCATCGCCATCTTCAATCGACAGCAGTCGTTCATGTACAACAGCCCGTGAAAAACTGGTGAACGTAAGAAAAAAATACCCTGATTTTTTTCTGCCAGATTTTGTTTTTCTTTGACTTTATTCCATTCTGTTCTACTTTTTTGTGTGGTGTGGTATATCAGGGCTGCAGTTTTCACGTTGCCTATTCTTAACTCCCCCCTTCTCCCACCCCACCCCACCCCTGTCATAACTGGCTTGCGTTCTTTTGTAGTATACTTTCCATCACAGGAATTATGTGTCGTGGGGCGCTGTGATGCCACCATCCAGAATCGCCCTGCATCGCTGCTAGGTCGTTTAAATGATATTGTTGTTTAGTGGTGTCTGTTCTGATCTATGATACGCAGAGCACAGTGTACTAGGGTTCTGTTGACGATGACTATAGCGTGGTGGCAGAGAAAGACAGTGAGAGGTTTATTCAGGGAGGGTGAGCAGCCGTCACCGCATTCGCTTTTTTATTTCTCTTTTTATTATTATAATCATTATTATTATTATTATTATTATTATTATTATTATTATTATTATTGTTGTTGCTGCTGTTATTAATATTATTGTTATTTTATATTGAAGATAATGGAATAAGCACTTGTGATGGGGCGGTAATTAGATTATCTCCCATGTGAACGGAGCGCGCATTCGCAGCGTCGTGTTTCTATTTAGAGACACACCTGTGAATTGTCGATGCTCTGATTCCTTGGGTAGTGGTCGAAAACCCTTCGTTGCATGCGCTTCGCCTTCATGGTGATTCGTATTAATGCTACCTCTTTTTAGAGGTCACATTCTAAACTGACTAGCTGTGCCGTGTTCCCGAGGTTTGTGCAGAGATGGGACATCACACATGTCGCTCTGTTACAAATGGTGTCAGAAGTGGGATGGAAGACCCAAGTAGGTAGAGTTAGTGTTTTGTAGTTAACCGTTGTCGGGGCTACTGGTTTTTCAGCATCAAATATGCAACCAGGTAGCCCATCTTCGGATTGGGTGTAAGACCCATGTAGGATTATTATTTTTTTGTAGTTAGTAGTTTTAGGGCTACTGGACAGTATCAAATATGCTGGTCAGGTAGCGTACCTCGGGACGCGGTACAAGTTGGCCGGTGGTGGATGTGATGGGGCGGTAATTAGATTATCTCCCATGTGAACGGAGCGCGCATTCGCAGCGTCGTGTTTCTATTTAGAGACACACCTGTGAATTGTCGATGCTCCGATTCTTTGGGTAGTGGTCGAAAACCCTTCGTTGCATGCGCTTCGCCTTCACGGTGAAATGTATATTTATGCAACCTCTTTTCAGAGGTCACATTCTAAACTGACTAGCTGTGCCGTGTTCCGGAGGTTTGTGCAGAGATGGGACATCACACATGTCCGCTCTGTTACACACTTATATGCTTTTTTATTTATTTATCCAATTCCTGTGTGTGCAGTTTTGTATATATTGTCATCTATTCCCCCGGCACACAATGGCCTACTCTTACGAAAAGCGGAACAGGATTTAACGTGTGTGCAAGCTGTTCTGCGTGCGTCCACACACGGGGCCTCGGTTTACAGTCTCATCCGAAAGACTTTTGGGGGGAGTGGAGTCAGCACTGTGTTAACTCCAGGGAAAAATCCCCTCGAGCGGGAATCGAACTGGTTCCACCAGCTAGCAGTCTTGAATGCTCCTCCAGACCCCAAAGACCCCCAGCATCACCAACAGTGCAGGAAGAAGAAGAAGAAATACCAAAAAAATAAGGCCACGATGAGATCAGGGCAACAACAGATTCAAACCCACGACCTTCTGGTTAAGAATCCATTGCATTAACCGCTCCTCCACAGCGGTTGAAGACGATGAAACTTCAGCTTTGGTTTCAGTTCCGTCTCTGTCTGTCCTCTTTTTTGGATTACATCTCTTATGACTGTTGTTGTAACATAACTCCTTTTATTTGGATTGCATCTCTTATGACTGTTGTTGTACCATGACTCTTTTCGTGATAACTCTCTGAAATGTAATCACAGTATATCGAATTTTTTTTGGTGATAAATGCAATAAATATTACAGCCATTTTGATAATTCTTCTTATTTCAGTCGTGTGTGTTAAAATGCCACTTGAGGGGGGGGGGGGGGGGGGGGGGGGGGGGGGGGGGGGGGGGGGGGGGGGGGGGGGGGGGGGGGAGAGAGAGAGAGAGAGACTGCACACTGAAATGATTTACTTGCACATCGGCCTTGGGCCACAATACAATACTGGATGTAAAAAAGCAATGAGTGCTTATTCCATTATCTTTGAAATAAAGGACACACACACACACATTTTTTTTCGAAACAGTCCAATTATTGTGATAACGGTAAAGAGTATTGTTTCGAACGTTTCCAAAAACTCTCCATCATCATTTACCATAATCTTTGTTTAAAATGGGGGAAGGGGGGGGGGGAGGGGGGCATGAGACAGCTGTGTGCAATGAGAAATTTATTTGGTTTGTTTCCCAGAGCGATGAGGAGGGGGGGGACCATGTTCAGAGACAAGGAGAAAAGTACTGATACCATGAACAACTGAAAATGACATATAATTATCTAAGCTTATCATTCACCAGCGCACACGGTTGTCAACGTGCATTCTTGTTAGAATGCTGGCAAATGCAAATTACCAATAGGCCTATTTCTACTGAAATATCGACAAATGTTAATTAATGATTGATGTTTCTGTTAAAATACTGATGTCCACAAATGCAAATCGTCAATATTTCTGTTAGAATATTAATGGTGAGAAATGGAGATCGTTCATATTTTTTGTTAAGATATCGATGAATGCAAATCACTTTCACTTATGCTAAAATATTCAGGAATGCAAATCATTCTCGTTTTCGCTAAAAATTATTAAATGCAAATGGGAGTCACAATTTTTTGTTACAATGCTGACAAAACCCAATCTAGATGGATACAACTCATTGTTTCTGATCTGTTAAACTGTAGTTACAAATATACGTAGGCTATTCTTTCTGTTGATACAACTAATTGCCAAAAAAAAACAGAAACCAACCCAAACTAACCAAAAAACAAAACAGAAAACACCCAAGGGAAGTAACTGTGATCTGAACACTTTCAACATATATTCCAATAATTATATTCATGTCTTATGCAGTTGACACCCCCCCCCCCTACCCCCCAGTCATTATTGATACATATATGTTCCAACCCGCCCCGCCCCCCCCCCCCCCCCCCCCCCACGCACAGAGCGGTTTTTCCTTTACATGGATCCTTTCTTCATCTGTTTCTATCATACACAACAGTAGAAAAGTGTGTGTGTGTGTGTGTGTGTGTGTGTGTGTGTGTGTGTGTGTGTGTGTGTGTGTGTGTGTGTGTTTAAGTGAGTATATGTGTGTGTATGTGTGTGATCATCATCATCATTATTGTTATTATTAACAATAATAGCTGTCATGCAAGATAAACACACATAGAACAATAAATCCTGACAAAAAACAATGTCCGCATACCCTAGTATTACAAATCAAACAAACACAAATGAACAACAGTTGATCAGAACTAGAAAAATAGGTATCCATCATCATTTATCAGCATGCAAAAAAACTAGAAAAATACGTATCCAACCTCATATGAACAAATCGCCAAATACAAGCCATGCATTATCAAGAGAGACAACACCAGCAAAACACAGGAGCTTCTCCAGAACAGAATGATGCACACATCAACCACACATTTATCTGCAACAACAAAAATAAGCCATGAATATGAAAACATCAACAAAAACCCGTGCAAAATTAATATAAATGAACCACGCACTATCATCAGGAACAGAAAACACATCCAGCAACAAATTGCTCTGCAAGAGTCACTGCCAGTTGAAAAAAATAACAACAACAACAACAACATCCATCAACACCCCCCCCCCCCCCCCCCCCCCCCCCCCCGCCCACAAAAAGCAAAGAAACAAAAAATCACCAACCAACAAGTGAACAGATAAACCTGATCGGGGCCAGTCTGGCAGGTGGTCTCACGGCGGCCCAGTGTTGACCATTCGCGGAAATATTACTGCTCTGATGACACAACGGCAGATGAAGCCATAGTAAGTAACTGAATCAGTCAGTCATTTGATGAAGCCATAGTAAGTAACTGAATCAGTCAGTCATTTGATGAAGCCATAGTAAGTAACTGAATCAGTCAGTCATTTGATGAAGCCATAGTAAGTAACTGAATCAGTCAGTCATTTGATGAAGCCATAGTAAGTAACTGAATCAGTCAGTCATTTGATGAAGCCATAGTAAGTAACTGAATCAGTCAGTCATTTGATGAAGCCATAGTAAGTAATTGAATCAGTCAGTCATTTGATGAAGCCATAGTAAGTAATTGAATCAGTCAGTCATTTGATGAAGCCATAGTAAGTAATTGAATCAGTCAGTCATTTGATGAAGCCATAGTAAGTAACTGAATCAGTCAGTCGTTTGATGAAGCCATAGTAAGTAACTGAATCAGTCAGTCATTTGATGAAGCCATAGTAAGTAATTGAATCAGTCAGTCATTTGATGAAGCCATAGTAAGTAACTGAATCAGTCAGTCTTTGATGAAGCCATAGTAAGTAACTGAATCAGTCAGTCATTTGATGAAGCCATAGTAAGTAATTGAATCAGTCAATCGATTTGATGAAGCCATAGTAAGTAATTGAATCAGTCAGTCGTTTGATGAAGCCATAGTAAGTAATGAATCAGTCAGTCGTTTGATGAAGCCATAGTAAGTAATTGAATCAGTCAGTCGTTTGATGAAGCCATAGTAAGTAACTGAATCAGTCAGTCAGTTTGATGAAGCCATAGTAAGTAACTGAATCAGTCAGTCATTTGATGAAGCCATAGTAAGTAACTGAATCAGTCAGTCATTTGATG
This sequence comes from Stramonita haemastoma, assembly GCA_030674155.1. NCBI lineage: Eukaryota > Metazoa > Mollusca > Gastropoda > Neogastropoda > Muricidae > Stramonita > Stramonita haemastoma. Next base: position 16,215,607 of record CM060335.1, on the reverse strand, counting down.
AAGCCATAGTAAGTAACTGAATCAGTCAGTCATTTGACTGTAGACTGCACTAGTTTTACAATCAGTTGAACGATCAATAGCTACACTATCAATCAAATCATATAAATTATTAATCAATCATGCAATCAATCAGTTGACCCATACATTAAACCAACCAGCTAGCAAGCCAACCAACTAACCAATCAACCAACCACCAACAGACTGAGTTATCACCCAATTAATTGATCAACTAGCCCATAGGGGACGGGATAGCATAATGGTCAGAACATTGCGCTCGCAATTGAGGACCCGAGTTCGATTCCCGTTCGAGGGGATTTTCCCCCTTGAGTTAACATCAGTGCTGACTCCACTCTCCCCCAAGAGTCTTTCGGATGAGACTGTAAACCGAGGCCCCGTGTGCGAAGCATGCAGAACATCTTTGCGCACACGTTAAATCCTGTTCCGCTTTTCGTAAGAGTAGGCCATTGTGTGCCGGTGGGAACAGATGACAAGATTTACAAAACTGCTTACACACAGGGACTGGATGAAAAAAAAAGCACATGATGCTTATTCCACTATCCTCGATATAAAAGAATAAATAAATAATACAATGAAATGGCAGGGTGACCCTAACAATCAGCATATCAATCATTTGACCCCAGGAGCCTAGTAGTGGTCATTCCATCATCACTGTCACCCTACACTTCACGAGGATCCCGGTCACTCAATAGTAGGTCAGTCATATGACCTGTGGAATGCACAAACTTGACCCTAGATGAATCCATCAGCCATCTGATCCCTGGATATTCCCCAACCCTTCGGACCCGGCATCATTTAGGATCCTGAAAATTGCACAAAGTACCGCAACAACTCCCCACACCTCTCTCTCTTCTTCGCCGCACTCCAAAGTTACAGACAGGACTGTCCCCATCTTGTCTTGAGAAGACTGATATAAAAATAAAAACCACAACAAGTGCATCTAAGCAGTCCACAAGCAGCGAGCCATCCAAGCAAGCAAATTCAGCGGTAATATAACGTTGGTGTCCATGATCCTTGTTCAAAGCTTCATAGCCAGGTATTGCGCTCTCTCAGCCTCTCCCTTAGGGCCCACGTATTTCTGCGTCTTCTGAGCCAGTCCTTTCTCGATCAGCGCATGCGCCATGTCCACCACAGTGTCCCGGATGTTGTGAGGCTCCACACCCAACACCTCCCGCATCTGAGCATGGAGAGAGAAAAAAACCCTCTTCATTTGGTGAGTGGGGTGAAGAGTGGGAAGGGAGAGAAGAAGAAGGAGGGGAAGAGGAGGAGGAGAGATGAAGAAGAAGAAAGTAAATAAAGAAAGGAGGAAAGATAGAGAGGAGGAATGATGGAAGAAGAAGAAGAATGCGAAGAAGAATGAAGAAAAAGAATTGCGAAGAAGAAGCAAAAGAAGAAGATGAAAGAAGAAGAAGCGAAGAAGAAGAAGAAGAAGAATGCAAAGAGAAAAGCGAAGAAGAAGAAGAAAACAAGAAGAAGAACAGACAAGAAGAGACGAAGAAAAGGAGAAAAGATGAGGGAAAGGAAAAAGACAAGGAGGAGAAAAAGACGAAGACGAAGAAAAAAAAAAACGGAGAAAAAGAAGTTAAAGAAGGACGAAGGAGCAGAGAAGGAAGAAGAAGAGAAGAAGGATAAGGGTAGGAATGACAAGTTTTCAAGGTGAAAGGTGTGGCCTTGATCCATCCATCCATCATCTATAGTGTACCCCTTTCACCTACAGCAGATTTTCTGTGTAAACTTCAGGCTTCTCTCCCTGGTGAGAGCGCGTCGCCACAAGAGCAGGGCCACCTATTTTCTGTTTTCACCTTTCCTGTCTGCGTGTGTATTTATGCATCTGTGAGACTGGCTTTTTTTCTACAGATTTTTTACCTGCGGCAACTTTTTGTTGCCGTGGTTCTGTTACGTAGGGAAACTTTATGTTGTACAAAGGACATAGATTGATCGTCTCATCTGAAAGACTGGCACCCAGACCTCCGTTCAAGGTCTAGGGATGGGGAAAAGAGCGGGCACAAGCGGAGATCGAACCTGGTGTTGTCACTTCCTAAGCGGGGAGGTTACCTCTACACCTCCGATGCACCCATCCATCCATCCGTCCATCCATCCGTCCATCCATCCATCCGTCTATCCATCCATCCATCCGTCTATCCATCCATCCACCCGCCCATCCATCCGTCTATCCATCCATCCATCCGTCTATCCATCCATCCGTCCATCCATCCACCCACCCACCCATCCGTCCGTCCGTCCACCCCTCTCTCCCTTCCTCCATCCATCCCTCCCCCTCCATCCCTTCTTCCATCCATCCATCCATCCCCCACCCACCCATCCCTCCGTCCATCAATTCATCCATCTATCCATCCACCAACCCACCCACCCATCCATCAACCCATCCACCCATTCATCCATCAACCCACCCACCATCCATCCATCCACCAACCCACCCACCCATCCACCGCCTAACAGGGGTGGGTTGGGGTGGCTACCTACCCGTGTGGCCCTGTACTTGTGGATGACCCCCAGGTAAGGCAGGATGGCCTCCAAACTGGCGTCCATCTTACTGGCCACCCGTAACATGAAGTTGGGGGCTGACAGGGTGGGGATGTTGTACCCTGCATCATCGTTATCATCGTCATCATCATCGTCATCATCATCATCGTCATCATCATCATCGTCATCATCGTCGTCGTCGTCGTCGTCACCATCACCATCATCATTAGCATCATTATCGTCATAACCACCACCACCACCACCACCACCACCACCACCACCACCACCACCACCACCATCACATCATCATCACCATCATCATCATGACGACGACGACGACCACCACCACCACCACCCCCAACACCACCATCATCATCATCATCATCATCATCATCATCATCATCACCACCACCACCACCACCACCACCACCACCACCACCACCACCACCACCATTGTCATCACCGTCACTACCACCGTCATCATCACCGTCGTCATCATCACCATCACCATCACCACTACCATCACCACCACTACCACCACCGCCACCATCATCATCATCATCACCCATCATCATCATCATCATCATCATCATCATCATCATCATCATCATCACACCACCACCACCACCACCACCACCACCACCACCACCACCACCACCATTACCATCGTCATCATCATAGTCATCGTCACCGTCGTCA
>CM060335.1:16204906-16207406 GCA_030674155.1 Stramonita haemastoma | reverse complement strand
ACCAAAAAAGACTCATAGTATTTTCCAAATCGAGCTTGAGCCTCTTTCATTCACCCCCCCCCCCCCTCTTTTACTACAGGACAGGCTCTATTTTAAACAGGCTGTGAAAACATCCCCACCCCACCCCCACGCCCCTCCTCACAATACCCCACCACCCTTACCCCTCATCCCCTAGTAGTGGAGAAAGAGAGAGAGAGAGAGAGAGAGAGAGAGAGAGAGAGAGAGAGAGAGAGAGAGAGAGAGAGAGAGATTTATATATATTATATTATATATTTATTCTTTTATATCGAGGATAACAGAATAAGCAATCATGTGCTTTTTTCATACGGTCCCATGTGTATGCAGTTTTTGTTAATCTTGTCATCTGTTCCCACCGGCACACGATGGCCTACTCTTACGAAAAGCGGAACAGGATTTAACGTGTGCGCAAGATGTTCTGCGTGCGTTCGCACACGGGGCCTCAGTTTATAGTCTCATCCGACGGACTTGTGGGGAGAGTGGAGTCAGCACTGATGTTAACTCCAGGAAGAAAATTTCCTCGACCGGACTCGAACCCGGGTCGTCAAATTGCCAGCGCAATGTTCTGACCACTAGGCTATCCGAGAGAGAGAGAGAGAGAGAGAGAGAGAGAGAGAGAGAGAGAGAGAGAGAGAGAGAGAGAGAGAGAGAGAGAGGAGAGAGAGAGAGAGAGAGAGAGGTGACCTACTAGTTACAGTCAGTAATCTGAGAAGGGCAAGAAACTCTGAAGGGGGTCAGGGGGACGGACCTCTTTGCACTAAGCAGCTACTTGGACAAAAGGAAAAACCTCCCTACACAGCTAATATAAGCTGAAGTTTTTGAACTGAAAGTCCTGTGAAGCAACCAGACTAACCCACTGGCATGTATGTGTGTGTATGTTTTGTTTTGTCTTTTTAGTTCATTCTTTTGCTTTGTTGTTTTATTTCGAAGATAGTGGAATAAGCACTCATGTACTTTTTTTTTATTTTACATCTAGTCCCCGTGTCCCTGTGTGTGTGCAGTTTTGTAAATTTTGTAATCCGTTCCCACCTGCACACAATGTCCTACTCTTAAAAAAAGTGGAACAGGATTTAACGTGTGCCAAAGATGTTCTGCGTGCGTTCGCACACGGGGCCTCGGTTTACAGTATCATCCAACGGACTTTGGGGAGAGTGGAGTCAGCACTGATGTTAACTCCAGTGGGAAAAATCCCCTCCAACAGGAATCGTCAAATTGCGAGCACAATGTTCTGACCACTAGGCTATCCCGTCCCCGTGTGTGTGTGTGTGTGTGTGTGTGTGTGTGTGTGTGTGTGTGTGTGTGTGTGTGTGTGTGTGTGTGTGTGTGTGTGTGTGTGTGTGTGTGTGTGCCTGCGCGAGTGAGCACCTCCATTGCCAGTGCATCAAATCCATGGAGAGAATGTTGACTCCAACAAGACTATAAAAGGTAAAAGGTAAAGGTGTCCCATAAGCTAGGTAGTCGTAGGGGATCGAGGCATCAGAGACCTGTTTCTCTATGGGCCAGCATATTGAGGGCTGCGCCCATCTCCTCCCCCTCACTGCTTTACCTTCCCTGACCCTAAAGAGGGCAGGTACCCAATTACACCTGGGTGAACTGGGGGGACTGTACTGAAGCCAAGGCGTGCAAACGGTCACCCATCTAATTGGTAACCACGCTCAATGCTGCTTAACTTGACTGGGGGAAAGCGCGTGCTCTGACCACTGAGCTATCCCGCCCCCCTACAAGACTATATATAACCGAAAAGAACCAAGTGTGCCTTTTGTTTTTACACCTGAACTTTGGTTTCTCTCTGCCCTTGTGGGCATTTTTGCAGCTGTGTACATTCTTTTACTGTGTCCTGGTATTAGGCAGCATCCAGTTTATATCTAAGTAGTAGGGACTTGCACCAAGTCCACACATACCATTTTAATTTAAAAATATATATCATAAGCTTATTAATCAGAAAAGCTTGTCATTGATTCTGACTTTCTTCCAGGTGTCCTGTGTATCATCAGCCCTGACTTATCACTGTGACAGGCCATAGATGTAAAAAAAAAGAAAAAAAAGAAAAAAAGAAAGAAAGATGGTGTTGCCAATATCGTTGTACAACTGTGTCGGGCAGTGGATCACAACCTTAAGCCTCGCTCACCCCAGCCAGGCGCCTTCATTCAACAGGTCTGCTTCCACCAGCGTCAGCTTTTCCCGCGCCTGGGGGCAGTGGTCATACAGGTGTTGAACTTTGGCCTCGTCCTTGACATTGCGCACCGTGCCGCGTACAGTGTGACCCGCTTCCAGCAGCTGTTGTACCACGTGACTGGCCAGGTACCCGGATGCTCCGGTGACGAGGACTGTGGGGAAAAAAGAAATGAATGCAGAGCATGTGCAGATCCTGAAATATAGAGTAAGTAAAGTAAGTTGTGAAGATAACAGCTTGTTTCTGTTCTCTTTCATTTCATTTTAGATAACAGCTTGTTGGATAACACGGTTTATATGTCTTATCTTC
>CM060335.1:16194906-16197406 GCA_030674155.1 Stramonita haemastoma | reverse complement strand
AACAATTTACAACATAACAACATTTTAGTGTAGGCCTTGGCACTTAGCTGACATCAATAACTGACACAGCTTTTGGCCTGGTCTGCAGTCAGTCACACACACACACATGTCACACAGACAGACAGGCTGGTAGGTAGGAGGGGATCTTTCACCTGTGTTTTTTTTTTATCATTATCTGGTAAGCCGGTAATTATATACAAAAAGAGGCAATGGCAAGTCTGCAAACAAGCTGAGAACTATTTGTCTCTGTATCTCTCTATCTGTCTGCCGATCTGCCTTATGTTCTCCCTCTTTCTAAATGGAAATCTGTCTACCTATCTGTCTACCTATCTGTCTACCTATCTGTCTACCTATCTGTTGCTATCTGTCTACCTATCTGTCTGCTATCTGTCTACCTATCTGTCTGCCTATCTGTCTATCTATCTACCTGTCCTCACTCTCCCCAAAAGTCCTTCGATGAGACTTTAACCGAGGCCCGTGTGCGAACGCACGCAGACATCTTGCGCACACGTAATCTGTTCGCTTTTCGTAAGAGTTAGGCCATCGTGTGCCGGTGGGAACAGATGACAATATTTACAAATGCTACACACGGGGACCGATGAAAAAAAGCACATGATTGCTTATTCTGTTATCCTCGATATAAAAGAGTAATAAATAAATAATAAATAAATAAATGTCTATCATATCTATCGAGTACCGATCTAATGTTTATTTGCATTCGTGCACAATACGCACTTACGAACTTCACACTATACGCACGCGTACTACATTTTTGCATGTGCGACTGTTCTTTGTCACAATTAAGGTAGCTGCATTTTGATGTCGGGGAGTCTCTTTCTGTCGTGTACTACAACTAGGGTAATGGCAAGAAGGATAACGCGTGTATGCTGAATTCCATTATGTTGGGGTAGTGTGTGTGTGTGTGTGTGTGTGTGTGTGTGTGTTTGTTGTGTGGTGTGTGGTGTGTGTGTGTGTGTGTGTGTGTGTGTGTGTGTGTGTGTGCAATTTGAATACCATATTGTTGGGGTAGTGTGTGTGTGTGTGTGTGTGTGTGTGTGTGTGTGTGGTGTGTGTGTGTGTGTGTGTGTGTGTGTGTGTGTGGTGTGTGTGCGCGCGTGCGTGTTTGTATGCGTGCATGCCTGCGTGTGTGTTGTATTGTATTGTATTGTGCAGCATACCACTTTCACATACATTTACGATCCCTGTCGTTTAGTTGCGCACGCACATGTGGAAGTGGAGGGCTAAAAAGAGAGAGAAACAAGCCGCTAATGAATGACCCAGTTTTCTGTGACCCCTTCCCTATGACCTGTCAGCCCCAAAGTTCACGGCCTGCATTGACCCGCGGACTGCTGTATGCGGTCACTCCACTAACAGTACATTGTTCTCACAATGGATGTGGTGTGTGTGTACACGTCTTCTGTTGATATCAGCTGATAGATTAATAATCAAGCTGTTTGGGGGGGGTGGGTGGGGTGGGGGTGGGAGGGGGATAGCCTGGTGGTTGGAGGCACTGGCAAGTCTGCTCACCGTTTGACAACCCCGACTGAAGACCCCCCCCCCCCAAACAAAAACAAACAAAAAGCCCAAAAACTCCCCAAAATATCCAACAAAACAACAACACACAGACACACACACACACACACACACACACACACTCATGAAGGGCTAGTTAGCACGACCTCAATTCCACCAGGACAAGATAGGCTACTCACACCTCCACCCCAAAAGTCCTCATAGCTTAAACCGAGCCCCAGCTGACCTCCACATATAGAAACAATAAAAAAAAAATAAAAAATAAAAAAATAAGTAAATAAATACAATAAATCAGAATAAATATTACAAAACCTCAATAAAGGTTTAGTTAGGACTGACCTCAATTCCTGAGCCAGGACAAGACCCCACCACCCAAAGCCCTCACACCACCCACACACATCCACCATCTATATCAGTATCAACAAAACAAAAAAAAAAATAAGAAAATTCAATCAATCCAGAATAATAAGTATTACACTCAAAATACGAAAGATAAACGCTTCTGTACCAAAAATAATATGCAATGTAGAGTTGTTTCCTTTCCATGACTGAGAAGCCCGTTCAACTTTACAATTCAGTTATTCGTTACTCCTCGATACATAGAATCAAAGAAGTAACATAGCCTATCAGGATGAATGCAGGTATCAGAGGAAAGAGCAAAACATTAGTGCAAAAGACAATAATATGATATGAATAGGCAGGTTACACTGTTAGGTTGATGCACCCTATAATATATATGCAATTAGTCATTACTTTCAGGAAGTTACGGTATCTGAAGTGGTGGAGAACAACAAAGTAAGCTAGGCTATACATGAGGAGAAATGAGCCAATAATGGATAACTGTGGTTTTGATAGGAGACATCATTGATATGTTTGCTAGTATGGCAACGATTATCTCCCATGACGTGTGGAACCCCCCCCCCCCCCTCTCTCTCTCAATAGAAATGTTGATGCAGTCTGTCATTAT
>CM060335.1:16174906-16189906 GCA_030674155.1 Stramonita haemastoma | reverse complement strand
TAACAAACAAAAATAACACAATAACGTTTATTAAAAATCCGACAAAAAGCAAAAAAAAAAAAAGCAAAAACATCTCATTACAATTTGTACTCATCTTCAAAAGTACCCCCCCCCACACACACAACCCAGTCCATAGCAATAATCAACAGAACACGCACAACATCGCCACACAATTAATTTTTTTTTTTTTTTTAATGTGGCACAGACTAAGTACGCAGAAAGGATTTACGTCACAAACCAGACGATACGTCATTTTCAGACAAAGATGACGAAAGAGGCATGTTCATTCATCGACAATGCCATCGCCATTAAACTCGGCAGGGAAGGGCCAAGCGTCCACTGTAGAAGAGAGGAAGAGAACGAATATAACTAGATCTAATACGGAAGGGGGGAGGGGGGGGGGTTAAGGAAGGAACAGCAATGAGAAATAACAGAGAGGGACAAACTAAATCATCACGGCAAAACAGAACAACTCCATTTTTTCTAAATTACACAGAAAATTTCACTTTTCTGTTTCCGAAACCTTGTTGTTTCTTCTTCTTTTTTTTTTTTTTTTTTTTGGGGGGGGGGGGGGGGGGATGTAGAATTTGTAATATCTGGACTAGATCAGATAGAACTAAAAACTGCATTTTCAAATTACCGAGAAAATCTGTTTTCTGTTTCCACATTTTTTCTTTTTCCCTTAATTTTTTATCATTTTTTTTAAGGGGGAATTTAGAAGTAGAATTTTGAAGCTCTCTGGACTAAACAGAACTGAAAACATATATTTTGTTACTTAAAAAAAATGATGGAACCAACCAGGAAAACAATTTTCTAGAAACTGTAAAACAGGAAGTGACTGTATTGTGGTGTACCAAGCATCAACAGCACTATTACCACACCTGACGTCAATACTAATTAATACGTCACGGACAACGTAAGCAGACGGAATTACGTCACACACGCCATCTCCAGACAGAGGGAAAATGATGTCAATGCCAAGTCTGTCATCAAAATGCCATAGCCAGTAGACCGCAGGGAGTGGCTACGACATTATTGAAAATAGGGGAGGAGGACAATGGGGGGGGGGGGGGGGGGCAGGAATGACCGGATACAGCAACAACAGGGGGAGGGGGGGAGTGGAGGGAGGAACAATAAATGAGGGACGGAACTGCTCCCATAATCATTGTCCATTTTCCAAAGTTTCCAGAAAGTTCCATTGTCCTGCTGGATCGCCTGTATTCAACACAGACACCATGTTTGCTTAGGTCCTGTTAGTCCACATAGCCTAACCTAAGATTTCCTCCTTCTGTTTCCATTGTCTGTCCCTGCTTTCAACATCTATCTGCTAATGTGTATAACCTTTATAAGTGTGTGTGTGTGTGTGTGTGTGGTGTGTGTGTGTGTGTGTGTGTGTGTGTGTGTGTGTGTGTGTGTGTGTGTGTGTGTGTGTGTGTGTGTGTGTGTGTGAGTGTGTGTGTATGTGTGCGCGTGCGTGTGTGTGACATTCGAATTTGCTAAAACTATCAATTCTTATTGATTGCTTGTGTGTTGTATAGGTCGAACGCAAGCGCTTTGATTTTTTTAATTATTTTTTTTTAAAGATATACCGCCTTGTAAATTCCATTTATTATTATTATTATTATTATTATTATTATTATTATTACTATAATAATAATAATAATAATATAATAATAATAATAATAATAATAATAATAACTGACAAAGGTGTATCATAATTACAATGTACACTGCAATCAGGGAGCAAGCTATAAAGCGTGGATCGTTTCTATTGTTTGTCTCTGGCTCTGAATATGCTTTCAGACGTCTTACTTTCTGATAGCTAGCCTATACGTCTTCTCTGTTGTAGCTCTAGGCCCTCCATGGAAAGACTGACATGGAGCGAATAGCTGGCGGGGAGGACTGCAGAAAACACAAATTCTGTCCAAGAAACGGGTAGAATTATTCTATGGACAGCAGCAACAGTAACAACATAAGACATAAACCAAGAATACCACTACTTATCTAGACTACAAGTTTCTGTCTTATTTCATTTTGAATCAACATCTTCATGTTGTTGACAGTCCTACCCACCACGAAAGCCATCACTTGTGTGTTCTGCAGTCTGGTTGTGTCTGAATCAGCATTACAGCTGTGACACGTAAAGACCTAACCTCTGCCAACTGGTGTATAGAGAAATGAAGTGATTCAGTGTTGGACTTCCATCCTCACTGCTTCCACTCTAGGTAGCACGGTAGGCTCCGACATGTTTTGCGCCATCTTATGATAGTGCACGTTTTTTGGTATCACAAAATTCTGTTGTTTATGATAACCAAAGCCATGTGTGAGACATTACGTCACCCTGACAGCCAGATCTTTGTGGCAGCGTCATCACTAAATGAGTACCACGATGTGTGAGATATTACGTCACCCTGACAGCCAGATCTTTGTGGCAGCGTCATCACTTAATGAGTACCACGATGTGGGAGATATAACGTCACCCTGACAGGCAGATTTTTGTGGCAGTGTCATCACTACATGAGTACCACGATGTGTGAGATATGACATCACCCTGACGGCCAGATCTGTGTGGCAGCGTCATCACTTAATGAGTACCACTATGTGTGAGGTTTTACACTGTACTGATGGCTGACTGTTTTGTTAGGGGCACCATCAACTCCAGTCTGTCCTATTTGGCAGTTGACGATTAAATCGGAACAGCAGATGCCCTGTCCTGATGAAAAAAAAGGTTGGTTGTGGTGGTGTTAGAGATGTGAATTGGGGGGGGGGGGGGTACAGTAAAAACTGGAGTGAGACCAGTTGGGTGCCAGAGGAATGGACCAGGGAAGGAGAGATGGAGGGAGTGAAAGAAGGAGGGAGGGGAAATGTACACCACTTGAGTGGAAGGAGGGAGGGAGGGATGGAGGGGAGGGAAAATGTACAACACAGGAGTGGCAGCAGTACAGATTTTAGGAAGCCTGAAATTCAGACTGCCCTCCCAGAGAGAATCACGTGTTGATTTGATACAAAACCACCTCCTCCTTTTCCTTTAATTTTTTTCCCTTGCGTTTTTTTTATAATCATTATTTTAGGGGGATGGGTGTGTGTGCTTTCGGTTTTGTCTGTTGTGGGGTTTTTTGGTTGTTGTTTTTTTTCTTGGGGGGTGGGGTTGTCATTTTTCTGTCTTTTTTTTTGAGAGAGAATAACCTTTTTTTCCGTAAAGGCATGCATCGCTTTAGCTGAACTTTACCGGGAACAAGTCTCCCATTGTTGTGGTTTCTTTAAAGTGATCTGAAGTCATGTTGTACAGGGATCCGTTTTTTTCCCCGTGTGTGTGTGTGTGTGTGTGTGTGTGTGTGTGTGTGTGTGTGTGTGTGTGTGTGTGTGTGTATGTGTGTGTGTGTGTGGAAGGGGAGGGGGGTAATGGTAATTTTGGTGTATGTCTAAAATTCGAATAGCATTCGAACCTACAACCTCTATTTTCCCATAATGAAGCGGTGTTTAACGGTAGAGCAATGTTTTAGCAGAAGACCAAAAGAAAGCAGATATCACAGTTTGTTCACAAGCCTTTATGTCACTAAGCATCCATCAGAATTATTTCCTTTGTGACACTTTGGCGGAAATGTAATGATCGACTTTGACTGATTAAAGAAATGTCAAATCGGCTTGAAAATATGTCAGCGATATTGTGCAGTTTGTTTGCTGTTTATTGATAGATCTATATACTTTGTGCATTTTGATTAATTGTTTGCAATGCTGCATATTCTTAAATATCACACAGATGGAGAAAACAAACAGCAATCGGCCAGATTTCAATTACAATATGAAAAAAACATTGTCACATTCTTAATGTATAGTTCACAGATTGTTTCTAGGATTCACGCTTTTTTTGTTTTCAATTGTGGTAATTTATAAAATTACAAAAAATAAAATTTTTCCATGGATTTTTTATTTTTTATTTTTTTATAGAAAGCAGTGTGTATGTGTGTGTGTGTGTGTGTGTGTGTGTGTGTGTGTGGGGGGGGGGGGGGGGGGGTCATGCATTAAAAAGACATTCTCTCCCACTCACTGGCTGTCTGTGTCTGTCTGTGGGTCTTTATTCTGTTGTTCACAAAATTACTTACTTACTCACTCACTCATTCACTCTCTGTCTGTTCTCTTTCTGTCCGCTCTCCTCCCCCCCCCCCCCCCCCCCCCCCCCCCCCCCCCCCCCCCCCCCCCCCCCCCCCCCCCCCCCCCCCCCCCCCCCTCTCTCTCTCTCTCTCTCTCTCTCTCTCTCTCTGGGGTGAACTCGTGTTCACAGCTGCAGTAGGACGTGTTTTATTCATGCTCTCTGCAATTAATGACGTTTTTGCTAATTAAGCAAGACAGTTAATTACTAGTGACTGTTGCATGGTACCATCAAGATGCCAACAACAGCACTAACACACAGACAAAAAACTGGACAATTCTACGGCATAGCAGTGCAGAAATCAGGAAAAGGAAGAAAACAAAACAGAAACAGGCCACTGGCCCAGCCATGTTCAATGTCAACAGAAGTGGCAGGCTGCTGTATTTCTATGACAGCTACTGCTCTCTACTGCCTGTTTTTCGTCCTGCTCTTGTTGAGTGGGGACATTGAACTGAACCCAGGACCCAGGAATTATGGAACAGCCTACAATACCTACAATGACTACAATGACTACAATGACTTTAATGAGTACAACTATTTCTCTTACTTTATGCAACAGGTACAAATGTCTTTGGACAACAAATTTTCAGACTTCATGAACTTTCTTCAAACCCACGCTGATGATGTTTGTCACAAAGTAGATGAGAAACTGGAAAAAACTGGAAAATTCCTTCAGTCGCTTAGCTGCAGACTTCTACGCCCTTCAGGAAGGAATGCAGGAAGACAGAGAAGACATCCACCAAATCAAGCAAAGCCAAAGTTACCAACAAGAACGGATGGACAGAATAGAGCAGGAATTAGAGCAATTACAGAAGGATTCCCGACAGTGCACGCTGAAGCTGATTGGTGTCAGAGAAGAGGAGCATGAAACCACTCAGACCAGTCTTCAGATTGTCGTTGATCTGCTCAACGAGTTTTCATCGTCACGGACATGGCATGAAGACGACATCGAAAGGTGTTATCGTGTGGGAGCCAGACGAACACACCGAGATCCTCCGCGGCCACTGATTGTCCGTATGCACAGATGGGGGGACAAGATGAAAATCCTTACCGACAAAGTGTTGAGAGATCTCCTCCGGCGTGAAAACATCAGGATCACTGCAGATCTAACAGTTCGCCAACGGGAGGAAGTGGAGCACCATCGTCAGCAGGGCAAGCTTGCCTACTTCAGAGCAGGCCGCCTGCAAGTGGAAGATCCCCACCAACGACCCCCCACGTACAGCAGAAACCACCAGAGGGATCAGCAGACGTATCGCCACAGGACCACAGAGGAACTGGACTCCAGACACTGGCGTACGGCATACAGCAGCCCAGAAGAGTCCGTTCCATCCAGAGACAGACCAGGGCAGAGGGAACAACATCCAGCCTCCCACTGGGAAAGAAGTTGGAGACAGTCAAATAACACCCATGAGACGTTTTGGATGTCTCAATCCCGCCAGACTTCAGGGTCCACCTCCTTTGAAACTCCTGGGCCTTACATGGAGGAGGTACCCATCGCTCCTGGCACGCGTCTCTACAGTGAGGTGTTGACTGGTGCTGCATCGGTCTCTGAGGGAGCTGCGGAGGAGCCAGGCCCATCTCCTTCCCCCACCCGGAGGAAGGCTGCAGAGGTCACCAGCGTCCAGGGGCCGAGTCCAGCGCAGGAGGCAGTGGAGCAGGTCGGCCCTCAGCGCCAGGAGGCAGTGTGTGAGCAGCGCAGAACCCGGCCCTGTCCCGCTGTCTGGGGCCCTGCCGGCTCCGAGCCTGCTCTCTCTTCAGCACCAGGGGCTGGGGAGCGTCGAGAGAGGGGTGTGGTGCCTGAGGACGAGCATGCTCTGCAGAGAGGCAGAGACAGAGAAACGACACCAACCATGACAGTTCCCTCCCTTCCCCCCTCCAACCAGGGATTGACACCGACAGCAGTTCCCTCCCTTCCCCCATCCACCCAGGAATTGTTGTTTGGCCCCCATCCTTCCCGACTAGCTCCAGAGACAGTAACAAGGGTGGAGAAGTGCATGCGATGGAACTGAGTGCGGGTGCACCGCTTGGTGCAGGGCAGCAGTCTGGGGATTCCCAGATCGGCCACAACAAGGCAGCCCACCTGTACTGAACATTAGAGACCGGCAGAGCAATAGTGCATGCAACTTAAGTGACAACAACTCACAACAAACATTCACAGACAGACAGACACGCAGAACACAGGCAAGACTGCCAACTACCTGGATGAGTGCTAACCACTGCAAAAACAAAAACAAGAAACAAGCTCCAAAGCCAAGGGTTTCAAAGAAAAAGAAATGACGTCAAGGTCATGACCTCAGGACGATGAGAGATAGCGTTAGTAAGCCCCCACGTCAGTGTACAATACTGGCCTGGAATGTGGAAGGCTTGGCCTCAAAACTAAAAGACAGTTCATTTATATCTTTTGTATCACAGTATGATTTTGTTTGTTTCACTGAAACTTTTATGAAAGATTTTTGTTCAGACATATTCTCTTTTTATACCTCTTTTCATGCTCCAGCACAGAAATTTTCAAAACAAGGAAGAAATAGTGGAGGGGTAATTGTTCTTGTAAAAAATGAATTTATGAACTTTGTTAAAGATGTTTCATTTCCCTATAACAACATGATCATTCTGCAACTGTCTAACAAACTGTTTGGTACGTTGTCTGATGTTTTTATGATATGTACATATCTGAATCCAACTGACAGCCCTTTTTATGACAACAGCGATTTCACAGATGGTGTTTCAATGCTTGAACGTTGTATGTTAGATATTGTTGAAAATAATGATGATGCACAGTTTATTGTATGCGGTGATCTGAATGCACGAACAGCAAACAAACAGCCATGGTATTTTGATGGGGATTCATTTTGCTTTGAGCGAGACGAATCCCTTAGTTTTGCAACTCTTTCCAATACTGATGTGTCCACTGTTCCACTTAGACATTCACAAGATCACAGTCAAAACAGTTACGGAAAAAATTTGCTATGTTTGTGTACAAGTTTTGATCTGTATATATTAAATGGTTCTACTGCAGGTGACAGAAATGGCTCCTTTACATTTATTTCTAATAATGGTAACAGTGTCATAGATTACTTTTTATTTTCTTGTTCGCTTTGTTCAGTTCCTTGTGACATGCATGTCAATGAACGAATTGATTCTAAACATATGCCCATTGTCTGTTTTGCTTTGTGCAATGCCAATATTGAGCAGCCGAGGGATAAAAGTGTTTGTTTTGATAAACTTGTATGGTCGCAGGACAAACAAGAAACTTTCCTAAACAATCTCGAGTCGCTTGATAACCAACAGAAGTTAGAAGAAGCCTACCTACTCATTGATTCCAACATTAATAATTCTGTAAATGTGTTCACTAGTATGCTGTCATCTGCTGCTTCCTGCTTTAGGAAAACATTTGGGGGAGGGAGAAAGAAAGGGAGTGCATGGTTTGATGGGGAATGCGTGCATGCGCGAAGGTTTACTCGGTCTGCTCTCCGCATTTATTTACGCACTCAGTCTCCACGGGATAGGGTAACGTACTGTAAAACCCGTAAAAATTACAAGAAACTTTTAGCCTCCAAAGAGAAGGAATACAAAAGAAAAAGCAGAGAGGAACTTGTAAACAGTATGAACGATTCAGTAAAGTTTTGGGGACACATTAAGAAACTCTCAAGAAAAACCTCTGAGATAGGCAATATAGATATGGCACAATGGATAGAACACTTTAAGGGGCTTTTTGGGGAGGAGGGAGGGGAACAGGAAGAAGTAATTGACAGCAGTGCAAGCTTATTTGACTCTGAACAAATTCCGGAGGATGTTATGGAATTAAACTCAGAGATAACAGAGGAAGAAATAATTAAGGCTATTAAACATCTGAAACACAACAAAGCTGCTGGCCTTGATGGGGTTATCCCTGAAATTTTTAAGTCAGTGATAAATCATAAAAGAATAATATCCTTTCTGGTACATCTGTTTAACAAGATTTTTTCCTCTGGACTTTACCCACAATCTTGGACAGAAGCTATCATCCACCCCATACATAAGAAAGGAAACATTCATAATCCAGATAACTATAGAGGCATCTCATTATTGAACATCTGTAGTAAACTCCTAAGCTATATAATCAATAAACGTTTATCAACTTTTGTAGAAAACAGAAATATTCTTGGTGAAATACAAGCAGGTTTTCGAAAAGATCATTCCACAATAGATCATATTTTTACATTATATGCTATTATCCAAAGACAGCTCATAAGAAACAAAAAATTATATGTTGCTTTCATTGACTTTAGGAAGGCTTTCGACCTTATTTCTTTAAGCAAACTCTGGCGGATTCTGGAAAAAAATGGTGTAAATGGTAATATATTGAAAACATTACAGAGTATGTATGCAACTGTAAAAGCCCGGATTCGTTTTGGGACCAAGATATCAGAAGCCATATCCTGTTTCAAAGGCTTAAAACAAGGTGAAATAACTAGCCCTCTTTTATTTTCATTGTTCATTAACGAGTTAGCCCAGGATGTCATTAAAAATGGAAAACATGGCATTCAGCTTTACCCTGATCCACTAGAAATTTTCATTTTATTATTTGCTGACGACATTGTTTTGATATCTGACAGTGTTTCAGGCTTACAAAACCAGTTAAATGTTCTAGCAAGTCAATCCATAAAACTAGATTTGCATGTAAATCTTGATAAATCGAACATTGTAATATTTAGAAATGGTGGATATGTTGCTAAGAAAGAGGTTTGGCTCTACAAAGGAAAAGAAATATCTATCGTAAAATCCTATAAGTACCTGGGCTTGTTCCTTTCTACTAGAATAGCATACAGTAAAGCAGTCCGTGAGCTCTCGTGTAAAGCTAGAAAAGGGGTAATCAACATTTTCAGAATTCTATGGAAGCTGGGGGATTTTTCAGCAGACATTTTTGTCAAACTTTTTGATTCCCAAATTAAACCAATTCTATTGTATGGAGCAGAAATATGGGGCCTGTCTCAACAGAAGTCAGTGGAGAATGTCCACACGTTTGCTCTGAAAAAACTGTTAAACGTAAGCCCCAGAACCCCAAATGACATGGTTTACAGTGAAACTGGTCGATACCCATTATATATTTCTAGCTATATATCTACGATCAGATATTGGCTGCGTTTAACAGAGTTAGAAGAAACT
This sequence comes from Stramonita haemastoma, assembly GCA_030674155.1. Taxonomy (NCBI): domain Eukaryota; kingdom Metazoa; phylum Mollusca; class Gastropoda; order Neogastropoda; family Muricidae; genus Stramonita; species Stramonita haemastoma. Next base: position 16,180,611 of record CM060335.1, on the reverse strand, counting down.
AGACTTCCAAAAAAAGCCTACAACATGCTTTTGTCCCTCCATAATGATGGTAAAATGTGTTGGGTATCACATATTTGCAAAATGTTATATGAGACCGGTTTTGGATTTGTATGGGAAAACCAAGGTGTTACTAACCATAAAGCTTTCTTACGACAGCTTAGACAAAGATTAGTAGATTGTTTCTTTCAAAAGTGGAATGAACATATTAACAATAGCACTCGATTCAGTGTGTACCGTACATTTAAATCATCTGTATCTATGGAAACATACTTTACCTTGGTGCCTAACAAGCATATTCGTGACATTCTAATCAGATTCAGACTAGGAATATCAGACCTACAGACGCACAGAAAGCGCTACACAGCCACTTCTGAACAAGATCTTCAGTGTACTTTTTGCCACAGCGCGATAGAAACAGAACTGCACTTTCTCTTGTATTGTAATGTCCTAAGTGACCTACGAGTAAAATTTATCCCCAAAAAATATCGTATGTATCCATCGCTAACTTCATTCCATAGATTAATGCAAGATGATTCGTGTGTCCATGATCTGGGCAGATTTATTTATCATTCCAACAAACGCCGATAATGTCATCATGAAATCTTGTGCTATGTTCTTCGAGTAATTGATGCTGATTTCAAAATATCCTTTTGTATTAATATAATGCTCTATTCAAAGTATCCAATCATACATGATTACTTATGGATTTGTAACGGGTTGAATTGCCTATACAATTAAATTCTTGAGTTCTTGAGTTGAGTTCTCTCTCTCTCTCTCTCTCTCTCTCTCTCTCTCTCTCTCTCTCTCTCTCACACACACACACACGTTTAAGAGTGGCACAGGAAATGGCTATTTTTATCTCTCTGTTTTCCCCTGTAATCAATATTGTTTGAAACCCTGCAGATATCTTGGGTTTTCTGTCAGTGTCAACAAGCCTTAAACTGACACGTATTGCCTTGCCACCTGATCAACATACTGCTGGACCAATCAAATCACGCAGAAGCAAATACACTGGACACGCACCAACCAAATCATTTAATCAGAGACATGAGACAACCACTCAAAAGATGCTCAAGTAAAAACTTTGGCCAATCACTGGAGAGCTTTCAGGGATATAGGTGAAACAAAAACAGCTGATTTCTCCCTTTACATGTCCATCAAAAGCCCATAAATGACGTTGAATCGATTTTTTTTTGTTTTGAAAAGCTCTTCCTGCCATTTATAAATGACGAGTTATAGGATATGTTGGTCAGAATTTCAATTTTGGGAATGTCAGTGTTCTACAATGGTATGCTTGATTTGACAAGAAGCCTATTCTGATTAATTGATTAGTGCCTGTGGTTTTGTTGTTGTTGCTGTCATCTGTTTTGTTGTGTGTGTGTGTCTTTTTTTATATTAATTTTTATAGATAATGAATGACATAAATGTTGGTTTCCAATAGCTCCAGCAAAAAACTGGCAGCATACAGGACAAGTATTTTCATTGTTCAAGTGCCTTGGTGAATTAAGTCAGGCTCACCCCAAGGTAAATGACTTCAGGCTCACCCCAAGGTAAATGACTTCAGGCTCACCCCAAGGTAAATGACTTCAGGCTCACCCCAAGGTAAATGACTTCAGGCTCACCCCAAGGTAAATGACTTCAGGCTCACCCCAAGGTAAATGACTTCAGGCTCACCCCAAGGTAAATGACTTCAGGCTCACCAAAGGTGAATATTTTCACAATCACCAAAGGTTATTGACTTCAGGTTTGCCCCCCCTCCCCCAAAAAGTCCTAAAGGAAATAACCTCAGACTCATCTACAGGAATATAACGTCACACTGATTTCTTGATGTTCATCTCTAAGAAAATAACATCACGCATATCTATTGGAAAATAACATCGCGTACATCTCCAGGAAAATAACGTCACATTCATCTCTAGGAAAACAACGTCTCGCTCATCTATCTATACGAAAATAGCTTCATGATCACCTCTCTTCTGGCTCATCTCTAGGAAAATAACGTGACACTCATCTTTAGGAAAATAACGCTCATCTCTCTTCATGCTCATCTCTAGGAAAATAATGTCACACTCATCTCTCCTCTGGCTCATTTCCAGGAAAATAACGTCACACTCATCTAGGAAAATAACGTCACGCTCATATCTTTTCTGGCTCATTTCTAGGGAAATAACGTCACACTCATCTCTAGAAAAATAAGGTCAAGCTCATCTCTCCTCTGGCTCATCTCTAGGAAAATAACGTCAAGCTCATATCTCTTCTGGCTCATCTCTAGGGAAATAACGTCATGCTCATATCTCTTCTGGCTCATCTCTAGGGAAATAACGTCACACTCATCTCTAGGAAAATAACGTCACGCTCATCTCTCTTCTGGCTCATCTCTAGGAAAATAACGTCAAGCTCATATCTCTTCTGGCTCATCTCTAGGAAAATAACGTCACACTCATCTCTAGGAAATTAACGTCACACTCATATCTCTTCTGGCTCATCTCTAGGGAAATAACGTCACGCTCATCTCTAGGAAATTAACGTCACACGCATCTCTCTTCTGGCTCATCTCTAGAGAAATAACGTCACGCTCACCTCTAGGGAAATAACGTCATGCTCATATCTCTTCTGGCTCATCTCTAGGGAAATAACGTCACACTCATCTCTAGGAAAATAACGTCACGCTCATCTCTCTTCTGGATCATCTCTAGGGAAATAACGTCACACTCATCTCTAGGAAAATAACGTCACACTCATCTGTAGGAAAATAACGTCACGCTCATCTTTCTTCTGGTTCATCTCTAGGAAAATAATGTCACACTCATCTCTAGGAAAATAACGTCACGCTCATCTCTCTTCTGGCTCACCTCTAGGGAAATAACGTCATGCTCATATCTCTTCTGGCTCATCTCTAGGGAAATAACGTCACACTCATCTCTAGGAAAATAACGTCACGCTCATCTCTCTTCTGGATCATCTCTAGGGAAATAACGTCACACTCATCTCTAGGAAAATAACGTCACACTCATCTGTAGGAAAATAACGTCACGCTCATCTCTCTTCTGGTTCATCTCTAGGAAAATAATGTCACACTCATCTCTAGGAAAATAACGTCACGCTCATCTCTAGGAAAATAACGTCAGGTTTACCTTAAGGTGAGTAGCTTTAGGTTCACCCCGCGGTAAATGAACTTCAGGATCATCAACTTACGTAAAACAAAACAATTCTAGCACATAAGTTTACCCCAGGGTAAATGACCTTGGGGCTGATAGAGTTACTTCAGGCTCAGGGACTACACAGCCCAATGGTAAAGCAAAATCAGGCTGAAGGATTTACCTCAAGGCAAATGAACCTCAGGCTTAGGATGAAAAAAAAAATTGCTTCAACAGATTTTTCATCAGTTTTCAGAGTTGGTCCTGGCAACATGTGAACCACTGGTCACACTGCTCCAGCTTATTCCAGTCATTCTGTTTCATCAATCTATCATCATGCCTGCACAATGACAAAATAGGTGGGAACGGATAACAAAATTTACAACACTGCATACACACCGGGACTGGATGTAAAAAAGCTCATAACTGCTTATTCCATTATCGTCGAAATAAAAGAATTAAAAAATAGTCTGAAATGTAGTTCCACCTGTGCTCTTCAAAAACCCTGATATGCAACAGAACACGAGAAAAATCGCGGATTAAATGAAGTAAATAGGAGTATCCGCTTGTTAATTATCAGGAACATGTCTAATAGCTGAGCAGCTATTATTTTTTTAACTGACCTGGACAGTGATGGGAAGCCACGTTGCATACATATACCTACTATCATAGTGAACAATATTCGCGTGGGAAACAATGAATCTGTGCCCCCTGGGAGACGCAGTGATCGATTAAGTTACGCAACACTCCTGGAACAGGACGATTTTGACACTTTTGGTTTACCATAGATAAGTCAGGCCCACACGCCCAGTAGCCACACCCAGTAGCCCTCACCCTCAGCGTGCGACTCAGGCTGCGCGGGCGGTGTTACACTTTTCCACTGCCCCCCTAGGGCAAAAGAACTTCATAGGCCCTAACATTAACTTTGTACACTTTTCTTTTACCATATCTATTCTTTTATCGTGAATTGATACTATTAATTTAAAAAAAATTAGATGCCCTGTTTGTCATAAAATCGTAAAAAAACGAATAAAACTTCGAAATCTTTAAACTGAAGAAGTGTAACTGGGTAGCCTTTTTTTGCGTGAGCACCGTAGCGGACTTCATTCAAATGGCAATGCTACTGGTGCGAAGAAGTAGTACGATGCTACTGATACGAAGTACGATTAGAATTGCATTGCAATATTCTTTTGATCAGTTACCATTTCACCATTTTTGTATAAGATTTTTGTAAACAGTATTTATAACTTAAGCCAACGATGCCGTACAGGTGACGGTGGCTTTCAGTCATCCACACTGTCTTCTTTGTGTGACTGGGCACCAGCCACTTACATGTTAGATAACCTAGCCAAAAGTATGGTACACCATTATGATAAAAACCTCTCTCTCTCTCTCTCTCTATATATATATATATATATATATGGTGTGTCTTTTGGGGGGTGGGGGGCGGGAGGTCTTGGGGGAGGGGGGTGCTATTCTGTAACCAGGGCAAGACCCAGATGAAAAAAAAAGTATTTGAATGCTTACTCTGTTACCCTTGGAAAATATTGTTTATTTTTTTATTACTATTCTTCTTCTTCTTCTTCTTCTTCTTCTTCTTCTCTCTCTCTCTCTCTCTCTCTCTCTCTCTCTCTCTCTCTCTCTCTCCTCTCTCTCTCTCTCTCTCTCTCTCTCTCTCTCTCTCTCTCTCTCTCTCGTGGCTGTTTTCTACAAGCTACAAATTTTTTCGAAGGATTATTGACCCTAGTGGCATTAAAATTACGAAATTTTCTAAATGAAGCATTTTATCTCTGTTTCTCTTTGTGGATTTTTTCATGGTTAACTTTTAAATACGTTTATTTTTTAAAATAATTTTTAGGGCTTGTCAAAGGAGGAGTGACAGTATGTCGTCAACAGTACAGAACAGCTTGTCTGCATTCACAGAAAGACAGATCAATTAATTTTATCTCTTTATTAACTACCAGTACATAGCCTTCACGTGTTTTTTTTTTCAAAAACCTTGTGCATGCGCGTGTGGGTGTGTGCATGCGCGCGCGCGCACGCATGTGTGTGTGTGCGTGTGTGTGTGCGTGTGTGCGTGTGGCACGCAGTGTTTCTTTTGTGTATGTGTTATAGTGTGCACCTTAGACACTATAACAAAAATTTTGGACTACAACCCTCTTCTTCTCCCTCCCCCCCTCCTCTTCTCCTTCTCTTCAAAATGTATTACAGGCTGTTGGTACAAGATTTTGTCTGTGTACCTGAGGTTGTGGTCTGGACTTTTTTTGTTTGATAGTAGTTGTTAATTTCATCAAGGTAAAAGCAGTTTTGATAAGGGAATTGTATTTTGTGTATACAAACTGAACTTAAATTATTGATTTGGTTCAGTGAGAGTGTATGTAGTTGTTTTACACATGGAAGTTGGCTAAAATCATAAGACTTTTACTATTTAACCATGATCTGATCTCCTGCCTTCAAGCCCAGAAACCTTGCTTTGCCAATCCTTGTTCAGCTTCACTTACTGATCAGGTCCCTGCTGCAGTTGCTGACAACTTTGGTGTAGTTGCTGACATTTCTACAACCATTCCT
>CM060335.1:16147406-16169906 GCA_030674155.1 Stramonita haemastoma | reverse complement strand
AATGTTTGTGATCTTACTTTGTGAGAAATAGGAACCTTGTACTTTTCTGTGCGTACAAAAAAAAAGGGAGGATAGTACTTTTGACTAGATCCTACATGGAAACACTAAACAATGAAATCAATATAAAAATTCAAGATTCAAGATTTTATTTCAAGAAAACACCCAGAGGGGTACATAAACTTTAACAAAACCAAAGCTTTGCAGATGTGGGCGTGTGGAAAATACTCACAACAAAAGTCATTACACAATGAGTAGCACAAAAAAAACACAGAAAGAATTTTCACAATACATTACAGGAACAAGAAAGTCAGCATAATGTTTAAATGAATCGACAATTAATTCTCTCTCTCTCTCTCTCTCTCTCTCTCTCTCTCCTCTCTCTCTCTCCCTCTCTCTCTCTCTCTCTCTCTCTCTCTCTCTCTCTCTCTGCATAATGTTTAAATGAATGACAATTAATTCTCTCTCTCTCTCTCTCTCTCTCTCTCTCTCTCTCTCTCTGTGCGTGTGTGTGTGTGTGTGAAAGCACACGAGTGCTTATTCATTATGCTTATTCATTATCCTCGAAATAAAAGAATTTGATTTGATTTGATTTGATTTGATTTGATTTCTCTCTCTCTCTCTCTCTCTCTCTCTCTCTCTCTCTCTCTCTCTCTCTCTCTTCTTGTGAAAGAAGGAGAGAGACAACAAAAAGGAGATGACGGCCAAAGGCAGCGATATGCCTAGAACACCGGTGTCTCAGGGTGGTTTGATGGGGTAGGATCAAGGATGCACATGGTCAGTGTATCAGTTTTGATTTTCAGGTAAGACTGTGCGTTGGGTAGGGTAGGGTACTGTAGACAGACGGTTGACTCACAGGGTAAAGTTAGTATGTGAGTCCGTTCTCGACGCATACTGGCTTTAACCGCCGTCTCCGCTGTGAACGATTCAGGATTGATATTTAAATCCACCAGCTACACACTTGTCTTACGAAAGGGGTTATCAGAATTTGCATAATCTTTCGTGCATGTCACAAAATCCCTCAAAAACAAAGAAAACCAGCTCTTACTGGATAATGTTGTGGCCAAACCAGGCCCTGTATAAATGGGGTAGTTTTGTTGTGGAATTCTGACTTTTTCGCAGAAACGGCTTTGTCGGTTTATGTGGAATTATCATGATTATAAAATTGAGATATAAAAAAGTGTGTGTGTGTGTGTGTGTGTGTGTGTGTGTGTGTGTGTGTGTGTGTGTGTGTGTGTGTGTGTGTGTGTGTGTGTGGAGGTGGTACTAATTAACAGGCCACCAACCCGGCCATAATTAGTGGTGTCACTACGCACACAGTTTTTCTAGGTCCTGAATCCTAGGTCATAATCATGCTCCCGTAGAAACCTACAATTATAGAGGCTCTCTCTCTCTCTCTCTCTCTGTCTGTCTGTCTGTCTGTCTGTCTGTCTGTCTGTCTGTCTATCTGTCTCTGCGACACACACACACACACACACACACACACACACACACACACACACACACACACACACACACACACGCACACACACACACACACACTCACACAAACACACTATCAGCACTGAACACAGACAGACACAGACAGACTAGACATATGGGCAGAGTGAAGTTTATTTGCTCTATGATAGTTTTCGTCATGCTGCGTCGCATCTGTCAAAAGTCTCTCTCCTTCTGTCAATCTTCCACGACCCCCTCCCCTGTACAACCCATTTTCCTGCCCTCTCACCTCCCCCCTCCCCCCATCACCTCTCTCTCTGCTATTTTCTTTACCTGTCTGAAGCCAGAATCTTTGTCAGTGTTTGATGTGAGTAAAGTGCCAAGACATACATTGTCGTGTTGATATGATTTGACATCACAGTGCCGAGATACATTGTCATGTTGATATGATTTGATATCGCAATGCCAAAATACATTACCATGTTGATATGACTTGACACCACAGTGCCAAGACATACATTGTCATGTTGTTATGATTTGACATCACACTGCCAAGATACATTACCATGTTGTTATGATTCGACATCACAGTGCGCTGACCTACATTATCATGATTTGATATTATGACATGTATCATCAGATTGCCTTCAGCCATGACAAGCTCTTAGCGTAACAACCTGCACTCTCCTTTACAAATAGACAAAAGACCTCTGAAGTCGAGGTCAACATCAGTGGCTAACCAACCAACCAGTTTCTCACTCATTCATTCATTTGTTGTGTGTTTTGTTTTACTCCTTGTCCTCTGAATTGCTTCTCCATTACTCTCTCTCTCTCTCTCTCTCTCTCTCTCTCTCTCTCTCTCTCTCTCTCTCTCTCTCTTTGGACTTTTCTTGGTTGCTAAGCTGTTTATTTCATTATGTTCCTTTGTTTGCTCTTTATCTATTAACGCTTCTATTTTCATCTATAATCAAAATCATTTTATTGTGACTTCTGATTTTCGTCTTCTGAATGAGTGCATTTTTATTACCTTATTATATATAATGTTCTTATTCCTTTATGTTGTTTGGTACTGCATATAGTTTTACTGTTTAGTATCTTTTTATCTTGATGTTATCCCTGAAAAGGGCGGGGACTGGATGTAAAAAAGCACATGAGTGCTTATCTATTATCCTCGAATAAAAGAATTTGTCTTGTCTTGTCTTGTCTTGTCTCTCTGAGGGGGATGGATAGCCTAGTGGTCAGAACATTGCGCTGGCAATTTGACGACCCGGGTTCGAGTCCGGTCGAGGAAATTTTTCTCCTGGAGTTAACATCAGTGCTGACTCCACTCTCCCAAAAAGTCCTTCGGATGAGATTTTAAACCGAGGCCCCGTGTGCGAACGCACGCAGAACATCTTGCGCACACATTAAATCCTATTCCGCTTTTCGTAAGAGTAGGCCATCGTGTGCCGGTGGGAACAGATGACATTTACAAAATGCATACACACGGCGACTGGATGTAAAAAAGCACAAGAGTGCTTATTCCATTATCCTCGAAAAAAAAAAAAGAAAGAAAAAAAGGATGCAGAATGCGCGTACTATTAATTAAGCACACACCACAAGTATTTATTGACCAGTATGTAGTTTTTGTGATTGGTGTTACATCCCAGCGACTTAGGGACTGCCACTATGTATTTGTCCCACAGACTGACAACCCCAAACTCTATGCAACTTTATCCTCCCTCCCTCTCCCCCCCCCCTACCTCCCCAAGCCCCTCTGAAGATAAACAAACAGGAAAATGTAGTGTCAGGTTTGGCTGTACTATGATGGACTTTCTCACAACAGATGTCTCCACTACTACACACTTCACCAAAGAACTTGTAGAAGTCTGTAGTGAGGAAGATGAAAACCTCCTTCCTCCCGGCATCAGGGGTAGTAGTGCATGTGTCCTTGTTTTCCTTTTAAATCCTCCTCTCTTCTCCTGTCTCAACCCCACCCCGCCACACTAACGCCACGTTTCCAAACTGACCACATGTGTACGAATTAAGCGAAAAGAAATGTGAGGGGAGGGGAAGCGAAAGCGAAGAGTGTGGACATTAGTCTGCAACAACATCAGAAGACAGGGGGAAAAGCAAACGTCGACTAAATGACGAGAAAACACCGCCACTTGCCCATACCTCCCTCCCTCCCTCCACCATTTTTTCCTCCTGTCGTCCTCTACTGCGCAGGCGTGACCGGAAGGAAGTATCAATAAACATGGCGGTGCGCGTGCGCAAACAAACAAGCGAGGGTGAGTGGGAAGAAGGGGCAGTGTTTCTGGATTCTGGTTTCTTCCGGTGCTTTGGATTGTTGGTTGTCTGATATGAGGTCTCTCTCTTTTCCTTCCTTGTCCTTTTTGTTTTGTCTTTCTCTATGTCTGTCTTCAAAGAGCAGTGTCTGTACCATGTTTCCTGCTGCTGCTTTCAACATTCAGTGGCAAGAAGGAAATTAAACCCTCATTCACTTCTAGCAAGCAGACTGAGAAGGCCATGAATGAACAAGCAAAACAGACAAACACAAAAGACATGTCAAGCACTTGAAAAAAAAAAGAAGAATAGACCCCCCCCCCACACACACACTTCAAACAAACAGGATGATGATGTAAGTAATGAGAGATAGAAGATTAGTTAGAAGATGACGTCACTGATGAAAGGTGTCACAATAGCTTTTAAAGATAATCTATTTACATTTACACACATACACACACAAATGAAACCGGAACAGATGACAAGATTCACAAAACTGCATGCACACGGGGACTGAATGAAAAAAAGCACATGAGTGCTTATTCCATTATCCTCGATATAAAGGACAAAACAAACAAACAAACACACACACTCACACACGCGCGCGCGCACGCGCGCGCACGCACACACACACACACACACACACACACACACACTCACACACACACAGAGGCACACGAACAACCTCCAAAAGCAGTTTACAATCAAATGATGACCCAAGTGACCAGTAGGAAGGAGTATTTGGAATGTCCACGCCAAAACACAAACAGATCCGCTGGACACCATTTTTTGGGGGGTTTTTTTGTTTGTCCTGGTGTCCAGTAGTCAGGAAGGCGGGGAGGGAGAGAGGGAGGGAGAGAGCGTGTCAGTGATTGTTCTCCTCCTAAGGCCTGGCTGACCGTCTTACCTGTGCTGTGCTGCGCTGTGCTGTGGGTGCTTTCCTGGCTGTCTCATTCAGTCACTCAGCCGCCATCTTCTATTATCTCACTGCCACGCCTCTTCCTTCCTTCCTTCCTCTTTTCACAATAAGGGGGGTTAAAGAAGACGAAGAAGAAAAAGAAAGGAAAAGAGGAGAAGAAAGAAAGAAAAAAAAAGACAGAAAGGGAGTCATTCCATTCATTGAACAATTCTGGCATTCCACAGCTACCCTACCCTGATTCTTTTTTGTGTGTGTTGTGTGGCTGCAGTAACAATAGTGGTTTTTGCGAGTTCGAGTTGTGAATGAATGAGGGGATGAATGAAGGAAGGACGGAAGGGAGGGAGGAAGAAAGGAAAGAAGGACTGATAGAACGTGTTGACAGATAACTCAGCGAACCCATGGCTGACTGACTTGCCAAAGAAAGAAGAAAGTTAGTGGGTCAGTGAATGAATGAGAAATGAATGAGTGAGTGAGTGAATGAATGAGAAGTGACTGACTGAATGAGTGAGTAGAAGAACTAGCCAACAAGTGTGTGAATGAACAGACGAAGAAGGAAAGAACCAATGAAGAAACAAATGAATAAACCTAGAGACAAATAAACCAGTAAAGAAACAAATAAATAAATAAATGAATTAGTGGGTCAATAAAATGTGAATTGAAGCTAAAATAAGATGACAGTGACGGACCAATTGGGTGTGGAGTAAACACAGTCGGAGATAACCATGATCTTTTCCGTTAGACGGTTACTTGATAACTGTATGAGAATGTCACACAAAGGAAGGAAAAAGGAGGAACACAACAGAAGCAGACGAGAGGAAAGGAACATTTGACCAAAATGCTAAACGAGGACAGGAAGGGCAGTGTGTCTGACCCTCTTCCCTGGAACTACAAACAACGTGTCAGAGAAGAATGGTGTCAGGAAAATTAATGTGTTTGACAAGGGTTTTTTTTTTTATTCCTTCTTTCTATTTGCTTTTTGTTACATTGTATGTTTGTTGTTGTTTCCTGTTGCTTTTTGTGAACGTTAAACGCTGAAGATGTTTCGGGTTTGCGTTGTTGTTTTGCTTTTTCTAATTGTAATCACCCTTCAGGGATGATTAAAGTGTTTATTGACTTGACTTGACTTGACTTGACTTTTCTTGGGAATGTATGCAAAATGTCATCCAGAGCATTTTCCATGACAAGTGAATGGCGTGAGTTGTCTCAAAGCCATAAAAAAGTACAAAGTTGGCAAATAAATATGATTTTCAGCAAGCATTCTCACGACAGTATACCACGGATTAGTCTGTTCTGCAATACAATCTTTTCTGTCATATTTAACCCTGTCAACCTCTGTTGGATAAGGGATTTGCTTTCTGTAAATCAATAAAAAAAAATTTCGTACAACCAGTTTTTATAGGTCAAAAGTTCAAATGATGAACTTTTGTCCTCAAGAAACTGCTTTTACGAAAATTTCGAAGTGAAATGGATTATGTGAAACGATTTACCGTGGCGGCACATGAATTCACAGAGAACTATTTTCCCTGTGAGGTTTGTCATGACAGAATTTCTGTTTTTAAGGCAATTTTTTTTATAAGCATTTTGACAACCGTCCATTCACTTTATGAGGTATTTATCATTTTCAAAACGCACTTTTCTACAGTAAGCAAACTGCTCCCATACAAGTGTTTTCTGTTTTCCGCAAAAGATTGTTGCTGCCCAGCATCCTATTTTCCCTGTGGGATAAATACAGGCTAGTGTTGAGTGGTGATCTGAGGGAAACTAAACCTGGGTCCATGACTGTCTTTGCTGAATTGGGGTGTCTGTTGGAGGAATTTTCTCCTGTGGCTAACATAAGTACCGACTCCACTCCCAACAGGTCTGATAATTATTAGCATGTGGCTTCAGACCGAAGTATTGTGTGCGAACGCATCCAGAACATTTCATGCACAAGTCAAAACTCCATCCATCTTTTATAGAAAAACAGGCCAGCCATAATTATGTGGACAGGGTGTCTCAGTGGTCACAGCACTCGCTTTCCCAAAGCTAAGGTTAAGCAGCATCAAGCGTGGTTACCAAGTGGATGGGTGACCGTTTGCCACGCTCGGCTTCAGTAAGTCCCCCAGTTCACGCAGCTGGAAACGGATAGCTGCCCTCTTTAGGGTCAGGGAAGGAGGGTAAAGCAGTGAGGGAGATGAGATGGGTGCCGCCCTCAATATGCTGGTCCCTGGAGAAGCTGAGGACTCTGACACCTCGCTCCCTACGACCACATAGGTTATGGGACACCTTTGTTTTGCCATTACCTTTTAGGCCAGCCATGGCAGGTGGCACGGATGACACGAACATACCCAGCATGCACTCTGCTACAAGAAGAGGTAGAAACTCTGCCAGGTTCAAAACTCACCCTGACACATTGTCTGACAAAGTCAGTGCAGTCTCCCAAAGACTTCTAAAAAAATTAAGGACGACTTCATGAACAACAGTTTAGGCTGGTCAAGACATATATATATATATATATATATATATATATATATATATATATATATATATATATATATATATATATATATATATCTATATCTATCTATCTATCTATCTATCTATCTATCTATCTATCTATCTATCTATATATATACATATAGATAGATAGATAGATAGATAGATAGATAGATAGATAGATAGATAGATAGATAATACACACACATATATATAATATATAATATATATATTTGTGTGTGTGTGTGCGCGCGCGCGCGCGCGCGCGCGCGCGCGTGTGTGTGTGTGTGTGTGTGTGTGTGTGTGTGTGTGTGTGTGTGTGTGTGTGTGTGAGCGTGCGCGTGCGCGTGCGCGTGCGCGCGTGTGTGCTTCTCCTCTGATCAAAAAGCCTGGTAAGCAATTCTGCCATAAATTGCCCAGTTCTCTGCAAATCGTTCGACCCTTGGAACCTCCCACTCCATCCCCCCCAACATCCTCTTTCCCCCTCCCCCCAACTTTCCTCTCCCCCCTCCTCTCCATCCTCCCCCTTCCCCTTCTTTTCTTCACCTTCATAGCACACTTTGCGTGTCAGAATTTCCCTTCTGCTTCTTTAGGCAAACTTTTGCTCGTGGCGATGGGAACGTGTCGGGACTCGAACCTAATGTGATTACGGGGCCGGTGGATGTGCCGTGCCACTGAGCACAAAACACAGCTAGTGTGGCAAGGTCGGCTGAACAGAAAACGTGGGGAAAGGAAAGATGATGTGGTAACTTGCTGACCTTCAGGCCTGGATGAACCTACAGTGACAGAGAGAGAGAGAGAGAGAGAGAGAGAGAGAGAGAGAGAGAGAGAGAGAGAGAGAGAGAGAGAGAGAGAGAGAGAGAGAGTGTCTGTGTGTGAATGAGTTTGAGTATGTATGCATATGTGCGTGCGTCTGTGCACGCATATGCGCGCCCCTGTGCACAGTGGCTTTATGTTTAAGTAGTTTAAAAAAAGCCTCTCGAATTTTACATTTTACGCAGACCTACCAATGCCTTACTTCTCTTTGTGCTTGCAATCATAGACAGGGAGGGTCAAATAGGAAGAAAACAAATCTGCAGTTCATTCAACGTTGAATATCAAAGTCCCCTTGACTATTACAAAGGCCCCTTGACTATATCAATGTCCCAGCGGAGATATCGGATTTAGGGGCTACACTGTCAACCTACCACCCGCAACTCACTAGATCTACAGTGGCAGAACATCTCACCCTCACGTTATATACCTATCCCTCCTCCGTGGAAAAGTAAACAAGCTATGGCTGATGGTGTGGACACATAAACTTGCCTAGCATGCAATCTACGCTAATCAAGGTCTCAATGAAGACGCTGAACAGTGAGCTGTACAATATATGACCATCCAGAAAAACCAAGAACACGAATACGAAAGACAAGTTTTGGAAAAAGAGGAACTAAAAGATGACACAGCAAAACATTCTCCCAGCACCCCACAAGCAAGACAAGGCACTAATGAAACTGACACAGCCAGCTCAGAGAAAACATTAGCGATGGTTAGAGCACCGCAGCCAGCTGCGTTGTGGTGCCAAAGATTTCCCATGGACGTCATGCTATGGTGACATACCAGGAGGAGAAGAAGAAACCCTGGTGAAAGGCGCACAGCATGCAGATCTTTATTTATTTATTTATTTATTTATTCATTTATTTATTTATTCTTTTATATCGAGGATAATGGAATAAGCACGCATGTGCTTTTTTACATCCAGACCCCGCGTGTATGCAGTTTTGTAACTCTTGTCATCTGTTTCCACTGGCACACAATGGCCTGCTCTTACGAAAAGCGGAACAGGATTTAAATTGTGCGCAAGACTTTCTGCGTGTGTTCGCACGCGGGACCTCGGTTCATAGTCTCATCGGAAGGACTTGAAAGAAGTAGTCTGCTGCTAGCAAGTGTGGGCACTGAACTTGCCCTGCAGGGGGCCTGGCTACGTCCAGACCTTGACTTCATGGTGCACATCTGATGCTGTCTTCTTGTTTCCTGCTGGGCCCTGAATTTTTTATCCATCCGTCCGTCCGTCCGTCCGTCCGTCCGTCCGTCCGTCCGTCCGTCCGTCCGTCTATCTATCTGTCTGTCCGTCCGTCCGTCCGTCCGTCCGTCTATCTATCTATCTATCTATCTATCTATCTATCTATCTATCTATCTATCTATCTATCTATCTATCTATCTATCTATCTATCTATCTATCTATCTATCTATCTATACAACTTCATGTCACAGCATATTTCTCTGCGTGAAATTCGGGCTGCTCTCCCTGGAGAGAGACCGTCACCACAAGTGGAGTGCCACTCATTTTTTTTTTCTTTTCCCTGTCTGCAACTGTATTTCTTTCCTTATCAGAGTGGCTTTTTTCCACAAAATTTTGCTAGGGACAATCCTGTTCTTGCAGTGCGTTCTTTTACGTTCGCTAAATAAGGATGGGTAACATACGGGACCTCGGTTTATCGTCTCATCCGAAAGACTAGCACCCAGACCACCACTCATGGTCTAGTAGATGGGGAAAAGTTTTGGGCTCAGACAGGATTCGAACCACCGCGCACTCCGACCCGGACTTTTCGCTTTCTAGGCAGGTAAGTTATCTCTAGACCACCGATCTACGGATTTAAATCCGTGTGCTCATGATTTTACCACCTCAAGGCGAAGTCGCATTTCCTGTCAGATGAGTGAAGTGCTCGATCTACGCCAAGCAGACACCATCACCCTCCCCCCCTACCCCCCAAAACAACAACAACAACAACAACAACAACAAAAGCCCAACAACAACAACAACAAATAACCCCATCACATTATGTTAACTACTTTGCTATATATGGTGCATCGACCTGCAGTCTAACCTTCTTAGAATGGCATACAACCCCCCCCCCTCCCTCCCTTCTTCGCCTCCACACACTTTCCCCTTTACCCCTCCCTCCCTCTTCCCTCAGGAGAAAGAGGAGAAGAGGACAGTGGCCACAATATGGATGTCATCCGCACCCCTCTCTTTCCGATCAGCCTCGTTTCCGCTACCGGATATGACCTCATCACTGTGCGGGGCCCGCAGGGACTTGTGGGAAGGGGCGTGAAGTTGTGTGAGGTCACACTGTGACTGACAGCCTGTCAGACTGGGGTGATGGCCACAGACACACAGACAGACAGACGGACAGACAGACATAGACAGACACACGGGCAGACAGTCATAGACAGACACACGGGCAGACAGTCAGACAGTCAGACAGATAGACAGGTAGACAGACACACGGGCAGGCGGTCAGACAGTCAGACAGGTAGACAGACACACAGGCAGAGTCAGACAGTCAGACAGATAGACAGACACACGGGCAGACAGACACACGGACAGACAGACAGACAGACCCACGGACAGATAGATAGACAGACACACAGACAGACAGACACACAGGCAGACCGTCAGACAGACACACGCGCAGACCGACAGACAGACGTGTATATATAATTATAGACAGATACTGATGATAGTTGGTAGCAAGTAGAGAGAGAGAGAGGTTAGAGGTATGCAGATAATTATGAGCTGAAGTTTGGCAATCCTATCGATGGAGGATTTAAAAAAAAAAGTTTTTATTCAATCCAACAGAGTATGCTTACTATAAGCAAATACAGAGACATTTTCTAACATCGTGGAATGATTTTTTTCAACCAAAAATAGAAAAAAATGGAAATGAACAAACACGGTTTCAATGAATAACGTTGATCTAAGTATCATTGCAGTGGGAACGAAGATAACAGTCCCATACTGAAAGCGATGGAATAGAAAGACAACCACACAGACAACCAGACAGACAGACAGACAAACAGACAGACAGACAGACAGACAGACGGATGGATAGATAGATAGATAGATATACAGACAGACAGACAGACAGACAGACAGATAGATAGATAGATAGATAGATAGATAGATATACAGACAGACAGACAGACAGATAGATAGATAGATAGATAGATAGATAGATAGATAGATAGATAGATAGATAGATATACAGACAGACAGACAGATAGATAGATAGATAGATAGATAGATAGATAGATAGATAGATAGATAGATAGATAGATAGACTGGTTGATGAATGGATGGGTAGATAGACAGACAGATAGATGAATAGGTAGAAAGATAGATAGACATACGGACGGACAGATATCTCTATATGTAGATAGACAGATAGACAGATAGATAGATAGATAGATAGATAGGTAGATAGATAGGTAGGTAGATAGACAGACAGACAGATAGATAGATAGATAAAAAGATAGATAGATAGATAGATAGATAGATAGATAGATAGATAGATAGATAGATAGATAGATAGATAGATAGATAAATGAATAGATTGATAGAAGGACTGTTGCACGGACAAATAGATTTACAGATGGCTGACTGACTAGATAAATTGATTGATGGAAAATAGATACATAAAAGGTTGCAGTGGATGATTATGATTCATTTATCAATTTACAAGGTGTGTGTGTGTGTGTGTGTGTGTGTGTGTGTGTGTGTGTGTGTGTGTGTGTGTGTGTGTGTGGTGTGTGTGTGTGTGTGTGTGTGTGTTTTCTTTTACTCTGTCTCTCACGTTGTTCCTCTGCATCTGCTCTGGGTATCTTACTCTCTGCTTACCTGCTTCCCAACCTGTCTGTCTCTCTTTCTGTATGTCTTTTTATGTGTGTCTGTCTGCTTGCCTGTGCACCCGCCTGTCTGTCTGCCTGTCTCTCTGTGTGTGGCACTCTGTTTCTCTCATTCTGTTATCTGTCTCATTTTTTTCATCTCTCTCTTTTTCTTTGTCTGCTTGTCTCTATTTCTGTATATCTTTTTTATGTGTGTCTGTCTGTCTGCCTGTCTCTCTGTGTGTGCCATTCTGTCTGTCTCTCTCTCTCATTCTGTTTGTCTCTTTCTTTCTTCTCTCTGTCTCTCATTTTTTCTTTGTCTGTTTGTCTGTCTTTCTTTCTGTATGTCTTTTCGTGTCTGTCTGTGTGCCTGCCCGCCTGTCTGTCTGTTTGTCTGTCACTCTGTGTGGGCCACTCCGTCTCTCATTCTGTTTCTCTTTTTTCTCTCCTGTCTCTCTCTTTCTCTTTGGCTGTCTGCCTGTTTGTCTGTCTGTCTGTCTGTCTCTCCCTCCGTCTCTCTCTCTCTCTCTCTCTCTCTCTCTCTCTCTCTCTCTCTCTCTCTCTCTCTCTCTCTCTCTCTCTCGGATACTCCACTATAGACCATATGTTTACTCTGCTTGCATTTGTACAGAAACAGTTTGCTCATAACCGTAAGCTGTATGTGGCATTTATTGACTTTGAAAAGGCATTTGATTCTGTTAATAGAAATTTGTTGTGGCCTATTCTCCTGAAAAATGGTGTGAAGGGTAAATTATTACGATGTTTGAGAGCCATGTACCAGAATGTCAGAAGTAGAATAAGATGTGGTACAAAACTGACTGACATAATTTACTGTACCACTGGCGTTAAACAGGGCGATGTATGTAGCCCATTATTATTTTCTGTTTTTATTAATGAGTTAGCTAGAGAAGTCATCAATAATGGTAAACATGGTGCCACTTTCCCCCAAGATTTCTCAGAATTGTTTATTCTTCTACTTGCTGATGATGTTATCCTGCTATCTGAAACGGTTGTTGGCTTACAAAAGCAGTTGAATAGCTTGAGCAGTGCTGCATCAGCGCTTGATCTTAAGGTTAATCTGAATAAGAGTAATATTGTTGTATTCAGAAAGGGTGGTTATTTAGCTGCTCATGAAAAATGGTTGTACAATGGAAAAGTCATGCCTGTGATTAATGTCTATAAATACTTAGGTATTTGCTTTTCTACAAAGCTTAGTTTCACAGCTGCATGTAAAGATCTGGCAAGTCGAGGTAAACGAAGTTTGTTATTGGTTTTGAGAAAGTTACGAATGTTGAATAATAACTCTTTTGACTTGCTCATTAAGATATTTGATGCGCAAATACAACCCATTGTATTATATGGTGCAGAAATTTGGGGCTTGGATGCAGCTGTAACACATTGTGAATCAGTGCACCTCTTTGCTTTAAAGCAGTTTTTAGGCTTAGATAGACGTACACCAAATGATCTTGTGTATAGTGAAACTAACAGATACCCTCTATCTGTTAATGCGGCTGTAAGATGTGTAAGATACTGGATTAAGATTTTGCATATGGATGAGAACAGACTACCTTTTAGATCTTATAAGATGCTTTATGATCTAGATGCCAAAGGGAAAAATAACTGGGCTACACAAATACGTACCTGTTTATGTGAACTCGGTTTTGGATTTGTTTGGTTCAATCAAGGTGTTGGAAATTGTAGAGAATTTATAAACATGTTCAGGCAAAGATTGATTGACTGCCGTTGGCAGCAATGGAGTGATCACATACAAACCAGTGAAAGATATCTATTGTACAGACAATTTACAAGTACACATGATGTCAAACCTTATCTAAAGCTTGATGTGGACATTCATCTGAAAAGAATTATGTCAAAGTTTAGACTGGGTGTTTCAGATTTAAATGTTCATAAGTTCAGATATAGAGAACATGATGTTGATGACCCCAGGTTACTATGTCCATTATGTAAGCAAGCACCTGAGGATGAAGTACATTTTGTGTTATGCTGTCCAGTATTAGAGGATGTTAGGCAGAATTACATCCCTGTAAAATATAGTAGGCAGCCTAATTCTTTTCGACTTTGTTTACTCATGGCGTCAAGTCAGCCTGAGGTTGTGCGTAGCCTCACTTTATATTTGTGTAAAGCTTTCAGAATAAGAGATATATTGTTGTCGTAGGTTATATTTGTGTATCTGACTGTTTATACAGTAATTTTTGTTGTTGTTATTAGGTTATTGTTGTTTGTGGGTTTTTTTTTCCTCTCACCAAAATACTAAGCAGCTCGGCAACCCCCCTTCATGTATGGGCCAATGGCCTTTTTGTGAATAAAGTTTTCGAGTTCGAGTTCTCTCTCTCTCTCTCTCTCTCTTCGCTTCCTCCCTCACTCCCTCCACACCCAAGAGTCTTGTGAATGAAAAATGAAGAGGACCAAAACGGAAGACCCCTTGACTTTTTTCCTTTCTCTCTTTTTTTTTTTTTTGAGGGGCAGAAAAGAGGGGTGGGTGGGGTGGGAGGGGATGAGATCACAATTAATGGAGCCTCTCCTACCCGCCCACCTTCACTCACCACACTTCCTCTTCCCCCCCTGGGGAAAGGGGAGGGGGAGGGGAGGGAGATGGGGGACAATGCCTTGTTCATGGACTTCGCCACAATGAGAGAGAGAGAGAAGGGGGGACAGAGACAGAGAGAGAGAGAGAGAGAGAGAGAGAGAGAGAGAGAGAGAGAGAGAGAGAGAGAGAGAGAGAGAGAGAGAGAGAGAGAGAGACAGACAGACAGACAGACAGACAGAGAGACAGAGAATACGGAATACGGAATTTATTCACGAAAGGCCCTCGCCCCATATGAAGGGGTGTGTGTGTGTATGAAGACATGCACAATTTGAACATTCTTATTAGAGAGACAGGGAGATACAGAGAGAGAGAGAGAGAGAGAGAGAGAGAGAGAGAGAGAGAGAGAGAGAGAGAGAGAGAGAGACAGAGACAGAGACAGAGACAGAGAGAGAGACAGAGAGAGAGACAGAGAGAGAGAGACAGAGAGTGAGAGAGACAGATAGAGAGACAGAGAGAGACAGACAGAGAGAGAGACAGACAGAGAGACAGAGAGAGAGATAGACAGGCAGACAGACAGACAGATAGACAGAGAGAGACAGAGAGACAGACAGACAGATAGGGAGACAGAGAGACACACAGAGACAGAGAGAGAGACACACACACAGAGACAGAGAGAGAGAGAGAGGGGAGAGGGTCAAGGGGTGGACAATAGTTCCCTCAATAACACCCCCACCCCCCTTATACATCCTTCTCAGACTACCCCCCCCCCCCCCCCACATTCAACCTCTCCCCCTCCCCTCTCAGCTGACAAGGACCTGGTTAAATCAGTGTCCTCACCTGGTTTTGACAAGTGGGGTGGGGTGGGGGGAGGGGCAGGGGGGAGCAACGATTGAAGGAGGGGGAGAGGGTAGGGCATGGGGGTGGTGGAGGAGAGTTGGGTCCCAGCCCTACTGTGGGTAATTCCCTAACTAACTAACTACGGCTTTGTCCGCTCAATCACGTGAGTGACCTTCCGCCTAAAGAATTCTTCGGTTCTAACAATCCAAAGTAACCACATACCCTTTCCTTTCCTTTAAAAAAATATGTGGTCTTCCCTTTCTCCCCATTCTTCTTTCTGTTTTTTTTTTTTTCTTGTCCTGTTTAAAAAGAATGGCGTGGGGAGGTTGGTCTCCATGAAGAACATGACATTAAAAAAAACTTTCCCTTTCCCCATTTCCCTTTTTTATAAGGGGAGAGGAGAGGCAGGAGGGATCTCTGATGCAGGTCCTGAGATGTCCAGTACTGCCAAGCAGCTCATCTAGGACTCACTGCCCATCTTCAGACCCAAGCTCTTGTTATCACCAGCTTTTTCTTTCTTTCTTTTTTGTTTTGTGTTTTCTTTTATTTCGAGGATAATGAAACAAACACTCGTGTAATGCTTATTTTTCACATCCAGTCCCTGTGTGTATGGAGTTTTGTACATTTTGTCATATGTTCCCACCGGCACACAATGGCCTACTCTTCCAAAAAGCGAAACGGGTTTTGACGTACGTGTGCGCAAGATGTTCTGCGCGCGTTCGCACACGGGACCTCTGTTTATAGTCTCATCCAGAAGCAAGCTCCGTAGGAAGTTATCAATGATGCGTGGCTGTAAAGTCACCAACCTCACGGGACTCTGCACCGCTGCTGGGTACCTTTGGTATTGTTCAGTGGTGTTTGTTGTGGTCTGTTATATGCTGGGTCACTTTGGTATTGTTCAGTGGTGCTTGTTGTGGTCTGTTATATGCTGGGTACCTTTGGTATTGTTCAGTGGTGCTTGTTATTGTTGAGGTAGTGTTTTAGAGCAAACGGAAATATCCGATTAGGGACTGTGGTGGCAAATCATCCCGCTTGGCCACCGCGGGCCACCCTAAAATACAACACCATTCTTAAAAGCAACAAGAGCCTGAGCACTATATAAGTTCAGTGGGGCTTGTTCTGGTCTGATATAATTATGTATGTATTCAGGTCTACTGACTAGCCTAATCTCCCTACTAACCAAAACTGTCGCCCAGCCCGAATTTCACGCAGAGAAATCTGCTGTGACATCAAGTGGTATCATATAAATAAAATAAAACAAAATAAGTAAATCATCAAAGAAGAAGTAAACTATATAGTTCAGTTCGTAGTACTCGACTACTTGATTAAATATACAATCAATGAATCAAGCAATCAAGCCAGTTAGAAAAGAAGCAACCAAGTGAATAAGTATGTAAGAGGGTAGGTAAGTAAGTGAGTAAATAAGCAGGAAGTTAGGTGGGAAACTCGGTAGGAAGGTTGGTAATGACTCACTGACCAAGTGATAAACAGAAAGCCAGCCAGCCTGCCAGCCAGCCAGCCAGCCAGACAGACAGACTACAAAACAAGTTTTAGAAGCAGAAGCGTCTTTTCACCTTTCTGTCCCCACAGTAAATTATTTTCTGCCCTGAGGGTGTTTCTCGTGGGGTCACTCATTGTTTGTGGCATGACCGCTCGGGCGTCACATAATGAAGGAGAGCTGTACACTGCCAGGCTACCGTCATTGTCAGGCCCTGCCGGTGTATACCCCTGTAAATACACCCCAGCCTGAAGTGCACCTGGCTGGTTTTAGACTGTTTTGTCATCTACTTCCATCCTAGCAGAGGTAGGCGTCATTCACCTGACCTCCCCCTGACCCCCCCCCCCCTCCCCTCCTTCATTCTGCGTTCACCCGTCTATCCATCTGTCTTACTATCTATCTGTACACTTACCTGTTTATTGATAGATCTGTCCGTCTCTCTATGTATCTATCCTTGTTATTTGGTTTTATCCCTCCCTCTCTCTCACGAGCTCGCTCGCGCGCGCGCGTGCGCGCGCGCACACACACACACACACACACACACACACACACACACACACACACACACACACACAGAGTGTCACACACACACACACAGAGTGTCACACACACACAACGCACATACAGGGTGTCACACACACTTGCTTGCTGACGTCCATCACGACACTTGACTGCACGGTCCCAGTCTTCCCCTCCACCCCCTAGCAGGCAACAGTACGTGAAGAACAGCCTACCCGAGTTCTTCAACATTATCACCAACATTCATTATTCACAATGAGGTTTGAACCCAGGAACTCACACTGGCCTTGGCCAAAAGCTGTGTCAGGTATTAATATCAGCTAATTGCCAAGGCGTACACTAAAATGTTGTTATCTTGTAAAATGTTGTGTTGAGATAGCCTTCAGCCATGACAAGCTCTTAACTTAACAACCTGCATTTTTATTAAGGAGAAAAGTCTTCCGAAGTCGGAGTATGGCTGCCTATATGGTGCGGTACTTGAAAACAGTCATACAGGCAAACTTCTATTCAGTGTTAATCTCACAGTGATTCCCAGGTAGGATGAGTGAGTCAAGAGTGTATATCCTGGGTGACTCCCAGGGTGTTAAGCTTGGGAACACACAACAAGGAGCCCACAACTTCCACCCAGAAATCCACCAATGGGCTGACCACCAGGCCAAGGGGACTGCTAGGCCCTACCGTTTAATATTAGTGCTTGACTTTTCAACCTGGCCTTTCTCTTTTAACTTCAGTTTTCTATGAAGTGGGAATAGTGTGGACACGGCAGTTACGCTGTCAACAGGGAGAAAGGGACCTGACTTCAGGCAGTTTTTGCCTTTCAGGGTCATTTTGTCGTCATCGCTAATTTGTTGGTGGAACCTATTAAGATTTTTTTTTATAAAAAAAAGAGCCTGCAGGCTACAGGCTTTCAAAAAATCATGGGGAAAAAAACATCCACTGTTGTCTCTTTCACAGAGACAGAGAGAGAGAGAGAGAGAGAGAGAGACAGAGACAGAGACAGAGACAGAGAGAGACAGAGAGAGACAGACAGAGACAGAGAGACAGAGACAGAGTGACGGATACAGAGAGAGAGAGAGAGAGAGAGAGAGAGAGAGAGAGAGAGAGAGAGAGAGAGAGAGAGAGAGAGAGAGAGACAGACAGACAGACAGACAGACAGACAGACAGACAGACAGACAGATACAGAGAGAGAAAAAATAGAGACAGAGACAGACAGACAGACAGACAAACAGAGAGAGAGAGAGAGAGAGAGAGAGAGAGAGAGAGAGAGAGAGAGAGAGAGAGAGACAGACAGACAGACAGACAGACAGACAGACAGACAGAGACAGAGAGACAGAGAGACAGAGAGAGAGACAGAGACAGAGAGAGCACTATGACAAACTCAGTCATCTAATCTGGGCAGAGGCAGAACAAAAGCTGGTCAATAGATGAGAATAGAATAGAATAGAATAGAAGAGAAGAGAAGAGAAGAGAAGAGAAGAGAAGAGAAGAGAAGAGAAGAGAAGAGAAGAGAAGAGAAGGAGTTCCTATTCTCCCTCTGTCCCTCCCTCCTGAACCTAACTCAGACAAAAAAGCTTTTCTTTGGCCCGGGGAGAAAAAAAAACCCATCCACGCCGTTTTCTCTCACTTCCGGCGCCGCCATCATGGTTTCTGGGCTTGGCCTTGACCTTTGGAGGGTTTGTATACATGTGTGTAATGGGCTGACATGTTACTATTGCTTTGTGATCCAGTCCTGTTTAGAGGGGGGGGGGGGGGGGGGGGGGGGGGGGGGGGGAGGAAGAACAGGGTTTTGGGAGAATGGACAAAGAGAGATTGGATTGGAAGAGGGGGAAGGAGGAGATGAGGCAGGACTCTGACGAATGTATGTATGTGTGTGTGTGTATGTATGTATGTGTGTGTGTGTGTGTGTGTGTGTGTGTGTGTGTGTGTGTGTGTGTGTGTGTGTGTGTGTGTGTGTGTGGTGTGTGTGTGTGTGTACAAGTGAGATCCCCTCTTCTCTTACCATCATAATTATCTTTTGCTCCTCGTCGTCATCAGCGTTGCTCTTGCTATTGCCACGTTTGTGGTCCACTTATTATCTTCATCGCCACCACCATTATGGCATTCTCTAAAAGGTAAAAAAAAGGTAAAGGTGTCCCATAAACTATGTGGTCGTAGGGGAGCGAGGCATCAGAGACCACAGCTTCTCTAGGGGACAGCATATTCAGGGCGGCGCCCATCTCCTCTTTCTCGCTGCTTTACCTTCCCTGACCCTCAAGAGGGCAGGTACCCATTTATAGCTGGGTGAACAAGGGAATTGTACTGAGGCCAAGGCGCGCAAACAGTCATCCATCCAATTGGTAACCACGCTCGATGCTGCTTAACCTTGGCTTGGGGAAAGCGAGTGCTCTGACCATTGATCATTCCGTCCCCAAACCTCTATGATTGTTAATATCACGGATCAGCATTCTTTACAGACAGAAGCAGCCAGGGCAGCTTTAGATGATCATGTGTCGCTGTACATTCATTCTATGTAGACTAGCTCTTTCAGTTAAGTTTATACTTGGGTACCTTATCCAAGTTTATACTTGGGTACCTTGGGTTCCATCATAATGTCGATTTTTTTCAAAATTTTCGTTTGATTTTGTTGATTTTCTTTTTCTTTTTTTTAAAATAAAAAATGTCTTAAACAATATTTTTTTTTGGTAAAATGATCTAATATATAAAAAAAAAGAGTTAAAGTCTGTCCCGAGCCTAAGGCTCATCAGGCGGTGCTTATCCCGGTTTCTGTGGCGTTAACCGACTGAGAGTCATAGACTCCCCCCTGGATAGGACGCCAGTCTATTGCAGGGTTAACCCCCAACACAAGGTTGGTACCCCTTTTACACCTGGGTGGGGTGAGAAAATAGCCGTAAAGTGCCTTTTCCAAGGGCACAACGCCATAGCCGAAAGCTGGGATCGAACCCGCAACCTTTAGATTACGAGTCCAACGCCCTAACCACTAGACTACAGCGGCGGCTGATCTAATATTTTTTATATAGGCGTATCATTTTCTTTGGGGGCGGGGGAGGGGGGGGGGGGGGGGCTAGTCCTTCCTCTGCTGTCTCCTCTCTAAGTTTATTTTTGTTTTTTGGGTGTTTTTTTCTTTTTTAATTATTATTATTATTTTTTTTTCTTCTTCCTTTTTTTTTTTTCTCCACTCAATTTAATCTACTTGATTTACGTAATTGTATACAGTGCATCTGTCTTGATAATGTTCGGGTCAGCTGTGGACTATATAGATCTATTTGTGAAAACATATCTTTCTCTTTTGGTTAAATAATTATCAGTGTATCCAGTTGGGGATTATGCGTTTTGCTGAATGTATCCCATCTCCTTTAAAAAAAAAAAAAAAAGGGTTGAACTGCTGTTGTTGGTGATGCTGGTTTGTGGGGTAGGGGGTTGCTATTACCCTTTTTAAACTTTTTTTTCTTAGCTATATTGCCTGATCAGGGCAAGGTCTGGATGAAAAAAAAGTATGTAATACTTATTCTGCAACCCTTGAAAAATAAAGATTATTAATTAATTAATTAATTTCTCTCTCTCTCTCTCTCTCTCTCTCTCTCTCTCTCTCTCTCTCTCCTCTCTCTCTCTCTCTCTCTCTCTCTTCACATATACAAGCGCGTGTGTGTGTGTGCGCGCGCGCGCACACACACACACACACACACACACACACACACCACACACACACACACACACACACACACACACACACACACCAACTTCTCCCCCTTCCCCCTCTTCCCTCCGCACACACAGAGTTCTATGGCCTATCTGAGGGAGACAATGTTCGGATGCAGTCTCAGTTTTACTGTCAGCAGTTATATTACTGCCTAGTATAGTGGTCATTGCGCCATCTGCCCGCCTCTCTCTCTCTCTCTCTCTCTCTCTCTCTCTCTCTCTCTCTCTCTCTCTCTCTCTCTCTCTCTCTCTCTCTCTCTCTCTCTCTCTCTCTCTCTCTCTCTCTCTCTCTCTCTCTCTCTCTATCTCTCTCTCTCCCCGGCCCTCACCCTCGGCCCGGCTGTAAACCCACCAGCTGCAGCCCTGCTACAGCTCTTCACAGCAGGTCACTGGATGGTTGCCGCCCTTGGCGGTGCAAATTGTAACACCCCACACCACTGATTTGACCCATCCCGGGCAAAATTGGCGGTCGATATGGTGACGAGTGCTGCTGTAGCTGTTTGTTCTTTTTCGAAGCTTCTCTCCAATATTGTTTTTGTTGTACTTTTTATGTTGGATATGGTTTTTCATCATACAAAAACTGTGCTTAATCCATCATCCTCGACATAAAGGAAAAAGAAGAAATGAATGAATAAGCGGTTATAGTAGCATTAATGTAATATTGACTACAATAACCACATAGATCTAGATCTAGATCTATATATATGTATATATATATATATATATATATATATATATATATATATATATATATATATATACATATATATATATATATATATATAATATAATATATATATATTTAAATGATGGAGCAGATTTCTGTAATCACCACTTTCACTTTCCACATTACCAATCTAGTTCCACATTATCTTCAGCATGATAGTCATGGTCATTATCGTCACCCTCATCACTGCTGTGACTTTCCCTCCTCACTCCTCCATTCTCTCTCTCCTTTCTCCATCTTCTTTTCAGTCCAACATAGGCAGACAGACAGACAGACAGACAGACAGACAGACAGACAGACAGACAGACAGACAGACAGACACACACACACACACACACAAACACACACACACACACACACACACACACACACACACCACACACACACACACACACACACACACACACACATTGCGCGCGCGCGCACTCAAGCACAGGTGAGCAATTTTGATTAAAAAAAAAAAAGATTTTACAAACATGCGATGATAAATTGTGTGTTTGTCTTACAGTTTGCTTCTTGTTGTTGTTTACAAATGGTAATTGAATCAAAATACATCAATGCATGCAAGCTTGTGTGTGTGTGTGTGTGTGTGTGTGTGTGTGTGTGTGTGTGTGTGTGTGTGTGTGTGTGTGGTGTGTGTGTTTATTGTGTCCAATTTGTTATGTAGTCAGCACAATTGTGAACAAACTCATACTATTGCCTATGATTCTTAAAGATATGGTAGCAACCACATAAAGAAGGATATACAAATACATATTGATAAATCATTTTTTTCAAAGGATATGGAAGTATACCAAGCAGATTATCTTACATGAAGTACACCCTGAATTCTGCCGGGGAAAGAAAGGAGGCAGGGGGTGCATGTTTTTCTATTACACCGGTAGCTTCAGTAATGAACATGACAATCTGCTGTCCATCCACCATTTTATTTT
>CM060335.1:16141893-16147306 GCA_030674155.1 Stramonita haemastoma | reverse complement strand
ATGAAGCGGTGTTTAACGGTAGAGCAATGTTTTAGCAGAAGACCAAAAGAAAGCAGATATCACAGTTTGTTCACAAGCCTTTTATGTCACTAATCATCCATCAGAATTTCCTTTGTGACGCTTTGGCGGAAATGTAATGATCGATTTTGACTGATTAAAGAAATGTCAAATCGGCTTGAAAATATGTCAGCGATTTTGTGCAGTTTGTTTGCTGTTTATTGATAGATCTATATACTTTGTGCATTTTGATTAATTGTTTGCAATGCTGCATATTCTTAAATATCACACAGATGGAGAAAAACAAACAGCAATCGGCCAGATTTCAATTACAATATAAAAAAAACATTGTCACATTCTTATGTATAGTTCACAGATTGTTTCTAGGATTCACGCTTTTTTTTGTTTTCAACTGTGATAATTTATAAAATTACAAAAAATAAATTTTTTTCCATGGATTTTTTAATTATTTTTTTTTTTATAGAAAGCAGTGTGTATGTGTGTGTGTGTGTGTGTGTGTGTGTGTGTGTGTGTGTGTGTGTGTGTGTGTGTGTGTGTGTGTGTGTGTGTGTGTGTGTGTGTGTGTGTTTGGGGGGGGGGGTCATGCATTAAAAAGACATTCTCTCCCACTCACTGGCTGTCTGTGTCTGTCTGTGGGTCTTTATTCTGTTTGTTCACAAAATTACTTACTTACTCACTCACTCATTCACTCTCTGTCTGTCTCTTTCTGTCCGTCCTCTCCCCCCCCCTCTCTCCACACACACACACACACACACACACCCCACACACACACACACACACACACACACACACAACACACACACACACACACACACACACGTTTGAGAGTGGCACAGGAAATGGCAAATTTTTATCTCTCTGTTTTCCCCTGTAATCAATATTGTTTGAAACCCTGCAGATATCTTGGGTTTTCTGTCAGTGTCAACAAGCCTTAAACTGACACGTATTGCCTTGCCACCTGATCAACTTTACTGCTGGACCAATCAAATCACGCAGAAGCAAATACACTGGACACGCACCAACCAAATCATTTAATCAGAGACACGAGACAACCACTCAAAAGATGCTCAAGTAAAAACTTTGGCCAATCACTGGAGAGCTTTCAGGGATATAGGTGAAACAAAAACAGCTGATTTCTCCCTTTACATGTCCACCAAAAGCCATAAATGACGTCGAATCGATTTTTTTTTTTAAAAGCTCTTCCTGCCATTTATAAATGACAAGTTATAGGATATGTTCATCATTATTTCAATTTTGGAAATGTCAGTGTTCTACAATGGCATGCTTGATTTGACAAGAAGCCTATTCTGATTAATTGATTAGTGCCTGCGGTTTTGTTGTTGTTGCTGTCATCTGTTTTGTTGTGTGTGTGAGTCTTTTATATATATATATATATATATATATATATATATATATATATTATATATATATATATATATATATATATATTTTTTTTTTTTATAGATAATGAATGACATAATGTTGGTTTCCAATAGCTCTAGCAAAAAATCTGCCGGCATACAGGACAAGTATTTTCATTGTTCAAGTGCCTTGGTGAATTAAGTCAGGCTCACCCCAAGGTAAATGACTTCAGGCTCACCCCAAGGTAAAATGACTTCAGGCTCACCCCAAGATAAATGACTTCAGGCTCACCCCAAGGTAAATGACTTCAGGCTTCACCAAGGTAAATGATTCAGGCTCACCCCAAGGTAAATGACTTTAGGCTCACCAAAGGTGAATATTTTCACAATCACCAAAGGTTATTGACTTCAGGTTTCCCCCCCCCCCCCTCCCTCCCAAAATCCAAAGAAAATAACCTCAGACTCATCTACAGGAAAATAACGTCACACTGATTTCTTGATGTTCATCTCTAAGAAAATAACATCACGCATATCTACTGGAAAATGACATCACGTGCATCTCCAGGAAAATAACGTCACACTGATTTCTTGATGTTCATCTCTAAGAAAATAACATCACGCATATCTACTGGAAAATAACATCACGTGCATCTCCAGGAAAATAACGTCACACTCATCTCTAGGAAAACAACGTCTCGCTCATCTATCTATACGAAAATAGCTTCATGCTCATCTCTCTTCTGGCTCATCTCTAGGAAAATAATGTCACACTCATCTTTAGGAAAATAACGCTTATCTCTCTTCATGGTCATCTCTAGGAAAATAATGTCACACTCATCTCTCTCTGGCTCATTTCCAGGAAAATAACGTCACACTCATCTAGGAAAATAACGTCACGCTCATATCTTTTCTGGCTCATCTCTAGGGAAATAACGTCACACTGATCTCTAGGAAAATAAGGTCACGCTCATCTCTCTTCTGGCTCATCTCTAGGAAAATAACGTCACACTGATCTCTAGGAAAATAAGGTCAAGCTCATCTCTCCTCTGGCTCATCTCTAGGAAAATAACGTCACGCTCATCTCTCTTCTGGCTCATCTCTAGGGAAATAACGTCACAACTCATCTCTAGGAAAATAACGCCAGGCTGGTCTCTCTTTTGGCTCATCTCTAGGGAAATAACGTCACACTCATCTGTAGGAAAATAACGTCACGCTCATCTCTCTTCTGGTTCATCTCTAGGAAAATAATGTCACGGTCATCTCTAGGAAAATAACGTCACGCTCATCTCTCTTCTGGCTCATCTCTAGGGAAATAACGTCACACTCATCTCTAGGAAAATAACGTCCACACTCATCTCTAGGAAAATAACGTCACGCTCATCTCTAGGAAAATAACGTCAAGCTCATCTCTAGGAAAATAACGTCAGGTTTACCTTAAGGTGAGTAGCTTTAGGTTCACCCCGTGGTAAATGAACTTTAGGATCATCAACTTACTTAAAACAAAACAATTCTAGCACATAAGTTTACCCCAGGGTAAATGACCTTGGGGCTGATAGAGTTACTTCAGGCTCATGGACTACACAGCCCAATGGTAAAGCAAAATCAGGCTGAAGGATTTACCTCCAAGAAAA
Source organism: Stramonita haemastoma (assembly GCA_030674155.1). Classification (NCBI taxonomy): domain Eukaryota; kingdom Metazoa; phylum Mollusca; class Gastropoda; order Neogastropoda; family Muricidae; genus Stramonita; species Stramonita haemastoma. The sequence goes on along the minus strand of CM060335.1, from coordinate 16,144,296 downwards.
TGAACCTGAGGCTTAGGATGAAAAATAAAATTGCTTCAACAGATTTTTCATCAGTTTTCAGAGTTGATCCAGTGGCAGCATGTGTACCCCTGGCCACACTGCTCCAGCTTATTCCAGTCATTCTGTTTCATCAATCTATCATCGTGCTGCACAATGACAAAATAGGTGGGAACGGATAACAGAATTTACAACACTGCATACACACCGGGACTGGATGTAAAAAAGCTCATAACTGCTTATTCCATTATCGTCGAAATAAAAGAATTAAAAAATAGACTGAAATGTAGTTCCACCTGTGCTCTTCAAAAAAACTGAAATGCAACGGAACACGAGAAACCTCGCGGATTAAATGAAATAAATAGGAGTATCCGCTTATTAATTGTCAGGAACATCTCTAAGACGTGACAACCATCTTTTACTGGGGAATGAAGCAGCAGAACTACTCAATAACTGGAAATAAAAGCAACTCGATCCATAGCTGATTGTCTTTTGCTGTCAAGGCAGGAAAACGAGACACTACTTTAAAAAAAAGAAAAGAAGAAGCGATGAAGGTGGTGTCATCTTGAGCACGATCTGTGATGTCCCACCTGCATCTGAACATTGTCCACAACTTTCCTGCCTCCAATAACACTGTAGTGGAAAAACCAGTATCCTAATTTCCAGGAAAATAGGCTCCTACATGGTCTGTTGTGGTCATTCTCCTGTTTATTTGTTCCTTTAAGCTCCTTTCACTCAAACTTCTCAACAATACGGAGGTGAGGTCGGAGGTGAGGTCGGTTGGCCTACAGGCTACAACAATGGAAAATTGAAGTGGAGAAGTGGCTAAGATTTTGCTGGATAACCAAGCCGTGGAATCTGATGCATTGGCTAACTACCCTCCACTGGGGGCTAATTACGGCGGAGGCGAACAAGGCGGCCATTTTGTTCGCCATTTTCATCAGGGGCGGGTAACTCATTTTGACGCCGGGAGGAAGAAGTCAAGACTGGCGTCATTAAGGCCGTCACATCTCCCTGTGATCTGCCTAGCCCCGCGCTCTGAAGCCTTTTGTTGTGCTGTCGGACAAAGTCATCCTTGGAAAAAGAGGCTGTTCCTCCCCTCTCCGCCATTTTCCTTCCCAGCAGGCCCTCTCCTCCGCACGTGCGTCATGGGGGCTGCCCAGTCCGCCAGGGGGCGTGCTGAAGACGCTGGCTGAGGACAGGGACAGGGGCAGAGAACCGTGCAGCGAGGGGGAGGCCTTGTTTTCTTAATTAAGGCGATTAAGGAGGGGGTTGTCGCCCTCACCACGCTCAGTTATGCCCCCTGCCTGCTGCACGTGTGAGAGGGGGCAGCGGGGGATCAACATGGCGGGTACTTCCGGTGAGAGGGTGTTGGTGTGGTGGGGAGGGAGGGTGGAGGAGAGGGAGGGTGTTCTCATTTTTAGAAGAAAACTGAGATATCGTCAGCACCACCGCCGTCACATTTGATCAATTGCTTCCAGGGCTGCAAACTTCACCCCACCCCCAATTTAAAATTTTAAATCTGAACATCAAATTCTTCGCTTCTCGAGTAAAATGATCTCTGCAAAGAGGTTTTCGATGAACCAACTTCATAGAGGGAAGGACAGGACAGGGCAGGGCAGGACAGGACAGGACAGGGTCCTGACCTGAACTCCAGTGCCTGACCGCGACACCTCAGGATAGGACTCGTCTGTGGAGTGGCAAGTGTTCACGGGCGACGTCTTGGTATGGTTCTCAAAGGCAGGTAGGTAGGCAGGCAGGTGTGTTGTAGAGCTGTGGGCACCTTGGATCGTGTCGATGCATTCACATAGAGAGCTTCTTTCTAGCAATGGAAAACCTTTACTTGCTCGTCCGGCGCGCTTCTCTGTTAAAATGATCTGTGGTGTGAGTAGAACAATTATTTAAAAAACACACACAAAAAACAAAAACAAAAAACACCAACGTGCTGATGCCCTATCTGTGTCTGTGGCCGAATCTGGTTCTATGCATTTGTCTGTCTGACTGTCTGTTTGTCTGTCTGTCAGTCTGTCTGTCAGTCTGTCTGTCAGTCTGTCTGTCAGTCTGTCTGTCAGTCTGTCTGTCAGTCAGTCTGTCTTTCTCTCTCCCTTTCAGCCCTATACTCAGACAGACATATGGGAAAGCCTGGCGTTTATTTGCTCTGTGATCGTTTTCATCATGCTGTGTTCCATCTGTCAAAATTCTCTCCACTTCTGTCAATCTTTCTTCCCTCCTCCTTCACCCCCCCCCCCCCCCCTCCATAACCTCCTATCTCCAAGTTCCCCAACTCCCCAAGCCTTAACTCCTCCCCCCCCTCCGTCTACACACACACACACACACACACACACACACACACACACACGCACGCACGCACTCACGCACGCACACACACACAGACCACACACACTC
>CM060335.1:16131893-16134393 GCA_030674155.1 Stramonita haemastoma | reverse complement strand
GCCGTGCCACTGAGCACAAAACACAGCTAGTGTGGCAAGGTCGGCTGAACAGAAAACGTGGGGAAAGGAAAGATGATGTGGTAACTTGCTGACCTTCAGGCCTGGATGAACCTACAGTGACAGAGAGAGAGAGAGAGAGGAGAGAGAGAGAGAGAGAGAGAGAGGAGAGAAGAGAGAGGAGAGAGAGAGAGGGAGAAGAGAGAGAGAGAGGAGAGAGAGAGAGAGAGTGTCTGTGTGTGAATGAGTTTGAGTATGTATGCATATGTGCGTGCGTCTGTGCACGCATGTGCGCGCCCCTGTGCACAGTGGCTTTATGTTTAAGTAGTTAAAAAAAAGCCTCTCGAATTTTACGCAGACCTACCAATGCCTTACTTCTCTTTGTGCTTGCAATCATAGACAGGGAGGGTCAAATAGGAAGAAAACAAATCTGCAGTTCATTCAACGTTGAATATCAAAGTCCCCTTGACTATTACAAAGGCCCCTTGACTATAACAATGTCCCAGCGGAGATATCGGATTTAGTGGCTACACTGTCAACCTACCACCCGCTACTCACTAGATCTACAGTGGCAGAACATCTCACCCTCACGTTATATACCTATCCCTCCTCCGTGGAAATGTAAACAAGCTATGGCTGATTTTGTGGACATATAAACTTGCCTAACATGCAATCTACGCTAATCAAGGTCTCAATGAAGACGCTGAACAGTGAGCTGTACAATATATGACCATCCAGAAAAAAACAAGAACACGAATACGAAAGACAAGTTTTGGAAAAAGAGGAACTAAAAGATGACACAGCAAAACATTCTCCAGCACCCCACATACAAGCAATACAAGGCACTAATGACGGGGTGTGAAACTGACACAGCCAGCTCAGTGAAAACATTAACGATGGTTAGAGCACCGCAACGAGCTGCGTTGTGGTACCAAAGATTTCCCATGGACGTCATGCTATGGTGACATACCGGGAGGAGAAGAAGAAACCCTGGTGAAAGGGGCACAGCATGCAGATCTTTATTTATTTATTTATTTATTTATTTATTTATTTATTTATTTATTCTTTCACATGAAGGACAATGGAATAGCACTCATGTGCTTTTTTACATCCAGACCCCGCGTGTATGCAGTTTTGTAACTCTTGTCATCTGTTCCCACTGGCACACAATGGCCTACTCTTACGAAAAAGCGGAACAGGATTTATCGCGTGCGCAAGACGTTCTGCGTGTGTTCGCACGCAGGACCTCGGTTCATAGTCTCATCCGAAGGATTTAAAGAAGTAGTCTGCTGCTAGCAAGTGTGGGCACTGACCTTGCCCTGCAGGGGGCCTGGCTACGTCCAGACCTTGACTTCATGGTGCACGTCTGATACCGTCTTCTTGTTTCCTGCTGGGCTGCTGAATTTTTTATCCGTCCGTCCGTCTATCTATCTATCTGTCTGTCTGTCTGTCTGTCTGTCTGTCTGTCTGTCCGTCCGTCCGTCCGTCCGTCCGTCCGTCCGTCCGTCCGTCCGTCCGTCCGTCCGTCCGTCCGTCCGTCCGTCCATCCATCCATCCATCCATCCATCCATCCATCCATCCATCCATCCATCCATCCATCCATCCATCCATCTATCTATCTATCTCTCTATCTATCTATCTATCTATCTCTCTATCTATCTATCTATCTATCTATCTATCTATCTATCTATCTATACAACTTCATGTCACAGCATATTTCTCTGCTGGAATTCGGGCTGCTCTCCCTGGAGAGAGACCGTCACCACAAGTGGAGTGCCACTCATTTTTTTTCTTTTCCATGTCTGCAACTGTATTTCTTTCCTTATCAGAGTGGCTTTTTTCCACAAAATTTTGCCAGGGACAACCCTGTTCTTGCCGTGCGTTCTTTTATGTTCGCTAAATAAGGATGGGTAACATACGGGACCTCGGTTTATCGTCTCATCCGTAAGACTAGCACCCAGACCACCACTCATGGTCTAGTAGATGGGGGAAAGTTTTGGGCTCAGACAGGATTCGAACCACCGCACACTCCGACCCGAACTTTTTCGCTTTCTAGGCAGGTAAGTTATCTCTAGACCACCGATCTACGGATTTAAATCCGTGTGCTCATGATTTTACCACCTCAAGGCGAAGTCGCCTTTCCTGTCAGATGAGTGAAGTGCTCGATCTACGCCAAGCAGACACCATCACCCTCCCCCCCTACCCCCCAAAAAACAACGACAACAACAACAACAACCCCCCCAAAACAACAACAACAACAACAAAATAAACCCACCACATTATTTTAACCACTTTGCTATATATGGTGCATCGACCTGCAGTCTAACCTTCTTGAGAATGGCATAACGACCCCCCCCCCCCCACGTTCGCCTCCACACACACTTTCCCCTTCACCCCTCGCTCCCTCTTCCCTCAGGAGAAAGAGGAGAAGAGGACAGTGGCCACAATATGGATGTCATCCGCACCCCTCTCTTTCCGATCAGCCTCGTTTCCGCTACCGGAT
>CM060335.1:16114393-16126893 GCA_030674155.1 Stramonita haemastoma | reverse complement strand
TGTATAAGTTCAGTGGTGCTTGTTCTGGTCTGATGCAAGCCATCTTTCAGACTGTAGCCCCATCTCACAGATCATCCTACTGCTACCTCCCCAGAACCTTCTCCTTAGAGACATTATACCTCCTACTCACAGTCCCTAAATCCGAAATCTCCGCTGGGACGTTAATTTAATCGCAACAACAACAGTTCTGGTCTAATATATGTATGTATGCTTGTCTACTGACTAGCCTAATATCCCTATTGACCAAAATTGTTGCTCTGTGGCAACGGTCAGGCTGTGTGAGCACCAATATTATGCCTAAGTTGTCATACTTGTGGTGAGGTGGATATAGAGATGGTTGTATCAATGTGGTCAGTCAATCAGCCAGTTGGTCAGCCACGGGTCAACCAGCTACATCGTTGACCAGGCAGTCTGTCTGTTAAGTCAACCAACAAATCAACAGACCAAATGACTAACTGACTGGTCAACCAATACGGCTATCTAAATGGGGGGAAGAGAAAATAAACGGTCGCATACGCAAAAATATCACCATTTGTAAACCTCGGAGCTGTAGCTGAGGAACAAAAAAAGATTGATCAACTAATCAATCAGTCAAGCCAATCAGCCAACCAACCAATCAATCAACAGATAACCAGTCAAGCAACTAACCAATCAACCAATCAATCCCTTGGGTCGTCCAGAAGATTGTGAAGCTGTGACAATCCACCATACCATACCATACCATACCATACCATACCATACCATACCATACCATACCATACCATACCATACCATACCATACCATACCACACAGCACCGCACCGCACCGTACCGTACCGTATCGTACCGTACCGTACCGTACCACACCACACACCACACCATACCACACCATACCATACCATACCATACCATACCATACCATACCATACCATACCATACCATACCATACCATACCATACCATACCATACCATACCATATTGTTTATAGCCCTACCGACCACGAAAGCCATATCAGGTCTATCACCTCATACAGTTTTTGTGGCTTCACTTACTTTCAACTACATGTTCAGGTGAAAAAAGAATATTGTTTGAAAGTTTAGCTTGAAAAAAACGCCGAACAAAGGACTGGGAAGGCAGAAAATAAGCCAGAGAGATGATAGAAAGTAAAGGAAAAAGACAGAAACAATGACAGAAATATAAAAGAGGAAATTTCTTGCACAGATTTTCCAGAAGGTGGAGGTGCTATTTTTAGCAAATTGCTAAATCTAGGTCTCGTCTGGTATTTATGCTCTTTATAAAAAAAACCAAACAATACTGGAATGTATCGGTTAAGTCTGTCATTAATGAAGTAGTAAATTATATAGCTAAGTTAATACTCGATTACTTGATTAAATATACAATCAATGAATCAAGCAATCAAGCCAGTTATAAAAGAAGCAATCAAATGAATAAGTATTTAAGTAGGTAGGTAAATAAGTGAGCAAATAAGCAGGAAGTTAGGTGGGAAACTCGGTAGGAAGGTTGGTAATGACTCACTGACCAGGTGATAAACAGAAAGCCAGTCAGCCAGCCTGCCAGCCAGCCAGCCAGCCAGACAGACAGACTACAAAACAAGTTTTAGAAGCAGAAGCGTCTTTTCACCCTTCTGTCCCAACAGTAAATTATTTTCAGCCCTGAGGGTGTTTCTCGTGGGGTCAGTCATTGTTTGTGGCATGACCGCTCGGGCGTCACATAATGAAGGAGAGCTGTACACTGCTAGGCTACCGTCATTGTCAGGCCCTGCCGGTGTATACCCCTGTAAATACACCCCAGCCTGAAGTGCACCTGGCTGGTTTTAGACTGTTTTGTCATCTACTTCCATCCTAGCAGAGGTAGGCGTCATTTACCTGACCTCCCCCTGACCCCCCCCCCTCCTTCATTCTGCGTTCACCCGTCTATCCATCTGTCTTACTATCTATCTGTGTACTTATCTGTTTATTGATATATCTGTCCGTCTCTCTATGTATCTATCCATCATAGATACATTATCTATTACGTTATTATTTGGTTTTATCCCTCTCTCTCTCTCTCTCTCTCTCTCTCTCTCTCTCTCTCTCTCTCTCTCTCTCTCTCTCTCTCTCTCTCCTCTCTCTCTCTCTCTCTTCTCTCTCTCTCTCGCTCTCTTCTCTCTCTCTTCTCTCTCTCACACACACACACACACACACACACACACACACACACACACACACACACACACACACACACACACACACACACACACACTTGCTTGCTTGCTTGCTTGCTTGCTTGCTGACGTCCATCACGATACTGGACCAGTCTTCCCTTCCAACCCCTAGCAGGCAACAGTACGTGAAGAGCAGCCTGTCGGAGTTCTTCAACTTTATCACCAACATTCATTATTCACAATGAGGTTTGATCCAAGAAACCCACAACTTCCAATCCACCAATGGGCTGACCACCAGGCCAAGGGGACTGCTAGGCCCTACCGTTTAATATTAGGCCTAGTGCTTGACTTTTCAACCTGGCCTTTCTCTTTTAACTTCAGTTTTCTATGAAGTGGGAACAGTGTGGACACGGCAGTTACGCTGTCAACAGGGAGAAAGGGACCTGACTTCAGGCAGTTTTTTGCCTTTCAGGGTCATTTTGTCGTCATCGCTAATTTGTTGGTGGAACCTATAAGATTTTTTTTTATATAAAAAAGAGCCTGCAGGCTACAGGCTTTCAAAAAATCATGGGAAAAAACCATCCACTGTTGTCTCTTTCACAGAGAGAGAGAGAGAGAGAGAGAGAGAGAGAGAGAGAGAGAGAGAGAGAGAGAGAGAGAGAGAGAGAATTAGAGACTGAGACAGACACACAGAGAGAGAAAAAATAGAGACAGAGACAGACAGACAGACAGAGGGGAAGAGACACAGAGAGAGACAGAGAGAGAGACAGAGAGAGAGAGAGAGAGAGACAGACAGAGAGACAGAGAGAGACAGAGACAGAGACAGAGAGAGCACTATGACAAACTCAGTCATCTAATCTGGGCAGAGGCAGAACAAAAGCTGGTCAAAGGAAGAGAAGAGAAGAGAAGAGGAGTTCCTATTCTCCCCCTGTCCCTCCCTCCTGAACCTAACTCAGACAAAAAAGCTTTTCTTTGGCCCAGGGAGAAAAAAAAAACCCATCCACGCTGTTTTCTCTCACTTCCGGCGCCGCCATCATTGTTTCTGGGCTTAGCCTTGACCTTTGGAGGGTTTGTATACATGTGTGTAATGGGCTGACATGTTACTATTGCTTTGTGATCCAGTCCTGTTTTAGGGGGGGGGGAAGGAAGAACAGGGTTTTGGGAGAATGGACAAAGAGAGATTGGATTGGAAGAGGGGGAAGGAGGAGATGAGGCAGGACTCTGACAAATGTGTGTGTGTGTGTGCGTGCGTGCGTGCGTGCGCACGCGCGCGCGCGCGCGCGCGCGTGTGTGTGTGTACAAGTGAGATCCCCTCTTCTCTTACCATCATAATTATCTTTTGCTCCTCGTCGTCATCAGTGTTCCTCTTGCTATTGCCACGTTTGTGGTCCACTTATTATCTTCATCGCCACCACCATTATGGCATTCTCTAAAAGGTAAAAAAAAAAAGGTAAAGGTGTCCCATAAACTATGTGGTCGTAGGGGAGCGAGGCATCAGAGACCACAGCTTCTCTAGGGGACAGCATATTCAGGGCGGCGCCCATCTCCTCTTTCTCGCTGCTTTACCTTCCCTGACCCTCAAGAGGGCAGGTACCCATTTATAGCTGGGTCCAATCCATCCAAAGCCTTTTTATGCCTTCTTGGCATGTAGGGCAGCAACAAAGGTTCTCCACTCCTGCCTGTCTTGGGCCAGTTTCTGAATGGTTCCCCAGGAGTGTTGGAGGGTCTTCAGCTCTGTTTCTATTGTCCGACGCCAGGTGTTCTTGGGTCGTCCTCGCCTGCGTTTTCCGTCTGGTGTCCAGTGGAGGGCTGTTCGGGCGATGTTCCCTTGTTCCCGTCGGCTGATGTGTCCTATCCATCTCCATCGTCTTTGCATAATGATGGTATCTATATTTTCTTGGTCGCAGCGGGCCAGGAGTTCTTGGTTGGAGATGGTCTCAGGCCAGAAGATGCGCAGTATTCTCCTGAGATTCTTCGTGTGGAATGTAGACAGTTTGTTAATGTCATTCTCAGTCATCCTCCAGCATTCTGCACCATACAGGAGGGTGGAAAGTACGCAGCTCTGATACAGTCTTAGTTTGGTCTTTGTGCTGTATTGGGATGACTTCCACACATTGTTCAGATTTCTGTAGGCAGCTCTTGCTTTGTTGATGCGGTTTTTGATGTCACTGCTTGCTCCATCATATCCAGGAGAAGACATCCCGTCTCAACACTTTTGCCCAGCAAGTAGGCCTGAAAATCAGCCAGAAGAAGACAGAGGTGATGATGCTAAACGTTCAGAATCCCTCTCCTGTCACAGTGAACGGAGAAGATCTGCCAACAACTGAAGAGTTCACATACCTTGGGAGTATAGCTGGGTGAACAAGGGAATTGTACTGAGGCCAAGGCGCGCAAACAGTCATCCATCCAATTGGTAACCACGCTCGATGCTGCTTAACCTTGGCTTGGGGAAAGCGAGTACTCTGACCACTGAGCTATCCCATCCCCAAACCTTGTCCATGATTGTTAATATCACGGATCAGCATTATTTAAAGACAGAAGCAGCCAGGGCAGCTTTAGATGATCATGTGTAGCTGTACATTCATCCTATGTAGCTCTCTCAGTTAATTAAGTTTATACTTGGGTTCCATCTTAATGTCGATTTGTTTCAAAATTTCTGTTTGATGCTGTTGATTTTCTTGTTTGTTTGTTTTTTTTAATTAAAAAAAAAAGTTTTAAACAATTCATTGTTTTGGTAAAATTGATCTAATATAGAGCCGTATCATTTTCTTCGGGGGAGGGGGGGTGGGGGGTAGTCCTTTCTCTGCTTTCTCCTCTCTAAGTTTTGTTTTGTTTTTTTTTTGTTGCTTTTTTATTTTATTTTTTCTTCTTCTTTTGTTTTTTTTTCTCCACTCAATTTAATCTACTTGATTTACGTATTTATAGTCAGTCCATCTGTCTTGATAATGTTCGGGTCAGCTGTGGACTATGTATTTGTGAATACATATCTTTCTCTTTTGGTTAAATAATTATCAATGTATCTATTTGGAGATTTGCGTTTTGTTGAATGTATCCCATTTCCTTTTTAAAAATATAGGTTGAACTGCTGTTGTTGGTGATGCTGGTTTGTGGGGGTAGGGGGTTGCTATTGCCCTTTTAAAACTTTTTTCCCCTTAGTTATATTCCCTGATTAGGGCAAGGCCCGGATGAAAAAAAGTAGACTATGTAATACTTACTCTGCAACCCTTGAAAAATAAAGATTATTCATTCATTCATTCATTTTCTCTCTCTCTCTCTCACACACATACACAAGCGTGCGTGCGCTGTGTGTGTGTGTGTGTGTGTGTGTGTGTGTGTGTGTGTGTGTGTGTGTGTGTGTGTGTGTGTGTGTGTGTGTGTGTGTGTGTGTGCGTGCGCGCGCACACACACACACACCACCACCACCACCTTCTCCCCCCCATTCCCCCCCCCCCCCCTTCCCTCTGCTCACAGAGTTCTATGGCCTAGCCTATCTGAGGGAGACAATGTTCGGATGCAGTCTCAGTTTTACTGTCAGCAGTTACTGCCTAGTATAGTGGTCATTGCGCCATCTGCCTGCCCCCCCCCCTCTCTCTCTCTCTCTCCCCGGCCCTCGCCCTCGGCCCGGCTGTAAACCCACCAGCTGCAGCCCTGCTACAGCTCTTCACAGCAGGTCACTGGATGGCGCCAATAGTTGCCGCCCTTGGCGGTGCAAATTGTAACACCTCACACCACTGATTTGACCCATCCGGGGCAAAACTGGCGGTCGGTATGGTGATGAGTGCTGCTGTAGCTGGTTGTTTTTTTTCTTCTCCAATATTGTTTTTGTTGTGTTTTTTATGTTGGATATGGTTTTTACCATACAGAAACTGTGCTTATTCCATTGTCCTCGACATAAAAGAAAAAGAATAAATGAATGAATAAGCGGTTATAGTAGCAGTAATGTATTAATGACTACAATAACCACATAGATATTCTTTTTTTTTTTTAAATGATGGAGCAGATATCCTTGATCATCAATTTCACTTTCCATATTACCTATCTAGTTCCACATTATCTTCAGCATGACTGTAATGATCACGATCATCACCGTCATCACCTCTGTAGCTTTTCCTCCCCACTCATACGTTGTCTCTTTCTTCCTCTCTCCATCTTCTTTTCAGTCCAACACAGACAGACAGACACACACACACACACACTTGCGCACCGCGCGCGCGCTCGAGGGCAGGTGAGCAATTTTGATTAAAAAAGAAAAAAAGTTTACAAACATGTGGATGATAAATTGCATGTTTGTCTTACAGTTTGCTTGTTGTTGTTGTTTACAAATGGTAATTGAATCAAAACACACCAATGCATGCAAGCTTGTGTGTGTGTGTGTGTGTGTGTGTGTGTGTGTGTGTGTGTGTGTGTGTGTGTGTGTGTGTGTGTATGTGTGTGTGTGTGTGTGTATGTGTGTGTGTGAGTGTGTGTGTGTGAGTGTGTGTGTGTGTGCGCGCGTGTGTCATTGTGTCCAATTTGTTATGTAGTCAGCACAATTGTGAACAAACACGATACTGTTGCCTATGATTCTTAAAGATATGGTAGCCACCACATAAAGAAGGATCAACAGATACATATTGATAAACCGATTTTTTAAAAAAAAGGATATGGAAGTATATCAAGCAGATTATCTTACATGAAGTATACCCTGAATTCTGCCGGGGGAAGAAAAGAGGCAAGGGGGTGCATGTTATTCTATTACACCGGCGGCTTCAGTAATGAACATGACAATCTGCTGTCCATCCACCATTTTATTTTATGGTGGTGTCATCATCGGGAGTATGTCATGTGACCATAAAGACGTCAGTTGATTGGCTGTGGGAATGACACGTGACAAGGCCTGATGGGAAGGGGGGGGGGGGAGGGGGGGTAGGCTGGTTTGTGTCAAAATGGAGGATAGACGGGACACAGACCTCCACAGGCCAGTTTTTATGCATCAACTGACGTTTTAATGCTAGTGAGCCAGCACGCACGCACGCACGCACGCATGTACACACGCACGCAAGCACACACGCACGCACCCAAGCACACTAGTGATCTTGCACACACACACACACACACACACACACACACACACACACACACACACACACACACACACACACACACACACACATATTGAAACTCATTTAAAACATACACATAATTATAATTATGTACACATCAAATCACAGGTCGATTTACATAAGCATGCACGTATGCACACACCTACACATGCGTTTACACACGTGCGATTGCACACGTACACACACGCGCGCGCGCGCGTGCACGCATGTGCACACACACTTATATTTGCTCATTTTGACTGATTGATGTTTGTTTATGTTGATTTTTTTTCTGTGCAAAATCCAGACATTTTTAGAGGACAGATTTTCCGTTGCACAAAGACAACAGGATTCATTTCCCTCTTCTTCTTCTGCATAGTTTTATTATGCCAACTCTTTTATATGCATGATCTGAATGCAAAGGCTGGTGCAGACAGACAGAGAGAGAGAGAGAGAGAGAGAGAGAGAGAGAGAGAGAGAGAGAGAGAGAGAGAGAGAGAGAGAGGGGGGGGGGGAGGAGCAGAAGAAGTAACAAGTTGCAGAGAATGGGGAGCATCCCCTAAAAGTAGGGACATAACTGAACATCCTAATCAGCCCCATCAGACAGCCAATACACACATCCTACAGCCATCAACACGTCACAGACCGTAAACACGTCATCGAGACCACTGACGTCACAACACGCTCTCTTCACAGCTCTGCATTTCCACCTGCAAACGAGGGCTGCAAGGAGCGTTAACTCTCATTACCTGAACTCTTCAGCCAGGGAGGAGAAATTAATGGCGGGTGTCAGGGGAGAGCAGCAGAAGCTACAAGAGTTGTATGGAGGAAGGAGGGAGGGGGGGGGTAGTTAGTGGAGGGGTGGTGCTGATGGGAAATTAATTGATGTAAAGAGGACAGGAGGGGAGGGGGGAGGAGGAGAGAGGTCTCTGCGTGACGCTGGGAGAGGGGTTGGTACTGAAGGATTTAGAGAGAAGCAGTAGCCTACAGGCCCTAGAGTGACAGACAGACTTGAAATCTTCACCCAACTTACAACCTCTATCACTATTTTCTACCTCAGTCCTCTCCTCCCAAATTGTAAATTCTCCCCTACTATCTTCTCTCACTCCCCCCCCCCCCCCCCCCCCTCACCCTCTCTGCTGCCGTTATGGTCCAAACTATCTCCTTCCTCCCCCTTCCCCTTTCTGACAGTGGTTTTGTGTGTGGGGATGTGTCCAGTCTTTAGGACTGCTGACCAAGTGGGGTCTGTCCTGTCACTGCCGTGTTCGTCTTTGTCTTTGACCACAGGGCTGACGGGTTTGGAGGGGGTGGGCGGATGTTTTATTGGCGTAGTGTGATGGTAAATTGTCTGACCAGGTAGGGTGGGGTGGGGTTGTAGTCGAGGACATGGCGGGGGGAGGGGGATAAATGAGGGTGGCTGTAATTGCCAAGTGGTGGTGGTGGTGTGGTAGTGATATATATAAATAAAAAATATATAGATCTATAAGCTTTTAGTCTGCTGCTGCTGCTGCTTTATTACACGTGTGTATATGTGTGATTTTCTGTGAATAAAATTATGTTTAAACCAAGCATTGAGGAATCGTTCATCTAAAAGATTCTGAAGGGGTTTCCAAATAATTATTTTTCGGTAAAACTTCAGTTCGATCTGATTATCTAATAGTAGTGCATGTGGTATTGATATAAATGGATTACAATTATACGCACGTTAATGACACAGTTATGCACATGGCTGCAGTACAGAAAATCATACCGTTTATTATTAAGCTTTTATCTTTTGATAGCATTCATGGTATGAGCTCAAAACAAACGGTGACACAAGTGAACTTTATTAAAGAAACACATTAAATCCCTGGTATCAAACAGTGAGAATAATCTCCTAAAAATGTTTTGATAACTTAGATTTTTTTGGGGGGGGCCGGGGGGGCGGGTCACAAATTTATCCCTAATTGTGATAACTCTGATATCTCTTTTGTTCATTCATTATGGAACACTTCACACAGCTCTAGATCTACGCCTTTCCAGCTGCCTTTACTCAAAATAATTGCTTGCGGCAACACCATTTCTGCTTAGTGTCTCACTTTTCCATTCCCCTTTTGGATTCTGATGGGTTTTTTTACTGTAGATGTTGTTGTTGTGCGTTCCCCAGCTTGACACTGTTGGGGTCACCCAGAATGTCCACTCTGACTAACTCACCCCACCTGGGAATCGCTGTGAGAAGGGAGTTGCACACTGAATGAGAAGTTTACATGTATGATTGTTTTCAAGTACCTCGCCATATAGGCAGCCATACTCTGACTTCAAATGATTTTTTCTTCTTTAAAGGAGAGTGCAGATTGTGTATGTTAAGAGCTTGTCATGGTTGAAGGCAATCTCAACACAACATTTTACAACATCACAACATTTTAGTGTAGGCCTTGGCAATGAGCTGACATCAATCACTGACACAGCTTTTGGCCTGGGTTTTACTGTGGATAAGGAAGTAAAGGGAGGGAGAGGAGATGGGCGCTGCCCTCAACATGCTGGCCCCTGGAGAAGCTGAGGCCTCAAACACCTCACTCCCCTACGACCGCTTAGGTTATGGGACACCTTTACCTTTACCTTTTTACCTTTAAGGAAGTAAAGGAGGACACTGGGCTCTTGCTGAATTCCTGGTGATGTTGACTGACACCCAGGGTAGTAGTGAGGGTGGTTGCAGCTTCGCTAAGAGGGCTGCACACGTCAACAATTTTCCTGCCATCCTTCTACCCTGACCTTACTTAATTAAGCCTTGCTGGTTTTATCTTGGTCTTCTCCCGGTGATGCTGAGCTGTGAGTTTCCGTGATGAAACAGCTTTGTTATGGACCGTTTGATCAGCTGGGCAATAAAGAGAAAGATGGGGTAAAGAATGCCGGTTTGTCTGGCTTCACCATATTTTGATATCATTTGTTTCAGTTTGTGAATTGTTTATATCACACATATTTTTGTATGGCTATAAGCGAAGATAGACTAGGTCTAGTGTCCTCGACAAGAATGACAAGTTTAATTTTACTTACGGCAGCTATTCTTCAATACTTGCCACAATAAGAAGAAAAAAAGATCAACGGACAATTCAAGTCACAGTGCCATCAACTTGTCGATCAACCTTATCCATCGATAACCCTTATCCTTCCTTCCTTCCCTCCCTCACTTATCTTCCTTCATTCATACCCTGTTCCCCCTCCCACCATCACCTCCCTTTACCAATCATCTCCCTCAGAAATCAACAAGTCAACTCCCCCAAACGCCCTCCCACTTCCCCCTAATCGAAACGTCCACGACACAAGCCATTCAGCATCCCTAAGCTGTCATCCCCTCTGCCGATAGTGGCTCCTTCCAGCTGAGAGCTGCCCTCCTGAACCCGGCACTCTCCAGCTGGGCAGAACCATTGTCACCGGGAGGGGGTGGAGATTGCAGGGCAGTGCCACTATAGTGTGTGTGTGTGTGTGTGTGTGTGTGTGTGTGTGTGTGTGTGTGTGTGTGTGTGTGTGTGTGTGTGTGTGTTGGGGGGCTGGGGGGTATCTTAGCATCTTCAGGGGGCTTGAGGTGCAGTGGGGTAGAGGGTTAATGGGGTAACGATGGAGCGACGTCAAGATAAACGCACTTTATGTTCCGTCAACTAAGTCCAGATACAAACAGACGCTCTCAAAAGTAACACATGCTGACACACATCCATAAACACATACGCGCGCACGCACGCATGCAGAAACTCATACACAGACAAGGACGCACACATGTACGCACCATACACATGTATGCATCACACACACACCACACACACACACACACACACACACACACACACACACACACAGACACACAGACACATACACCACACACACAATGTGGCTAGGCTTCAGCACTATCAGATCAAAGAAGAAAGTCCCCCACTATCTCCATCTACATCACTGTGAAGACTAAGACCCAATAAAGACAGTCTCTCTGGAACCACCGCTATCTTTGTGTGTGTGTGTGTGTGTGTGTGTGTGTGTGTGTGTGTGTGTGTGTGTGTGTGTGTGTGTGTGTGTGTGTGTGTGTGTGTGTGTGTGCACGTGCATGTGTGCTTTTCAGTGTCTCTGTCCTTGGCGAAAAAAAGTCAAACCAAACCATATCTTGCTTAAAATCTCTGATGCTTTGAAAATAGATCCCCCACCCCTCTCTCTTGCAACTTCTCTCCGCCCTCCCCTCTCCACCCTCCGGTCCCTTCTCTACATCTGATCTTCTTTAACACTCTCCCTGCCCCCTTTCTTCTTGTCCCCTGTGTATGCAAACATGTGGTGATGTACGTATAATGCTAATAGTAGTATAACTGAATCAGCACAAGGAGAAAGAAGCTGGGATATGGCTGAAACTGACGTGGATTGCTATTTGTAGTTTACCGCTCCCCCCCCCCCCCCCCCCACACACACAACCCCACCCCTACGCTTTTTTTGTTGTTGGTTTTCTCTTGTACTAGTCTGTCCGTCTCTCTCCTTACCAGCCACAGACATACTGATATAATTTCATTTCAACAACAATAACGATATTGATAATAACGGTGATGATAATGATAGCGACAACCTGCTTCTGCTTTTTCTACTTCATAGTGCTTTTGATAACTAGATAACTAGCTGATACGTTTGATTTCAACAATAATACAGACAGACAGACAGACAGACAGAAAGACAGACAGACAAACAGAAAGACAGACAAACAGACAAACACGCAGAGACAGAGAGATCGAAATCCTCCCCCCAAAAAAACCCCCCAAACCTTTCCCCAAAATCTCATACCCAAAAATGTAACCCTCACGACAAACGGCACATCTTAGCCTAAACCTCAGAATGACAGTCATCCATCTTGAAGCCATCAGGTCACTCCCTCACTCCGTCCCTCCCTCCCCTATCAGATCCTCCGCCCTCACCTCCTCTCTTCTCTTCCCTTATTTTTCTCTGGCATCACGGATTGGACGGACCCTGGCGTCAGCGACCAACGCCTAGGGGTCAGCCAGCCAGCAGACGACATTTCCCATCGCCATCAGTTAGGAGCCTAACTGCCCTGGCGTCTGTCTCCACACAACACATGCTTCCAGACTTTTGTAGTGGAGAAGTCAGATTATGGTCAGAGTGTCTAGTCTTTCTGATTAAAATTTTAGGCGGTGGCGGCTGGAGGGAGGAGAAGAGGAGGAGGAGGAGGAGGAAGAGGGGGAGGGGGGTCCTCTGATTGTGGCTGGGAAGGATAGCCTCCCTTTAGCGAAGTGGTGGTCATAGAGAGATGGATG
>CM060335.1:16099393-16109393 GCA_030674155.1 Stramonita haemastoma | reverse complement strand
GATATAATATTGTGTGGAGACTTAAACAGTAGGACATCAAACTTTTCTTGCCATCATGTGGCAGATGATTTTATTTCAGAGTTTCAAAGTAAAAGCATGTCTCTTAGTGGTAATCGTTATTCTGAAGATTCTGTTATAAATAATTATGGTAAATTATTATTGAATATGTGTACTACATTTAGTTTACAAATTCTGAATGGTGTATGTAATGGTGATCAGCAGGGTCGCTATACGTACATTTCTGATGGAGGATGCAGTGTTAATGATTATTTTTTAGTGTCAGATGATTTGTTCTCTCAGATTTTTGACTCATGCCGTTTGTTTGTTGCTGAACGTTCTGATTCAGATCACCTTCCTGTGGAATTACATATTAATCCATTGTATAAAACGTATGTAACAGCCGAAGAGCCATCTGTTGTGGAAAAGTTTGTGTGGGATGAAAACAAACTCTCAGCTTATAAAGATAATCTTTGTGAGGAAGACATGTGTGTAACTTTTTCAAATGCCTTACAGATGATTGATGAGAACATTAATGAAGCTCTAGATTTGTTTAATAGTTGTATAAAGTCCAGTGCTGAATGTATGAAGAAACAGGTACATGTAAAAAAAGGTTTATCAAATGCAACATGGTTTGATAATGAATGTAAAAGTATGAAGTACAGGGTAAGAAAATTATTAAAGACTTACCGGAAAACGTTAAAGAAGGAAGACAGAAACTTGTACTGTGTTTTAAGAAGGGAATATAAATACATGCTAGAAAGGAAAAGGAAACAGTATAATATGACATTACTTGCAGACATGGTGTCTTCAATCTCTTCTCAAGTCCAGTTCTGGAAATGTGTTAAGAAGGCGTCATTTAGAAATAGTCAGCCAAAGAATAGTATATCAATTGACAGTTGGTTTCAACATTTCAAAACCCTGTTGGAGAAAGACTCATCAGACAACTCCATGAATACTAATGTTGACTATGATGAAAGTGAGGAAGATTTTGATCGTCCAATATCTAAAGGTGAAATATATTGGGCACTTAGAAAACTAAAGAATGATAAAGCAGCAGGTCCTGATCATATCATTGGAGAATTGCTGAAAAATGGAGGTGAAGACGTTGTGCTTTTCCTTCTAAAATTATTCAACAAAATCTTTGAGGATGGCCTTTTCCCAGATAACTGGACTGAATCTATAATCCTAACATTACACAAAAAGGGCGATGTTGATAACCCTAATAACTACAGAGGAATTTCTCTTAGTGATATAAGTAGTAAGTTGTATAGTACTATCATTAATAACAGATTACAGGAATGGGTTATGAAAAATGATATTACAGGTGAACACCAAGCTGGTTTTAAGAGAGGATATTCCACTATAGATCATATGTTTACTCTGCTTGCGTTTGTACAGAAACAGTTTGCTCTTAACCGTAAGCTCTATGTGGCATTTATTGATTTTGAAAAGGCATTTGATTCTGTTAATAGAAACTTGTTGTGGCCTATTCTCCTGAAAAATGGTGTGAAGGGTAAATTATTACGATGTTTGAGAGCCATGTATCAGAATGTCAGAAGCAGAATAAGATGTGGTACTAAACTGACTGATGTAATATACTGTACCACTGGTGTTAAACAGGGTGATGTATGTAGCCCTTTACTGTTTTTGGTTTTTATTAACGAGTTAGCCAGAGAAGTCATCAATAATGGTAAACATGGTGCCACTTTCCACCAAGATGCCACAGAATTATCTATTCTTCTGCTTGCTGATGATGTTATCCTGCTATCTGAAACAGTTGTTGGCTTACAAAAGCAGTTAAATAGCTTGAGCAGTGCTGCAGTGGCACTTGATCTTAAGGTTAATCTGAATAAGAGCAATATCGTTGTGTTCAGAAAAGGTGGTCATTTAGCTGCTCATGAAAAATGGTTGTACAATGGTAAAGTCATGCCTGTGATTAATGTATATAAATACTTAGGAATCTGTTTTTCTACAAAGCTTAGTTTCACAACTGCATGTAAAGATCTGGCAAGTCGAGGTAAACGAAGTTTGTTATTGGTTTTGAGAAAATTACGAATATTGAATAATAACTCCTTTGATTTGTTCATTAAGATATTTGATGCCCAAATACAACCCACTGTGTTATATGGTGCAGAAATTTGGGGTTTGGATGCAGCTGCAACACATTGTGAATCGGTGCACCTCTTTGCTTTAAAACAGTTTCTAGGCTTAGATAGACGTACGCCCAATGATCTTGTGTATAGTGAAACTAATAGATATATCCTCTCACCGTTAATGCTGCTGTTAGATGTATTAGATACTGGATTAAGATTCTATATATGGATGAGAACAGGCTACCTGTTAAGTCTTACAAGATGCTTTATGATCTAGACCTCAAAGGGAAAAACAACTGGGCTACACAAATACGCACCTGTTTATGTGAACTCGGTTTTGGATTTGTTTGGCTTAATCAAGGTGTTGGAAATTGTAGAGAATTTATAAACGCTTTCAGGCAAAGACTGACTGACTGCCGATGGCAGCAATGGAATGACCATATACAAACCAGTGAAAGATATCAAATGTATAGACAATTTATAAGTACTCATGATATCAAACCCTATCTCAAGCTTGATATGGACATTCATTTGAAAAGAATTATGTCTAAATTTAGACTTGGTGTATCAGATATAAATGTTCATAAATTCAGATACAGAGGATATGATGTTGATGACCCTAGGTTACTATGCCCATTATGTAAGCAAGCACCTGAAGATGAAGTACATTTTGTGTTATGCTGTCCAGTGTTAGAGGCTGTTAGGCAGAGTTACATCCCTGTAAAATATAGTAGGCAGGCTAATTCTTTCAGACTCTGTTTACTCATGGCGTCAAGTCAACCTGAAGTTGTGCGCAGCCTCACTTTATATTTGTGTAAAGCTTTCAGAATAAGAGATATTTTATTATCGTAAGTCATATCTTTGTAACTGATGTTGCTGCTGTATAATAATTCCTTTTGTTGTTATTACTGTTATCTTAATCCAACAACAAAACACCAAAGCAGTTTGGCAACCCCCTTCATGTATGGGCCAATGGCCTTTTTGTGAATAAAGTTTTCGAGTTCGAGTTCGAGTTCGAGTTCTCTCTCTTCCTCCCTCCTCTCTCTTCCTCCCCCCCCCTCTCTCTCTCTCTCTCAATGCTCTTTCCACTCCGTCTGCAGTGTCAGCCTCCCCCCTTCCCCCCCTCCCCTATCTTTCCACTCGCCGCTTAATGGATTGCCGCCCTTGTCAGGGCCCCCGATACCGATAGTTCACTAGAGTAGCTTCCCTTGTAGATAAGCGGCATGTGGGAGACAGATTTTTGAAGGAAGGAAGGAGGGGGGAGGTAGGGGGAGAGGTGTAGAAATAAAGAGCTGCTGTTATTATCAGGGTTTAGTTGTTTTTGTTGTTGTTGTTGTTGCTTTTCACTTCAGGTGTTGCTCGTTTGTTTCCTTATTTTCTTTTGGGACAGGAGGAGTTTCTTTCCCCCCTCCCCCTAACCATTATTTTTTTGGGATGCGAGTCTTTTTTCTGACTGCCTCTTGTGGCTTTCTGTCCCCCCCCCCCCTTTTTTTTTAAAAGTTTTCCTTTTAGATAGCCACGTTCTGTATTCCAGGCCCCCCCCCCCCTTTTTTTTTTTTAAACTTCTTTTATTTCCCTTGGCTATTTCTCTTTTATCCTTATGCTTTTTTTTGGGTTACTCCTGTGTTTAATTTTACCAATTTTCTTCACACACAGACACAGAGACAGATAGACACACACGGATACACACAACACAGAACAACAGACAGAAAACACAGCACAGACAGCACAGACAACACACACACCACACACAACAAAACAAACTGGGATTTATGATTATGCAACAGACCAAACCTGCAAATAGCAGGTCCTATGCTCGTTCACGTCAGAAAAAAAAACAAACCTTGATGATGATATGGAGGACAATGATGGTGATGTGATGATGATGATGATGGTGATGTTAATGACTACAGTCGTTCTTGTTGTTAGAAGAAGCAGAAGTAAAAACAGAAGAGACATGATCATCATCATTATATTATTACATCATCAGCAGCAGCAGCAGCAACGGCAGCCAAGCCAAAATCGGATAAACTCGTACAATAATCAATGCCATCAATAAACCAGACGGACGACTTTAGATCTATCTCCCAATACCACCCCATCCCCACCCCACCCCCGTCACCCCGGTCACCCCGACCCAGACCAAAACTCTGCTCAATCTTTCAGATGACACAATAAACCCATGTCCCATACACAGTTAATTTATATATGCACGTAAAATGACTCATGGCAACGAGAATCCTGTTTGGTGATTTAAAAAAAAAAAGAAAACCAACTCTAGATATAGCAGAAAGATAAAACATTGTATGCAACTGACTTCTTTGATATCAAAATGAGTGATGCAAGATTATTAACAAGAATGATGTAAATGGTAATTGATTACAACAATGAAAAACAATGAGAATAAAGCATTGATGTAGATGGTAATGATGATGATGACGATAATGATAATAATGGTGATGATGATCATTATCATGATCATGATCATGATAGTATTAATAATAATGATGATGATAATAATAACAACAACAACAACAGCGCTGATGAATGCGATGTTCAGGAGATGAACAAGAATAGAAGAAGTTTTGTGTTATACACTACCCTTACAATATCAACGTGCATCAAACGTGCCTACCACGTACACGAAAACACCAAGCAATTTTACAAGTACACACAAAACAATCCACAGAATTCTGCTTAAACAGTGGAATAGTAGAGCCTATCTTGGAACAAATCAGAATCCAGATTACGAATCCGGATCCAAACAGGTAGACGAGGTGGCGTTGTCCCGAGGCACCGAAGTGGGATGACTTGCGACCACAGTCCCTAAATGGGATAATTCCTCTGGGACTTTAATATAATCTTAAACAAAAAAGATATGCATGCAAGAACGGAAGGAACTGACCAGCGTCTTTTTTATTTATTAACTTTTTAAAAAATATTTTTTTACCAGTATCTTTTAAACTCCTTGAAGAACAATTGGAAAAACCGCCTTGAAATTTCAGGCAGTTTGTCGATGGACAGTTGAAGCTAGTGGAGCCCATCTCTCTCCATGCTGTAGGGTGCATGCTGGGTATGTTCATGTCGTCTTTACCACCAGCCATTGCAGGGCTACTTTTCTTCGCAGACATCAGTCTCATCCGAAGGACCTACCTACCTGCAAGGAATGGAGACAATGCTATACTAACTGCAGGCAAAATATCCCCTCCCACAACCCACACCCTAGGGTTGACTGGGCATCCATGCTTTTAAATCATCACCGATGGATGCTATGACCGACTTCATATACCCGTCGGTATAATTATGAAGTGGTGGGTTCCAATCTTGGTGGCTACTGGAAAGGCAAGGGTGGCGATTTGTAGGATCTCCCAGGTCAACTTCCAGTGCAGACCTGCCGGTGCCTTAATTCCCTTCGTGTATATTACTACTAATGTAGAAGATTAATGTCACATTAAAGATCCCATAATTCATGTCAGCGGTCAGCGTTCAATGGGTTACGGAAACACGAACCAACCCAGCATATATCCCCCAAGTCGGAATGCAGCTACCTTCATGATGGGCCAAAAACATGTCGCACGTGCAGCAAAATCTCACCATTGCTGAATCTTGGAGCTGTAGCCAAGGAACGGAATAAAATCCTTATTTATTTATTTATTCTTTTATATCGAGGATAATCGAATGAGCACTCCTGTGTTGTTTTTTAAAATTTATTTTTTACGAGCAGTCCCTGTGTGTATGTAGTTTTGTAATTGTAGACATTTGTTCCCAACCGCGCACAATGGCCTACTCTTTCGAAAAGCGGAACAGGATTTAACGTGTGCGAAAGATGTTCTGCGTGCGTCATCCAATCACGAGTACGATGCTCTACCCACTAGGCTAGGCTTTCCTGCCCAACGGAGGGATCTCTATTAGGAAAAGACAAAAACAAACAAAAAACAAACAAACCCCGAACCCCCCCCAAAAAAACCGATGAAAAAAGGGGAGAAAAGTTGATCAAGCTCTCCTCCCCCCTCCCTCCCTATCTGGAAGCAGTCAGTACAGCCCCTAGCGCCATAAGCGACACCTGAAGACGTCAGGCCTTGTCTTCCCCAGGCAATCTACACCCCAAATTTACGACGCGCGAAAACCTCCCCCCCCAGACACCCGCCCCTCCCTGCCCCTGCTGGCGCTGTGCCCGCGGCCTTATCTCCCTTTTCCCATTCATCAACTAAATGAAGACCGCGCCGTGTGGGGATTTCGTCCACCAAATGGAGACGTAGCCAGCAGAGGCGGCTGAGGCTAATGGCTGGGGGCGAGGGTAGGGGTGTTGAGAGCGTTAGCTGCGATTAGGGGCAGGCGTTTGAAGGTAAATCATCAGCAGAATCCTAATGATCCTCCTCACCTTTCTGTTTTCTTTCTTTCTTCTGTTCCCCATCTTCATGTTGTTGGAGAACAAAAAAATAGATGAAGGAAAAAGAAAACACAGAAAAACAACAGAAAAGAAAGTAAACCCTCCTCCTCCCTTCGCTTTCCTCTAAAGTGAAATGAAAACAAAGCATTCCAAAACAAAACCCCTTTCAAGTGAAATGAAAACAAAGCATTCCAAAACAAAACCCCTTTCAAGTGAAATGAAAACAAAGCATTCCAAAACAAAACCCCTTTCAAGTGAAATGAAAACAAAGCATTCCAAAACAAAACCCCTTTCAAGTGAAATGAAAACAAAGCATTCCAAAACAAAACCCCTTTCAAGTGAAATGAAAACAAAGCGTTCCAAAACAAAACCCCTTTCAAGTGAAATGAAAACAAAGCATTCCAAAACAAAACCCCTTTCAAGTGAAATGAAAACAAAGCGTTCCAAAACAAAACCCCTTTCAAGTGAAATGAAAACAAAGCGTTCCAAAACAAAACCCCTTTCAAGTGAAATGAAAACAAAGCGTTCCAAAACAACACCCCTTTCAAGTGAAATGAAAACAAACACAAAGATTCCAAAACAAAAAAAGCTGCTGATACCTCCTTCTCCCTCCCCTCCCCCTTAACACTCTTCTCCTTCCCCTTCATCCCAGAAAAAAATGTTACAAAAATTATTTGTAATGATTTTTCTATGTATGTTGACAAAATTTTCAGAGAATTAATTAATAATCTTCCGTTAAAAATGGTTTCTGGAAAAAGCATTTCTATTTGCTGACTCACTCTGATGGAGGTTGTTTCCTCTGTTGCAGGTAAATATTGCCTTCTGGAGCCCCTGTCTGTTGTGTACAGATGATGTCATGGGGATAACAGCATTGGGGTAAACTTCGTATCCAGAATACTGCCACATTTTGTTTTTGTTGAGAAAATAAGCTGGGTTTTTTCCCTTCAGAAAACTGTTCCCTCCCCCACCCACCTCCTCATCCACACACACAAACGCTTCAGATGACAACCAAAATTAAATTTGTTTACCTAAGTGAATTTTTTAAAAAGTCCCTTAGCCAATTTTGTCTGCTTGGAAGCTCATGCTTCCTTGCTCCATTCATAAGTCAATATCTTTCTAGCGTAAGTGTATTTCCACATGTATGGTCAAGCAATACTTTCTGATTAATTTTCTAGTTTGCTGTGCGTCGACGGTTAAATCTGGGTTAAAAAGATTTCTGATGTGAATCAAAAACACTGCTACTACCACTGCTGCTACTGCTGCTGCTGCTGCTGCTGCTGCTGCTGCTGCTGCTGCTGCTGCTACTACTACTACTACTACTACTACTACTACTACTACTACTACTACTACTACTACTGTTGCTGCTGACACTGCTACTGCTGCTACTTCAACTACCACTTCTACTTATGATACAACTACTTCCACAACAGAAGCAGTAAAGCAACAGCATCAACAAGGGGTTAGATACATAGAAAAACATAGTCGATATTATACTCATTGATCTTGGTTTTGGATGACGTGCGCGTGTGTGAATTGAAAAGATAATCACGTCAAAAACTGCCCTAGGCTTTTAAACTGGAGTTTTGACATGCTTTCCCCCCCCCCCCCCCCCTACATCAACGACGGCGGGGTGATACGTCAAGATTTATTGCTGTTATTTGGAAACTTTAGATATTGTAACTGTTTTTATGTGCATTGTTTCTGATTTCTCTGAGTACCAACATAATTATATTAATAAACAATAAACAGCACGTATATCTGAGTGCAGTTTAGGGTTGTGTAAAGTTGTTCAGGATTATCAGAAATGTCTTCCTGGTTGTCAGAGAGCTAGACATAGCATTTCAAACTTATCATTGTGAAACACCCCATTAAAGCCATTAACATAAAGAACAAGATGAGAGAGAGAGAGAGAGAGAGAGAGAGAGAGACAGAGAGACAGAGAGACAGAGAGACAGAGAGACAGAGAGAGTGTTTGTGTTTGTGTGTGTGTGTGTGTGTGTGTGTGTGTGTGTGTGTGTGTGTGTGTGTGTGTGTGTGTATGTGTACATTTATGTGTGTGTATTTATGTATATGTATATATATATGTATATATACATATACATATATATACATATACATACACATACATACGTGTGTGTGTGTGTGTGTGTGTGTGTGTGTGTGTGTGTGTGTGTGTGTGTGTGTGTGTGTGTGTGTGTGTGAGCGGTGTGCGTGTGTGTGTGTGAAGGGTGGAAAGAGATGCACAGGTACAGATGTGTGTACATCTCTACATCTCTCCTTTCTCTCATTAAGACAACTCTGCGGTATTAGCTGAGCAGCTATTATTTTTTTAACTGACCTGGACAGTGATGGGAAGCCACGTTGCATACATATACCTACTATCATAGTGAACAATATTCGCGTGGGAAACAATGAATCTGTGCCCCCTGGGAGACACAGTGATCGATTAAGTTACGCAACACTCCTGGAACAGGACGATTTTGACACTTTTGGTTTACCATAGATAAGTCAGGCCCACACCCCCAGTAGCCACACCCAGTAGCTCAGTGTCTGACCCACGCTCAGTGTCTGACCCACGCTGCGCGGGCGGTGTTACACTTTTCCACTGCCCCCCTAGCACAAAAGAACTTCATAGGCCCTAACATTAACTTTGTACACATTTCTTTTACCGTATCTATTCTTTTATCGTGAATTGATACTATTAATTTTAAAAATTAGATGCCCTGTTTGTCATAAAATCGTAAAAAAACCGAATAAAACTTCGAAATCTTTAAACTGAAGAAGTGTAACTGGGTAGCCTTTTTTTTGCGTGAGCACCGTAGCGGACTTCATTCAAATGGTGATACTACTGGTGCGAAGTAGTACGATGCTACTGATACGAAGTACATTAGAATTGCATTGCAATATTGTTTTAATCAGATACCATTTCACCATTTTTGTATAAGATTTTTGTAAACAGTATTTATAACTTAAGTAAACGATGCCGTACAGGTGACGGTGACTTTCAGTCATCCACACTGTCTTGTTTGTGTGACTCCGCACTAGCCACTTATACGTTAGATAACCTAGCCAAAAGTATGGTACACCATTATGATAAAAAAACCTCTCTCTCTCTCTCTCTGTATATATATATATATATATATATATATATATATATATATATATATATATATATATATATATATATATATATATATATAATATATATATATATATATATTGCGTGTGTCTTTTGGGGGTGGGGGGCGGGAGGTCTTGGGGGGGGGGGGGTGCTATTCTGTAACCAGGGCAAGACCCAGATGAAAAAAAAAGTATTTGAATGCTTACTCTGTTACCCTTGGAAAATATTGTTGTTGTTGTTGTTTTTATTACTTTTCTTCTTCTTCTTCTTCTTCTTCTTCTTCTTCTTCTTCTTCTTCTTCTTCTTCTTCTTCTTCTTCTTCTTCTCCTCTCTCTCTCTCTCTCTCTCTCTCTCTCTCTCTCTCTCTCTCTCTCTCTCTCTCTCTCTCTCTCTCTC
>CM060335.1:16079393-16094393 GCA_030674155.1 Stramonita haemastoma | reverse complement strand
CCAACACACACACACACACACACACACACACACACACACACACACACACACACACACACACACACACACACACACACACAGAGGCATGCATATGCGCGCAAACGCAGACTAAATAAAGCCACTACACCACTATCCTCACCCCACTACCGTCATTATCAATTAGGCTATCATCGTTCTCCATTGCTCCTTCACCGCAACAACCTCGATAACAGTCCCTCTCCCCCTTCCTACCCCTCCAAATAAAAGAATTAAAAATGTTATTAATGCAAAATAAAATAAAATAAAATAAAATAAAATACCGTGCACGCCAGAACACACACACACACCTACACACACACACGCACGCACGCACGCACGCACGCACGCACACCTACACACACACGCACACACACACACACACACACACACACACACACACACACACACACGCACGTACACACACACACACACACACACACACACACACACACACACACAACACACACACACACACACACTCATTTCTACATGTGTAGGCCATTGTGTGCTGGTGGGAACGGATGGCACATTTTACATTCATTAGTCTCAACATAAAAGGTAGACTGAAGAAGGCGAACATTCCTAGCACACCACTGGACTTATTCCCTCACTCCGTGGAACACCAACCTTTCCATGTGGGACTGTCCTAATCCGGGATTGACACGAGTATGACACCTATGACCTATGTAACACTAAAGTTAGCACATTGGAACCAGTGGTTCGGTAGTGTAGTGGTCATCACGCTCGCCTCACACGCGAGAGGTCCTGGGTTCGACC
Source organism: Stramonita haemastoma (assembly GCA_030674155.1). Lineage (NCBI taxonomy): Eukaryota > Metazoa > Mollusca > Gastropoda > Neogastropoda > Muricidae > Stramonita > Stramonita haemastoma. The sequence goes on along the minus strand of CM060335.1, from coordinate 16,093,598 downwards.
CCCAGCCGAACCAGTATTTTTTTCTTCTTTGTGTCTCTATGTTTTTTTTTAAAGCTATATTTATTTTCTTATAATCTAATACACTGTAGTAATATGTGTGTGTGTGTGTGTGGTGTGTGTGTGTGTGTGTGTGTGTGTTCTGGCGTGCACGGTTTCCAGGATAACGAAATAAGCACTCGTGCTTTTTTATATCCAGTCCCCTGTGTATGTCTTTTCTCTGTGTGTGTATGTGTGTGTGCGTGGGTGCGCGCGTGTGTGTGTACTCGTGCTATGTTCAGGTTATTGACTTTTTTAAACTCAAGAGAGAGAGAGAGAGAGAGAGAGAGAGAGAGAGAGAGAGAGAGAGAGAGAGAGAGAGAGAGAGAGAGAGAGAGAGAGAGAGAGAGAGAGAGAGAGAGAATGTAAAGTACAGTTTGAAATGTTTAAAAAAAAAAAGCAAAACTTTTTTTAAAGTGACGGAAATCAGTGTCAGAGGGTTTGTTGTTGTTGTTGATAAAAACAGCAGTAACATACTACAAATACTAAAAATGTCGATCTTTTTGTTAACGCCAAAACAATGTCCAACAATGGCGATGGTTTACACATAAATAAACCGATCCAGTGATAGATTAGGCACAGCAAGTTGAAATGTTTTTAAATGTCCACAATAAAAAAAGAAAGAAAAAAAGAGAGAACATGACTATATTTGTCATCTTATCATAATAATTACAATTTACACATTTCGAGTACTTTCCCCTGGAGAATCTGTACACGAGAGTTGACATTTTATTTTTGAAATTATACCAACTAGAGACTTTACCAGAAATTAAAGTATTCTGAAAATTTCTTTTTCTCCTTCGTGGAACGCTCAGAAGCAACTCCAGAGGCCCTCACAAATGCTGCCGTGCACTGAAGGCCCTCCAGGGGTTAAAAAAGCTTGTCCCTCATCGGCAGGTCAGTAGGCCAGATATTGGCACTCAGGTTTTGGTGTTTGTCTTATCTTTATTTTTTTAATTTTTATTTTATTCTGTGTGTGTGTGTGTGTGTGTGTGTGTGTGTGGTGTGTGTGTGTGTGTGTGTGTGTGTGTGTGTGTGTGTGTGTGTGTGTTTAAACGCTACCAACATGCATTTTGTAGTCAGTTGTATCCCTCCTGTTGTGGTAACGATATATTTCTTTTTCGAAGCCTTTCTATACCTCGCTCCATATTAATGTTTTTACAGGTCAGTCAACTTTTTCATTAAAATAGATTCTACTGTATGAGGGAACCCAACAAAAGTGACAATATCACCTACCTCTTAAAATCAGAAAATATACCAGGTTCCTGATTTCAATGATGAATCTTTTCTAGAGTAGAAATCATTTAAGGCGTGGACTTGTGTACATAATAACAGATCTAAACTATACCATATATTTTATTTTATACCACTTTCTGTCACAGCAGATTTCTCTGCGTGAAATTCGGGCTGCTCTCTCCGGGAAGAGCGCGTCGTCAGAAGTGCAGTGCCACCCATTATTATTTTTTTCCTCCTGTCTGCAACTATATTTGTTTCCCTATCAGAGTGGCATTTTTCTACATAATTTTGCCAGGGACAACCCCCTTGTTGCCATGGGTATATATAAACTATATGCATCAACAATACAGAGTGTTATACTGGAAGATTAGCAGGCTGAACTAAGCTTACTTGGAGCATGTACGTCTCAGACCATTTTTTCAGGCAGACTATAGGATGTTTTCAGGAGAAGTTATTTCTCAGGGTGGATGGGGGATGAGAGAGTAGCAGATCACAGAAAATGACCGACAGGGAGAGAGATCTCTGGTCCAATGATCTGAAATTAGGTTGAGAAACAGAGTAGTTCTTCATCACAAGATCTGAAGGGTGGAAGGGGGAGGCTGATAGCTCTGAGGAAGGAGGGAAGAGATAAGACCATTACTGTTTAAACCGTTTCTTTTCATCCTGTGGCCCATTGGCTGTGTGTGTATGTCACTGACACCTATTGCTACTGACAGTTCTCCTTTTGGGCTGTTTGAAACTTACTTCCCTTCACTCTTTTTCTTCCCCACTCTGTCTCTCTCTGTGTCTGTCAATCTGTTTCCTTTCCTCCACGTCTCTGCCTCTTTCCCTCTCTCTCTCTCTCTCTCTCTCTCTCTCTCTCTCTCTCTCTCTCTCTCCGGGTTCGAGTCCGGTCGAGGAGATTTTTCTCCTGGAGTTAACATCAGTGCTGACTCCATTCACCCCAAAAGTCCTTCGGATGACACTTTAAACCGAGGTCCTGTGTGCGAACGCACGCAGAACATCTTGCGCACATGTTAAATCCTGTTCTGCTTTTCGTAAGAGTAGGCCATCGTGTACCGGTGGGAACAGATGACATTTACAAAACTGTATACTCACGGAGACTAGATGTAAAAAAGCACAAGAGTGCTTATTCCATTATCCTCGATATAAAAGAATAAATCAAATCAAATCAAATCAAATCAAATCAATCTCTCTCTCATCTCTCTCAATCTCTCCTCTCTCTCTCTCTCTCTCTCTCTCTCTCTCTCTCCTCTTCTCTCTCTCTCTCTCTCTTCCTCTCTCTCTCTCTCTCTCGCTCGCTCGCTCGCTCGCTCGCTCGCTCTCTCTGTCTCTGTGTCTCCGTCTCAAACGATACCTATTATTTTACTATTCAGCGTTTCATCATATTTGTAGAAACAAAAGCACAAATTAATCTGACATGGATGGTGATTGCTGCTTGAAGCCACTTCTTCAGCCTAATGAACAATGATGTTCAGGAAACTTCGTATAGCCTTCCACAGCAGCGCCCTTGCAAGACTGACAGCCTGACATTATATGCATGTTTGCATTATGTTTGAATCGTCTTTGTAATATGCATTTGATTACCTTCAACCCTTCTTTCTTGTTCTAGTTCTCTCTCTCTCTCTCTCTCTCTCTCTCTCTCTCTCTCTACTCTCTCTCTCCTCTCTCTCTCTCTCTCTCTCTCTCTCCATGTTGTGGAATCTATGCCATGTTGTCTTTTTGGGCTGTAAAGTATTAAGTTCTCGGTGTATGATATGTGTTTTGTGCCCTGTCCCCCTCCCACTGTCCCTTGGGAATGGGCATCTCGCTTACACAATAAACCTTTGTTAATAAACCTTTGTCATTCTCTCTCTCTCTCTCTCTCTCTCTCTCTCTCTCTCTCTCTCTCTCTCTCTCTCCTCTCTCTCCGGATGAAAAAAAGTATGTAACGCTTACTTACTCTGTTACCCTTGAAAAATAAAGATTATTATTCATTCTCTCTCTCTCTCCTCTCTCTCTCTCCTCTCTCTCTCTCTCTCTCTCCTCTCTCTCTCTCTCTCTCTCTCTCTGTGTCTGTCTGTCTGTCTGTCTGTCTGTCTGTCTGTCTGTCTGTCTCTTTGCATCTGTTGGTATCAATGCGTTTGTGTATTCACCTGTATCAATTGCTTTGGTTTTTTCTTGCTGTATTTTCTTTTCTGTTCTTTTCTAGGGCTAGATCTAGATGAAAAAAGTCTTAGTTATTTAATCTTTTACTTACCTTCCTAAAATAAAACTGCGTTTGTGTTTACAACAGAACATGTGCTGCAGTCCTGCCTGCTACACGAGGCACTCTCAAAGAGGATCTGGCCTAACCCCTATCACCCCAGTGGCCAAGAAGCTATAGATGTGGATGTTGCCAGTCTGATTTGGTTTTAAGATACACACTGGACTGAAATCAGTTGTGATCTGTTTTGTGCCAGACTTCAACTGTTACATAAATTCAATACATGTTGAACAGTCATATTGAACACATCAGGTTGTTGGGGAAAAGGTCACATTTCTTTCCTTATCATAAAGATCAATAGACATGCTGCTGAGCACAAAGCGCCACCAAGCATCATTGTTTACGTAGATTATAACTTGATATTATTTAAATAATTGATCAACAGCATTTTTGGCCATTAAAGTTTAATTTCTTAAGTTGGTGACTCTCTCTCTTCTCTCCTTCTCAAGTCTTACTCTCTGCTCAACTCTCACTCTCTCATCGTCTCTCTGCATCTCTACTCTATCTCTCTTTACTCTTCTCTCATTTTTCCTCTCGTCTCTCTCTCTTTTTCTCTCTCTCTCTCTGTCTCTCTCTCTCTCTGTCCTCTCTCTCTCTCTCTGTCTCTCTCTCTCTCTCTCTCTCTCTCTCTCACTCCTCTGGTTTTTCCATTTCCACCACTATGGTGTTTATTCTACACATAATATGCTTCTTAGTGGGGTTTTGTGCTTTTTTGCTTTTACATTAGCAAAGATTGCAATTGATGAATTTTGTTTTTTGTTGGTTTACACGTTGCAGCTCAACAGGCGTCATGTTCATGTAGATTTTTATTGTTTAACTGAGCACACTATAAGCTACACAAGCTTTTCTTGTTTGATCACAAAATGTTTGATTTCAATGTTTATTTTATTTCTGAATAAAAGTCCGTTTAAACCAAAGCGTGACCAACATCTTTGATTCAGGCCGTTCCTTCACTTTTTTTAATCCGACTTTTCAAATTGTCCTAAGCATTTTCTTGTTTTTTTCTGATCTGGTAAGAAGCAGAGGACTGATACTGTTTCCCATCCTACTTCGTAGCAGATGGTCCAAACTGTGTCCGAAGCCACTCTTCACTCTCATTGGCAGGGTTTGTTCAGCGTATCTCCCATAATCTCTTCTCTGGTAGTAATAGCGTAGATCGTTTACTATGTCTGTGTAGTTTATCCCTATTGCTACTGACAGCTCTATTAATGGGCTGTTTGATGTTGACTGCTCTTTTCCTGTCTGTCTTTACTGGTTCTGTATCTGTGTTCCTCTCTTTCTTTCCTTTTCTCTCTCCCCTTTCTTCCCCCTCCCCCCACATCTCTCTTCTCTTTCCCTCCTCTCTTTGTCTCACTTTCGGGCTCTTATGTCTTTGTGAAAGTACGATTTATTTATAATTTTCTGTTTCTCCCGGTTTCTGTCTCTCTTTCTCAGTAAAGCTTGTCTGGGTTTTTTTTCCGGTATCAGTCTATTTCTACCATTTAAAACAAACAAAAAAACCCACAAAAATACTAAACAAGAAAGCAACAACAACATCAACAACAACATCACAGACACAGACACAGACACTCACACACATACACACAACAGAAGAAGAGAAAGAATGAGGAGAAGAGAGAGAGGAGAGATGACGAGAGAGTAGAAGAGAGAGAGAGAGAGAGAGAAGAGAGAGGAGAGAGAGAGAGAGAGAGAGAGAGAGAGAGAGAGAGAGAGAGAGAGAGAAGAAGAGAGAGAGAGAGAGAAAGACAGACAGACAGACAGACAGACAGACAGACAGACAGACGAGACAGAGATCAAGCCAGCTAAGCAGTCTGACCAACCTCCACCCCCCCCTAATTCCTCCTGCCACACCCACCCCCCCCCCAATACACCCACACCCACTCACCGGGAAAAAAATAAGTAAAAAAAAAAAGAAAAAGCAATTTTGTTGACAGTTTAGAGCGGTACCTAACTGATGTCAGTACCTAAGTGGGTGGTCAGCTGGTGCTTTCCTCTAAACCCTCTTCAGTGCCCAGATCCTCTTTCACTCCTCCCCTCTCCCTTCAACCTCCCCAACCCTATCTGTTACACCTTATTAAACGGAAACGTAAATATCGCTCTGCACATCTATGGGAAAAAAAGGAAAGCGGGGTTTTTGTGTGAGTTATATATGATAGTAGTAGTTCTCTCTGTTTCTAGGTCTGTCTGTCTGTCTGTGTGCACAGATGTATGGGGGCCTCGAATGCTGACAAACTGGATGGTAGGCAGAAAGGCAGAGAAAAGCACATAAACAGATAGGCAGGCAGGCAGACAGGCAGGCAGGTAGGCAGGCAGGCAGGCAGGCAGGCAGGCAGGCAGCAGACAGACAGTTCCGCTTTGAAAGCTACAGAAATCCGAATGTCCATAGATAGACCAGAATGTGACCCTAATGACAGTGCTATACCATGTAGATGTATGCAGAATGCCAAGGTCTGTGACTATATGACATGCTATACCATGTAGATGTATGCAGTTTGCCAAGTCTGTGACTGACAGTAGCTATACCATGAGATATATGCAGATTGCCAAGGTCTGTGACCCTAATGACAGTGCTATACCATGTAGATGTATGCAGTTTGCCAAGGTCTGTGACTATAATGACAGTGCTATACCATGTAGAAAAATGCCAAGGTCTGTGACCATAATGACAGTGCTATACCATGTAGAAAAATGCCAAGGTCTGTGACTATAATGACAGTGCTATACCATGTAGAAAAATGCCAAGGTCTGTGACCTTAATGACAGTACTATACCATGTAGAAAAATGCCAAGGTCTGTGACTATAATGACAGTGCTATACCATGTAGAAAAATGCCAAGGTCTGTGACCTATAATGACAGTGCTATACCATGTAGAAAAATGCCAGGGTCTGTGACTTAATGACAGTGCTATACCATGTAGAAAATGCCAGGTCTGTGACTATAAGACAGTGCTATACCATGTAGAAAATGCCAAGGTCTGTGACCCTAATGACAGTGCTGTACCATGTAGATTAATATGCAGATTGCCAAGGTCTGTGACTATAATGACAGTGCTATACCATGTAGAAAATGCCAAGGTCTGTGACCCTAATGACAGTGCTGTACCATGCAGATATAATATGCAGATTGCCAAGGTCTGTGTTCTTGTGCTTTGAAACATGATGCAGAGAATTGTTTTCCTCCATGACAAACATCCTGCCACAGCAACCTGCATCCTTCTTCCTTCAAAGAGGAAGAAATCCTCTGAAGTCGGGTTATGGCTGCCTACATGGTGAGACAGTTGAAAAGAGCCCTCCATTCAATCCTCTTCATTATCATTATTCTTCTTTCATTTTGAGGATAATGGAATAAAGCTCTAATGTGCTTTTTTTCATCCAGTCCCCGTGTGTACGTGGTTATATAAAATTGTCATCTGTTCCCACTGGCACACAATGGCCTACTCTTTGAAAAGCGGAACAGGATTTAACGTGTGCACAAGATCACACGGGACCTCGGTTTATAGTCTCATCCAAAGGATTTTTGGCGAGAGTAAAGTCAGCACTCATAGGAAAAATCCCCTTGAACAGGATTCCAACCCGGGTCGTTAGATTGCGAGCGCAATGTTCTAAACACTATGCTATCCCGTCCCTCATCCAGTGTGTACTTTCAGTGATTGTTTCCAGGTGTGAGAAGTGAGACAGTGCATATTCTGGGCGATCCCAGAGTGCTTAAGCTGGGGAACGCCCGACAATATCGACAACTCTACCATACAACACAAAACAATAGCTGACCTTTTTGCTCTAAACATTGCAAATTCTGCACTTGCCACCAGTCTTCGTAAAGTAGAATGTGGTAGTCGCGACACAGTTATAACCAAGCTGTGACGACAGTTATTTAGGGCGAACACCAAAGGAATGTTGAAAAGCCAAATAGTATCTTCTGTATCGAACTGTGAAAAATGTTTCGTCTGCTTTCTTATAGATAGTATAGATTAGTAAAAGCAAACACTGTGGATTTTTGTCAGGATCACCAAACAGGTGTAGTGTCAGATATATGTAAGAAGGATGAAATCGACCCTGACCTAGTTCTTATATTGACAATCCTAAGTAGTATGCATATTTCAGAAAAGAAGCCAGCAAAAAGGGGGAGGGGGGAGGTCGAAGGGAAGGAGGAGGGGGACAACATGGCTTCCTTGAGTAGAAAAAAAAGAGGACTTTTTTTTCGAAATCGCGTGAGTTTGTGAGTCAGAATCCAGTCTTTCACAGAAAGTTGGAGCCCTAAACCTAACGGTGGTGTGTGGCCTGTATAAAAGGTAAAGGTGTTCCCATAACCTATGTGGTCGTAGGGAGCGAGGCATCAGAGACCTCAGCTTCTCTAGGGGTCAGCATATTGAGGGCGACGCCCATCTCCTCTCCCTCGCTGCTTTACCTTCCCTGACTCTAAAGAGGGCAGGTACCCATTTACAGCTGGGTGAACTGGGGGACGGACTGTACCTGGGCTAAGACGCACAAACGGTCACCCATCCACTTGGTAACCACGCTCGATGCTGCTTAACCAGGGGAAAGGGAGTGTTCTGACCGTACCACTTAGCTATTCCGTTCCCTGTAAAAGGGCAATTAATCCAAACCAGTCAGGATTTAAGCAATGATAGCTGTCTCCTCTTGACGGTGGTTGGGTCAGGGTGCATCATGTAGGCCGATACACGAAATAAATAAACATCAGAGGTGTGGTGTCTGTCCATCCATCCTGCAGCTATGACTAAAAAAAAAATCATGTGCCAGCTATGACGCGTTAGGACAAGGGGAATTGCTCTTCTTTCTTGTGTCAGCCTGGGGTTTTGTGCGTTTTTCATGACCTGAAACAGAAAAAGAAAACCCAAATATACGGGAAGGGGAACTCTGTGTGTGTGTGTGTGTGTGTGTGTGTGAGAGAGAGAGAGAGAGGAGAGAGAGGAGAGAGAGAGAGGAGGAGAGATGAGAGAGAGAGAGAGAGAGAGAGAGAGAGAGAGAGAGAGAGAGAGAGAGAGAGAAGAGAGAGAGAGCACGGGATGGGGCGAAGAATGCAAAGTACTTTCCGTTTTGTTGGGAGTACTGTTGAAGGCAGCAGACTCTCCCATGCCTTTATTTTTTTGTGAACGCGGAGTCGTGGCGTTTTGTGTGGTTTTCATCGCTAGAAGAAAGTCACTTAACAAGGATGTTTGCATCTGATTGTCGGAGAAGAAAAGGTTTGATCAGAATACTGCCCTTTTGTTGTTTTTCCACAGGTGTTGTTTAATGTAGGGCTATCAAATCACTTTCAAAGAAGCCGCGTGCTCTGTATCCTGTTTTTGTTGATATTGTTGTTTTTTTGTTGTGAAAGGATATGAACATTGTTGCAATATAAAAAAAAGGCATGGGCAGGGAAGGGTGGGGGGTTGTTTGTTTGTTGTGTACCCTTAATTCTGTCAAATTTCGAGGGTTTATCGTTTTGTTTGTTTCTTAGCTGTTTTTGTTTGTTTGTTTGTTTGTTGAATCTGGTCATTGTTTCGTCCTTGTCGGTTATTCAGGTTAATTCATTCAAACTTAAATAATGCCCGAAGGTAGACAGACTGACAGGCAGATAAAACAGACCGACAGACATAGACAGAGAGATTCATACATACATACACACGTACGTACATACATACACACATACATACATATACATATAGATATACAGCAGACAAGTAGAAAGGTAGACAGACAGACAGATACATAGATAGATAGATAGGCAGATAGACAGCCAACCAGCCAGACAGACAGACAGAAAGACATATTATCAAATATCCTTCCTTCCAAAAATGAGGAAAAAAAACTCATTGCCGTGAGTTCTTTAACATGCAAAAAAAAATTAAATAAACCAGATGTCACAACTCGGACCTGGTTTTATAACCTCAACCCAAAACTCAACAGCTGTGAAAATGGCGGAAAATCCCCGCTTCACGCCACATTCGAACCGTAGGATCCCTAGGCCCTGCCTCCCTGTGCATAAGCAATAAACCACGAGGCCACAGAGATAGACACCCTGGGTGTGGAACAAAGAAGGAGATGCGCTGACAATCCTCTCTCTTTGAACAGAGGGGCAGGGCAGGGTAGGGCAGGGCAGGGCAGGGTAAGTCTGGGCCCGCTACTGCTCCTCTTCTCTTTGTGTTGGTGGCGTGGCGGTTTGTGTGTGTTTTTAGGGCCTACATTGCAAAATGGATCGGAGAAAAAAGGTCTCGGCCTCTGTATCCGTGTGTTGTGGACGGCAGAGGGGAGAGCCCCTCGCCCTGTTGTTTTAGTGGCTTGTCATCGTCCCCTGCTGTTTTCTATATGAATTGTAAATCGGTCGGAATGAAGAGGCGTATTTTCTCCCCGGCTTCTCCTCTTTGTTGTTGTTTTGTTATGGGTTTGTTGGTATGGTAAATAAACAGGTATAACTGCGTGCGAAGGGCCCTGCATGTGCTGTATTAGATCTGCAAAGTCATTTGATAAACAAGAACTCCTAAGGCAAAAAAAAGAGGTCACAAAGAATCTTTTGAACCATCTACTCGCCGTAGTTAATATGTTGGGATTCTGGCGAGCAGGTCGCGGGTTCGAATCCCATAGCAGTTCTCGGGGTTTTCGGACTCTAGCCGACCCCTACCCCATGAGTTTTCTATGGGATCACTGGGAATTTTAGGGACACTTAAACCACTTTACGGATATAATTTTAAAAAATGTTCCAATTACTTGACCAACACTGAAGATGTCTGTATTTCTTGAGCCCAGTTGACGCCAAGACATATGGTAAATAGGAAGCGTGGAGTACAGCCCTGCCGAATAGTATCACAGCTGGTGCATTTCAATAGCATCATCATCATTACAACATCAGACATTATCATCTCTACTGATCATCATGCATGATCAGAAAATGATCTCTGATTCCGTGGCTCCTGCTGCCCGGGTCTTCATGATGACCTCAGTTTCAGTTCCCCATACACTGTCTGTGCGTCTGTCGATTTGGTGTCTTAGCCCGGTTCTGTGACAACAGTACCACTGTCGTCAGTAGGGGGCTTGATAGGGGGTGCTGTACTGTGTATGTTAGGCCTACCTGAGAATAGGCTCCACTAACTACCACTGCAGTGACCCAACAGCAGTGCAAGACCTTTCTGGTCGGTAGCCTCACGGTTGGCTGTCAAAGACAGGCTCAGTATAATCTTATCTGAGTCTGAGATAAGAATATAACACAACAAGCCTGGGCATGGTTGGTGCGGCTAGACTGGACTAAACGGTGTGGGAACAAAAAGGGGAAGACAGTCACAGAAGATGACGCAAAACATTTCTATCTATCCCGTAGTCTGGCGACCGTGGGGGCACCCCTGAAGACTTGACAACCAGTTCCCTCCATTCCTCTCTCTGTTCTGCCTTTCTCGGGTTTTGTCGGAGTTCTAGTCCTGTCCATTCACTGATGTTGTCCTCCCATCTCTTCCTTGGTCTGCCTGACGCACAGCATGTGCTGTTTCTAAACCTTCTGATTTCAGCTATGTAGATTCTGGACCAATACACAGCCCGCAATGGATGTCAAGCCGTAACCATTTAGGCTAAACCCATCCCTCCCCTTCTCGCTTGTTCCTCCTTCTGGCAACAGAAATAACTACACCCTTCTATGTCTCTCCTCAGATCTGATCACTGTCACTGACACTCAATCACTTCATCTCCTGACTGATTTGGTGATACGGTGGTGGGGTGGCAGGAGAGAGGATGCTCGGACATGTGCAGCAGACTTGTCTTGGTCAGGAATCACCATTCCGATCTCTGCAGGACAGCGGCTAGCAGGTCTGGCATGCGGAGCTTGTCCATTCCTGGACATGGGGGATCCAGCTCGTCTGGTGACGCCTCGGCATGACCTCCTTCTTCGGGGGTGTCCAGAAAAATTGTCTGGACAGGAGGACGCTGTGTTAGCATGGACAGCCTAGCTGTCTGCGTTCTTCGCTGAAGACTGCAGGCAGTCTGGCTGTCCAAACCGCGCGCACAGAGAGAGAGAGAGAGAGAGAGAGAGAGAGAGAGAGAGAGAGAGAGAGAGAGAGAGAGAGAGAGAGAGAGAGAGAGAGAGAGAGAGAGAGGAGAGAGAGAGAGAGGAGAGAGAGAGAGAGAGAGAGAGAGAGAGAGAGAGAGAGGAGAGGAGAGAGAGAGAGAGAGAGAGAGAGAGAGAGAGAGAGAGAGAGAGAGAGAGAAGAGAGAGAGAGAGAAGAGGGGGGGAGAGAAAGGAGAGAGAGAGAGAGAGAGAGAGAGAGAGAGAGAGAGAAGAGAGAGAGAGAGAGAGAGGAGAGAGAGATGGAGGGAGTGAGGGAGAGGGAGAAGAGAGAGAGACAGAGACAGAAAAGGGGGATTAAAAAAAACCCAACCCAACAACAACCCAACAGCAAACAAAGACCACGCAATTGAAACTCAGACATCAAACTCAAATTTGCCAAACAAACACACAACGAACGTTTCTCTGGGGATTTTCATCTGACTCAAACTTCACTGATCCACAAACCCCCCCCCCCCCCCCCCCCCCATTAAAAATCCTCCATCCCCAACCTTCCTGACCAAGATTTACACACAACAGGCGAGGGGACTCACTCTTGTATGCTTATTGAGCCTTATCGCCCTTGACATCGCCGCCATATTGCCGTTGCCAGGGGAGCCATAAACAAGGGAGGGCGGCGCGAATCTTGCTGTGAGAAGGCCCCATTATGGCGGGAGATTGCTAATCATATTAATACTCAACGAGTTCGATCCTCAATCGGCTGTTGCATGTCTCCCATCTTGATAGCAGCGAGGTAATGAAATCATCCGGCCACGGTGGAACCATGCGTGACCAGGCGTAGCCGAGTCTAGCGCCGCCTCCTCCGTGTTCCTGGCAGAAATCACCCGGTCTGGCAGCACGCAAACGTTTGGCTGTTATGGTTGGTTGTTATCGTTGAAAGCAGCAGCAGCTGCAGCAATGGCAGAAACAGTAGCGGTAACAACAACAATAACAGCAACAACATCACTAGTAGTAGTAGTAGTAGTAGTAGTAGTAGTAGTAGTAGTAGTAGTAGTAGTAGTAGAGTAGTAGTAGTAGTAGTGGTAATAGTAGAAGTAGTAGTAGTAGTAGAAGTAGTGGTAGTAGTAGTAGCCTAGTAGTAGTAGTAGAGTAGTAGTAGTAGTAGTAGAAGTAGCAGCAGAAGCAGCAGAAGCAGCAGGCCTAGTTGTAACACAGTGCTAGCAAAACCAACGATAGTAGTTCATGTACAGCAGCAGTCAGCAGCAGCAGCAGCAGCAGCAGCAGCAGCAGCAGCAGCAGCAGCAGTTGTAACACACCCAAACTAGTATCACGCATCTGTATGACCAATGACTGACTGAAAAAAACCCCAAGCACCGATACTGAACTACTGTGTCAGCAGCAGAAACCTCTCCCAGGATACACTGTGCCAGCCAGCCCGTCCAGCTGCTCTGATGCAGTAGTTAGTTACCTCACACACTCTCTCTACCTTACTAAATCTCTCCACAAGATCCACCAGTCTTCAGGTCTGTTTATTCTCTTCCACACTCTGAAAGTGGTAATGAAAAGGTAAAGGTGTCCCATAACCTGTGTAGTCGTAGGGGAGCGAGGCATCCGAGACCTCAGCTTCTCTAGAGGTCAGCATATTGAGGGCGGCCCCCATCTCCTCTCCCTCACTGCTTTACCTTCCCTGACCCTAAAGAGGGCAGGTATCCGTTGATAGCTCCGTGAACTAGGAGACTGCACTGTAGCCAAGGCGCGCAAACGGTCACCCATCCAATTGGTTACCACGCTCGATGCTGCTTAACCTTGGCTGGCGGAAAGCGAGTGTTCTGACCACTGAGCTATCCCATTCCACTCGGAAAGTGGGCAAAGATCAAAATCACGGCTCTGGATGTTGTCTCCCCACCTGTTTTCCTGTTCATCCCTCCTTATACCTGACAATGCGCTTTGGTGAGATTGTACTCCGCCAATAGGGGGAATGAACCACAAGCATCCACTGTAAAGTTTCACTTCTCTCAACGAATCTGTGAGAAGAAAAACGGATGATTCCTAGTTGCAGGTCCTGCTATGCGATTGTTTCCCTATCGGATGACGATCTTCAACTTCATATTCATAACTTGTGAACGTGATTGATCCTTACTGAAAAAGAATGGCTGTGTAGTGGAGTCTACACATTTCCAAAACCTGAATGCCGTAGAATGAGAACAAATAAATACTTGATTTACATAACGCATGAAAATCGCCACACTAAAGCTAGTCTACATGGTGTACAAAAAAGGAAAATCATTCTGCAGAGGCTTGAAAAGCTTGTATGATTCCATGACCTGGTGAGCTTCAGAAGAGTTTAAAAAGCCCACACGTTAGCCCAACAGTTAGATAAGAGGCTCCACGGTGGTTGCAAAAGCGTACAGATGCTATACAAGATGACCAAGAGCGAGAAACTAGGACTGACACTGACAAAAGCTGACTGACACTCTGAAGAAGATAGATAGTACAGAAGGGATGGTTCTTCAGCAGCAGTAAAGCAAAGTGCCAACTACAACAGAAGAAGACAACTTCAGTCTGTATTTCAATGGGCAAACTACATACTCAGTTCTGCAGGAAGATTGTACTTCAAACATACCAGGGAGGCAGGGGAAGCATGCACACACAGGTCTGAGTAATGACTGCATGCAGACTAGTAAGGTTTGAGAAAAGAGG
>CM060335.1:16051893-16074393 GCA_030674155.1 Stramonita haemastoma | reverse complement strand
AGGAGAGGAGAAAGGAAGAGAAGAGAGAAGAAACTAAGAGAAGAAAAGAGAAAGGAGGAGAGGAGAAAGGAAGACAAAAGGAAGGAAGAGAAGAGAAGAGAAGAGAAAGGGAGAGGAGAGAAGAGAAAGCTGAAAGTGATGCTGCATTACATCCTCCCTCCCTCTTCAAGTGCCCGGTTTTAGTTTCACCTCTTGGAGACAACTACATTCGGCTTCTCCCGCCTTACACATGTGTTTTCCTGTCTGTCTGTCTGTCTGTCTCTGTCTGTCTGTCTGTCTCTGTCTCTGTCTCTCTCTCTGTGTTTCCCTATCTCCCTCTCTGTCTTTCTCTGTCTGCCTCTCTTTGTCTCTTTCTCCCCCCTCTCTCTCTGTCTCTATGCTTTTCTTACTGTATATCTCTGTGTGTCTGTGTGTCTGTCTCTCTCTCTGTCTTTCTGCCCCCCCCTCTCTCCCTCTCTCTGTGTCTGTCTGTCTGTCTCTCTCTCGGTTTTTCTGTCTGTCTGTCTCTATTTTTTCTCTCTCTCTGTCTCTGTCTCTCTCTGTGTCTCTGTCTCTCTGTCTGTCTCTCTCTGTCTCTGTACTTCTGTATTTCTCTCTCTCTCTCTCTCTCTCTCTCTCTCTCTCTCTCTCTCTCTCTCTCTCTCTCTCTCTCTCTCTCTCTGGCCAAAATCTGGAACCGCTTACCGTGACAACTTTATTGTGGATTTTCCCAGGGCTCTGATTAACGGCCCCCTTTTTCACAAAGTGGGGGTGGAGACCTGACGAGGGAGAAAGAAAGATGTTGGGGTGGTGGGGGAGGAGAGGGGGAGGGAGGGTTAGTGGGTTATAAGGGGTGGAATGGTAGAAAGGTCTGGAGTTATGTTTTGTAGTAGAGTTAAGTGGGATGGGGGTGGGCGGGGTAAGGTTGTGTGTGTGTGTGTGTGTGTGTGTGTGTGTGTGTGTGTGTGTGTGTGTGTGTGTGTGTGTGTGTGTGTGTGTGTGTGTGTGTGTGTGTGTGTGTTATTAGGAAGCAAAAGTTACAGATCTGAAAACTCATTTAACAAAAAGGAGATTTTGTAAGTCCCACTGACTACTACCAAAGATAACAGAAATGTGTACTGTATTGTTCTAGATATCATGAGCATCTCTGCATGGGGTTCGTATAGGGCTGCTCTCCCTGGGGACAGCGGGTCCCTACAGTTGCAATTTGGTTGGTTTGTTGTTGGGCGGGGGCGGATGTGCATTTTTTTGGGTATATATGTGTGCCTTCGCTTTAACGTCCATCTACTAAAAAGGGATTTTAGACAGATGTATGTATGTATGTATGTATGTATGTATGTATGTATGTATGTATGTATGTATGTATGTATGTATGTATGTATGTATGTATGTATGTATGTATGTATGTATGTATGTATATATGTACGTACGTACGTACGTATGTAGGTATATATGTATGTATGTATGTATGTATGTATGTATGTATGTATGTATGTATGTATGTATGTATGTATGTATGTATGTATGTGTATGTATGTATGTATGTCTGTATGTCTGTCTGTATATATGTCTGTCTGTCTGTCTGTCTGTCTGTGTATGTATGTATGTATGTATGTATGTATGTATGTATGTATGTATGTATGTATGTATGTATGTATGTATGTATGTATGTGTGTGTGTGTGTGTGTGTGTGTGTGTGTGTGTGTGTGTGTGTGTGTGTGTGTGTGTGTGTATGTATGTATGTATGTATGTATGTATGTATGTATGTATGTATGTACACGTGTATGTATGCATGTATGCACACATCCCGAGGAAAACAAAAATTCAGATGCTGGGGTTATTAAGTGCATACTCTATGGCCCCCACCCCACCCCGCCCTCTCTCCCCTTAAAATAAAACAGAAAAGGAACTAATGTTCTGGGCCTGCTTGCGCGCATGTGTACACCTCAGAGAGGGTGTATCCTACATCTTCGGCCAGTCATAATCACGGTAATAGTTCCCATTTTCCCATTCTCTCTCTCTCTCTCTCTCTCTCTCTCTCTCTCTCTCTCTCTCTCTCTCTCTCTCTCTCTCTCTCTCTCTCTCCCTCTCTCTCTCTCTCTCCCTCCCTCCCTCTCTCTGTCTCTCTTTCTCTCTCCCTCCCCCTCTCTCTCTCTTTATCTCTGTCTGTCTGTCTGTTGTCTGTCTGTCTGTCTGTCTGTCTGTCTGTCTGCTCTCTCTGTCTGTCTCTCTCTGTCTTCTCTCTCTGTCTCTCTCTCTTCTTCTCCTCTTTCTCTCTGTCTGTTTCTGTATTCCCTCCTTTCTCCTCCCCTCCATTCATGTCTTCAATAGAAAACATACCCTCCCCTTTCTCTGAAACATAACGCAAACCGTATTACTTTTCATCCTTTCTTCTTTTATTCATCTCCTCCCTCTTTCTTTCTGTTTCCCCCCAACCTTACCCCTCATCCTTACTCTTCCCCCACCTCCTCCCCATCTTTTGGGGGTTTTTGGTCTCTATTTCCATATTTTTTTTTTCTTCTGTTCTGTAGGCGTGCATGTCATTTGTTTGGTTGGTTGGTTTCGTTTATTTATTTTGCTTGGTTTCTTTTTTTAACAAAATTCTTTGTTAGTTATTTACTTTTTTGTTTGTTCTTGTTTGTTTCTATCTTTTGCTTTTGTTAGATCGAGTTTGCTGCAGTTCCCTTTCTGAAAGGTTATTTGCACGAGAACAAAAACACCACAACCGCTTTTGATGTGGGAGGGAATCAAACCTTGTATCTCTTGCGTCTATCTCACCGACTGAAACTGATCAAGGTTGCTCATTATCTTTTTTGAAATGCTCAGTGCTGTTTTTTTGTTGTTGTTTGTCTGTTGCTTGTTTTGATTTTGGTGGTTTTTGTGTGGTGATCAGAGTTCTTCATTATCTTTCTCAAATACTAAGTGTTGGTTTCGTTTTTTGTTTGTTTCGCTTTTTGGTTGTTTTTGTTTTGTTTTGTTGCTGCTGTTGTTGTCTTGGAGGGAGGGAGGGGGGGGGGAAGAATAAGGGGAGCGTGTATGCGGGGGAATAATGTTGTTTTCTTCTTGGTTTTGTTTCTATGTGTTTTTTGGGGGAAGGTGGGAGTGGGGTGGGGGTGGGGGGTTGTTTGAGTATTTTGTGTTGTTTTATTGTGCGCGTGCGCGCGCGTGCGTGCGTGCGTGTGTGTATGTGTGTATGTTTCTTTATTGAGTTTTTCTTATATTTCGAGGCTAACGGAACCAGTATTCATCTTTTTTTTTATTCTTTTTTTTTTTTACATCCGGTCCCCCTGTGTATGCAGTTTTGTCTATTTTGTCATCCGTTCCCACCGGCACACACTGGCCTACTCTTCCGAAAAGCGGAACAAGTTTTAATGTGTGCGCAAGATGTATGCAAGCCACCACCACCACCACCATCACCTAAACCAAACCATCACCATCACCACCACCACCAAAACCATCATCACCACCCAAACCAAACCACCACCACCACCATCACAACACAAATGTATGTTTTTGTTTTTCTTCTGGATCTGCCGACAGTCGTGTCATAAGCCTCGTAGTTTTTTTTGTGTTTTTTTTTTTTTAAATAAGTGTCGACCATCGTTCTCACGAACAAGTCCCCAATTCCTGCCTCCCCCTCCCCCTCCCCCACCCCATCTCCGTCTCTCTGATATCTCTCCCGCCTCCCCCACACCACTTAACCCCCCTCTTGAAGCTCCTTCAGAAAAAGAAGAAGAAGAAGGGGAAAACGAGCCAAATAAGTGACTCCAGAACTGCACTGAAGAGCTAAGCCCCGGATTCCTGCCTGGAAACACCAACACCACAATCCCAGTCAGGCTTTTTTTTTCCTTAACAAAAACTCTAAAACAGAAAACAAAAAACAAATCCAAAAAAAAAAAAACGAAAAAGAATTCTCCGTCACAACGGTTTTGCGAAGGAGAGGTTTTTGGGTGCCCCCACCATTATCCGCCTGTGAGAGTTTGACTCTTCAGTTCAGTGGAAGTGTAGTTTACAGTCCTGCCGACCACGAGGGCCATCTCAGAGGAATTGGAGCTGATTTCGGTGTTGAGTTTCTGAAGAGACAGCTTCCCGTCTACCGAGCAATCCCCCCAAAAAACAACAAAACAACAACAACAACAACAACAACAACAACAACACACACACACACACACACACACACACACACACACACACACACAAAACACACACACACACACACACACACACACACACACACACACACACACACACAACAAACAAAAAACCCCAAACAAAACAAAACAACAACCAAAAAAACAACCCCCCCTCCCCCCAACAACCTTGAAGAAAAAATGGATGCAGCTAGCTGTAAACAGAAGCTCCAAGCAGGTTGTTGAACAAATTGTGTATTACGTTTTGCTGATTTGTAAAGTTCCCCCTCGCTTTACAAAATCATAAAAGAATAAATATGTTTGAAAAAAACACAAAAGAAAAAAAAAGGTTTTAGTGTTACCATCATCATCATCATCATCATTTATTATTATTATTATTATTATTATTATTATTATTATTATTATTATTATTATTATCATTATCATTATTATTATTATAATTATTATAATAATAATACACAGCAAAGCAGGAGGCCTAGAAAGAACAGCGTGAGTGCAGCCTCACCATCCATGTGTGATGAGCCGGTAGCAAGGATAGAGGACAGGGAAAGTAGAGGAACAATGTACAGCAGCCAGGCAAATGAAGACTCAGCTGGGCGTTGATAGGTCTTTATTTCGTCATCTCTCTGCTCCCTCTTGTGCTCTGCTGGACTGCTACAGGCCTAACCCAATCTAACGTTGTCTGCAGACCTATCTCTCTTAGTCTCCCCTAGTCTGCCCAGCCACCCTAACCATCCCTAAATATATACCCTCCGCACGGACTGTAAAGACAGCACCGCGCGGCAGCAGACGATTCGGCCACTTCGAACTTAAAATGGAGTAAATTTGTGTTTCCTTACGTGGCTTCAACAGCGATTATCTCGCTGTCCGCGCAACAAAGCTAAACATATTATACATCAAAATAAACTAGGAAACACAAGCTTTAAAATGCACTAATGACTTTGCACAACAACTATCTAACTGCGAGCTAAAGGCGATTAAAGCCTCTGAGTAGACACACTTTTAACAGGTTTGCACTAAAACTTTCGATAATAAAACACTAAGAGTCCAGCAGAGCCTAATACTTAATGAATATAAAAAAAAGAATATAATCCACAAATTGTATACATATGTATATTATTAGCTAGCGGTGTCCATGAGATGAGATATTGATAATTAAATAGCGATGCGAAAACACACTTTCCGATCTACTGCGTGGGCATCAATCTTGCATCAGCCTTGCTTACGAAGTAGTTCGTAAGATCGAAAGAATGAACATCTCTAATAATACAAATTATCTATATTAACATAATCTAACCTAATGTTCATTCATATATAAACCCGAAATATACCATAAATCAATAATTAAATGTCTGCATTTTATAAAATTCAGTTCGACGAAATTCAAATTCGTTAGAACAAAAAAACGAGCGTTAGGCTAAGCGTTAGGCTAATCATCGTGTTCAAACCATCATATGCCTTATGATCTATTACAACCTAAATTAAATTATATTTCATTTACCTAAATAAAGTTTATTACACACGATTCTCAATCGCACACTACAATATATAAAATATTTCTTTACTTATGAATTAGAACTGCTTTTGCCGATCGCGATTTCAATGTTCTTATACTGATATGATGTAATAGGTGAAAATACTACTTTAGGATGAAAATAGAGAATCTTCACTGTGGTCGAGTTGAATCGAGTCAAGATCAGTCCTTCAACAATCATATCCATGAATATGAATAGATAATATGATTTATTAAAGTTGTTATTAAAGATTTTCTTTCCTAGGTCAGGCTGATCCTTTGTGTTCAAAATGCAAGGTAGAGTTCTCTCTCTTGATCCAAAAATAATTACAATAAAATATATCTCATCTCATCCCACTAACAATAAAATCATATGAACAAAATGGAATGCAAAATAACTAATTAATTACATATACATCATAAAAATCATAAAAATTCAATTATCAACTTCATATGAAAATACAAATATGTCGTACTCATAATAAACCATAACACTTTATAAAATGAACAGAAGATCTTATCTGTTCTGACCACACCAAATATCTGTTTAGCTGTTTAAAACCTAACTAAATGCCCAACAAGCTCTCACACATAGAGCTACACAAAACCACCTGGTTACACATGCAAAAAAACAAAGCAAACAATCATCAAATCTATGGCCCGACCAACAGCAGAAAAGGACGGCTATCACCATTTCAAAAGAAAAGATTAAGTAATGATTCTAAGACTCCGCACTGGGCACACCAGACTAAATCACCATATTTCCCCAAATCTCAAACTTGCTCCTTCTCCCCTGTGTGCCTGTGGTAAAGAAAACCAGACAGGCGAGCACATCTTTCAGCGACCTGAGGAAGAAAGTGTGGCCGACGGAGATAACCCTACAGGCCAAGCTGTACGGCCCACGAGAGGAACTGGAAAGGACTTGCCATTATATTTTTCCCAGACTTATCTGACAGTGTAAAGCGAACAAGAGAACATCATGATGATGATGATGATGATGATGATGATCACCACCACCACCACCATCACCACTTTCACCACCACCACCACCACCACTACTACTACTACTACTACTACTACATACTACTACTACTACTAACTACTACTACTACTACTACTACTACTACTACTACTACTGTTGTTGTTGTTGTTATATTATTATTATTATTATTATTATTATTATTATTATTATTATTATTATTATTATTAGGGTTGGCTCCGGAGGAAGAGTCTTTTCCAACCTGGCAGCCGACAACAGAGCGGAACCCATTACTCTTGGTTCAACCGTCAAACTTCTTATTCTTCGTCCAATGCTCAGACAGCAATTATTGTTGTTTGTCATATGAGCGAAAAAATGCGTTGCGCTGCCGTTAAGCGCCTGGTAAGTCAGATTCAGCGCATCCAACTTCGGCATGGGAAATAATTTTTTTTTTTAAAGTCTTTCTGGGAAAAAAAAGATATGAGAATGGTCAAGTAAGGCAGAAAATAGACAAGAATGGAGTGACAAGAAAAAAAAGAAACAAGGCAGAAACAAAGAGAGGGATAGAAAAGAGGGAATTCCTCGCACAGAATTTATAGAAGGTGGGGATGCTGTTTATACTAACAGACCCCGGTATCCGGACACAAAAAAGGGATGCTGCTGCACTTGTGGCGACGCGCTCTCCCCGGGGAGAGCAGCCCGAATTTCACGCAGAGAAATCTGCTGTGACATAAAGTGGTATGAAATGAAATAGATAAAAATCCCCACAGTGGAAATCGTCAAAAGTGCTTCCCAGAGAG
Source organism: Stramonita haemastoma (assembly GCA_030674155.1). Lineage (NCBI taxonomy): Eukaryota > Metazoa > Mollusca > Gastropoda > Neogastropoda > Muricidae > Stramonita > Stramonita haemastoma. The sequence continues at coordinate 16,066,971 of CM060335.1, read as the reverse complement.
CCAGGACTGCTTGTCCTCTGGAAGTCTCTCTCTCTCTCTCTCTCTCTCTCTCTCTCTCTCTCTCTCTCTCTCTCTCTCTCTCTCTCTCTCTCTCTCTCTCTCCTGATACCCACTACACTACAAAGAAACGCCGACCAACTTCAGTACTATCTTAATTTAAAATCACTAAACCAAGCCACCATCAAAGTTAAAACACAGTGTCTTTATTCCTTCTGAGAGCTACCAAACTATAAAGATACTATTAAGATAAATACACAAAAGCATGTGCACAAACCCTGCGTAAGTAAGTGTACATACACGCACGCACACGCACACGCACACGCGCGCTCGCGCACACTCACACACACAAACGCACACATACACACACACACACACCAACACACACACACACACACACACACCACACACACACACACACACCACCACAACACACGCACACACACACACACACACGCACACACACACACACACACCACAACACACACACACACACACACACACACACACACACACACACACACACACACACACGTTGACACATTTGGTGTGCATTATTCGAATGTTTAGCAGGAGAGGGGAATTTGGCAGCCGAGGCAGGTCCATTCAGAGAACGTACATAAATGGGACTGTAACAACGCTCCCACCACTGGGCCTGGGGTCCTTGGATTTCTGCTTGTCCTCTGGAAGATTCTCTCTCTCTCTCTCTCTCTCTTCTCTCTCTCCCCTCTCTCTCTCTCTCTCTCTCTCTCTCTCTCTCTCTCTCTCTCTCTCTCTCTCTCTCTCTCTCTCTCTGTGTGTGTGTGTGTGTGTGTGTGTGTGTGTGTGTGTGTGTGTGTGTGTGTGTGTGTGTGTGAAAGGAAGAAGAGGCGGAGGCACACTAATAAAGAAAGAGAGGAAGGAAGGAAAAAAAGAAAGAATAAATAGCGGCAGAAAAATCGTGGAAAGTGTGGTGGAGGGGAGAGAGAGAATTGATTTGAAATAATTTTATGTAAAGAGGTTAATTGCATAAGCAAACATGCTTTTTTTTTTTACAACCAGCCCTCTGGGCAAAAAAAGAAGAAGAAAGAAAACCAAAAAAAAACCAAACAACAACAGGAAAGAGAGAGAGAGAGAGAGAGAGAGAGAGAGAGAGAGAGAGAGAGAGAGAGAGAGAGAGAGAGAGAGAGAGAGAGAGAGAGAGAGAGAGAGAGAGATTCCTTTTTTGACAATTATACAGGAAATGAACAAAACTGACTGACATAAGTAGATTGGAGAGAACACTTATTCCAGCCTCCATACCCAAAACCAATCATCAGTGATGACCGAAATCATAGGGATACATTCTGTGTTCTGACTGGATTGGACAAGTGTTTTCCAAATACATGTACTACATGCAGAATCTGAGTGGTGTCCCCACAACTTCTTGACTTTGAAGATTCAGATGCTGTAACATCACGATGGAAAACACACACACACACACACACACACACACACACACACACACACACACACACACACACACACACACACACACACACACACACCAACCAGAATAACAAAACTTTTGAGTGTCGAGTGTTGATTAATATCTCAAGAAGACATGATTTCAGACATAAAGAATGGGAACAGATGCACATGAAATTCTGAAATGTTTACAAGTCAAGTGCAAAAAGCCTTGGAAATGTCAATACGAGGACCCCCCACCCCACACCTCCTTACATACACACCCAAAACAAAAAGAAAAGTTTATGGCCAATGAAGGCATGGGCAGAAAAACTCATGATAGTTTAAGAGTTACACTCTTTTGTTGAGTTCAAGAGTTTGAAGAACTTCTTCACACACACAGACACACACACAGACACACACACACACACACACACACACACACACACACACACACACACACACACACACACACACACACACAGATACACCTGAAACCCCGATAAATCACCGGAGAGGTTTGCCTGCATGAAGACAGTAGCATGTTGCAAATCGCTTCATAAACAGCTGGATCAGGTTTGGAAACCTCTCAGCCTCTCTTCTGCCGGCTAATTTCTCTCCCCTTCAGATTCTTCTTCGCTCCCACTAACCCCCTCCCCCATTTTCAGAACCACCGGCCGTTACGACCTGTAAAGACCTGGGGTTGAGGTTGAGCTCCTGAATTATTCTGGGATTAAAGAGTACTGCTGACAGGGCCAACAATTCTGAGAAGCTGGGGAAGAGTTAAGGATCGTGGCTGAGGCAGACTGGCTGAAGGATTGGGAGCAACAACAAAGCAGTTCGAAGAAAAAACTATGTATTTTATTTGTATATTTATCTTTTTTATTTTTTAATTATTCGATTTATGTATTTATTCTTTTATATCAAGGATAATCGAATAAGCGCTCATGTGCTTTTTTTTTTTTACATTCAGTTCGCGTGTGTGTGCAGTTTTGTAAATTTTGTTGCAAATTTTGTCATCAGAATAAGAATGTTGTTTAGAATTCGGGGTGAAAGTTTGAGGACTTTGTGAAGAAGAGAGTGAAACTGGGGCAGAGTGCAGCTAGCCCCTGAAACCACTCCAAAACACTGAAAACCCTGACAGAGAAACCACCCAACAGGTGGAGAGGGGCCGCAAATGCACGTCAACCAGTGTGCTGCTAACTTTTTTGTTTCCCTTTCTCTCTCTTTTTTGCCTGCAAGAATCTGCTATTAATGGACGCTGGTTGTTAACTTTTATGTGGCCACATGTTTAGAAAATGCCGGGAGGGGCTGGTGTTCTTGCCACTTTCCTGCCATTTAAGAGGGTGTAAGGAATACACGTGTTGGCATTAACAAACCGAGCTGGAAAAGGCTACGCTGCGACCCGATTTGTTTCCCCTTCAGGGGATATAAACGAAACGCAAGTTTTTCTTCACAAAATTCGTTCAAGTGTGGTTGGTGTTTTTTGTTTGTTTGTTTTTTTAATGGAAGCTGTGATTTGCATTTTTTGGGTGCTTTTTTTAATTAAGCAACAAAAACTTGGGGTTTGGGACTGTAATCTTGGTGCCAAGTCAGGTGGTTGTATTTCTTATTGATCTGTCTTCTACTGTATTGATGCGCAAGAACATTGCCATCTGCTTCACAATCAGACTGATGCATACGCTGCTGGTCGTGTCCACATTTATATATTCATGTGAAGTGTGGACCATAACAGCAGATTTTGAAAGAAGTATACAAGCTACAGAGATAAGATGCTTTCACCAACTGCATAGTATCTCATACAGAAATCACGCAACTAACCACGAAGTAAATACTAGAATTGGTAACACCATCAGGCTGTATGAAGAGCTGATTTCAGTGGAAAAAACGCAAAATGAAATGGTACGGGGCGTCATACCAACATCTGGACTGGCCAAGACTGTCCTACTATACAGGAAATAGTACAAAGATGGAGACATGAGGCAGACAGAGAAAACGATGGGAAGACAACATCAGAGAGTGGGCTGGTCTGAGTGAATTAAATGACACACCACAGAAATCTGAGAAAATTGCGAGGAATGGTGGAAGCTGGCTGCAAAATCTTCAGTGGTGCCCCAAGGTCGACTTGACTGTGACATATGTAAAGGGATGTGAAGGTACTGAAAGACGCAGAGTTTAAGTGGATCCATTCCTGCTTGGTTTCGGACTATGGTTTGGAATTGTTAGTTTAAGCCCTGATGGATTCATAGTGAGCATTTTTACCAGCTCCAACATCGATTTACATGCCGATCTGCCGTAGAGGCTTCTGCGTCTATCTGTATGAGGAAGAACAAACATGCTCAGTAAACATGTTATAATTCATGCCAGTGTCTGACGGGTCACGGGACCAAACAATGACCAGCATCACACATACATGCCCTTCGGTTTAGCTTTAAGGGTCAACGCCACTGAAATTAAATCCACTGACCAGTTTTCTGGGACACTTAGAATCCCACACATAACAGTAATTAGATTAAAATAAACAAGAAAAAGAAACACGCACATCCAGCTAAAAGCCCTTCCCTGCAATATTTTTACACTATGCATAGTGATGAGGAAGACTCTTATAATCAATTTTCGCCCAATTCAATTCTGATGTCGCTTTCGCACATATCATAGTATATAAAGAGCAGCACTGTTTCCTTAACTGATGAATGACCTCTGTTCTGTGCAGAAACGACTAAGTTACAGTCGCCATTTTTTCTACATAATTTTGCCAGGAACAACTCTTTTGTTGCCGTGGGTTCTTTAACGAGCGCTACATAATCATATGTAACACAAGGACCTCGGTTTATTGTCTCATCTGAAAGACTAGCACCCAGACCACCACTCATAGTCTAATGGATGGGGGAAAAGTTTCGGGCCCAAACGGGGACCAAACCACTGCACACTTCCAATCCAGACTTTTCGTCTAGGCAGGTACGTTACCTCTAGACCACCCATTCATAAAATGTATGTAAAGAAAGACCTGCTTGTGCTTCGTAAAGAGTTGCATGTAACTCTCCCTTACTTAACACATATATGCACATGCACGCACACGCACACACACACACACACACACACACACACACACGCACGCACACACACACGCCCAGGCGCGCGCGCACATACACACACACTACACACAACACACACACACACACACCACACACACACACACACACACACACAGACAAACACACAAACAAGCACACACACACACACACACACACACACACACACCACACACACACACACACACACACACACACACACACACACACACACACACACACGAAGACAATCCCCTGATAAATCACCAAAGAGATCTGCATGCATAAAGAAAGCAAAACAACGCAAATCGCTTCATAAACAGCTGGATCAGGTTTGGCAACCTCTCAGCCTTTTCTGCCAGCTAATTTCTGTTGCCTAAGAACTCCCTTTCCACCCCTACCCCACTCCTTCCAACTCCTCTCACTCTCAGACCGTTAAGACCTGGGGTGCAGCTCCTGGATTATTCCGCGACTAAGGAGTTCAGCTGACAGGACCGACAACCCTGAGAAGCTGGGAAAGAGTTAAGGATCGTGGTTTTGGGCAGATTGGCTGTGGTGTTGTGGGAAAAAAGGAGCGTGGAAAAAGTGGCAGTGACAAAGTAGTGGTGGGGGTGGGGGGGGGGGGGGGGGGGGGGGGGGGAGGAGGAGCATAATTTATACGACTATTATCTTAAATGAGAGTGAGGATTTAATGACTCTCTGAAGAACACGCAGAACATCTTGCGCACACGTTAAAACCCCGTTCCGCTTTTCAGAAGAGCAGGCCATCGTGTCGGTAGGAGCGGATGAAAAAATTATATATAAAAAAGACCAGCATGCACACAGGTGTCGTGTTTAGACACCATCCCTGAGGGGGAAAAAAATAATGGGTAGGCGCTGCACTTGTGGCGACGCGCTCTCCCCGGGGAGAGCAGCCCGAATTTCACGCAGAGAAATCTGCTGTGACATAAAGTGGTATAATTTTTTTTTTTATAAGGTGAGGGTGTAGCCTCTATTACCATTCCAAAACATGAAAATTTTTGCAGAGAAACCAGTCAACAACTGTGAAGGGGACACAAAATTCATGCACAGCAGCCAGTTTGCTGCTAGCACTGAAAGAATTTAATTTTGATGATGTGATTTATTTTATTGATGGCTTATTTTCTATGACCCTCCTGTCCTGCTGTTCACAGGAGGCTGATTTCAATACCTCTACCCCAACAATACCCAGAATTACAATGTTGCATCATCACAGTCCACTAGAAGCTGGGTCCGATAGACCCAGTAACTTAGGAAGAAGTGGGTAAACAGCTGGGTGTGGTAATGGTCACATAAATGCAAAAAAATCTTATATAGTTGGTGGGTATGAATCCGAGTGTTCCCATAGTTTATCAATTAAGTGGATTATGTGATTGCTTATAACTAATGTGTGAGTGGTGCGTTTGTGGTATGACTGTTCTGTAAGACTGCGACTACGAGGCTCGTTTTCTGTAAAATACATGATTGTCATCGCTCAAAAAAAAAGTCCACTAGAAGCTAATCAATGTCAGGTCACAGTGATGTCACCAGCCAGAGGGACACTGCACTGCTGCTAAGTCATTTTACTGACATTCAGTAGTGCGTGTTCTGAGCTGACACATGCATGACACCTACCTACTAAGCCTCCTAGTGACGACAGTAACGGCTTTGTCACGGAGCCAGACTAAGGGAGATGCCCACCCAGGGTGATGACCACTACAACATCCCTCCAATGATCTTCTCCCCAAAACCTCGAACCCCAAAGGTTTTGACACAAAATCACCACAGAAGTGTGTGGGAAACTAAAACTGAAATCACCATGAGACCAGAGCAACCGGGCCTACTGAATCAGAGACAATTTTCTATGATTGTAATATGATCAATAATGATGAGGATGATGCAATAGTCCTGCTATAGAAGTGCATGCGCTTTGAGACTACATGACAAGACTTGCATACTCTACACTTACTACCATAATATATCACAGTGTCAATTGGGCTTGAGAGACCCAGACACCTGAAGTGTTGGTAAGTTAATTTGAACAATACTCTTAGAATCGCATCGGTAAAGTGGATGAAGTTTGGCAATGTGGTTGCAGTCTTCCCAATGAACCCAGAGCAAATTTGCTCTGGGTAGCAGCCAGCCGGCCAGAGTCAGAAAAATCCCTATGATATGGGTCTTGAACCTGCATCTCTTCAGTCCATAACTCAAGGTGTTAATCGCTGTGCCATGGCGGCTGATTGGCTTGAATTCTTTGTCAGGGAGTTTGTCTTTACCTGCAAAACTATGTTATTTATGGAAGCAGGGCTGGTCGCCTTGTGGGCACAGGTTTGCAAAATACAAGGAGGAGTTGGTTTTCTTGGTGCTTCCATGCCGCTAGAGAGGATGGAACGGTGACACAGTCATGGTATTATGAACATATCCAACACAGCTGGAAAATTCTGAGAATGAACAAGTATTCTGTTGTCCCTCCAGGGGGCATAGCCGCACCACACCTATTTAAAAAAAAAACTTTTATTTCGAGGATAATGCAATAAGCAGTTATGTGCTTTTTTTTTACATCCAGTCCCCATGTGTACGCTGTATTGTAAATTTTGTCATCCATTCCCACCAGCACACAATGGCCTACCCTTCTGAAAAGTAGAATGGGCTTTAACATATACACAAGATGTCCTGGTTTTATTCACAAAATAGTGAGTGTGGTTCTATTTTTGTGTGCAGGTTGTGACTCGCGTTGATTTTATTGGTGCTTAATTCTGAAAGCCAACAAAACTTCCGATTTAGCATGAGAGCCTTGCTGCCCTGACTAAGTTTTCCATCCGTAGGCCTATGGATTTTTAGTGTACAGTCATCCCCCTTCAGTCTCCTTCTCCCTCCCCCCCCTCATTGCTCCCTCCCCTTCCTCCCTAATCCTTGCCCCAACTTTTGGAACTGCCAGCTGTTAAGACATGGGGTTGAGCTCCTGCACTACTCCAAGATTCAGCCCTACTGCTGACAGGGGGCCCACAACCCGGAGAAGCTGGGAAAGAGTTAAGGGTCGTGGCTCAGGCAGATAGGCTGAAGTAAAGGTAGGGGGAAAAGGGCAGGGAAAAAAGAAGTGTGTGTGTGAGTGGGGAGGATAGTTCGGAAAAAAGGGTATATATAATTGCTCCGCTGGTTGAGGGGGTGAGAGATTAACGACTTTCTAGAGAACAGGGACACTAAGAGTGTATCTTCTTAAACTTCTCTGAATCATGGAAGCCCTCGTAGAGAAACCAGCGGACAGGTGTTAGGGGTTCACAAACGCACGACAATGAGCCTGCTGCTAGCACTGAAGCCTTTTTTTCCTTCTTGTTTGTTCCTTGGTTCTCGCTTTGTAGATTAGGGTTGCCTGGCAAAAATCTGCTATTAATGGAGGAACTGAGACTGCTTACTTCATTCTATGTGGCCACATGTTTGGAAAATTCGGGGAGGAGATGATGTTCTTGGCGCTTTGGTGCTGTTACAGAGGACGTGATGATTACACATGGTGGGTGTCGTTAACAGAGCCAACACAGCTGGAAAAATCTTAGCAATGGACGGATTTTTCTCCCTCCAGGGGGGCATAACCGCAACACGTGTTTTTGTTCATCAAACTAGTTAAAGAGGTTACAGTTTTGGGTGTGTTCTGTTTCTTTGGTGAGGAAATAAAATGTAGCCTTTGTCATTGCAGCTTTCTTTCCTAGTCTAATATTTCATATATTTTTTGCATTATATTGCATTAATTAAAAGACAGAGTTTAGGTGGATAGAATCCACACTGGACTCCTGACACTACAGAGGCCTTGATTTGCTGGTTTGAGCCTCAGTAACTCTGATGGATTTCGGATTGGCATGTTTTTACCATCTTCTGAATGACCTTATGTTTATACACACGCAAAAGATGAGACACGCTCTGTCAAAATGTTTTAAATCATCCCATTGTTCACTGAGTCACGGAAAGAAAATAATGGAGTGACATGAATATACAATTCCCAAGTTAAAAAAACAACAATCAAACAAAACTAGCCTACGTTGAATGCAAAAAGTCTGGGAAATATACTTGCAAATTGCTCTATCAATAAAAGCATTCAATACCACCGCTCCCTCCCTCAAACACACACACACACACACACACACACACACACACACACACACACACACACAAAAAAAAAAAAAACCCACACACAACCAATTTTAATATCCCCATGAATAATTCAAGAGGTCAGCCTGCGTAAACAAAAGAAAAACCACGCAAATCGTTTCATAAATCACTAGGTCAGGTTTTTGAAGCCTCTTCACTTAGCCTCACTGCCAGCTAACTTCTGTCCCTATAGAACCGCCCCCCCCTCCTTCTTTTGCTCCCTCTGCCCTTCCCCCAATCCTTGCCCCACTTCTCAACCTACAAGCTGTTAAAACCTAGGGTTCAGCTCCTGAATTTCTTCGGGACTGAAGAGCGCCACTGGCAGGGCAGACAACCCTGAGAAGCTGGGGAAAAAGAGTTAAGGGTCGTGGTTAAGGCAGATTGGCTGAAGTATTGGTGGGGGAAAAATGACTAAGGGAAGGGGGAGGGGAGCAGGGAAAAGTAGTGAGGGGAAAAGGTCATATACTATAGCTCTGATAAATGAGAGGTGAGGGTTTAATGACTTTCTGAAGAACAGTGTAACAGTGCCAGAGAGCGTAGCCCCTCAGACCACTTCAAAACGTGGAAGCCCTGGCAGGGAATCCAGCCAACAGGTGTAGGGGACCACAACTGGATGCCAGTGAGAGTGCTGCCAGCATTGAAACCCCTTTTTTCTTTGCCTGCAAGAATCTGCTATTAATGAACTCTGGGCTGTTCACTTCATGTGGCCACATGTTTGGAAAATGTGGAGTGGAGTTGGTTTTCTTGGTGCTTGTGTGCTGTTTAAGAGGATGTAATGATTACACATGTTGTCATTAACAAAAGCAGATTCTGAGCAGTAAAGTTTTTTTTCTTCTGCCAGGATTTTAAACATAACATATTTTTATACACAAAGCCAGCTTGTGTAGCTCTACTTTTAGTGGCGATTGTGACTCGCATTTTTCTATGCTCGTTTTCAAAGCCAACAAAACGTGGGCTTTGGTATGACAGCCTTATAGATTTGCATTGTACATCCCCCCCCAAAAGTCTCCTCCCTCCCTGCCTCTATCTTCCGTCCCCAATCCTTTACCCCAGTTTTGGAACTGTCAGCCGCTGAGATATGGAGCTGAGTTCCTGGATTATTCCAGATGTAAAGAGTACTGCTGGCAGGACCAGCAATCCCGAGAAGCTGGAAAGAGTTAAGGGCCGTGGCTCAAGTAGTTTGGTTGTAGTTTTGGTGGGAAAAAAAATGGCCAAAAGAGCGACAGGGAAAAAGTAGTAGGAAAAAAAGAGCATGTATCACTGCTCTGTTAAGTGAGAAGTGAGGGTTTAATGACTTTTTGAAGAACAGGAAGAGTGTAGTCCCTCAGACATGGACAAGACATGGAAGCCCTCACGGGAAAAACCAGCCAAGTGCGGAGGACCAGAAATGCATGACGAGAGTGAACTGCCAGCATTCAAACCTGGGAAGGGGGGGTATGGTTGTTTGGGTTTTTGTTGTTGTTTTTGTTGTTTTTTTCCTTGGTTAGAGCTAGCTCAGAGATTGACCAGTGGTGAGATTTTGCGTAAGCAACCTTTTAAATTTTTTTTATCTCCCCCATTAAGTTAGCTGCATTCTGACTTTGGGGATTGACGGTTTGAATTTTCTGTTGTCTACCAGAATCTGCTATTCGTGGAGCACAGGTTCTTCACTTCTTTGGCCACATGCTTGGGAAATGCAAAGGGGACCTGGTTTTCCTGGTGCCGTTGTGCTGGTAAAGAGGATGGGATGATTCCACAGGCTGTCTGTCACTAACAAAAACAATAAAGCTGGAGAACTCTGAGCAGTGGGTATTTTTGTTTTCATCCATGGAGCAGAACTGTTACACATTTTTCTGTTCCAAAACCAGTTAATTCGTTCATTTAATTTTGTTGATGTCAAGGTAGTGATCCCAATTTTTTTGTACCCGGCTTTAAAAGGAACAAAAAAAAATCAGGCTTTGACATGGAAGCTTTTGTTCCCAGTCTAGTATTTATGTTTGTATTGATTTGTATTCTACTGTATTGAAACAGGCCAAGTTTAAGTGGACGAAGTTCCCAACTGGCTTCTAACTTTCAGAAGTTTGAAATTGCTGGACTGAGCTGATGCAGTGCTGATGGATTGTGGGATGTTATTTTCACAATCTCATTGGTCAATTACGTGCTGATCCTCTGAGGTCTCAGTGACCATCATGTATGTAGCAAATCAGATTAAAATGTGTGTTAATTCATGTCAGTGTTCACTTGGTCATTGAAGCAGAAAACATTTAAACTTGTCTGATGCATTCTTACCCTGACCAGTTTAGCAGTTCCTCAAGTATTCAACAGCAGATTTCTTAAAAGATATTATGGTGGAGTGTAAACAGACTTTGTGTGCAGCAATACCAACATCATGAACTGTTCAAACTTCTTCAAGATTGAATGAAAACTATTTAATGCAGTGTCTTAGTCACCATTACTGTAATCCTTTTATTGTTTTATTTTACTACTTTATTGCAAAATGCCTAGAAAATGCAGATGTAAAAGCAACTACTGGTATTGAAAATAAAATAATTAACCAATGCTTCTAAAAGATTAAAAAAAATTTAAAGCAACAATCACAAGCAGAGAAGGTTGCAGGGGTGGATGAAAATACAGGCAGAAACACAAGGTAATTTCATTCATAAACTGTGTAAAGAAAGATGTCTTCTGCCTTGTAACAAATGGACTTTCTCCCTTTCACTCACAAACACACATCTGGAAATAAAAGTTTGACTTTGACTTTGACACACACACACGTACACACGTACACACGTACACACGCACGCACGCACGCACACACACACACACACACACACACACACACACACATTCAAAATCCCCTGATAAATCACCCAAGAAGTTTGGGGGGCAAACAAAAAAAGCAAAATAACACAAATCACTTCATAAACATCTGGGTCAGGTTTGGAAACCTCTCAGCCTCTTCTGCCGGCTAATTTCTGCCTCCTCCACCCCACCCTTCCCCCCTTCTGGAGCAACCAGCCCTCACAACCTGGAGCTGAGCTCCTGGCTTGCTCCAGGACTGAAGAGTTCTGCTGACAGGGAAGACAACCCTGAGAAGCTGGGAAAGAGTTAAGGGCCGTGGCTGAGGCAAAGTAGCTGAAGTTTGGCTGAAAAAAAGGGCAGGGAGGGAGTTGGGGGGGGGGGGGGGGTAGCCAGGGGGAAAAAGTAGTTTTGGGGAAAAGAGCATTATATGACTGCTGTGTTAAATGAGAGGTGAGGGTTTAATGACTGTGTGAAGAGCAGGAAGAAAGTGTAGCCCCTCAGACCACTCCAAAACATGGAAGCCCCGGCAGAGAAGCCAGCCAACAGGTGTGGAGGGATTGCAAACCCACGCGGAGCCAACCAGTGTACTGCCAGCATTGAATCTGTCTGTCTGTTGCTGTTCTTGTGTGTGTGGTGTGTGTGTGTGTGTGTGTGTGTGTGTGTGTGTGTGTGTGTGTGTGTGTGTGTGTGTGTGTGTGTGAGTGTGTGTTGTGTGTGTGTGTGTGTATGTACTGTATACATATATATATCTCTATCTATATCTATAATCTATATATATAATGTAGAGAGAGAGAGAGAGCTATATATATATATATATATATATATATATATATATAGATAGATAGATAGATAGATAGATAGATAGATATGATATATGTATATATATATATATATATTATATATATATATACACATGCTGGTTGTGTGTGTGTGTGTGTGTGTGTGTGTGTGTGTGTGTGTGTGTGTGTGTGTGTGTGTGTGTGTGTGTGTGTGGTGTGTGTGTGTGTGTGTGTGTGTGTGTGTGTGTGTGTGTGTGTGTGGGGTGTGTGTGTGTGTGTTGTGTGTGTGTGTGTGTGTGTGTGTGTGGGAGGGAGAAGAAGACAGAGAGAGAGAGAGGAGAGAGAGAGAGAGAGAGAGAGTGGTGCTGTGTATGGTGTGTGTGTAGGGGTTGGTGTTTTTTGTTTGTTGTTGTTGTTTTTTTTGGGGGGGAGGGTTTGCCTGTAAGAATCTGCTACTAATGGACTGTGTGCTGTTCTTTTATGTGGCCGCATGTTTGGGAAGTGCAGGGGAGGAGCTGGTTTTCGTGGCGCTTTGCTGCTGCACAGTTAAAGAGGATGTAATGATTACACATGCTGCCATTAACACCACCAGCAAACCTGCCTAATGCTGAACACGGGCCATGCTGGGTTCCCCCTCCAGGGGACACAAACGAAACGCATGTTTTCAGTCACAAAACCTGGTGAAATGGGGTTATACTGTTTTGAGGAGGAGATTGTCGACACATCTTTTGCCGACTTAGTTTTTTTTATGAGAAAGAAAACTCAAGGTTTAGCGTTACAGCTGTGGTGTCAAGTTTCATAGTTCTGTTTGTGTTGCATTGCTTTGTAGTGTGTTGTAAATGCGGTGCTTCGTATCACATTGTGTTGTGTTGTTCTGTATCGTATTGCATTGTGGAGTAAATCAGTGGTTAAAGAGTTGCACTGAACTGAGGTTCCAATCTTTGTTAAGTGTCCATTCATGAAAATATCCTGCCCTGGATTGGACACTTGCCTCATTCCCTGAAAGCCTTTCAAATGAGACAATACACTGAGGTCCTGTGACAGAACACGTACAGAACATCTTGCAGAAATGTTAGAACATATCTTAGCAAAGCATAAATGGTTACTTTAACTAGTAGGGGGACGGGATAGTTCAGTGGTCAGAGCACTCGCTTTCCCCCAGCTAAGGTTAATCAGCACATAACAAATGTTAAAACCTCTCTTAGCAAAGCATGCCAGCTACGGGTAACAGCACAGACAAGACATACCTAGCACACGCCCTGCTGTCTGGAGAGGGATGCATGCACTCCAAGTTCAAATTTTCCACGATTGACAGCCATAACAAAAGTGACTGTGGTGTCTCCCTGACTTCTCACAGAGGGAAGGAAAATATCAAGTGAAAGGAAGCAGAATATTGTGCAATAGTAAAGCTGTGGTCGACTAGATAAAGTAGCCATGTCATTTTAAGTCAATTAAAGTTTGCCTGAATACACTTGTTTGAAAAATGGCAAAACCCAGTAGATTAAAAGCAATACTATTAAAAGCCCAAACTAATTTTTGTGCAGACCTGCCAGCTTTACTGGTTATGCCAATGAAAAGGAGTACTGAATTTTGCCTCCGTGTGAAAAGAAACAAATGACTACTGTACAGCACACCAGCTATGTTTCCTTCGTGGATGACAGATGTGTAACCATCCCATCCATCCTCTTCAACAGCACAAAAGCATCAAGGAAATCAACCCATGCCTGCATTTTGCAAACATGTGGCCACAAAAAGTGAACAGCCCAACCTCCATTTAAAGCAGATTTTTTTCAAGCAGAAAAAAAGTAAAAAAGAAAATGAAGAAAGTAAATTTTTAAAAGATTCAATGCAGCAGCACTCTGGCTGGTATGTGTGTATTTGTGGCCACTGCATGCCTGTTGGCTTATTTCACTGCCATGCCCTGCCTTTTTGATAGGGATCTTAAGGGTACACTTCCTCACACTATGCCCCCACTCTCTGGAAAGTCGTTAATCCCTCACCCTCCATTCTATACCTCCCGTCACATAACCTGAGTTTCCCAGCCTCTCTCTCTCTCTCTGTGGATACTTCAAACACCTCGGCCAATCAGCCTCAGCCAGGACCCCTAACTCTTTCCCAGAGTTGTTGGCCTTGTCAGCAGAACTCTTCAGTCTTGGAGTAATCCAGGAGCTCAGCCCCAGGTCATAACAGCTAACGGTTCCTGAAGTGGGTGGGGGAAGGGAGTGGAGATGGGGGGGGGGAGGGGGGAGTCTGAAGGGGGCAGAAATTAGCCGGCAGAAGAGGCTGAGAGGTTTCCTAACCTGATCCAGCTGTTTATGAAGCGATTTGCATTATTTTGCTTTCTTTATGCAGGCAAACGTCTTGTTGATTTATGAGTGGATTTTGGGGTGAGGGTATGGTTCGTGTGTGTGTGTGTGTGTGTGTGTGTTGTGTGTGTGTGTGTGTGTGTGTGTGTGTGTGTGTGTGTGTGTGTGTGTGTGTGTGTGTTGTTGTGTGGTGTGTGGTGTGTGAGCAAGACCATGAGTCAGTCTTTATGAACACTCTTCCAATCAACACAAAGGGGGGCTTTCTTTGTATACGTTTTATAGATCATGTTGTCATAAATCTCTGCCTGTGTTTTCACTGACCCTCAATAATGAACGTTTTGCTTTAAACTTTATAATTGCCTTTTCACGACCATTTTGCTCTTCACTTGTAAAATATTTCCGAATGTTATATGTTCTTTTGTTCCCTTTAGTCATAGCTGTCTGTCTGCAAAATGTACTTTTGAGACATGGAACAATACCTTGTGGACTGAAGTTTATCTGCTCAGTGTTTACAGGGTGGAGCCACCTCTCTGTGTCCTGTAGCTCAAAGGACAGTGACAACATACCCTACAGACCAAGCTG
>CM060335.1:16046893-16049393 GCA_030674155.1 Stramonita haemastoma | reverse complement strand
CTGTCTTTCTTTTCTTTGTTTTCTTTTCTGTCTTTCTTTTTTCTTCTTCTTCTCTTCTTCTTCTTCTTCTTCTTCTTTCTTCTTCTTTTCTTCTTCTTCTTCTTCTTTTTTCTTCTCTTCTTCTTTTTACATATTCTCTTCTTCTTTTTTTTTTTTTCATCTGCATCTTTTTCTTTCCTTTTTCTTTTTCTTTCTTTCTCTCCCCCACTCCTCTTCTTCTTTGTTTTTCATCTCATCTCTTTTTCTTCTCCACCCCTCTCTCTCCTCTCTCTCTCTCTCTCTCTCTCTCTCTCCTCTCTCTCTCTCTCTCTCCTCTCCCTCCCTCCTCCCGTCTCTCTCTACAATACATTCTGCTGTTCCTATTGCAAAGTTTCATTTGTTCTGTTCTCTCTTATTCTCTCTTTCATGTCTTCTTGTCGTCTTGTTTTCTTTCTTCTCTCTGTTTTACTGATTCTCATTCTCCACCTTACGTTTACTCTTTGCTAATTTTTTGTTCTTGTATTAATTTTTTTCGGATTTACCTATGTATCTATAGATCTATGTCTTTCTATGCGTTTGGGAATGTTCTATTTATATGACTGACTGACTGCCAGTCTACCTACTTAACGATCTACTTACTTATGTATCTATCTGTCTGTCTGTCTCTGTATGTCTATCTATCTATCTGTCTGTCTGCCTATCTATATCTCTGTCTATCTACATCTCTGCTTGCCTACCTGCTTGCCTGTCAGTGTACCCGTCCACTCATCTATATTTCTAATCTTGGTTGATTATTGTTCTTTTTCTTTCTCTTTAGCAAAGAGTGCACACCTGTGTGTGTATGCGCGCGCGCGCGTGCGTGCGTGTGTTTGTGTGTGTGTGTGCGTGCGTGCGTGCGTGTGTGTGTGTGTCGATATGGGTGTGCACACGTGTGTGTTGTGCGTGCTGCGGTGTGTGTGTTGGTGTGTCGGTGTGTGTGTGTGTGTGTGTTTGTGTTGTGTGTGTGTGGTGTTGCGTGTGTGTGTGTGTGTGTGCGTCGTGCATGCATGCGTGCGTGCGTGTGTGTGTGGATGGGTGCACACACGGTGTGTGTGTGTGTGATGTCAAGCCAGGGTTTTTCATGAGGGATTCCCGCGGATTTATTTTCCTTTGGCCAACAGAGAGAGGCTTCTGCTACAGTTGGATATAAAACAGCGGGACAGGCCGCTGTAACAGGATCCTCCATATCCCTGGATAAGCATAACTCGACATCTGCTGACAAATTCAACCCACAAATACAAAGAACTAGTATTGTGTATGGCCCTGCACAAAGCAACATAAAGGTTGTAGATGGGGAGAAAGGAAAGGGAAGGGGAGGGGGGGGGGGGGGGGGTAGAAGGGGAGGGGGGGGGGTAGAGGGAAGGCACAGAGACGATTAAGATAATGATAATATAATTTTTATTTGTAGGGTTATTTGAACCAAAAAAATTGCAATATTTGACACACACACACACACACACACACAGACACACACAGAGGGAGAAAAGGAAAGAGGAGAGAGAGAGAGAGAGAGAGAGAGAGAGAGAGAGAGAGAGAGAGAGAGAGAGAGAGAGAGAGGAGAGAGAGAGAGAGAGAGAGAGAGAGAGAGAGACTCACACAAACAGACACACAGACACACAAACAGACATACACACAGACAGACAGAGACAGAAACAAAGGCAGAAACAGAGTTTCAGAAACACAGAACATTACAGGAACAAGAGAAAAATCAAGAACCCATTTTAACTCTTTCTGTCCCAGAGCCATTCTACCGCCAGCTTAGTGTAGCACACACAGAGAAGGAGGGAAAAAAGGGAGAAAAGTCTCGTTTTCTTCCCCACACAATACTTCATCACCCCTCCCTGGCCTGCCCTGTAGGGATTCTCGCAATTTCTCACAATAACGAGCCAGCCCCGAGAGAGAAACATTTTCTCCCCGTGAGCTTGCTTCACTACACCGATTCTGTCCCGAAGCACCAGAGAGTAAAACTGCCGCTCACTGCGCATGTCTGAAGGAGTTCCTGATTGCTCGCTGCGGCTGCGCAGAGGGGAGCGGGCCCTGAACACTGCTTTCCGGCGCTTCATTTTCAGCAGGGGTGGGAAAAGGTTAAGAAACAAAAACCGAAAAAAAGAAGAAAATAAAGGGGCTTTTAAAGTCATCCCTATCTCGCTTCAGCACTCACTCCTTTCCTCCACCTCCCATCCAATTCTTCTCTCCTTCCCCCCTCTCCACTGTCTTATTTCCTCCTATCTCCACTTCGTTTGGGGAGGGTGGGGGGAAGAAGAGAGAAGAGGATAGTTGGAAAAAAAGAAGAAAAAAAATTGAAGGAAAAACAAAACTTTCATGTCAGGGAAATCAAAGCAGCTGCAGTGATGGCTTCATTTTTTTCGGACGTGTCAAAATGTCTGTATCTTTGATCAGCTCATAAAGTTGCTCAGCCACTCTATTCCTGCTTGCTTCGTCTGTCGGAAAAATGGTGTATAAAAGATAAAAAAACGAAACA
>CM060335.1:16036893-16039393 GCA_030674155.1 Stramonita haemastoma | reverse complement strand
TTTTTCTACAAAAGTTTACCAGGGACAACTCTCTTGTTGACGTGGGTTCTTTTACGTGCGCTAAAATGTGTGTTGCATAGGGGACATTTATTTATCGTCTCATCTTAAATACTAGCACCCAGACCACCACTCAATGTCTAGCTTGAATTTCTCTGTCTTGGAGAGAATAAAGTGATAGACTTGAACTGAATCGAAATGAATTGATGGGTGAAATGTTTCAGGCACACATGTGGATCGAACCCACATTCTGGCTTTGTAGGCAAGTGCATTACATCTTGACTATTGACCCATGTCACCCTGTCTTTGAATGTGTTCACGCACTGGAATGCAGTGTAAACATTTCTCCGAAAACTGAACAAGAATTTTGAAACAAAGGCTGGATCAGTAGAGTCTCTTTCAATCTGGCAGCCGACAGTGGGAATCAAACCCACAGCCCTTTGGGTCAAGCCTTAAACGATCTACCTACCTACTACCTACTGAGCCATCAGGGAGCAAACAGAAAGCAGGACTGATAAAGACGTAGTCTGCACGGATGTACATTCAGTACCTGTCTGTATTTATTTTTTATTTATTCTGTCTGTATTTAATTTTCATTTTATTTATTCATTCTTTTATTTCGAGGATAATGGAATAAGCATTTGTGTGCTTTTGTTTTATATCCAGTCCCCGCGTGTATGCAGTTTTGTAAAATTTGTCATAATTATGTTCCCACGGGCACACAATGGCCTACTCTTTCGAAAAGCGAAACAGGATTTAACGCGTGCGCAAGATGTTCTGCGTGCGTTCGCACACGGGGCCTCGGTTTATAGTCTCATTCAAGGATTTTTCCCTATCACCAGACTGCTGGTGATAACCATACCTTTACAATAACTTGTAGACAGACGTCTTCCACGCTGATAAATAAACCATGCACCAGTTCATCCGCACATAGCACACATACCACCACCACCACCACCACCACCACCACCACCACCACCATCACCATCACCACACCACCGCCGCCGCAGCCGCCACCCACACCCCCCTCTGGTAGATTCCTACAGCAGAAAGAAACTGTAATATAAGGTCTGCTGGACAGCAGAAAGTCTTCAGAGAAATCCTCTCCTAATCAAACGAGTGTTTAATTAAACCCTTTACTGTTCATGTTTCGGTAAGAATGGTTCTAATTCACGCAGTGCGTCAACTGTTTGAGCAGTACCTTGTCTTTGTGAGCGAGAGAGAGAGAGTGAGAGAGAGAGAGAGAGAGAGAGAGAGAGAGAGAGAGAGAGAGAGAGAGGAGAGAGAGAGAGAGAGAGAGGAGAGAGAGGAGAGGAGGAGGGAGGGAAAGGGGGGGGGGGGGAGAGAGGGGGGGCAGATAGGAGACAAAACAGGGAGAGAGAGAGAGTGAGAGGGGGAGGGTGCACGCACACGTGCACACACACAGTCGTACGCACTCACTAGTACACACACACACACACACACACACACACACACACACACACACACACACATACACACGCGCACACACACACACACACAGGCGCACACACACACAACACACACACACACACACACACACACACACACACACACACACACACACACACACACACGACACACACACACACACACACACACGCACGCACACACGCCCTCACACGCACTGACCATGCAGAAAAGGCAGCGAAGTGAAGAAGCAATAGCTAGCTGTCTTATCGATGCCTCAGTGGATGCCTCCCTCACTTTATGGGCCCCGCGAGTGAGAAGGTGGGGGTGGGAAAGGAAGACAACTGCCCCTGGGGGTCTCTGGCCGACCCTGGAGTTAAGGACCTTTGATCCCCCCCCCCCTCCCACTCACTCTCTTTCCCTCTGTCCAACCCCCTTCCCCTCCCTCCCTCCTCCCTCTCACAGTTGCCTTTTCCTCTTGTTTTACCAAGGATTTGTTCTTTAAAAATGTGGCAGCTTTTGTTCCATTCCAGGGAACATGCATTTGCTGCAGTGAAAAATACATATTGTTTAAAGTTGGGGATGTGTTTGTGTTGTTATTGTTTTCATTGTTTCAGTAACAGCATCGAAGGCGTTTTTAATGCGCGCTGTAATCATTAACATAACAAAATAATACTATTATTGTATCCTAATGTCTGTCATTGTCAACATAAGAAATGAAATGACTATTGCATCCTACTACATCATTTTATTCGTCATCGCTACCACTGTTTTTATCACTAATACAAACACCACCAGCACAACCATCATTACCATCGAAATCATAACTACCTCATAACAGATCTGCTCTACTTTGGAAAGGATTGCGATATATTGTGACAAGAATGAGGCTTAAAACTCAGCTCACCTTTCGAGGCTGAAAAAGAAAAAACAACAACAAAAACCAACCAAAAAATAAACAAGCAAGACCCTACGACAAAACAAAAAATGAGTAAGCATCCACATGGGTAAATGTATACTACACTCTTGGTATGAGATTTCATCTTTATTTACCGTTCTATCTACCAGGGGATTG
>CM060335.1:16011893-16029393 GCA_030674155.1 Stramonita haemastoma | reverse complement strand
GAGAGAGGAGAGAGAGAGAGAGAGAGAGAGAGAGAGAGAGAGAGAGAGAGAGAGAGAGAGAGAGAGAGAGAGGAGAGAGAGAGAGAGAGAGGGGAAGAGAGAGAGGGAGGAGAGAGAGAGAGAGGAGAGAGAGAGAGAGGAGAGAGGAGGAGAGAGAGAGGGAGAGGAGGGAGGAGAGAGAGAGAGGAGAGAGAGAGAGGGGGGGGGGGGAGAGAGAGAGGGAGGAGAGAGAAGAGAGAGGGGGAGGAGAGGGAGGGAGGAGGAAGAGAGAGGGGGGAGAGGAGGAGAGAGGAGAGAGAGAGAGAGAGAGAGAGAGAGAGAGAGAGAGAGAGAGAGAGAGAGAGAGAGAGAGAGAGAGGAAGAGAGAATAATCTTTGTTTTTCAAGGATTACAGATAAGCATTCACATACCTTTTTCATCCGGCCCTTTCCCCTTGTTAGGGACGATAAAAACAACAACAACAAACAAAACAAAACAAAAACAGAAGTAAAACAAACAGAAAAAAACGAAACCAATACAAACTGAAACCAAAAAAAGTAATAGCAACCCCTCCCACCCACAAAACCACCACCACCAGCAACACTAAAACTTCAATCTATGATTTAAACAAAGGAGATAGATATACATTCAACAAACGCATTTCCCAACTGGATACATTGATAATTATTTTTTTTAAAAAAGACACAGATATGGCAAAAGTTCTTAGCTTTAGTATAAAAAAGAAATGATAATAAATATGATTTGCAAACTTAAATATAATTTCTTTTTTATGTTAAGAGCTTTTGCCATTGCATGTTTTTGGTGCTGAAAAGTTGTGACAAAGTGCGTCAACGCACTTTATCACAACTTGGAATTGAAGTCAGAAGTGAAAAAAGATATTGAAGTAGTGCATTAATATTGAACTTACATTGATTAAAGATATGTTTTACAAGGGGGGGGGGGGGGGGGCTGTTCGTCGCAGTTACGACGAACTGCGTTGTTACGATGTACTGTAAAACACTAGGTGTGTTCCTGTCATCCCTGCCACGGGTATAAACACTTATTCTTTTGTAAAAGGGGTTTACATTTTACATTTTTATATTTTACACCATTAACAGCAGATTTCTCTGCGTGAAATTCGGGCTGCTCTCCCGGGAGAGCGCGTCGCCTACAAGTGCAGCGTCACCCATTAGTTGTTTTTCTTTTCCTCTCGTTGTTGTTGTCTTCAATTTAAGGTCTGTTCACTCTCGGTGATATTTTCTTTTCCTGTCTGCTACTGGATTTGATTATTTGATAGGGTACTCATGTAAGTGGAAACACCTCTGCCTGAGTCTGTTTGTGCACACGGCACGTCGGTTGATAATCTTACTAGAAGGATTTTCAAGGGAGCTGAGGAGTTGGTACTGATGTTAACTCCAGGGGAAAACACCTGGAAAAGAATGGAGTCCTCAGCGGAGATTGGAGCCATGTCTTCAGTACAACTGCCATCAGATCAGGAGTCACCGTTCTACCACTGGGCTACTCCGCTCCCAGGGTACAATGTGTGTAGGTGTAAGGGGGTGGAGGATCTAGAGTGGTAAAAGAGGGTAGAAGACGAATTGGGAAGTTGTGTGTGTGTGTGTGTGTGTGTGTGTGTGTGTGTGTGTGTGTGTGTGTGTGTGTGTGTGTGTGTGTGTGTGTGTGTGTGGTGGTTGTGTGTGTGTGTGTGTGTGTGTGTGTGTGTGTGTGTGTGATTAGTTTGTTAGTTGTGTGTTGTTTGTTTGTCATGCAGTATTATTCTTTTAATATCGTGGTATGGATTGTGTGTGTGTGTGTGTGTGTGTGTGTGTGTGTGTGTGTGTGTGTGTGTGTGTGTGTGTGTGTGTGTGTGTGTGTGTGTGTGTGTGTTGAGAGAGAGAGAGAGAGAGAGAGAGAGGAGAGAGAGAGAGAGAGAGAGAGAGAGAGAGAGAGAGAGAGAGAGAGAGGAGAGAGAGAGAGAGGAGGAGAGAGAGAGAGAGAGGAGGAGAGAGAGAGAGAATGCGCCATGCATTCTGAAATACATTGCATGAGTGCATGCATGTTTGTATAATTTCACGCACATCAACGCACGCGCGCGTGTGCAATGAGTAAGACATGAGTTTTGTAAGAAAAGAAACATTCCAGACAACACAATGTAATCCAATCACGACAGTTTCACACAACTACAAACCTGACACTATTTATACTGATAATACACCAAACCTTGAATATAACCGCAAAAAATACCGGCAGGCACTACAGCATTTAATGTGATAATTTTACACATATGCAGAGTGCAAAGAATACAAAGCAGACGACAGGACTAACGTGAAAGGAAAACAATGGGCGACAAAGAACAGCTTGACAATGGAGGGGAAGGGGGGGGAACAACAAACATTAACGCGATCAAAGAAACAACAGGACAATATCAACAAACAACAGCAAATGACACGAGAAAAGTACAAACCAAAGTATATAATATAAAACAAGGCATGGGGAGAGGAGAGGAGAGGAGAGGAGGAGAGAGAGAGAGAGAGAGAGAGAGGAGAGAGAGAGAGAGAGAGAGAGAGAGGAGAGAGAGAGAGAGAGAGAGAGAGAGAGAGAGACAGAAGACAGACAGACAGAGACAGACAGACAGACAGACAGGAAGGACAGACAGAGAGACACACACACAGAGAGACAGAGAGAAGAAGAGAAGAAGAAGAAGAGAGAAGAGAAAAAGAGAGAGAGAAGAAGAGAAGAAGAAGAAGAAGAAGAAGAAGAAGAAAGAAGAAGAAGAAGAAGAAGAAGAAGAAGAAGAAGAAGAAGAAGAAGAAGAAGAATAAAAATGTGGCGGAGGAAAAAACAGAAGAAGAAAAACAGAAAAAAGTACATAGCTGTAGACGGAGTAAAACTGGGAGAGGCAAAAAAAAAAACAAACCAACAAACAAACAAACAAACAAACAAAAAGTACATCAGCTGTAGCCGGGTTAAAACTGTCAGCATCCTACACTTCACCTGCGTGCTTACACTGCGGAAAGTACAGAGTATGGCCACACATTAACGTCAAAAGAATGAATAACAAACGTTGATAAATGTAAAAGGTAAATGTAAAGGTGTCCCTTAGGGGAGCGAGGCATCAGAGACCTCAGCTTCTCTAGGGGCCAGCATGTTGAGGGCGGCGCCCATCTCCTCTCCCTCACTGCTTTACCTTCCCTGACCTAACGAGGGCAGGTACCCATTTACAGCTGGGTGAACTGGGGGACTGTACTGAAGCCAAGGCGCGCAAACGGTCACCCATCCGATTCGTAACCATGCTCGAAGCTGCTTAACCGTGGCCGTGGGAAAGCGAAAGCTCTGACCACTGAGCTATCCCACCCATTTATAAAGATATATTACTAATAAAATATGAAAAAGAGAAAAGAATTCAAACGAAGACAGTTGGTAACTTAAAATGACAACAGTTGTGTAGTGCAACGACAAAGTTCAGAAAAACCCCACTAAAGCCAGACTTGTGAACGCATTGATAAATAAGTGACCAAGGAATGGAGGAAAAGGGACAGAGTGAAAGAAAGGAGACGAAAACGTGCAGGCGTGAAGAAATAAGTAAGGGGATGAATTGACCAACATCATAATAATCATTATCATCTCGTCCATGATAATAGAACAATGATAATGATATCAAAGGCACGACTAAAGTAATGAATGCAATCGGTTTTATGGCTGGATGCAATGGTTTCTATGATAAAAAAATCACTTTAAAGAAAGATGAATAAAGGAACACAATGAGAGCAAAAGGGTAGAAAAGAAAAAAAAAAAAGAAGAAAGAAGAAGAAGAAGAAGAAGAAGAAGAAGAAGAAGAAGAAGAAGAAGAAGAAGAAGAAGAAGAAGAAGAAGAAGAAGAAGAAGAAGAGAAAGAGAAGAAGAAGAAGAAGAAGCAAGCGACCAAAAAAATGGACGATGAGAAGGTTTATAAAAAAAACAAAGGATAAAGAAGAAAAAAAAATCCAATCAAACAAAAACAAAACAAACCTATCGATGAACAAATAGTAGAGACGAGTAAAAGAAATCACTCTAGTTCTTGTCCTTTCTTTCTTCTTTATCATCATTATCATCACTATCGTCACCACAATCACCATCACTTATACCATAAAAGATATCTTTTTGTGAATTACTTTCCGAAAAAATGTTTTTTGAAAGCCCCCCAAAAAAAAAAAAAAAAACAAATTTAGGACTAGTTTACGGAAGAACAGATTTGAGAATGTAGTTTTGAATTCCTCGAGTTCAGAAGATGCACAAATTGTGTGTGTGTGTGTAGTGTGTGTGTGTGTGTGTGTGTGTGTGTGTGTGTGTGTGTGTGTGTTGTGTGTGTTGTGTGTGTGTGTGTGTGTGTGTGTGTGTGTGTGTGTGTGTGTACAATGCATACATGTCTTGTTTTTTTCTTTATTTCTTTCCGTATTATTCCTAAATTTAGTATGATTTATTTCCTGCTTTTTACTCACTGCTACTTTGCAGGATTAAAAAGATGTTTTGAATAGTTAAATAATGTGTTATGGGAAAGTAGTGGAGGTACAATCGTAAATTCAATTTTCTTCATTGAAATTGATTTATTAGGATTCATTTAAGAAATAACTTACAATAATGCTTTCTTGCAGATTTTAGGCATATGGAATATACGCTTTGCTGCGAACGGTTTCTGCCTGGAAAATGTGTGTCTTTGTCGTTCTTCGTGCCTTATCATTCCTCTTAATTTGTTTTCGTCTCAGAGAGTCACTAAACTCTCGCTTTTGACGACAAAACTTCACCTTCACTTTTCGCAGTCACGCAAGAGTATCACGGGCGAGCGCACCACTTTTCACAGCCGATCTCCGCAGGTTTCTGCACCCTCGGCTGCACTGACCGCTGGGCCTCAATTGTTCGGTCAGTTAGCTCCTGGTAGGGCCCGGCCCTGGCCCGTCTGTTTATCTGCTGGCTGCTTAATTAAGCGGCAGTTAATTGGCAAGAGAGCGCGATAAGCAGCCTGCCTTAGCTCCCTGTTATTCCCTGGCTTCAGTTTTGGGCTACTAGCTTCTAGGCTAGCCTGGTTCAGAAAAAAAGCAGATGCGCGGATGTAGGAATGGTTTTGGAATTATTGGGGGAAATATTATTTTTGTTGGCAATTACTTTTTTTCTTTGTTTTCTTTTGAATTTTTAGCTGTTTTTTCCCCGCCTCTTTCCAAATAGGTTTTTGATGTGTCAGTGGTTGGTTTTTTTTTTTCGGGTTTTCTTTTTTTTTGGGGGAAGGGGGTATGTGTTTATTTTATTTTTGTTTTTTTTGTTCGCTAAATGTTCTGGATTTGTTTTTGTTGTGTTATTCACTGTGGTTGTTATAATGTTTGTTCTTATTTTCCATAATATATCTTACTTGTTTTTGTTTTTTCTTACCCTGTGATGGGTTTTCCTGGTTCTACTTGTTCTTGTTTCCATTGCATTTGTGTGTGTGTGTGTGTGTGTGGTGTGTGTGTGTGTGTGTGTGTGTGTGTGTGTGTGTGTGTGTGTGCGCGCCGCGCGTCGCGGCGCGGTGCTGCGTGCGTGCGTGTGTGGTGTGTGTGTTGTGTTGTGGTTCTGCCTTATTTTTAATTTGACTTTGTGTTATCTCTCTGTCTCTGTTTATCTGTGTTCTGTTTTGTTGCTCTACTATTTCCTGCTTTTTTTGCTGTAAATGTTCTCCTGCTACATGTTCTTGTTCCCTGGTTCTTTTTTTTTTTCTTTTTTTTTCTCCTTTAACTCTTCTTTTTCTCTCTTTATCACTTCAGTGGGTCAGGTGTTAAAAACAGATTTTATTGGCCAATATATATATTATATATATTTATATATATTATATTTATTTTTATTAAGATTACGTTTACTTCTTATTCTCTATGACTTACGGTCACTTTCGACACATACACAGCGATGACTCAATGAGAAAAGGAGTCTTGATATCCTATTCCTATCATTTCCTGTTCTTGCTAACTTCATAATTATTCTTACCATTCCCTTTTCTGGCTAACTCAATATTCTTAGCTAGATCTAGGTGCCCCATAACCTGTGTGGTCGTAGGGGAGCGAGGTGTCAGAGGGCTCAGCTTCTCTAGGGGCCAGCATGTTGAGGGTGGCTCCCATCTCCTCTCCCTCGCTGCTTTACCTTCCCTGACCCTAAAGAGGGCAGGTACCCATTTACAGTGGGTGAACTGGGGGAACTGTACTGTAGTCAAGGCAAGCAAACGGTCACCCATCCAATTGGCAACCACTTATTCTTATCTACTAGATCTATAGCCATATTCCATCTTCAGAATTGAACAACAGCATGAAAATCTGAATCAGTTGAGCAGTAAATCTGTGACTGGTGTAAAACATCAGCCGGGACTGTCTCAGTGAACGTTAATCTAACGAACATAATCCGCATTCGAGCCCGAACTCCTCTCCCACTTGCTACATCATAAGTGGTGGTCTGGATGCAAGTCTTTCGGATGAGCTGATAACCTGAGGTTCCACGTACTTGCAACATGCCTTTCGTGCAGGTAAAGAACCCACGGCAACATGGAGAGTCGTCCCTGGCAAAATTCTGCAGGAAAAGGCCTCTCATGGGAAAGGTATGCATGCAGGCTGGAAGTTAACACTCGAAGAAACACAAACCCAAAGAAAACACACCCAAAGCACAAACAAAACAAACAAAACACAAACGGTTGACACTGTTGTGTAGCGAGGTGCTGTCCCAGGAACAGCAGTCCGAATTTCTGGCAGGGAAATCTGCAAGTGATTCAAAGTGGAATACACACTATTCTGTAGTGATAGGCCTATAAAGTAATAGGAATACAAAACTGATAAAAAAAAAGGAAATCCAGTGTTATTTCAGCGGGCGTTTTGCTCAGTCCTTAGACACAGAATGCTCCAACAGAACTGAAGCTACTCACTCACTCATTCACCCTGCAGCACACAAGACACCTACGGCAAAGAGGGGAATTAAGGGGCCCAAATCTCCACTCTGCCAACGGAAACAACTTAATTTATTCAAAAGAAACAGCTTCAGCTGAGAGAAAGACCCGCAACAGGTGATGAACGACAGCGCTTATCTCCCTCTAAACTATCCTTAACTAATTATCTCCCCTGATTGAGGGGCTTCCTGTGTTTCAAATCTGGAGATGGCGTACCTTAACCCTTTTGGCCCTGCAAATCACCTGAATTCATTGCTATTGAATCACATGCAGACCAAGGTTTGGAAATGAAGGGAAAAAACGACCATACTCTGTCGAATTAGATGTCAGAAAAGTCGTTGATAAAGACTTCATTTCAGTGGGGTGTAACCGACAGTAAAAGTGTGCTATTTAAAATGCTATTAACATCAACAAGCAAGCAAACAAACAATAATCACCACCATCACCCCCCAAAAAGTCTGCAAGAATGTTCGTTTTTTCACCACATAACCCTGTCAGTGACTTAATTTTTAGGCATCATTCAAATGATTAGGACTTAACTTCGTCACAATGATATCAGAAATCAACATGTAGTTGTAAAAGTGATTGTGCCATTTAGAACTAATGCTGCACTGACTCTGAAATAATCATTCCCAGCATTTACACATCATTATAGCTCGTCACTCAAGCCAACAGGGAGAAAATGCCAGAGCTGTGTCGACCTCATCAGGAAATTCGTTGGTAAGAGTGAACCAGAACTTCTCTACACATTGAAAACCCAAGTGTGTGAGTTCAATTTGAAAGGGTTAAAACCGAAAAAAGTCCACCAAAGTCTTTAGATACAAAAAACTAACGCCGCCACTACAAAATAAAGAGAGGGAAAGCAAAGAGGGCGATCTGATGTCTTGTGTTTCTGCTTGCATGCCAACACAATTCTCCGCAGCGTGAACAGACAGACCCGACATCTTAGCACGCGAACAGAGCGGAGCGAAAGTAAACGGAGCGAGAATGTTATGTTTTTGTTTGGATGAACTTGACGAGTCGGCTGCTCTGCCCTTTGGCCGCCTTCCGCTTCCCCGCCCCTGCCAGAGTGGCGAGTGCTCTCCCTTGATTGACGGGGCGGAAGATCGGGTTGCCAATTACGAGGAACATGGCGGCGCGGAGCGGGCTGGAGGAAACACAGTACGAAAGACAAACCGCTGCCTGGACCGCTATCTAGCTTTGCAGGCACGGCTCAACTGCTTGGTTTTTTTTTATTTATATTTCTTATTCCTCTTGATTTGTTTTTATCACAAAGTCATTTTTCCCCCTGCTTCTTTCTGCCAGTGGTTTATCGAGATGAAAACGTTGGAATCGGTATGTGACAGCTTCTATCACAGAGAACAGAGATGGTTTTCGGGGTATAGAGTGCGGTACCACTTTGATCTTCCGTCCAGTTTGTATGGGTGTGTTCTTGTGCATACACATTCGTACTCCAGTGCACACACACACGCGCAAAACACACACACACACACACACACACACACACACACACACACACACACACACACACACACACACATCAGTGCAGTCTCCACTCTCCCCCAAAGTCCTTCGGATAGACCATAAACCGAGGCCCCATGTGCACACGCACGCAGTACATCTTGCGAACACGTTAAATCCTGTTCCGCTTTTCGTAAGAATAGGCCATCGTGTGCCGGTGGGAACAGATGACATTTACAAAACTGCATACACACAGGGACTGGATGTAAAAAAAAAAAGCACATGAATGCTTATTCCATTATCCTCGATATAAAAGATTACATAAATAAACACACACACACACACACACACACACACACACACACACACACACACACACACACACACACACACACACACACACACATCAGTGCAGTCTCCACTCTCCCCAAAGTCCTTCGGATGAGACTATAAACCGAGGCCCCATGTGCACACGCACGCAGTACATCTTGCGAACACGTTAAATCCTTTCCGCTTTTCGTAAGAATAGGCCATCGTGTGCCGGTGGGAACAGATGACATTTACAAAACTGCATACACACAGGGACTGGATGAAAAAAAAAGCACATGAATGCTTATTCCATTATCCTCGATATAAAAGATTACATAAATAAACACACACACACACACACACACACAACACACACACACACACACACACACACACACACACACACACACACACACACACACACACACACACTGTAGTTCTTAATGCCATATCCTTGGTTTTCCCTTTTTCCCTCGTTCATATCTTACTTTGTGTAAACGGTCGGTGTTGTATGAATCCCCAAATTCCAAAACAGTATCCAGAAATATTTTAAAAATCAAATACCCACCTCCTAAGTTTAAGAGAGGTATTCCCGTTTCTTTTTGTTGGGTACCTTCACATGTTGGAATTTTTCAAATGAGTGGGCTGACAGAGCTGAAATAAGAGGGCAAGACATAATATGGAATCGATAGAACTGCATGTTCCATTATCTTTACAGGAAGGATGCCATTCATTAGAACAAACGTTGTGGGGCAAGTTTGAAGAATCCAGTCAATTCAAGAAACAATCTTTAATTATAGAGTTGTCTGACTAATGCCTGTATTTCTTGGTACATGACTCCTAAAGAAATTGAAGTTTCGTAACGGCAAGAAGAGTGAATACACTATATTTTAGAATGGAATCGGATGCATTTATCGGAAAATGTTTGCAAACATGTCAGACGTCTATGTGGAGATCATATTTCCAATACTCATATAATATTTGAGAGCCACATTGTAATAAGCGTTTTACCTACATTTTCAGAGCAGTCTCTGGAAAATGAATTTGAAATTTCAAAGTTAGCCTTCGCCATTGCTAGATGTCTACTGCACTGTCAACTTGAATATTTGTTGTAGCTGCAACTAGCTGTTTTGTAGTTACATGTTCACATTTTGTTGAGTTTAAGTTTTGCTTACGTTAAAGATAACTTTACCATTTTTTTAACATTAGATCTACATGTCATTTTAATTTTCAGGCACACGAACACCAAACGCACATGCTATCTCCTAGTTTTGTTTTTTTCATCTTCTACGCCGCCCTTTCACTGAGAATGAATAGATGTTAAATTGAAGGCAACAACAACAACAACACAACAACAACAACAACAACACACACACACACACACACACACACACACACACACACACACACACACACACACACACACTTAGATCAACTCCATTTATTGTGGAATTGCTTGCAAGCACAAAGGGTTTTTTTTAAATTTCAATTTTACATTGAATTATTTCAAAAAGTTTTCATTTTGTTTGTTTATTTTCCTTCCGTGCTTTTTCCTTTGATGTTTCTGATCTGTATTCCTTTTTTGTTGTTGAAAATTCCTTTTTTATATTTTATCTTACAGTCTCATCCTACCTTTCGTACACACTGTTACTTGTATTCCTATTATTCTTCTTTCTTCCATTTGTTCTTTTTCAGTTCTGCTCTCTCACAGGCCGAAGTTGGATGTGCTGGGCCTGATTTGTCAGGTGCCTTAACGGCAGCGCAAGGCATTTTCGCTCATCTTAGTGTCTGGCGTTCGACGACAAAGAAGAAGTTATGTCTCCTTCTCTCCATCTGTCTCTATTTATCCCACATTTGTTTTCTAATCCTGTCTTCTCCTCAGCGAGAGAGGAGGGGGTGAATCATACCGCTGCTTTTTCTTTCTGACACACTGGCCATATTTCATAATGATAACGATGACAGACTCATCAAGAATGACGGTTTGTTGATTATATCAACACATACACACGCCATATGACGATAGCGATGATGATGATGATGACGATAACAGACGGATAAATGATGAATACTTTATAATTATGAGCGTGAAAACAGAGTTTGACACTGACGCTTGTGTAACAGTCTTTCAAAAACACGTAGCAGCGAGTCTGCGATGTTTTATAGGTGCTGTGTTCGCTTTTTAAGGTTGGGAGTTTGTATATTTGTCTGTACCATCTGACTTAAAGTGTATTCTTTGTTTATACTTACTTACTAATTGTCCTTGCTTTTTCTTGGTGGTGTTGGTGATTCTGTTAAATGTTTGTGTTTCATTCATTCAGCAACTCATTATCCACCCACCCATCCATCCATCCATCCATCCATCCATCCATCCATCCATCCATCCATCCATCCACCCCACTTACCACCCACCATCCATCCATCCATCATCCATCCTCCTTCCATCCAATCCAACCATTCATCCATCCATTCCATCCATCCATCTTCCATCCATCCATCCATCCATCAATTCTTTGTTTCTATCACATTGTTGATTCTACCTTGGAATATTTTCTATCTTCTTTCCTTTCCTTTTTTTGTGCTATTCCCTTACTTTTTTGTTTTACAATTTAGATTGTTGCTGTTTTGTGTTTTGTTTGATGGGTGTGTTTGCCTTGGTTGGTTTATTTTTTACTATGTTCTGTATTCCTCCTAAAGCTGTATTTTTCTATTCTCCTTCTTCTCCAGGGGATTGGGACAGCCTGGTGGTCAGAGTGATGCGCTCGTAATCTGCGGACCCGGGTTCGAATCTCGTTCAAAATCATTTTCCCTCTGGAGTTAGCATCAGTGCTGACTCCACTCCCCCCAAAAGTCCTTCGGATCAGACTTTAAACCGAGGTCCCGAGTTCGAACGCACGCAGAACAGCTTGCACACACGTTAAAACCCGTTCCCTTTTCGGGGCCATTGTGCGTCGGTGGGAACGGATGACAAAATGTACAAAACTGCAGGGGGACTGGATATTTTAAAAAAAAAGCACATGAACCCCTGTTCCACTATCTTCAAAAAATAAAAATAAATACAAATAAAATAAATAAATAAATAAAAAACAAATAAATAAATAAAAAAGGTGAACGGGGGGAAAAAAAAAACACACACAGCTTTTGCTCACTCCCTCAGTAGTCCTAGTCTCCCTCTTCCTTCCTCTGCCCAGTACATTCTGTCCCGTGATCTGCTGCAGTACAGCTGCAGTCTCCATCACTATATCCTGACCAACAGTCTGGCACTGCATTCCACAGCCACTCATGCCTGGCCGGCCGCTTCCCGGCCACATTTAGCATGGTCCGTGGACAGCAAATCAGAGAGAAGGAATGAACGAATAATCTGTATTTTCCAAGGGTTACAGAGTAAGCATGCACATACCTTTTTTTTTTTTTTTTTTTAAAATCCGGCCCTTGCCCTGATTAGGGAATAGCCGCTCCCCCTCCCACCCCCCGGAAAAAAAAGAAAAAAGAAAAAGAAAAAAGAAAAAACACCCCCCCCCCAAAAAAAAAACGACCCCAACAAAACAAGAGAAAGAGAAAGAGAAAGAGAGAGAGAGAGGAGAGAGAGAGAGAGAGAGAGAGAGAGAGAGAGAGAGAGAGAGAGAGAGAGTTGTAAAAGTGAGAGAGAGAGAGAGAGAGAGAGAGACAGAGACAGAGACAGAGACAGAGACAGAGACAGAACAGAGAGACAACAGAGACGGAGACAGAGAGAGAGAGAGCAACACCAAGGAAAAAGAAATAAAACGTATGGACAAAAAAACCGTGTTAATGTTGCACTTGTCGAGTGCTAGTGCCTGTTGTTTTTACTTACAGCATCAGGGGATCTCTTAATGAGCAAATGGCAGAGAGGAGGGAAAGAGAGAAAAAGGGACAAGCTGAGAAAACACTTGATGAGGATGAAGAGGAGTACGAGAATCAAAACAGAGAAAAAGAAAGAAAGAGAAGAAGTCAAACAAAGTGGAAGACGAGACAGATACAAAACAAGCATATTACAGGGAACACCAAAGGAAGAATCTGGAGACGTGACAGAAACACTAATGAGGGGGAAAAGGAATATGAAACACATCTTGATAACCATTCTGAAGAGAAAGGGTTTGGAAAACAAACCATTTGATGCAGAACAAATTGAAGAAGAAGGCAGCAAAGAAAAAGAAGAAGACAAAGATAGCAGAAAGGAAATTTGGTTATCACAGTTTCTGGGAAAAGAGGTAGGAGAATGGACCAAGAAGGCAGAAAATACAGGAGATAACAAGAAGACGGGAGCAAGGCAGAACAAAAGGATAGAAAAGATGAAATTCCTAGCACAGAATTTCCAGAACGTGGGGATACTATGCTGAAAGGCCTCTGGCATCACCATGAGGGGGGGGGGGGGGGACGGGGCGTTTGCAGTCAACAGCATTAAAAAGGAAAGCAACACACACACACACACACACACACACACACACACACACACACACACACACACCACACGAACACACTCACACACACACACACACACACTCACACACACACACAGCACGCACGCACGCACACCCACACACACCACATCGCACACACGCCACACCACATCACACCCTACAATTTTATCCGGCACAGAAATATCACACATGCATACAAAACAAATTAAGCAGCCATTGACCAGACGGAGAAGTCTACAAAGACAGAGAGAGAGGAATCTGTTGGTTTGTGTGAGTTGGCGGCCATATTTTATGATGATGACGATGACAGACGTATCAGACATGACGGTGTGTTGATGACATCACCAGCCAACACGCCAGATGACGATGATGATGATGATGATGATGATGATGACGCGAACAGACGGCTAACAGATAAATACTTCATATGGAGATGAAACAGTCTGACGCTGATGCTTGTGTAATTGTCTTTCAGAAGTGCATAACAGCCTGCCTTGCTTTTCATATCCAGAACACTCGTCGCCGTTTGACGCTATAGGTGTTTTGTTTCTTTGATTTAGTGAGCTTTTCCGTTTAAAAAACGGCGTCTTTAATGCTGTTTGAAATTTGAAGAATTTTTTCTGTTTTGAAGCTCAGCTTGGCACTGTGTGTGTGTGTGTGTGTGTGTGTGTTTTGTGTGTGTGTGTGTGTGTGTGTGTGTGTGTGTGTGTGTGTGTGTGTGTGTGTGTGTGTGTGTGTGTGTGCATGCGCATGCATTGTGTGTGTGTGTTGTGTGTGTGTGTGTGCATGGCATGCATTGTGTGTGTGTGCACGTTTGCCTACATAAGTGTGTGCAAGTGTGTGTGTTAATGCACGAACGCTTTTAAAAAAATTATTATTCGTACAAGCGCACACGAGTGCTTGCGTGCGTACATGAACAGGAGTGTATTTGTTTGTTTGACAAACACAAACATGACAAGGTGTAGTACAGTGCCACAGATGGTCTGTAGTAGGGGTGCTCCGATTGTGAGAGAGGCTCTATCAGTATGTCTATCTGTCTGTCTGTGTCTGTCTGTGTGTCTTTCTGTGTGTCTGTCTATCTGTCCGTCCGTGTGTCTGTACTGGCTGGCTCTGTGGCGCTCTCCAAACCGTTTGCTGTTGTCAGTTAGAGTTAATCCTTCCCCTCCCTGATTGAAATATGACACTTTCTCTTGCTCTCCTCTCTTTTTCTTCTTTTGCTCCTTCTGTTCCTCCTACTCCTCCTCTTCCCACTCCTCCTCCCCCTCCTCTCTCTCTTCTCTCTCTTCTCTGCTGTCTTTTTCTCGTTTTCTCTCTCTCTGTCTTCTTCTTCTCTCTCTCTCTCTCTCTCTCTCTCTCTCTCCCTCCCTCCCTCCTTTTCTTCTCATCCTCCTCCTTGTTTCTGCTCTTTTTTTTTCTGCTTCTTCTCTCTCCCCCCCCCCCCCTGTCTTTTGCTACTTCCTTTTTCCCCCCTGATTTTTGCGGTTGCTTTTTCCGTGACATCCTCTTCTTGTCATGGTTAATATTTTCATGAACTGATATTTCTTCGACGTCGAACGCTCACACAGCAACTATCGTTGTCTGTCATATGAGCGAAAATGGTTGCGCTGCCGTTAAACGCCTGACTAGTCCGGCCCAGCACAACAGACCTCGGCGTGGGAGAGAATGGTTGCATTTTGTCTTTCTAGCAAATAACCCAGGAAGAACGGACCAAGAAGGCAGAAAAATAGAGAAGGAAGAGCTGACAGGAACAGAAGGAACAAAGCAGACAGAGAGAGAGGGATAGAAAAGAGGGAATTCCTAGCACAGAATTTCCAGAAGGTGGGGGTGCTATGGGTACTAACAAGCCCCTGGCATCCCCAAGGGTTTTTTTCACGAAACGAGGTCTGGGTTTATGGAAGAAACCTGGAGCTTGAGCTCCCCCCCCCACATACAACACACTTTTCTTCGATACATTTTGTGGACAGAAGTATGTGAGATATCTTCTAAGGTGAGGTAGGGATAAACAGTGATACCAAAAGAAAGGTGCGTAAACATGGCACGGCTTAGAGAGAGAGAGAGAGAGAGAGAGAGAGAGAGAGAGAAGGAGAGAGAGAGACGAGAGAGAGAAGAGAGAGAGGAGAGAGAGAGAGAAGAGAGGAGAGAGAGAGAGAAGAGAAGAGAGAGGAGAGAGAGAGAGAGAGAGAGAGAGAGAGAGAGAGAGAGAGAGAGAGAGAGAGAGAGAGAGAGAGAGGCAGAAAAACAAACAAAATAAAACAAGTGGATCAAGTGGATTTTTCAAAAATTTCGACCTGAAATACTTTTTTGTGCAGATTTTGTTATGAATGATAAACACACACTTTTCTTCTACTGGTCTGTATTTGAATTGGGGAACTTTTAATTCATATCCTAAAAGTTTCGGGTTCGAATCCCAGTCATCCGATTTAAAAAAAAAAGAAAAAAAAAAGGCATTTTGTGCAGTGAGCGTGAGGTAGAGCTTCTCAAGAGTGGAAGAACCACTATACTCCATCAGCCCCTAGCACTGGAGAGGGGGTCATGTAAAAGCTGAACTGCCGACAAGAGATGATTTATCTCCAACTCCCAGTGCAATCAGCAGTCTATCTGCATCTAGTGTCAGAACCACTTTCCCCGACCATCGCTCCGTATTTAAATCACCCTTCCTCCATTCCTTCCCTCCTTACCCCATCGCACCCACGACAACAATTCGCCATTATTTTGGCAGGCCCATGACAAAAAACCCTCGGACGGAAGGCTCGAACAAGTGAAACAAGACTGTGGCGTAGCTGACGCCGTGTTTTGACAGCTCCGGGAGAAGAATACGCTGACAGTAAAGGATGAAGCGCGGCGAGGGCGAATATTAAACAGTTCGGGGTGTGACTGGGTACGAACCATTTTGGCCCAAGGTCTGCCGAGCTGCCATGTTTGAAATTCCGAGCCAGGAAAACTACTAAACTAGGAGAGGAGAAAAAAAAAGAAACAGCAAAAAAGCGATCAGTTTACATCCAATTCAAAGCCAGTACCGAGTCGACCTTTCTCACCCTGTCGCTTTCTCCCCCTTAAAGCGGCGACAAGTTCTTTAATCCTGTTGTGGAGGTAGCGGGTTAATCCATCACCAGTGCAGACATGAAATGATATCCCCCCCCACCCTCAAACCCACAACCCCCCCCCTCCCCTGTCAGGTGCAGGAACTAATCGTCGGACAGCAACTTATTAATCGGTCCTTTGAAGTTTGCCAGGAGTCCTCTTTGAACCCGGCACTAGTTGCAAGTGCTGTCTCCCCGCACAATGTCCACAAGAAACGTGAGGAACTAGAGGAGGAGGCGGCGCCTTCAGAGCAGGGACAAGGCAGCACGGCACAGAACAGAAGAGGCAAGGGTAGTGGTGGTAGTGTTTTTGTTGTCAGCCCCAAACTGCCGTATGGCCCGAGTCGGAGGGAGGTGATCTGTCATGTGACTCCCACCGAGCCCTGACGAGGCTTCGCCAGACAACAATGCCGGTAATATTTATGCTAATCAGCCAGTGAAGAGGATGGGTGGATGGTGGGTGGGGTGGGAAGGATGAGAACAGAAAGGGATGAGAGAAAATCGGCAAAGCTTCCCCTGACAACAAGGAGAAAGGATAGAAACGGTACAGCAACCTGAGAATAATTAAAAAAAAGACATACCCATCCCTAAACAAAACAAAACAAAAAAAACCCACACATACAGCTGACAGTGTTTTTTTGCTGTGTGAAAACTGGGGGCTGGCTCAGAGTCATGTTCCAAAGCGCTAGTCCTTCCCTTTGATTGGGTTCTGAAAGAGCAGTGACTTGTCCGGCACTTTGTACCTTTCATTCACGATGTGTGGATCATCCCTTTCTGTCAGTCAGGGCTGTCTCTTTCTGAAGGCACAGGCAGCAACACACCTCTCTCCTATAGGGAGACATCTGAAGATTACAGGTGAGAAAGAAAGGAGTTTTTCGGCTACAAACATTCTTCAGGTAAAACGAGAGTCCCCTCTACACCCACCTCCCACCCCCCAAAAAAAGAAAGAAAGAAGAAAAAAAATCACCCCCCAAATCAAGTTAACTTGACGAAGAAGAGCTAAAACCTCTCTTGAGAAATTCATATCTTTAAAAAAAAACAAACTTCCCGCCGAAGAGGGAGTGGTTTCTCCACTACAGACTGGCCAACTGACCAGCGGAGTGGAGAGGGGGGTGGGGGTGTGCTGCACGGGCAATAACTCAGCTTGCCCTCCATACTTACTTACCCAGGTTCTGCGCTCTACAGCCTGGAGTGCAACTCCATAGTCTTTCGAGACTGATGGGTACCTCCAAAAAAAGACTGGCCATTATTTTCTTGCGGAAAATATGTCTCTGTCTTTCTCTGTCTCTCTCTGTCTCTCTCTG
>CM060335.1:16001893-16006893 GCA_030674155.1 Stramonita haemastoma | reverse complement strand
ATATGCTGGCCCCTTGAGAAGCTGAGGTCTCTGATGTCTCACTCCCCTACGACCGCCTAGGTTATGGGACACCTTTACCTTTATTGGTAGACACAGATTATGTATGATTCCTGCGAGAGCAAAAGCACCTTTGTATTTTTAAGAGATGTTTCTCGTTTCTTTCTCTTTTCTTTTCTTCTGTACTTTCTTTTCGACAATAATGGAATTAGCATCGTGTGCTTTTCTTCGTACATCCAGACCCTGTGTGTATGCAGTTTTTCTATAAGTTACCGTGGATGTCTAGTGTGTAGCAATAACAGCTCATCCATGAGAGGAAACTAAAGAGTCAAGTATTGTAAGTCATTTAGTTCTTAATGAAAAGGTATTCTACTCATAGCGTTTATAAAATTTTAAATCTGTGAAAAATCGATAAAATAATATACGCTTGTTTCTCTTCACTATTTTCGACATTGAAATATAGATCTATACATGAAAGAAGAATAAGAAAAATTAATAAAAACCACCGAGAAGTCCTTTCATAAATAGTAAACAGTTATAAACAGAGACATTGTTTCAGACCATTGTACTACTTCTTCATTGATAGTGAAAGGTAGTAAAACCTATGTGAACATTAATTGCAGTCAGGCTTTTGGATTATAACAGAATGGATTTAGAAAATATAAACTCTAGGTTATGGAAGCGTTAGTTATTGGGTATAACACTTCTCATTTAGGAGAGAGCGAAAATAACATAGCACAAGATATTGATGACTTTGTAAAATGTTAAAGGTTGGAATAAACCAAAAAAAATTGACAAATTGCAAACCATCACAACACGTTTAACAGCCAATTAAAAAACAAAATTTAAACAAAGAATTCAGCGACTCTTTTCCACTTCAGTGAGGACAGATGCTTTATTCTTTTTTATATTGAGGATAATAGAATAAGCACTCATGTGCTTTTTTACATCTAGTCCCCGTGTGTATGCAGTTTTGTAAATGTCATCAGTTCCTACCAGCACACGATGGCCTACTCTTACGAAAAGCGGAACAGGATTTAACGTGTGCGCAAGATGTTCTGCGACTGACTGACTGACTGATTTAGCAGACAGGGATAAGAACATGGCATGGCACCAATTCTCTTCTGATCCAGACGAAAGCACTGAGTAAAATCTTCGAGAGAGAATGTAGGGAGAAGGAGTGTGGTTTAAGCGTAGAGAATGGTGGCGGTAAAAAATGGAGTCATACAGATAGGTGGATGGCACAAACCTTCCTTTCCAGTTTCCAGTTTTATCTCCAAAGTGTCACAACATGCAAATCGTATCGTTTGATATCGCTTTTAAGGGATTAGACGTTTACTGTAGACCTACTAGTTTGAAAAAAAAAAGAACCCACGCAAAAATGGTCTATTATATAGACATAAAAAACCTCCATAAAAAACAACAAAACAAAACAAGAACCTACGCTTTTGGGGGGAAAATTCCAGACTCAATTTTTTCGCAGACCTTATGGAAAAGTGTGTATGAGTGGCGCTAGAGCGGCGACACGGTTGAGGGTTGACTCACTTGAAAGGGGAGATAATTTTTTGTTTCGCTTCGGTGACCACAGTCGGTGTTTGAACAGCCATAGACAACAGGGGACATCACCCCCTTTCCCTCACAGCGCCGGCGACAAATCATACACACTTGGAGAGAAGGAGAACTAGGGGGAGAGAGGGGGGGGAGGGTGTGTATGAAAATGGGATAGGGGTGGGTGTTGAATAAAGGTGGAGGGTTGTGAAGAAGGGAGGGGAGGGGAGGGGGGTAGGGCTCTTACAAGTGTCAGGTATAAATTGATTTTTGACAGTTATGAAATGCTGGCCGAGTTGTAAAGAAACGGGAGAGAGACAGTAGAGCGGCAGTTGAATCACTGTCAGTTATACGCGAACAAATTGTTCTCCGAGGAATTTCAGTTAGTGAAAAGGACAGGAATTTCTTTCCTTTTTCTTTTTTCACACATTCTCTCTCTCTCTTTTCTCTCTCTCTCTCTCTCTCTCTCTCTCTCTCTCTCTCTCTCTCTCTCTCTCTCTCTCTCTCTCTCTCTCTCTCTCTCTCTCTCTCTCTCTCTCTCTCCCCTCTCCCTCTCTCCCTCCTCCCTCCCTCCTCTCTCTCTTCTGGTGCAGGCTCACGTTACTTTAATTTCTTACAGTGCTACTTGTACTTTGATGTTTTGATACGGTTTTGATCTTCTCCTTCTTCTGCTATACGTACCCTGATACCAGTTCATCCCATTCAACCCTTAACCTGCATGAACTGTCTCTGCATCACATCATAACCTCCCCCCACTCACACGATAACAATTTAATCAGATCATTAATATCTTTATGCTTTCCAATATCAAACAGCATTAAACTGAAAAAATACCACATACCACATACCCTATCTTATGTTAGAAAAAAAAGCTCACATAAAATGGCACAGGGCAAATGACACTGTAGGAAAAAAACATCTTGTGCCCATCCCGGTGTCTGCCATTTGCAAGTCACTACCTGGTGGCCAAAACAAAGTGCAGACAAAATGTAATAAACTGCTTTAAGGGAAAATGTTGTCAGACGTGCTTGAAAAAGGACAGGAGAATGGACTGGCAAGAGAGAGAGAGAAAGAGGGAGGGAGAGAGAGAGAGAGAGAGAGAAGAGAGAGAGAGAGAGAGAGAGAGAGAGAGAGAGAGAGAGAGAGAGAGAGAGAGAGAGAGAGAGAGAGAGGAGAGAGAGAGAGGAGAGAGAGAGAGGGAGAGAGAGAGGGGGGAGAGAGAGAGAGAGGGGGGGAGAGAGAGAGAGAGAGGGGGGGCAGAGAAGAGAGGGGGAGGGAGAGAGAGAGAGAGAGAGAGAGAGAGAGAGGGGGGGGGGAGGGGAGGGGGGTAGAAAGAAAGAGAGAGGGAGGAGAGACAGAGACAGAGACAGACCGTCCGATTGACAGACTGAGAGACGGACAGGTGATGTAGTAAAGCAGCCACTAGTCAAAATGGAGTTCATAGACACACTGACAGAGAAGCAAAGACAGGCAGACATACATACAGACAGACAGACAGACGAAGAAATAGAAAACGGAGGTTTCAGGAAATTCAACCTTGCCTCTAAATAAAAGTCCTTTCAGGGAAAAAGAGTTCTTCTTTCAATCAGTTAATGAAATGTATTCTGACGTCTCTATAAAACCTTGGCCAGTTTTTTTTTTCTCCTGTCAAAAATCAATTCATACATAACACCTGTGATCCTTCTTATCTCCAGGTGTTCCCTTCTCTAAAACCGTGTTCATACCAAACCAACACCTGTATTTTATTCCCCCCCCTCCCCCCCTCCTTCCTTCACGAGTGACGTGTCCGGTTAAGTTAGTGTATGGTATGTAGGGTCTGTTGGTAACTATCAGTCTCAGGAAAACAAAGTGCGGAGCTTTTCAGACAGTGACTGTGGCCAGTAGATCCCAAGACATGTAATAATAAATAATAATAATAACAACAACAAAACAACAATAATAATATAATAATAAACATAATACTAATATATATATACTTAACTACTACTACTACTACTACTACTACTACTACTACTACTACTACTACTATCTACTACCACTTCACTCTCACTACTACTACTACACTACCACTCTACTACTACTACTACTACTACTACTACTACTACTACTACTACTACTACTACTACTACTACTACTCACTACATCACTACTACCACTACACTACTACACTACTACTACTACTACTACTACTACTACTACTACTAACTACTACTACTACTACTACTACTACTAGACATGACAAGGTACAACTGTCTTCACTTCTCCATCATTTTAGGGGAGCTGCTTTCCGTGGCAAACAAAGTGTGGTCACGTCCACCTCATCAGCAGGCACTCCATGGAACAGTAAAAGATCCACAGAGAAGCCTTTTCTCCGCCATAATCCACAAACCCTGCTCTGGTCCTCCCTTACCCTGTCATCACAGTACAGCTGGCAACCTCCCCACACTTGTCTATGGCAGGATGTTGATAATCATAGTTCTCCCTGACTCCTGTCACACGACATACCTGTTGTGTACGTATAATCATGTGGTTTGTTTAAACAATTTCTAAATGCATATACACATGCAGAGTATGAAATATGACAGTTTAAGACCCCATATTTTACGTTAACGTCTGGTGAGTTATAGAAACAGAACATACCCAATATGGATCAATGCACAAAAAGAAAGAAGTGCTCTGAAGTTTGAATGTTTGGGCCCAACACTTTTCCCTCATCCATTAGACCATGAGTGGTGGTCTGGGTGCTAGTCTTTCGGATGAGACGATAAACCGAGGTCCCGTGTGTTACACATCATTATTTAGCGCACGTAAAAGAACCCACGGCAAACAAGGGGGTTGTCCCTAGCAAAATTCTGTAGAAAAAAGCCACTCTGATAGGGAAACAAATACAGTTGCATACAGGAAAAATTTATTTAAAAATGGGTAGGCGCTGCACTTGTGGCGACGCGCTCTCCCCGGGGAGAGCAGCCCGAATTTCACGCAGAGATATCTGCTGTGACATAAAGTGGTATAAGTAAATAATAAATATATGATTAAGATCAGCAGGCACACCTCATGCAGAGTGACAAAGACAGGAGGGAAGGAAGACCAGGCACAGCTCAGCCTGCCCAATAACAGAACGCAAAGAAGAGAAGAGAAGAGAAGAGAAGAGAAGAGAAGAGAAGAGAAGAAAAGAGAAGAGAGAAGAGAAGAGAAAGAGGAGAGAAGAAAAGAAAAGAGAAGAGAAGAGATGAGGAGAGAAGAAAAGAGAAGAGAAGAGAAGAGAAGAAAGAGAAGAGAAGAGAAGAGAAGAGAAGAGAAGAGAGGAGAGGAGAGGAGAGGAGAGGAGAGGAGAGGAGAAGAGAAGAGAAGAGAAGAGAAAGAGAAGAGAAGAGAAGAGAAGAGAAGAGAAGAGAAGGAAGAGAAGAGAAGAGAAGAGAAGAGAAGAAGAGAAGAGAAGAGAAGAGAAGCGAAGA
>CM060335.1:15990295-16000295 GCA_030674155.1 Stramonita haemastoma | reverse complement strand
GAAGTCTTTTCATTTCCACAGCCTCTCATGCGCTTTCCGCTAGGCTGGGTTCCAAAGGGAGCCCACCCACAAACACCTTACCACCACCCTCCCCCGTTGCACCTTCCTTCCCCCGGAACTTTTCACCCCATTCTCCTCCCCTCCTCCTCTCCTCCCCCTCATCATACACACACACACACACACACACACACACACACACACACACACACACACACACACACACACACACACACACAGACTGAGCAAATGTTGCAGGAGTTAAAACCTTTTTTTTCCAGTCACCTGCCAAATCGCCTTACTTTTCTCCCCCTACTCCTCCCTCACTCGAATTTAGCACAAAGAAAACATGAATCGAGACTTCTGTTTTTTTGGATGTTTTGTTGTTGTTGGGTGGTTTTTTTTTTGGTTTCTTTAATAGTTTTTTTTCTGTTTGTGCATGATTTTTGGAAAGTAGAAAATACTGATGTCTTCCCCCCCCCTTTTTTTAAATCCAATTGTCAATTATTTATTGTTCCTGAAGACGTTACTGTTTGTCAGTTTGTTCGTTTACTATTGGTTTGTTAGCATGATTGTTTATGCTTGGTTGGTCGGTTAGTTTGAAACAAATACATATGAAATTTTCTTCCAGTTGTTGCTGAAGATGTTTTCATGTTTTGTTTTTAAACATTACTTTAAAATTGATCAAAAGGACATGCAAAGACAATACTGCAAGGCACTGTCCCAGGAGGAAGAAAAAGAGGCAAACCAAGGAAGAGACGGGAAGACAACATCAACGAATGGACAGGCCTCGAACTCGAACAAAACTTTGAGAAAGGCAGAACAGAGAAAAGAATGGAGAGAATTGGTTGTCAAGTCTTCGGGGGTGCCCCCACGGTCACCAGACTACTGGATAGATAGATAGATTTGACAGACAGACAGACAGACAAACAGAAGCTAGAAGACAGACAGACAGACAGACAGACAGAAGATAGATAGACAGACTAGACGAGACAGATAGATAGATAGATAGATAGATAGATAGATATAGATAGATAGATAGATAAGATAGATAGATAGATAGATAGATAGATAGCAGAAGTCGTTATTGTTTGTTTGTTTGTTGCTTGATTGGTTTGTTGTTTTTTGTTTGGTTGGTCGTTGGTTTGAAACAATTGCATTTGAAAAATTT
This sequence comes from Stramonita haemastoma, assembly GCA_030674155.1. Lineage (NCBI taxonomy): Eukaryota > Metazoa > Mollusca > Gastropoda > Neogastropoda > Muricidae > Stramonita > Stramonita haemastoma. The sequence goes on along the minus strand of CM060335.1, from coordinate 15,999,127 downwards.
TTTCCAGTTGTTGCTGAAGATGTTTTCGCATGTTTGTTTTTAAACATTACTTTAACGTTGAAGACTGTTTGATTTGTTTTTGTTTTGTTGTGGTTTTTCCTCAGCTGTAACTTCGAGGTTCGTTAATCGTGAGATTTGCGTATACAACCGTTTTTTGTTTGCCCCCCCCCCCCCCCCCCCCCCGAAACCATTGATTAAAGTAGCTGCAATTTGACTTCGGGGGAAACAAAATGGGTCAGTTTCTTTTTTCTTGCTTTTGTTTATTTTCTTTTTGTTTATTTTTTTTTCTCACAGCAGCATTTTCAGTTGGATGAGGAGAGTGGCTTTTTCGGGTTTTTTTTGTTTGCTTGCTTTTTGAGGGTTGGGGGATGGGGGTCTTTTTGTTGTTGTAAATAGTTAAAAGACTGATTTTTTTTTCAAAATGATTTTGTTCAAAATAGCCCAGTCGATTTTACCCCGGAAGGGTTAGGGGAATGTAATTCTCTCTCTCTCTCTCTCTCTCCTCTCTCTCTCTCTCTCTCTCTCTCTCTCTCTCCTCTCTCTCTCTCTCTCTCTCTCTGTCTGTCTGTCTGTCTGTCTCTCTCTCAGTGGCCATCAGAGTGACGACAAGAGAGGGCTGGCGCCAGACAGTCAACAGCGGTGCATTGTGTGATGGAACCACAAGTGATTGCAGCAGGGAGGGCCCTTAGGGATGCCACGCAGGCAGGTCAGTCAGCCAGGCTGCCTGCCGCTCTCTCTCTCTCCTCTCTCTCTCTCTCTCCCCTCTCTCTTTCTTCCTCTCTCTCTCTCTCTCTCTCTCTCTCTCTCTCTCTCTCTCCTCTCTCTTTTCCCTCAGCGTTTATTGGAAGCAGACAGGGAGGCGGGTAGGAGGACCTCCTGTCCTGTCCCGTCCCGTCCCTTCTATTCTGGAGGATGGATTAGGACTAGGCCTATACCACATAGTTTCTTTCTGACCGAGGTGTGGGGACAGTATTTCTGAGGCAAAATCTGTTGTACTCTACTCGTGCACATTATCTCTTGTTTTACCGTTAAACCAAATCTTTGCAGTACATATGCAACAATAAAGAAAGTTTGGGGAGAAAGGGTGGGGGGTATAGTACAATTAAAAAAAAAAGTAGTGTGCAAAGTTTTTTTTGTGTTTTTTATTACATTTTTCTTTTACTTTTTAAAAAATATTTTACACCAGTTTAAGTCACGGCAGATTTCTCTGCGTGAAATTCGGACTGCTCTCCCCAGGGAGAGCGTGTCGCCACAAGATCAGTGCCACCCATTATTTTTTTTTTTCGTTTTCTGTCTGTATGTGTATTTGCAGAGTGACTTTTTTATACAGAATTTTGCCAGGGACAACTCTCTTGTTGCCGTCGGTTCTTTTACGTGGGTTATTTTTAAACCATGATCAAAATGAAAAGGGGGACGGATAGCCCAATGGTAAGAACATTGCGCTGGCAATTTGACGACCCGGGTTCGAGTCCGGTGGAGGAAATTTTTCTCCTGGAGTTAACATCAGTGCTGACTCCACTCTCCCCAAAAGTCCTTCGGATGAGACTTTAAACCAAGGCCCCGTGTGCGAATGCACGCAGAACATCTTGCCACACGTTAAATCCTGTTCCGCTTTTCGTAAGAGTAGGCCATCCTTGTGCCGGTGGAACAGATGACAATATTTACAAAATTGCTACACACTGGGACCGGATGAAAAAAAGCACATGATTGCTTATTCTGTTATCCTCGATATAGAAGAATAAATAAATAATAAATAAATAAAAAGTAGTTTTGTTGGTTATGGGGGGATTTTTGTTATCGTTGGGGTGAGGTTTTGTTCTGGGGGTCATTTCTTTGTTTTTGTTTTGTTTAGGGGCTTTTTCATTATAATTTTAATCTTGCCATGCACATTAAAACAGTTTTTTTCTCTAACTCATAGGATCTAATAAAATAAAAAAGTCCCCAACTATAATTATGGCATTTTAATCCCCCTGGTTTACCCATACATAACCAAAGCTAAATAGATAAACAAACGAGGAATACTTAATGTCCATTAAATCATCTTCTGTCCCTCTCATGTGGATAGGTGGTTTAGAGGTATTGCACCTGCCTAGAAAGCGAAAAGTCCAGGTCGGAAGTGTGCCGTGGTTCGATCCCCGTTTGAGCCCGAAACTCCCAACACAACTCCCAACACAACTCCCCAACGCCCGTTACACCATGATTGGTGGTCTGGGTACGAGTCTTTCGGTTGAGATGATAAACCGAGATCCCATGTGTTACTATAGTTATTTAGCGCACTTTTAAGAACCCACAGCAACAAGACAATTGTCCCTGGCAACATTCTGTAGAAAAAAGCCACTCTGATAGGGAAACAAATACAGTTGAAGACAAGACAAGAAAAAAAATATTGGGTGGTGCTACTATTATGGCAACACACTCTTCCTGGAGAGAGTAGCCCGAATTTCACGCAGAGAAATTTGCTGTGACGAAATAAATAACATAAATAAAATAAATGACACCCCTGAAGACTTGACAACCAGTTCCCTCCATTCCTCTCTCTGTTCTGCCTTTCTCAAAATTTTGTTGAGTTCTCTAGTACTGTCCATTCGCTGATGTTGTCCTCCCATCTCTTCCTTGGTCTGCCTCTTTTTCTTCCTCCTTGGACAGTGGCTTGCAGTATTGTTTTTTGTAAGTCCTTTTGATCTAGTGACATGGCCGTACCATTTAAGTTTACGCTTCTTTACGATTGATAGAAGATTTTCGTAGGGACCAATTGGTCCCCTTACCACAGGCACTGTCGCATAATTACAAACCCACTTTTTTCTTGCAGCTCAGAGAACCCCTTTCCTAAACACTGTTGAATGGCTTTTATCCAAGTTTGCCTGCAAATCAAAAAGATAATGCTGGCTTGTGTAATTGTGTTTGTAATCCCACAACGGTTTTAGCTATAGTCTTGTAACACAATGTTGTCTACTGATAACAAAGCTAAAAGCTCAAAGCATTCGACTGTAAACAATGCACCATGTTGAGAGAGGTGAGAGAGAGAGGGAGAGAGAGAGGAAGAGAGAGAGAGAGAGAGAGAGAGAGAGAGAGAGAGAGAGAGAGAGAGAGAGAGAGAGAGAGGAGAGGAGAGTGAGAGAGAGAGAGAGAGGGGGGGGAGGGAGGAGAGAGAGAGAGAGAGAGAGAGAGAGAGAGAGAGAGAGAGAGAGAGAGAGAGAGAGAGAGAGAGAGAGAGAGAGAGAGAGAGAGAGAGAGAGAGAGAGGAGAGAGAGGAGAGAGAGAGAGAGAGAGAGAGAGCGAGAGAGAGAGAGAGAGAGGAGAGAAGAGAGAGAGAGAGAGAGGAGAGAGAGAGAGAGAGAGAGAGAGAATACAGAGAGAGAGGGGGGAGGGCAGAGAGAGAAGACAGACAAACGGACAGACAGACAGACAGACAGGGGGAGGAGGGGGCTAGCTATGAACAGCCTTATTCATTCCTCCCTATACCTACAGGCCCCTTTGTGTGCCAGTTGTGTCAGGTCACAACAGCAAAGCGGGAGAGGGATTCAACAAATCTGCAGAGTTCTCTCTCTCCTCTCTCTCTCTCCTCTCTCTCTCTCTCTCTCTCTCTCTCTCTCTTCTCTCTCTCTCTCTCTCCCTCTCTCCTCTCTCTTCTCTCTCTCACACACACACACACAACACACTCTCTCTCACACACAGAGTTGATAATCGCGAGCTTGGTGGGTTGGAAGAGAAAAGAAAAGGTACCACCCACATTTTCTGCCTTTTCAAGAAAAAGGTAGGGCATAAAAGGCAGGGGGAGGGGGGCAAAATAAGAGAGAAGACAAGACCCCCCCCCCCCAACAAAAAAAAACACACCCCAAAACGGATGGGGGTGGGGGGACCAAAAATAAAAAATAAGAAAGAAAAAAAAACCCAAACACAGACAACTAAACACAAAAAATACAGTAACACACTGACATTGAGAGAAAGAGAGAGAGAAACGATTGAATTTATTCTTGCCAAACTTGTTTCTAAACTTGCATAGCGTTCTCTTGTTCCCCCCCCTCCCGCCCCCCCCCCCCCCCCCCCCCCCCCGCCTTCTATCCTTGCCGTGGCCATTGTTGATGTGAAAATTCATCTTTAAATGGGAGAGAACTGTAACATTAATTGAAAAGTAATCCTGAGTGATTGCCCGTGTAAGTGATTCGCTCACTCAGGCGCGTGCGTAAGCAAGCACACATGTATGCAAGCACATTTTCAACAGCAACGAAAAAAAAAGAAAAAGAAGAAAACAGGATTGAATTAAAAAAAAAATAAATCCTTGCCTTTGTAAGTGTTTTGTAGCATTAAAAAAATCTTTGAAGTTGCTGGCTAACATTTTTATACTACAAAACTCCCCAACCAACCTCCCCCATCCCCACCCCATTCTCAAAGCCTTACAAGGGGACAAAAAAAAGTGTAACGGCAGTGGGGTCTGGTGAATTAAGTGTGGGCACTTTTAACTATCCCCCATCCCTTCATGTATACAGACACGCAGAAAGAAGAGTAAGTCTTTCGGATGAGACTTTAAACCGAGCCCCGTGTGCGAAACGCACGCAGAACATTTGCGCACACGTTAAATCCTGTTCCGCTTTTCGTAAGAGTAGGCCATCGTGTGCCGGTGGGAACAGATGACATTTACAAAACTGCATACACAGGGACTGGATGTAAAAAAGCATACGAATGCTTATTCTATTATCCTCGATTTAAAAGGAAAAAGAATGAATAGATAAAATAAATTTAAAAGAATAAAGAAATAGATAAATAAAGATCAAATGCACGTTCGAAACTTTCCTAATTCGTGTCACCGTTTGATGAGTTAGTGACTCAAACGTACCCAGCATGCACACTGTTACCTGGAGAGGGATGGGCTCCACCATGTTCAAATTTGCTTAAAAGTTAGAACCTGAAAAAAAATCAAAGCAGCAAGCCCCAAAGAATTCAAGAGAGAGAGAGAGAGAGAGAGAGAGAGAGAGAGAGAGAGAGAGAGAGAGAGGGGAGAGAGAGAGAGAGAGAGACAGACAGACAGACAGACAGACAGACAGACAGACAGACAGACAGAGAGACAGAGACAGACACAGAGAGAGACAGAGAGAGAGAGAGGACCGTAGGAATATATCAAGAAAATCCACGAATTTTATTACAACTGGAACAGTGTTTAAAATGCATATTGAGATGTTCCTATAACCAAATAAACTTATTCTTACTAGCTGTGAAATAACAACCGATATCTGGCCACACAACCAGCTTTTGGACTGCATGTTTATTTCCTGACGAATGAATAATCTGTTCAAACAAAACCATCATGGGGGAATGAAAAAAACAACAGAGAAATCCACAACAAAAGAAAGAGCGTATGAAACAAAGTCGCGAAGCGTTCATTCGTATCAGCTGTTGTTTTCAATCTGGTTCATAATATCATTTCATTCTTTCATGTTGTTTTCAAGCTCAAGTGATAGAGCAATTAGAATCTTTCATTTTCTGTGGTGTGCTAGCAATTAAGAGTTACATTTGTTGAGTTGCTTTTTTTGGGGGGCCGTGAAATTGTTTTGTGCGTGCGAGCCTCTGTGTGTGTGTGTGTGTGTGTGTGTGTGTGTGTGTGTGTGTGTGTGTGTGTGTGTGTGTGTGTGTGTGTGTGTGTGTTGTGTGTGTGTTTGTTGTGTGTGTGTGTGTGTGTGTGTGTGTGTGTGTGTGTGTGTGTGTGTGGTGGTGGGTTGTTTTTGTGTGTGTAGCTCGTGCGCGCGCATTAATTGCCTCTAATACTATAACACCCCTGTTGATAATTACTTCATTGTGAGATTCTCGATTATCTTTCTGCATGCCTACGATAACCGCATGAAAAATCACACATCACATTCTTATCATTACTGTCATATATCATTATTATATATATTATTATTATTATTATTATTATTATTATTATTATTATATTATTATTATTATCATCATCATCATCATCATCATCATCATCATCATCATCATCTATCATCATCATCATCATCATCATCATCATCATATCATCACATCATCATCATTCATCATCATCATCATCATCATTATTATTATTATTATTATTATTATTATTATTATTATTATTATATTATCCTCACTATCATTAACGTTCTTCTTCTTCTTATTGTTGTTGTTATCGTCATCATCATCATCATCATCATCATCATCATCATCATCATCATCATCATCATCATCATCATCACTACTACTATACTACTACTACTACTACTACTACTACTACTACTACTACTACTACTACTACTACTACTACTACTACTAGGCTATCATTACTGCTGCTACTGCTGCTTTTGTTATCGCCTATGTGAACAGTAAGGCCACATAAGTGGTATCACTCTATTTTCTTTAAATCAGTTCAAGAACAAAAATCGCACATATCTTGAAATAGGGTAAGGTAAGACAGTTGTGTGTGTGTGTGTGTGTGTGTGTGTGTGTGTGTGTGTGTGTGTGTGTGTGTGTGTGTGTGTGTGTGTGTGTGTGTGTGTGTGTGTGTTCGTGTGTTGTGTGTGTGTGTGTGTGTGTGTGTGTGTGTGTGTGTGTGTGTGTGTGTGTGTGTGTTGATTTTCTTAACGTATTTAAAGTCACTGTTGGTAACACTGACATATCTCAAAGATGTAAGACATTCTCGTGAAAACGACTACGACAGAAAAAAAACCCCTACATTTCTACAGCTTGAGCTTACACTTAAAAGAGCAAAAAGAACAAAACGCGCAAATAACAACAACAACAACAACAAACCCCTTACACAAATCAACATACAAAGAAACAAATCCAGCCAAACAAGCACACATGAAGTCACAAAACTTTTCCAAATAAAGAAATAGGGCGCAAAGTAATGAACGCCAAGTTTACTTTAAAAAAAAACACCAACAAATAAAGAACCAAACAAAAACGAATCCCACAGAAAACGTAACGTGACACAATGCAACAACAGTCAGAGGGTTATTTCTCAAGACACATCTCAAATCATAAATTGGGATGTGGGGTATGGGTTTTTGTGGGATTTTTTGTTTGCAAAATGTATTCAATTTTCTTTATAAAAAAAATTACCATCAAGTCAATCACAGACGCCTTTGTTAGCCTTTTCTAATGACAGTCGACAATTTATCATCCAATAATAATTTTTTTCAGCAATCCCTGTCCATGCAACTGAATGAAAATAAGTGAACAACTATACTCAGATGATGTTTGTTATACAGATCAACTTTGATTAATTTGAACTATGCATGTCAATACTTTTTATTTGTCAAAATATCAGGCAGCAACTATTGTTGTCTGTCATATGAGCAAAAATGGAATCGCTGCCGTTAAGCGCCTGACAAGTCAGGCCCAGCGAATCCGATTTGGGGTGTGATAGAGAATAATTAATATTTTAACTCTTTCTCGAAAAAAGCAGGAAAAGGACAAGAAGACAGAAATAGACAAGAAGGAGGTGACAGGCAGAGAGGCACATGTCAAAAGGGGATGATGTTTGGCCTTTTCTTGTGGTGTAGTGCAAACAAGCGATGCATTATTCGTCAGATGACAAATTTAAACATCTCATAATCGAGAAACTCCAGCCAACCCTTAACGACAACGGATTACACATTCTTTCCTATCCCTATGATGCCCGTTTGGTCCCAAAACTTTTCCTCATCCATTACGCCATGAGTGGTGGTCTGGGTGCTAGTCTTTCGGATGAGATGATAAACCAAGGTCCTGGTGTGTTACACATCCTTATTTAGCGCACGTTAAAGAACCCACGACAACAAGCGGGTTGTCCGGGGCAAAATTCTGTAGAAAAAAGCCACTCTGATAGAGAAACAAATACAGTTGCAGACAGGAAAAAGAAATAATAATTGGGGGCGCTGCGCTTGTGGCGACGCGCTCTCCCCCGGGGAGAGCAGCCCAAATTTCACGCAGAGAAATCTGCTGTGACATAAAGTGGTATAAAAAAAATAGTGACGTGACAGTAAAAGACAACAAGTCATAATTCTAAGACTCCGCACAGGGCACAACAGGCTATACCACCATATGTCCACAAAGCTGAAACTTGCTCCTTCTCCCCTGTGTACCTGTGGTAAAGAAAACCAGACAGGGGAGCACATCCTTCAGAGGTGTACGCTATTCAGCGACCTGAGGAAGAAATTATGGCTGATGGAGATAACCCTACAGGCCAAGCTGTACGGCCCACGAGAGGAGCTGGAAAGGACATGCCATTATTTTTCCCAGACACATCTGACAGTGTAAAAGCGAACGAGAGAAGAAGAAGAAAAGAAGTAAAAGATGGTGTGTTAACTAGCCCAGAGACTTTCAGCTGAATACACAAGGCGAGGTTATTTCACATAGGCCTGCCTAGCTGTAACTGAAGTGAAAAGAAAGACTCGCTATATAATTATGTCTTGACAGTAATGATGTGCTGAAGTTTGTTGAGAGATTTGAAATCATATTCTGGAGACAAACAAAACCTGTGGAAAATCAAGAAGTACGTATTGATGCCTTTCTTGATTTTATTTATTTGATACAATTTTACAGTGTTCTATTTTGGCAAACAGGCTTTAAAAACGAAAAGAAAAAGCAACTCTGTCGACAAAAACGAAAGAAGCAAGGGCAACAGCAACAAAAATTAAATCTCCAAACTCGTAAAGATCAAAGAAAAAAGAAAGAAAGATTGAAAAAAAGAAAGAAAATGGTAGGAAATGGAAAAACATTCAAAATACCCCCCCCCCCCCCCCAAAAAAAAAAAAAAAAAAAGAACAAACCAACCCAACAAAAACAAAACCAACAAAAAATCACACCAACCAAAATCAAACAAAACACAAAAAA
>CM060335.1:15983294-15990195 GCA_030674155.1 Stramonita haemastoma | reverse complement strand
CAGATCCCCCCAAAAATTTTCGGTCCCAAAAAAAAATTTGAGAAAAAGAAGAAGAAAAAGAAGAAAAAAGAAGAAAAAAAAGAAGAAAAAGAAAAAAGAAGAAGAAAAAGAGAAGGGAAGAAGAAAAAGAAGAAAAAAAAAGGGAAAAAAAAGAAAAGAAAAAAAAGAAAAGAAGAAAAAGGAAGAAGAAGAAAAAGAAGAAGAAAAGAAAAGAATGGAGGAGGGGGGGGAAAAAGGGGGAAATGAGAAGACGAAAAAGAAGAAGAAAAGAAGAAAAAAGAAAAAAGAAAAGAAGAAAAGAAAAAAAGAAGAAAAAATTTTGGAGGAAGAAAAGGGAAAAAGAAAAGAAGAAAAAAAGAAGAAGAGAAAAAAGAAAAGAAGAAGAAGAAGAAAAAAAAAGAAGAAAAAAAGAAAGAAAAAAAAAGAAAAAGGGAGTGAGAGGAAGGGGAAGAGGGGGAGAGAAAGGGGAAAAGAGAAAAGGGGGAGAGAGAGGGGGGAAGGAGAGAGAGAGGGGAAAAGGGTTTGGGTTTTTGTTTTTTCCAACGGGGGGGGGGGGGGTTTGGGGGGAAAAAAGGGGAAAAAAAAAAAAAGAAGGGAAAAAGGGGAAAAAAGAAAAAGAAAGAGGTTTTTGTGTTTTTTTAAAGAAAAAAGGGGAAATGGGGGTAAAAAGGGGAGGAACACCCACAAGCCCCAGTCACAAAAAAAAAATGCGAAAAAAGCGAACCCCAAAAATGAACATGAACAAAGAATGGATAAAGTGGTGTTTGATGAAAAAAAAAAGGAAAAAAAAAAAAAAAAAAAAAAAAAAAGGTGCTCTCTTAATCATCTAAGACATTCATTTCACAGAATAGAAATAGATAAATAATATAAAAAAAAAATTTCGAACCATTCCAACTTTCTGTGTGAACAAACTCCTTGAGATCCTCTCCCCAAAAACACAATATCAATCCTAACCCAGGCAAAAAATGTCCTACAACATTGATGACACAGCAAAGATGATTATAAAATAACACGGATCTGAAATTCAACAGACTCCACAGAGAGAGAGAGGGGAGAGAGAGAGAGAGAGAGATGAGAGAGAGAGGAGAGAGAGAGAGAGAGAGGAGAGAGAGAGAGAGAGAGAGAGAGGAGAGGAGAAGAGAGAGAGAGGAGAGAGAGAGAGAGAGAGTGAGAGAGAGAGAGAGACAGAAGACAGACAGACAGAAGAGAGAGAGACAGAGAGAGAGAGAGAGAGAGGAGAGAGAGAGGAGAGAGGATGAGAGAGAAGAGAAGACAGAAGAAGACAGAGAGAGAGAGAGAGGGGAGAGAGAGAGAGAGAAGAGAGACAGAGAGAGACAGAGAGAGACAGGAGAGAGAGAGAGAGAGAGAGAGAGAGAGAGAGCGAGAGAGAGAGAGAGAGAGAGGAGAGAGAGAGAGAGAGGAGAGGAGAGAGAGAGAGAGAGAGAGAGAGAGAGAGAGAGAGAGAGAGAGAGAGAGGAGAGGAGAGAGAGAGAGCTGAAACAAATGAATCAACTTGATACGCCAGCAGCCCCCAGCTAGCAGAGGCAGGGCTCCAAAACCTAACCAACCAGGCCTGTATGGGGTCTCTCCATCACCCCAGGCCTCTCTCTCTCTCCCAGTCCACCCACACCCCCTCTCCAAAAATCAATACCAGGGGAGCTAACAACAAAAGACCAACAAGGGAACAACTCTTCAGATGACACCACCACCTCCCCTGAACATTGATGGTTAGACAGAAACCCCGTGACGTCAAAGAGGGGGGGTCCCCCTGCTGACGTCATGTCCACACTCTCTGCGGCACTCAGGGGAGAGCGTGTCACTTGATGTCTTCAAGAACCGTGGAGGGTCTTGTCTTCCCGGGGACCTACCGCAGACGAGAGGCGGCGTCCACGCCGGAGAGGATGTAACCGCCGCCCCAACCGTTGGTTGTGAAAGAGCCACCATAACTTGTCAATATTGCAGAGACGGGGATTAAAAAAAAATCGTTCCTTTTTTTTTTTTTTTTTTTCTTCCGATGAATACGTCTTTGCAAGGGCGTTGCAGGGCTTGGGAGGGATAGAACTGTAGAGAGAGGCCTGGAAGGAATGAAAAAGCTGATTCCCATTTGGAACTCCTGTTGATCTCTCTCTCTCTCTCTCCTCTCTCTCTCTCTCTCTCTCTCTCTCTCTCTCCTCTCTCTCTCTCTCTCCTCTCTCTCTCTCTCTGGGTGAGCCAGAGAAGAGAGAGAGAGAGACCAGAGAAGAAAAAAACACAACATGAAGGCTCTCTCTCTCTCTCTCTCTCTCTCTCTCTCTCTCTCTCTCTCTCTCTCTCTCTCTCTCTCTCTCTCTCTCTCTCTCTCTCTCTCTCTGTGACCCAGAGAAGAGAGAGAGAGACCAGAGAAAAAAAACACCTACATGAAGGCTCTCTCTCTCTCTCTCTCTCTGACCCAGAGAAGAGAGAGAGAGAGACCAGAGAAAAAAAAACCTACATGAAGGGTCCTCTCTCTCTCTCTCTCTCTCTCTCTCTCTCTCTCTCTCTCTCTCTCTCTCCTCTCTTCTCTCTCTCTCTCTCTCTCTCTCTCTAACCCAGAGAAGAGAGAGAGACCAGAAAAAAAACATGAGTCTCTCTCTCTCTCTCTCTCTCTCTCTCTCTCTCTCTCCTCTCTCTCTCTCTCTCTCTCCTCTCTCTCTCTCTCTCTCTCTCTCTCTCTCTGTCAGGCCCCTGAGGAAGGAAGGTAAGAGCCTTACGCAAACAAGCGGAGGGTTTCCTCAAGAGTTTGGACGGTGTTGGTGGCCGCTGGGAGATTTGACAAGGTGATTGACAGCCCGACAGACGAGCAGCGCGCGCGTCGCCACAAGAGTTGTCGCCCCTATTCAGTTCCTCTCTGCGTCTGGCATTGAATGCTTTCTTTGAGGAGAGGAGGGTGTGGGGGGGGGGGGGGGGGCAACTCCTACCGAGATATTGACAGATGTCTTTGTTTCCTTTGTGGGGGTGTTGAGAGGGGGACATAAATGTCTTAGGATACTTCGCTCCAAGAGGATACCGCTTCCACCGCGCGCGCCAACAAAATGTTTTTTTTGTTGTTGTTGCTGGGGGGGAAAGGAAGTTGTTGTGTGTGTGTGGGGGGGGGGGGGGAGTGTGTGTGTTGTGTGTGTGTGTATGTGTGTGTGTTGTGTGTGTGTGTGTTGTGTATGTGTGTGTGTGTTGTGTGGGTATGTGTGTGTTGTTGTTGATGCTGTTGTTGTTGTTGTTGCGCGCGTGTGTGTGTGCGCGCGCTATTTCTCATTGGAAAGAAAGGCAAAACTGACGATTATGGAGTCAGGACAGGTGAAGTGTGTGGAATGAAGGGTGCGCTGAGGCAGAGAGAAAGCTTGAGCTGCAGCTGGTTTCGTCATTTTACCATCGGAAGAGGAGGCAGGCAGGGCTTTCCTGATATTTACCTATCAGCCATTCCTCCACCTATCCATCTGTGCAGGTAGTTCTGTCACCTGTATTACTTCGGCATTTTGTAGCTTTCCGTAACAGCCCTCCATCAGTTTTTTTTTAATAAATTTTTTTTTATATCTTTTATATCGAAGATAATGGAATAAGCGCTCGTGTGCTTTTTTCATCAAGTCCCCGTGTGTATGCACTTTTGTAAATATTGTCAACTGTTCCCACCGGCACACAATGGCCTACTTGTACGAAAAGCGGAACAGGATTTAACGTGTGCGCAAGATGTTCGGCGTGCGTTCGCACACGGGGCCTCGGTTTGCAGTCTCATCCGAAAGACTTTAGGGGAGAGTGGAGTCAGCACTGATGTTACTTCAGGGGAAAAATCCCCTCCAACGAGAATCGAACTCGGGTCGTCAAATTGCGAGCGCAACGTTCTGACCACTAGGCTATCCCGTCCCCCTCCTGTCTTGTGCTTCTCTCTGTGTGCCATGTCACGTCGACGTGTTTTTTGATGTCGTCAAGCTATCTATCTGGTTGCCGGTTTACTAGGAGTTCTGTAGCTTTACCTTTGCTGAAATTCTGCCGTTTTGTTCCTGATTTTTATTTGTTGTTATCTTAGCTGTAATTCTGCCTTTTGTCCATCTGTTGTTATCGTAGCTGCAAATTCTGCCATTTTGTCCATCTGTTGTTATCTTAGTTGTAATCATGCCATTTTGTCCATCTGTTGTTAGCTGCAAATTATGCCATTTTCTCCATCTGTTGTTATCTTAGCTGCAGATTATGCCATTTTGTCCCTCTGTTGTTATCTTAGCTGCAAATTCTGTCATTTTGTCAATCTGTTGTTACCTTAGTTGTAATCATGCCATTTTGTCCATCTATTGTTCTCTCGTCTTGCAGTATGACTTGCACTTTTCCATTTTTGTTTATTTTTAAAAACGAGAGCTTGAGAACGCCTGTTAGCCCTGTTCTCTTTTTGATCTTTTGGCATGGTATTCTTTCTTGTAGTGTTTATATATATATATATATATATATATATATATATATATATATATTATATATATATATATATATATATATATATATATATATATATATATATGTTGTGTATATTATATATATATATATATATATATATATATGTATGTATGTTTACTAGTGTTAGTAATTCCTAACACGCTCAGAATGTCTTCTAAAGGCTCTATACAGATATAGCTATGGATAAGCTCTTAAAGAAATGTTCATTTTGACTTGACATATGCAAGACTGCTCGAAATAAGTAAGCCTATGGAATCGAATACATTTTAGAAGGAATATACCTTCGCCTGAGATCAACAATAGCTGGACAGCAGAGCAAAATATGAACTTCGTCTTCTTTGTCGCTTTCACACAATGGGCATGCTATTTTTTTCATTCTTCTTTTTTAAAATATTTTTTATGAGTTATGATATATTTTCATATCTCTAATTCCCAATGTAAACATCATCAAGAAACGCTTTATATTTCTGTTAATCAAAATCCAGCGACAAATAGAGTTCACATTTTCTCGATGTTATGAATGTTCAATATAATTTAAAAAATCTTTCACTTTGCTGGACATGACCATCCCCGATTTGCCATCTACCATCAATGTCTTTGGCTAAATTTACAGGAAAAGCCCGGAACACCTCAATTAACCCTGCCAACCCAAATCCATTTTGACATAATACTTCATGAATATTAGCAGTCCTAGTGTGTTTTCCATTTTATTCAAGATTTAACAACATGTTATATGCTTTAAGTGGCAGTCTATTCGAATTCATTTCTAACATTTTAAGCAAATTGCTAACAAAACACTTGGAGCATTTATCCAAGTAGGGTATCACCCAGTTTCATCATAAACAAGATTATTAGGAGTTTTACCAGTTATACCCAAAGCCCTTTAAGTGCATACAAGTGAACCAGAGAGAGAGAGACACAGAGAGAGAGAGAGAGAGAGAGAGAGAGAGAGAGAGAGAGAGAAGAGAGAGAGAGAGAGAGAGAGAGAGAGAGAGAGAGAGAGAGAGAGAGAGAGAGCATGGTTTCGTTTAAGAACAAATGGGATAATGCAAAACGCATTTCAGTTTTAAAACATTTGTGAGAATGATACCTAAACAATTTCTTCACGATCCAGACATTACTTTGAGCTGATTAACAACAACAAACAACAACACAACACATTTCTGGAGAAAGCATCGATATCACACAAAATAACTGTAAGGGCTTTCTTATTTGAGAAAAAAAAACACACGAAAAAACCCTCGCAAACAATAGCTTTACCTGTGAAAGAGAGAACACAGAACACATTAAATAACATTTACAAAATGATGATTTCAGAAAAACGTCGAGGAAACCACAAATGAAAAAGTAATTATCTTATACAATGTGTGTCTATGCGCGTGCGTCTATGTGTGTGGTGGTGGTGGGGGTGGGGGGGACCACCATTTCAAAGATAACAAAATGGATAGTACTAAAAGCCTTTTCTAAAAAGGAAAAAGAGAAAAATAATATTACGCTACATTGTCAAAATAGTGGTTCATTTAAAAATCGATTAAAACTGGATAAAAGGAGTAACGTGAGAGGGGGAGGAGAGTGGCAGAGAGAGAGAGAGAGAGAGAGAGGAGAGAGAGGAGAGAGAGAGAGAGAGAGAGAGAGAGAGAGAGAGAGAGAGAGAGAGAGAGAGGAGAGAAGACAGACAGACAGACAGACAGACAGACAGACAGACAGACAGACAGACAGACAGACAGACAGACAGAGATAGACAGAGACAGGCAGACAGACAGACAGAGATAGACAGAGACAGGCAGACAGACAGACAGATACACAGACAGACAGAGATAGACAGAGACAGGCAGACAGACAGACAGATACACAGACAGACAGTCAGACATGAAGACAGAGGAACATTCGGACAGGCGGACAGGCAGAGACACAGGGAAAACACACACACACACACACACACACACACACACACACACACACACACACACACACACACACACACACACACACACACACACACACACACACACAGCAGCCATAACTGGAACAAAGACTCAGAAAACAGAGAAGAAAACAGAGCTAGAGAGGCCTACAGAGAGGACCAGACAGACAATGAGACAGAACGACAGAGGCTAGGTCAAACAAAGCCACAGAGATCTATACAAAAGACATTTAGAAACAAAGCCTAGGGAAAGGTGGGACAGCCAGAGAAAGCGAAGTAACCACACTGCATTTTCCCATGCACAATCAAGCGATTATCGACTCGGTGTCAGAGACACCCATGCCATACACGGCGAATTATGTGGTCCACAACAACAATCCGGAGTCCAGGCTCTGGTAATAGCGGGGGGAGAGAAAAAAGACTATTAGGGGTATTGTTCCTGAGGGGCCGTGTGCTTTTCTTTGTTCTGCCAAGGCTGAAATGAACACCTTCCATTTGCCAGATTGCACACTAAAAGCTCGGGGA
>CM060335.1:15970794-15978294 GCA_030674155.1 Stramonita haemastoma | reverse complement strand
GACATGATGGCAAGTTTATGCCTTTCGTCATTTCATTTAATTTTGCCCATACTTTCTGAATGTCCTTGTGATTTGTAATTTCACTACTACAAAAAGAGGACCAATACTGTTTTTTAGCTTGTGCAATAACCATGTTACAGTGGTTTTTGGCCTTTTTCTGCTCATCATGGTTACTAGGCGATTTATTTTTTAGAAAAGCTTTAAATGCATTAAATGTTTTTTATGTACAGCTTCTTCGCAAGCTTGTGTCCACCAGACATTTCCTAAATGTTGGCTACATTTTACAGAGTGACATCTAGGAATAGAAATATTGGCAGCTTGTAGTATGATATCTGCTATTTCAGAGTACATTAGATCTATGTCATAAGTATTTATACACTCTGTATTGTAAGAAGAGAGAATGTATGTAAACTTTTCCCAGTCAGCACGCTTATAATTATATTTTGGGACTTTGTCCTTTGTAATATCCCATTGACATAATTGGTTATGGAAGGTTATAACAATAGGTAAATGATCACTGCCTAGAGTATCTGTATGCGTTGTCCAATCGCATTCTGGAACTAGTGTCGGTGATACTAAAGTTAGATCTATTGCCGATGCTCTGTGACTTGAGACATCAGGAATTCTAGTCACGCTGCCGTCATTCAACAAATACATACAAGAGTCAACTACATTTTCTATAAACCTGTTACTGGTGACTGAATTGCAACCCTTATCCCAAAATGGTGCATGTGCATTAAAATCTCCACCAATAAGCCATTTTTCGTTGTCTTGGAGATTATGGAGCCAATCTGTGTTAAGATCATTAGGTCCTTTTGGCAAGTAAAGAGAAACAATATTTAGTATTAAGTGATCATTAAACTTGACGCGTGCAGCACATGAATGTAGATCTGGGATGTTACCAGGTATTGGTGGAGATTTCACACTGTACTCTATTCCTTCTTTTATGTAAATAGCTGTACTGATCTTCACTAGACCATCTACTTTCTGATGTATAGGAGGATAATAGTACCCCGGTAATCTTGGTATCTTATTTTTGTTTACATTTTGTGTGTATGTGTGTGTGTGTGTGTGTGTGTGTGTGTGTGTGTGTTTGTGTGTGTGTGTGTGTGCACATACATTTAAACTTTACACACACACACATATACACACGCACACACACACATACACACATACACACAAACACACACACATACATACACCAGGCACGCACACACACAAGGGGAGAGAGAGAGAGAGAGAGAGAGAGAGAGAGAGAGAGAGAGAGGAGAGAGAGAGAGAGAGAGAGAGAGAGAGAGAGAGAGAGAGAGAGAGAGAGAGAGAGAGAGAGAGAGCCAGCCAGCCAGCCAGACAGACAGACAGAGATAGAGAGAGACAGAGAGGGAGAGAGAGGCGGGAGACAGACAGACAGACAGAGAAGCACATAGACAGAGACAGACATATAAAAGAAACAAACTTTATCTGACGATTTAACAACATAAGCATACAATTTGTACTAAGGGCAAAAAAAAGAGAAAGAAAAAAGGGGGGCGGAATGTGAGGAATTAACAAACATACGAATTAAATATGTGTTATGTCATATATCAAGAGTAAGAGAGAGAGAGAGAGAGAGAGAGAGAGAGAGAGAGAGAGAGAGAGAGAGAGAGAGAGAGAGAGAGAGAGAGAGAGAGAGAGAGAGAGAGAGAGAGTATACAATGCCCACCCACAAGCAAAGAAAACAAAACAACAACAAACAAAAAAAACAACAACAACACACACACACACACACACACACACACACACACACACAAGCATGCACACACACGCAAGCACGCACACACGCAAGCACGCACACACACAAACACACACACACACACACACAAACACACACATACACACACACACACACACACACATACACACGTATATCTGGCATTAATCCCTTAATCCTGACAGGGGTGAAAGCATTGAGAAATCCAACAAATAGCGGAGTTCCTGACTTGGTCGCCACCCTTGCAAGACAAAACACATTGGACAAAACACTTCCGAATATGGGAACAGGATTGGCAACATTGTCACCTCTTTTCTTGCTATTTTTCTTTCTGTCCCTATTTTTTCGTGTTTTTTTTGTTTATGTTTTTCTTTTACTTCCAGTGTTTCTTTCTTTGTTTCTTCCAGTGTGTGGTGTGTGTGTGTGTGGGGGGGGGGGGGGGGGTAAAATATCTTTCTTTCTTCCTACCTTTCCCAAAGAAATAACACATTCAAAACACGCTGAAGACACACGTCATTATTTTTAACCTCTCTCTCTCTCTCTCTCTCTCTCTCTCTCTCTCTCTCTCTCTCTCTCTCTCTCTCTCTCTCTCTCTCTCTCTCTCTCTCTCTCTCTCTCTCTCAGGCACGCAGGCACAGAGACAGACAGACAGACAAACACACACACACACAAGTAAATGGCAGAGTGCCTTAATAACAAGTCCATTCCTGAAAGGAAAAAACATCCAGGCTGTACTGAGGACGATGAGGACATTTCCAGATTACAAAACAAAACAAAAGTGTTGAAAACATAAACTTTTTCAAATAAGCAAACGCTGCATATAAGAAATGATACAGGGACAGACAGCACCGCAGAATGGTCATCCTATGTGCCCTTCCCAGTGCATACACTATCACAGTCTGGCTGCCAGAACAAAGCGGCCAAGGCAAATTTCTATAATTATACTGTGTGAATTAAGACGGAAAGGTGACAGAAGTGTTTTTGTTTTTGTGGATTTGTTTTGGTTTGGTTGTTGCTGTTGTTGTTTTTTTTTGTTTTAATAAGGCAATAGAATGGGTGGGGAGGGAGGGGGAGAAGAGAGAGAGAGAGAGAGAGAGAGAGAGAGAGAGAGAGAGAGAAGAGAGAGAGAGAGAGAGAGAGAGAGAGAGAGAGGGAAGGGAGACAGAGAGACAGAGACAGAGGGGGGGATAGGGGGGTGGAGAGAGGAAGAGAGAGAGAGAGAGTGGGGGGCAGACAGACAGATAGACAGAGACCAAGAAAGACAGAGAGAGAGAGACAGAGAGGGAGAAAGAAGGTGGTTAGCTAACGAACACGTAGATCTGCCAACAGGTGCTATATGGAACATAAGAACACTTTTTCTCAAAATATGAAGTGACATGTTATTTTTTATTGTTTGTTGTTGTGTTGCTGCTGTCTGTTTATTGGCTTTTGCCGATCTGATCTCTCTCTCTCTCTCTCTCTCTCTCTCTCTCTCTCTCTCTCTCTCTCTCTCTCTCTCTCTCTCTCTCTCTCTCTCTCCTCTCTCTCATCATGTTTTAATGTGTATCTTTTTTGTTCGGGCTGCTCTCTTCTCTACTGTCACTTCTCAATTTTAATCTATTTTATTTAGATCTAATTATAACCAGTGTATCTCCTGACATGAATGTAGTCGGTTGGGGATTATGTGTTTTTAAATACATATCTATCTCTTTTGTCGTAAATAAGTATTCATGTACCCAGTGGAGATTATGCATTGTTGAATGTATACTTCTCTCCTTTTTTTACAATCATAGGTTGAATTTCTAATCTTGGTGATGGTGATGTTGTTTTTCCTTCTTGTTGCTTTCTGTTTTATCTTTGCTTTTTGGCTTTTCTCCTGTTTTGGTAGGGTCTTTTTTCTATTCCCAAATCAGGGCAAGGGCCGGATGAAAAGGTATATATCTGCTTACTCTGTTACCCTTGAAAAATAAAGATTATTCATTCATTCATTCTATCTCTCCATCCCCTCCCTCCCTCCCTCTCCTCTCTCTCTCTCTCCCTCTCTCTCCCTCCTTCCCCCTCTCTCTCTCTCCCCCCCCCTCTCTCTCTCCCCCTCTCTCTGAAATCATTCTTTAAAAAATCATCCACATTCACTGAAGCAAAACAGTTCTTCGTAGTTTTCGCGGAGCCCAAAGGCACCAGGTCTGAGGTCAGTGGTCCTCATAAGGTCATTTGCATAGTTGTCCATTGACTCAGTGACCGGAGTGACCGCCTGACGCCAGTGTGGCCATTAGAAAGCCATACACATACACATTTCTCTCTCAGGAATGTGTGACCTTGTGGGGTCGGGGATGGCCGAGTGGTTATAACCACTCTTTTGGATCGCAGGTAGCCTAGCGGTAGGCTAACGCGCCTGCCTAGAGAGCGAGGATTGCAGGTTTGATCCCAATTTGTGCCTGAAATGTTCCTTCCCACATCTACTGGCCCTTGAGTTAATGGTCTGTGTGCTAGAGTTTCGGATTCGATAAACTGAGTTTTGTGTACAACACGCTTTCAGTGCATGTAAAATAACTCATGGTAGCGAGACATTATCCGTGGAATAATTCTGTAGAAAAAAAACCCACTCTTGTAGGGAAACAAAATTTAATACATGTGACGGCAGGATTTTTTGAAAGCACGTGGCGCTGCTTTTGTGGCGACTCGGTCTCCCCTGGGAGAGAAGGCCTAATTCCGCGTGAAGAAATCCTCCATGACAGAAAGTAGTACATGGTGCGATGCAACACAACACGACACGACACAGCACAACACAAAACAAAACAGCACAACACTACACAGCACAACACAAAACAACACTGCACAAAACAACACAGCACAAAACAAAACAACACAACTCAAAAAAAACAACACAGCACAAAACAAAACAACACAGCACAAAACAACACTACATAAAAACACAACACAGCACAAAACAACACAGCACAACACAAAACAACACAGCACAGCACAAAACAACACACAGCACAACACAAAACACCACAACACAAAACACCACAACACAGCACAACACAAGGTGGAACTCGTGATGTGACTACTGTCATCACTATGGGTGCAGGCAGATTGGAATCGTCGCTGAGCTGTCCCCTTTGAAGCTGCTCCTCTCCTGGAGTTAACACTGTATTACTCTGACCCCGCGTCTCTTCAAGTCCTTCAGGCGGAGACAAGGATCTGAAATCCCATGCATAGACGCAGTCCTAATATCTGATGCACACGCTGCATACTCATTCATCTTTCATTGAGGAAAGAGTGGATGGAGCTTTACCGGTAGCCTGGATAGACACGAACATACCCAGCGAAAATACCCCAAAAGTTCTGCGTGCGTTCGAACGCACAGGGCGTCGGTATAATAATCCCAACCGGAGGGCTTTTGGAGATAGTGGAGTCAGTATTAAAATTTATTCCAGGGAATAAATCACGCAGGAATGATCCTTATATCTTCTTGCATCTGCATATGTAAAATCAGATAAAATATCTAGCACATGAACAACATGAGTTCAATCCTACAAGCATGTCTTCGTTTTCTTCCTTAAGTGTTTATGTCCTCTTTCGACGAACGTTATGGCCGTGAGGCCGAGTGGTTAAGACCGTTCGACTTCATTGAAGTCACAGGCTGCATGAATCTCGGCGGTGTCTGGTGAAATACGGGTGGAATTTTTACGATCTCAGGGTCAACTTCAAGTGCAGACCTGCCAGTGCCTTAATCATCTTCGTGTTCATTCACATGCAGAATCCAAACATGCACATTAAAGATCCCGTAATACATGTCAGCGTTCTGTGGGTTATGGAAACACGAACACATCCAGCATACATCCCGAAGTCGGAATGCGCCTACCTTCATGGTAAGCAAAACTGGCCACATACACAAAATCTCACTATTGGTGTACCTCGAAGCTGTAAGCCGAGGAATGGAAAAATATATTCGTTCTTGACAATTATTTTTCTTTTCGAATTTTGCTAATGTTTGTGCATATTTTATTGTTCATCTGTAAACATAATTGTAAATCACCGTGGTGCTACTGGGGACTCCATTACTCTAAGTAGCAAGCGTCCCCACTCTCTGAAAATAATGACCATGAACATTTCCTTGTGCATGCGGTAATGAAAGCCAGACTGGCGAACACACCCTTCAAAGAGCACGCTCTATAGCGACTTGAGGAAGATGATGGTGTGGCCGACAGAGATAACCCTACAGACCAAGGTGTACTGCCCACGAGAGGAGCTGGAAAGAACAGACCAAGCTGTACGGCCCACGAGAGAACTGGAAAGGACACGCCATTATTTTTTATCAGACACATCCGACGGTGTAAAGCGAACGAGAAGAATTGAATTGTTCTTTGCTCCTGATTATAGTATCTCTGTTGTGTACTTTCTTTGCACTGGAGGGTTCATTATCCGTTTTCTTTGATGTTTTATTCATTTTTTGTGAGGTAACATGGATGTGATAAATGAAACGGCATGGCTGGCGTCCTCAGCACAGTCTGGTTTCACTGGCCTTAAGATATAAAATAATGTAGGTCTTCTGTCATTTAATTTTTTGTCTTAAAATCAGAATGACCGTGTAAGATATTTGAAGGGATTGGATGAACTTGAGATGAATGTGATTGGAGTTGCAGGAATTGAATGTGGTGACAGCCCTGGTGTAGATAGCTTTCGCGGTTGTTGGAGCTATAGACAACTGTAGTATCGGACATAGCATCCTTCCTGGTTTCCTCCATGTGAAACATGGGCTGTATATATACTATAGACAACATGCATGAAATTTAATAAATCTCATTGTGTGTGATGTCTGTTAATGCAGGAAAGTATTGAACATGGGCTGTTTATATACTATAGACAACATGAAAATTTTTTTTTTAATCTCAGTGTATGTTATGCCTGTTAATGACAAGGGTTATTTTCTGTTACAAAACATGTAACAAGACAGGACACATAAGCTGGACACTTTTAACACTTTTAATGATAATAAACAATTCTATGTCTCGCCTTTCTTTTCTTGAGAGTGCAGAAACCTGAATCTTCGTACAATTTGTCGTTGCGTGGTTGATCCCAAGGACAATTTCAACAATAGTTTTTCAACCTTCCTGGTGCAGTTTTTCTGAGGGATTGGCTTTTGTTTCAATGCAGTTTTCCTTATTAACGCCAGCGCAGACAAAGTGAAACAATATCAATTAAAGATCTGTTTAAAAAAATGTTTCAAAAGATCTGGGTTTTTTTTAATCCTATTACAAAGACGGGGACAAGAAAGATGTTAAAAAATATGGAAAGGAGGAAAAGAATAAAGAAACAAAACAAAGAGGGGAAAGAATGATAAAGAAAAAAAAAACGCGAGAGAAAACAACAGCAACAACAACAACAAACAGGGAAGAGTGATTTCGAATTTGCATAACCATTTCACGTTTGCAATTTCATTAATTATATCCCTAAATATGTATAAGCAGATAATCATAGGAACAGCAGAAAAATATGAAAAAAATAAAGAAAGAACCGCATAACTAAAAAAAAAAATTTTTAAGTGAGAAAAACAAAAAAAAGATAAAAAATTTTATGAAATTGGAGAAAGGAATAAAGAAGCAGATGGAAAAAAGAAAGAGGGATGAAAAAAAACATAAAAAGGAGGAGGAAAATAAAAGAAAGCAGGAAAGAAGAAAAATTAGATGTCTTGAATTGAATTGAATTGTATACGACTCTCAGTATTCATCTACAAGTGGCGGGGTTTTTTTTCTACAGAAATTTGC
>CM060335.1:15950794-15968294 GCA_030674155.1 Stramonita haemastoma | reverse complement strand
AGCCATTAGCGTGGTTGGTTCTGCGTGTTTGCCAATGAGGTAGGGGGGTTGTTGCCCCGCTCGCTGTGTCTTCATTGCACACACACACACAGAGCTCCCTGCGGTGCCAGATTCAATAAGCCTTACAGGTGGGATTTGGGTCCGAGTGTTGCTTTAGGTTTGATTTTTTTGTTTCTGAGAATGTGGGTTTCCTATTTCTATTAAAAAAAAGTTATATATATTGGGTGGAGGAGACAAGTAGGTGTGGCTGGGAGTTGTGTGGTTGTAGTGGTGGTGTGGCGTTGTTGTTGAGGTGGTGGTGGTGGTGGTGGTTGTGTGGTGGTAGTGGTTGTGTGTGTATGACTATGTGTCTGTGTGGAAATCGAAATAAGTACATGTATTTACTTTCATTCCGTTACTAAATAATAAAAACGGCAGCAGCAGCAGCAGCAACGACGATGGCAACGACGATAACAATAACAATAATAATAATAATAATAATAATAATAATAATAATAATAATAATAACAATAATAATAATAAATAATAATAATTATTATTATTATATAAATTATAATAATGGATGGAATTTATATAGCCCTTGCATATCTTATAAAAACAAATCAAAGCGCTCACATTCTCATAACCCAGCTGTAACGTGCCTCTTGCACCTCCGTCTCCACAAAAACAACAACAACACTAACCAACGACAACAACAACAACAGCACCATCATCATCATCATTTTCCTCTTCGTTTTCTTCTCTCTCTTCTCCTTAGCAACTGCCCCCCCCCCCCCACACACACACACATACACACCATTCTCATCTTCGATTTCTTCTTTAACCTATTTCTTTTTCTGCCTTTTTCCTCATCTGCCATATCACCATGGATGTCAGGGACTTTGTCGTCGCTATCGTTGTCTCGTCATCATCATCGTTTTCATCGTCATGGTTGCAGCTGTTGTCATCATTATCGTCACTGTCATTGTTCTCACTGTTACAACTGTCATAGTGACAGTTATCATTCTATGTAGATGCTGCAATTTATATATTTTTTGAAAAAATCTCCCAGCTCTAACAAGATTTTGGGAGAGAGTTTTGGATGATTAATACTTTTTTTAATTGAAAGAATCCAATCTTTTAATTTATTTCACTGTACAGTTCTTCCAGTGGCTTTTTCTTATACACAATTATTCATTCATGTTACGAGTACGCACGCACTATACAAATTGGCTTACAAAGGCAAGACCTGTTATTATGATCAAAAACAACAAAACAACAAAACACCAACAAAACAAATCAAAAGCAAGAAAAATACAGCCCAAAAGACCCCCCCCCCCCCCCCCCAAAAAAAAAGGTTAAAAAGAGAGAAAGAACAGCCCATATGACAAAAATAACCGGTGTCAGGTAAATCACCTTAACCTAATGAATCACGTTGATATCAATATCGGTATCAATCAAAGTCATGAAAATACAAAAAAAAAACCCCAAAAACAAAATAGAGTGATTACTACAATAACAACAGGCGATATTTTCCTCTTTAGTTTTGCAGTCAGATCCGTCGGCTGTTGTAACCCTCACCGCACAATCTGTTCAGTCAGCTAGAAATGCAGCTACACCCACCTCGTTTCGTCCAGTCTTACAATAAAGTCAATGCACACATAATGTGAAGAAATACTAAAAAAAAAAAAAAAAAAAAAAGTTATAGAAGGGATTGGATTTATGCGATCTTTAGCCGTCATGAGAGAAAATAAGGAGAGATTTGGGGGGGGGGGAGGGACGAGGGGGGGAGGAGAGGGAGAGAGAGAGGGGGGGGAGAGGGAGAGGGAGAGAGAGAGAGAGAGAGAGAGAGAGAGAGAGAGAGAGAGAGGAGAGAGAGAGAGAGAGAGAGAGATGATTTGATTTCTTCTTTTATATCGAGGATAATGGAATAAGCACTCTTGTGCTTTTTTATATCCAGTCCCGTGTGAATGCAGTTTTGTAAATGTCATCTGTTCCCACCGGCACAAGATGGCCTACTCTTACGAAAAGCGGAACAGGATTTAACGTGTGCGCAAGATGTTCTGCGTGCGTTCGCACACGGGCCTCGGTTTACGAGAGAAAGAGAGAGAGAGAGAAGGAGAGAGAGAGAGGAGAGGGAGAGAGGAGAGAGGAAGGAGGAGAAAGAGAAGAGAGAGAGAGAAGAGGAGTCAGTAAACAACTGAAAAACACGCAAAGTAAGAAAAGTCGAAACAAGATAAACTCTTTTAAAAAACAACGAAAAAACACACCTGATAATAAAATTTAATGGTAAAGGAAAATATTATCTGCCATGTCAACCTGACAAGAAATATGACCAATCAATCGATATTTAGGGGTTCAAAGAGGATAATTATATTGTGCAATGTGTAGCTTACACCTACGTGATGACTGCGGGACCACACTAACCCTCACTAACATTTCCCGTTTTCCAGTGTGTAGATTAGCAAAATCCACAGCAAATTGCTGCCGTTAGACTACTTGAATCGATAAAATTTATAGATTATACTTACCTTTGATTAAGAGGGGGAAAAAAAGAGACGGACTGAAAGGACCCCCAAAAAAAAAAAAAAAAAAAAAAAAAAAAAAAAAAAAGAATTGAAAGAAAAAAAAAGAAACTCACACAAACATGTGGTGTGTGGTGTGTGTGTGTGTGTGTGTGTGTGCGTGCGTGCGTGCGTGCGTGCGTGCGTGCGTGTGTGTGTGCGTGGTGCGTGCGTGCAAGGGTGCTTGCGTGCGTGCGTGCGTGATGTGTGGCGCGCGTGCGTGGGTGCGTGTGTGCGTGCGTGCATGCGTGCGTGGTGTGTGTGTATGTACAAAGTGCGTGTCATGAACTTAACGAAGCAGCATACTGCAACAACGAAAAGAATAAGGGATGCTGCTACTGATGATGATGGTGGTGATGATATCATCTGCATCAATGTTCTGTTTATTATCCATAGTGAAACAAAAGCTGTTGTGTAAGCTCACAATGACTATGTTTCAACACACCTTTCTATTTTTTTCGGGAGAGGGGGGGGAGAAAAGGTCAATGGCATCAACAAGAGAATAAAATGTCTCCTCTCCATTGAACACATTATGAAAGAAAACACACACACACACACACAACACACACACACACACACCACACACACACACACACACACACACACACACACACACACACACACACACACACACACACACCTCACTTCACCTGAATACGAATCAATCTCCGTCTCCGATATAAAATCTTAACTCTGTCAAACCCACACAGAGTCTTGAAGGAAACAGTTGGGGCGTATTGTTGGCAAGAGAACACAACCCCTCTTTGTTCCTCTCTCCATGGGAGGCTGCCTCCCCTGATCCCACTTTATAGTCCCCCATTGCATCTATAATGGCAAGATTCGTTCAACTCAAACTATTCTTAATTCAAGTTGATCTTGTCGGGTTTTTTAGAACAAAACTGTTTTCAGCTGAACAAAAAGAAAAACATGACACAATGGGCAAATGCTGTACCACATAATTATCATATTCCATGCCAATTAAAGCTGCATGACTTGTGCTATCATGCTATCTGTAACTTAACTAAGGACAAGAATGAAATCAGTCTCCCACATGCAAGTTTACGTCTAATTTTACATTATATTGAGGGGAAAAAGAATATGCACTCAACACATTGTTTTTTGCGTTCTTTTTATTTTCCGTTTTTTGTCAATCATTTTATTTCACTATAATTGGCAAAGTCTATTGCATACATAGAAAAACAGCACAAAAAACCCTAGCATAATTGTCAGCTACAGAAACTAAGCAAAGCCGCTTCCTGTAGTCCAACATGAAGACAATCATCAAATCTATGGCCCGACCTAGAGAGAAAAGGACGACTACCACCATCTCAAAAGGGAAGAACAAGTCATCATTCTAATACTCCGCTTTGGGCACAACAGATTAAACCACCATAATTATGTCCACAAAGCTGAAACATGCTCCTTCTCCCCTGTTCGCCTTCTTCACCACCACCTTGTGTGCCTAAAGTAACGAAAACCAGACAGGCGAGCACATCCTTCAGAGGTGTAGGCTATAAAGCGACCTGAGGAAGAAAGTGTGGCTGATGGAGATAACCCTACAGACCAAGCGTACGGCCCACGAGAGGAGCTAGCTGTAAAGGACATGCATTATTTTTCCCAGACACACCTGATGGTTTAAAGCGAACGAAAGAAGAAGAACCCAACAGGTAGGTAGGTAACTGCAGGCTGAACGCAGACCTCAGCAACAGTTGGCTGGTGATGGCGGCCATGAAAGCACAGGGGACACACACAGAGTCACAGGCGCTATGAAATTTAACAGTATTTTTTTTTTTTACCTCCCCGGTATGTTTGGGCGCCGACCTGGGCTAGCTAGCTGGCGTGTAGCGCGTCCATAAAGAATTAAGTGGCCTGCAGACTCCAAAGGGTGGACGGCATCTGTTAATGGGGGAAGCACGTGCGCTCCCAAAAAAGGAATAATTAGTGTCATGACTGGAGTGGGTGTTCGGATCCTGCTATCTGTAGTTTCCATCAGAGAAGATTATGATCATTGTGATTATTTGTGAAAATGGCCAATAGCAGTTCTACTGCTGCCCGCCCCCCTGTGAGGTATGTTCGCGGTCAGCATGACGTAAAACCAGGACCCAAACAAGTAATTTTGCCTCGATGTGACGTCATCGATGGGAGGCAGAATTATATTTATGTTTCATAGAATTATTGTCTTGAATACGTGGATCCCCCCAAAAAATCAATTTTTGCTTTACTTTTGTAATTTCAAATAATCATACGCATGAGATTCTATTTGCAAACTCGTGCGGATCTTGAGCACAGGATACAAATAAGTTATCTTCCATTTATTTTATTTTATTCTATTTTTATTTTGAGGATAATAGAATAAGCACTCATGTGCCTTTTTACATCCAGTCCCCGTGTGTGTGCAGTTCTGTACCGGCACACGATGGCCTACTCTTCCGAAAAGCGGAACGGGTTTTAAAGTTGCGAAAGATGCTCTGCGTGTGTTTGCACGGGGACCTCGGTTGATGTGGTGTGATATAGTATAATGTCTTGTCGTGATGGTGAAGATGATGAGTGTGTGTGTTGTCATTGTGCAGTGTGGTGTGGTGTGATATAGATCTAGTACAGTGTTGTGTCGTGGTGGTGGTGATGGTGTTTGTTTGCGCTCGTGCGCGCACATGAGTGTATTCATTTTACAGAACGTTATAAACAGTATGGAAAATAATGTCTAAAGAATTAGTTGATTTAGTTTACTTATAATGATTAAAATAAGACTTCTGCCTACCTACCTATCTTTTATCCATTCATTCACTCATTCATTAGTCTACATGTTTGTACATTCACGTAATTTTTTTTTTCTATAAAATCCAAATAAACTCTTTATCTATTTATACCCTGCAAAACTTACAAATAAATAAATTAAAAGTTGTATTTACAGATACTTTACTCCAAGGTTGATTTCTTTTTTTTTCTTCACTTTGGAGGGCCTGAATACGAATGTGTGTGTGCGCGCGCGCGCGCGCGCGCGTGCGTGCATGCGTGCGTGCGTGTGTGTGTGATGTACATTTATATTTCAACGGAAGAACTTCGGAATATAACAAAGAAAATCTCTATTAAAAAATACGCTGGGCGTTTCCTAAAGAGCGTGTTATTCCATTATTTAATTTTGTTTTGCACAGATTGTGTTTGGGGTTTTGTTCCCTCATTTCCCTCATCTAAACAAATTCCCGTCCTAAAACATTATTTTGAAGCAATCACCATGTTTTGGCTTCCCATTTGTACATGAAATATGCCTTGAGAGTGGTAAGTCAAAAGCTGCTTTGTTTATTTTCTTTTCCTTACCCCCTCGAAAAGAAAAAAAAAAGGAGAAAAATCCATCGTGGATACTAAAGCGAGGCAATTTGAATGAAAGGAAATATTAAGTCTGGGTCAAGAAAATTATGTAAAACGAAACATAGTAATAAAATGAAAGTTATGATAATACAGAGAGAAGCACTTACCCAACTTCCAACCCCCAAAATAAAAGGCTCGCTCGCTCGCACGCACGCACGCACGCACACGCACGCACGCACGCACACACGCACGCACGCACGCGCGCGCGCGCGAGTGCCAAAAAACAAAATACTTTGTCGTGAACATGTAAACAAATGTATTCAAATTTATAAAGACAAATAATTATCAATAACTAGACAAGTAGATGCAAAACAATAACTACTACTTCAATTAAAATGAATCTTTTAGGCAACTGTCTTGACCGTAAAAAGTGGAATTATTATGATTATGGTAATTACAAATACTATCCCCTATATGTTGGATAATCAATGCAACACAGAAACATGATGTTTTATACTGTTTATTGATCCTTGCAAAATGTAAGCTTCAAACTACAACCATACATGTAGGAGCGATATAGGTGATCAACTGCTAAATATATTGTCTTTTTCTAAATAAAAAATCTTTCAGAAAACTGTTCATCATTCAACTTTTGTGTCTTAGTAAACTTTTTGTTTAATTTGTCTTATGTTTCCCATTACTTTGGTTCTGGTAATATAAGCACATAACAGTTTTGCTTTTCATAAAGTATTTATTATCTTTTTCATATTTACATTTTTAAAAATTCCGTATTTAATATTTTCTCCAAAAACTTGTATGGAAAAACGAGCAATGATAGCTAAAAATCCATTACTCCCCCCCCCCTCCACTGTGTGTGTGTGTGTGTGTGTGTGTGTGTGTGTGTGTGTGTGTGTGTGTGTGTGTGTGTGTGTGTGTGTGTGTGTGTACAAATGTATGTAACACATCCATTCTGCCTTGGCCGTTAAGCAAGCACACACAAACTGTTTAAACTTTTCTTAATAAGAAGAACTAACAGCGAAGATACTTTTTTAATCGATAGGGTTTTTTTCGTTCTGCGTGTATGGAGGAAAAATGATAACACTTATCTGCATTGTACCTTTTTTAAATGAAGTGTAACTGATATTCAGTTGCAAGCCGACATATTTTGATATCTAAATCTGAAACCAGGAGGAAAGCAGTTTTTGCTGGAAAAAAAGCTTTAATCTGAGATAACAACATACTGCTATAAGGTCACACACACACGCGCGCGCACACACACACACACACCACACCACACCACACACACCACACCACACCACACCACACACACACTCACACACAGATGTGCCAATCCTCATACAACAAACTTCTTGCCTGTATATTCCGTCAGAAATATAATGTTAATTTTTCGATTTATTCATTTCGTGATTTATTTTTTTGTGTACGGTTTGCAGCAATCAACACTACAATAACAAAGTTTTTTGTGTTTTTTTTAAAGGACTTATGTCAGAGAGAGAGAGGGGGAGAGTAGAGGAGAGGAGAGAAGAGAAAGAGAAAGAGAAAGAGAAGAGAGAGAGAGAGAGAGAGAGAGAGAGAGAGAGAGAGAGAGAGAGAGAGAGGAGGGAGGGAGGGAGGGAGTATATTGCTGCTATAAATCCATAAAAAATATTCATGATAATCTTTCATTACATTAAAAAAATAATAGTTGGTAGAAACATCACCCCAACAAATATAGGGCTTCTTGTCATGGAGCTTTATCATATCATGGCAGATGCAACACATAACAACAACGACTGGCAAAAAATGGCATAACCACACACACACACACACACACACACACACACACACACACACACACACACACACACACACACACACACACACACACACACACGTGCATACACGCAGCGCTGACTCAACTCTCCCCAAAAGTCTTTCGGATGAGACTGTAAATTGAGGCCCTGTGTGCGATCGAACGCACGCAGAACATCTTGCGCACACGTTAAATCCTGTTCCACTTTTCGAAAGAGTAGGCCATTGTGTGCCGGTGGGAACAGATGACAATATTTACAAAACTGCATACACACGGGGACTGGCTGAAAAAAGCACGAGAGTGCTTATTCCATTATCCTCGATATAAAAGAATAAATAAATTAAAATAAATAAAATAAAAATTTACACACAAAATCAGCAGTCGAGTGGAAATAAAGCTTTGTATCTATGAATCTATTTGACATATCGCAGGTTCAATCTCGAGGGCCTGGAAGGGAGGGTGGGGTTAGAGGTGAGTTAGTTGTTGTTGTTGCTATTCTGACGTTGTTGTCGTCGTCGTCGTTTTGTCCTAGAAATGTTATCCTTATCATTCCCTATCTCTGGTCATTGTGTTATCTAATCGCTGTTGGCAACGTGTTTTCTTCATCGTCGTTTCGTCGTCATCGTTGTTATTGTCGTCGTCATTGTATTCTTGCTACTTGTGAAAACATTGCTATTAAATCATAGTGATTCACTGATTTACTCATTTCCTTGTTCGCTTGTGAAAGAAACTATTTGAAATATTGTTTTCAAACAACAAGAGTGGACTATACATGTGAGGGAAAGTAAGAAATAAAGAAAAGGAAAATAGAAAGAAGAAAGTATGAACGAATGCGCAAATGAATGAATTCATGAATGAAGGAAGAGATAAAGGGGAAAAAAGAAATAGAAAAGAAGGGAAAGAAAGATAGACAGACATCAAGTAACAATTAATACACTGGCAAAGACACGAGAAAATAAACAACCAAACACAAACAAAAAATTCTAGGTTTTCACCCCCCCCCCTCCAAACTAGCTACCGAATTTATTAAGTAAGTAAATCAGTTTTAAAATGAATAAATAGGTAAGTAAATGAATATCTAAGAAGCAAAAGGCAATAAGTAATAAGTAACTATGTTTCTAACTAATTAACGAACGAACGAACGAACGACCTAACTAACTAACTAACTAACGAACGACCTAACTAACTAACGAACGACCTAACTAACGAACGACCTAACTAACTAACGAACGACCTAACCAACTAACTAACGAACGACCTAATTAACTAACGAACGACCTAACTAACTAACCAACTAACCAACCAACCAACCAACCAACCAACCAACCAACCAACCAACCAACTAACTAACTAACTAACTAACTAACTAACTAACTAACTAACTAACTAACTAACTAACTAACTAACTAACTAACTAACTAACCAACCAATACTGTTCTATCATGGGAATAAAAGTATGACTATGAACGACTTCTCTGTGTGTTTCTGTAGCTACTGGGGGTAAAAAGGCATGGAATTCCTACTAAAAACGAGAAGAAGAAATTTCCATGAAAATCTGTTATTAGGCTTTTGTTATCTTTTCTTTTTCCTTTTTAAAATTTTTTTTTTTTATTTTTATTTTTTTAAAAAGAAAGTCAGTGTGTGTGTGTGTGTGTGTGTGTGTGTGTTGTGTGTGTGTGTGTGTGTGTGTGTGTGTGTGTGTGTGTGTGTGTGCATGTGTGTGTGTGTTTGTGCGTGTGTGTGTGTGCGTGCGTGCGTGCGTGTGCGCGCGTGTGTGTGTGTGTGTGTGTGTGCGTGTGTGTGTGTCTGTGCGCGCGCGTACGTGTGTGCGTGTGTGTGTGTGTTTTGTTTATGTGGTTGTCGTTAATGTTACTGCTGTTCCTATTAAGTTGTGTTAAAGATTTTGATTCACCCATTCTTCAACTCCTAGTTTTTTTCTTTACTGTTATTAGTTAGCTGTTTGCTTGACTGTTGAACTGATTGACCAACTGATCAATCGACTGATTTTTTGTTCATTTTGCTTGCATCATCCTAGATTTCCGCCTTCACTTTACATGGGAAATAATTGTAAGACGATGAAAACAGGAAAAACAAAAACAAAACAAAACAAAACAACAACAAACCAAAAAGCACCAACAACAAAAGAAAAAAATTAAATGAATCCATTCTGTGAAACTATGCTTTCTTTATAAACTGGCAACAAAATCAACGATGTATAGTCGAAGAGAGAGTCTTATAACATTTTGTTTTTAAGTCAAAGAAAATGAATGAAGTACCTCACAAAATCAAATCTTACAGCGGGAAAAAAACATGAAAGAAAAGAATATATAGAGTAGGAGAAATGTAGATAGATATAGACTTATATCATGCTAAACAAGAACACTTGAAACAAAACAAACAGAAGCCAGCCACACCGCATGCACCAAAGGAACAAGTCCACTGTACAACACAAAAATATGAAATGTGAACGTGCTTTGGGGGCTCATATTGTGTGTGTGTATTTGTGTGTATACTTTTTATATATTTATTTACTGATCCATGTAGATCTCTTTATTTATTCATTTTAAAAAAATCATCTTTTATTCATTCTTTCATTACGTTCTTTATTCATTCATTTATACCGAGGCCGATGGCATAAGTACTCATATGCTTTTACATCCAGTTCCCTTGTTAATGCGGTTTTGTAAATGTTGTCATCTGTTCCCATGGGCACAGAATGGCCTATTTGAAAAGCGGAACAGATTTTAACGTGTGCGCGAGACGTTCTGCGTGCATTCGCACACGGGGCCTCGGTTGATCTATTAGTAGTAGAAATAGCAGCAGAGTATTATTATTATTATTGTTATTATTATTATTATTATTATTATATTATTTATTAACCATCGTTATCATTACAAAAAAAAAGCCAGGCGCATGAAAAGAAGGCCAAAACAAAGACTATTACACTTTTGTAATATGCTTTTCGGAAATAAGCAAGTTGAAAACCAACAATTACTTTTAAAACTCAAAACAAGACACTGAATCGAAAGTAAACAAATTTTAAAATAAGATCACATAAAACAAAATAAAGACACGTTTACAACATTCAGCTCCGTTAAAAAACGACCAACTGTTTCACCACGCAAACTAATCGCTATTCACCCCCACAATCTCTCCCACACAAAAATTAAGATAAAAGAATGCAGCTGAAAAGCCAAGGCTTGATAACAGACCCAGGTGCATACAACAGGTAGGCAGGCAGGCAGGCCCCCAGGTGTGCGTGAGATAACTGGCAGCTATCAATTGGTGGGTGCTCCATTTTCCACAAACAGCATTCTTCTTTACCTGTATCCCATTGTTTTACACTGCTGCCTGTTCTGGGGACAGTGTCCACGATCGAAGCAAGATATCATCCATCATTATCTGTAGCCTGTCAGGTTTATCTACTCCACTTTCTTTCTTTGTTTCTTTTTTACAAGCTACAAACTAACGAGTGTGCCCCCTGTTCAGAACACACACACCCACACACGCAAGCACGCACGCGCGCGCACACATACACACACACATGCACGCGCGCGCGCACGCACGCACGCACGCACGCACGCATAAGCACACACACACTGTAACACACAGACTATAAACCGAGGCTCCCGTGTGTGAACGCACGCAGAACATCTTGCGCACACGTTGAATCCTGTTCAGCTTTTCGTAAAAGTAGGCCATTGAATCCTGTTCAGCTTTTCGTAAAAGTAGGCCATTGTGTGCCGGTGGGAACAGATGACAAGATTTACAAAAATGCATACACATGGGGATTGGATGTAAAAAAAAAAAAAAAAAAAAAGCACTTGAGCGCTTATTCCATTATCCTCGATATAAAAGAATAAAACAATATAAAAGAAAACACACACACACACACACACACACACACACACACACACACACACACACACACACACACACACACACACACACACACACACACACCGTACTTTCACTAACAACATCACAGGCAGCCAAGCTGTGTCCAGCCTGTAAGTGCTCATAATTATACAGTCATCTCTCTGGCTGTTGTCTGTTTTTGTACGACTGTTGGTATGTTTGTTTGTTCGATACGTATTGTTTATTTTTGGGGTTGGTTTGCTGATTTGTCTATCTCTTTTTCTTTCATGTCATCTATGCAGCATGTTGTTTATGTATATGTCTGTCTTGCGGGTAGTTCTTTTTTCATCATTTACTTTTTCATTTTTTGACTTTTGGGTTGGGCTGAAAATAGCAAGGGATTCTGGCATTTATCTAAACGTTTGCTTATTTATACAACAGATATGTCTTTTGGAAAACTTGTGCATTATTTATTTGTGCATGTTAATGCTGCTGTTAGGCTATTCAGTCATTTTTCCGTCCTCTTCATTGGGTCTTTATTTATTATTATTATTATTATTTTTTTTTTTTTATAGATAATTAGCTACCATATGAATGCTGATGCTGTACAGGAGCACAATATAAGCTACTAGTTTGCTGTTGCTATGCTGATTATGGTCATCATGTTATATTTGTTCCATGCTTATGGAATGAATAAACCCTATTTTAAACCAAGTATTGTATTTTTCATTCCGGTGTGATCGTGCATTTTTGGACAGCGTTTTCTTTTACAAAGCTGATGATTGTTTCGTCACATGTGTCTTCATAAACAGTCAACACAATTGTCTTACTTCCTATGTGCGTGCATGCGTTGGCATGTGCTTGTAGTGTGTGTGTGTGTGTGTGTGTGTGTGTGTGTGTGTGTGTGTGTGTGTGTGTGTGTGTGTGTGTGTGTGTGTGTGTGTGTGTGTGAGAAAGTCAAACTCTTTTTTTTCAGATGGTACATTGAATAAGCAGTCCAACTGCTTTTTTCAAGCCGCGCACGCGCGCGCGCGGGAGTGTGTGTGTGTGTGCACACGCACGCTGTGTCTGTGTGTACCCCTTTTGCAGTTACTTTGCAGAATAACGGGAACTAAATTGTCTAACCATAAACTTAAAATCGGGAGAAAAAGTAAAGAATTTGACACCAATCCTGTAGTTCAGGAAAACGATAAAACACGAAAAAGGTGAACAGTGTGTTAAAAAGATCGCACATTATGAATATCTACAAACAGAAGTGTTAATCGACCGTCAATAAAATACTTCAAAATAAAACATTACCTTCTCACATGAAAACAGCATAATTATGCAAATGTTTGGTATTTACAAATAAACTATGCAATACAAATTTGGAAAAAAATAAATAAAAAGGAAAACAAACAAACATTTCATTGATACATGAAACTTTTCTCTTGCTCCTTTTCAGTTAAATTAATAAAGGAGCATAATACTTGTTCGCAGTGCGTCTTCGGAAAGATGAACAAAGTGAAACTCTCCACAGTACATAAATATTTCACTTAACCGAAAGACAGAGAGAAGGAAATAAAGTAAAATAAAATACAAGTGTTGGCGTAGTGTCAAATTAAACAAAAAAAAGAACAACGTAACTGACTGGACACTAGCTGTGAATAAAATAAAGTTTTGAAAAATTCAGCAGTAAAAAATGAGGCATGCACTATTCCATTAGACTCTTATCTCTCTGATTGTGCTCAGGTCTGAAAAAAAAAAGGACAAAGAGATTAAGGAATGAATAAGTAAATGGATGAATGAATATATGGTTGAATGACTGAATTAACAATACTGCGGAAAAGGGTGCAACAATAATGAATACATTAGCATATTCTATATGAAATACTATATAAGCTTCTGCAGAACAGAGAGAGGAATGAAGGGAACTGGTTGTCAAGTCTTCGGAGGTCCCCCCCCCCCCCCTCTCCCCCCACGGTCGCCAGACCACGGGATGATAGATAGATGTATACTTACAGAAATTTAAGTTAGATATCGACATATTTGGCAGAATGCGTTGTGCCTGGTCTGCTCATCCATGTATAACTTTGACATCAGCCGACACATTCCAGCTTAAGGGAAGTTCATTAAAAAGTTCCAAAGAAAAAAAACAACCCAGATCTGCTAGGGAAAAACAGGCAGAAGAATAGAGGCAGGTTAGGCAGAAAAAAAACGAGGAGAGAGAGAGAGAGAGAGGAGAGAGAGAGAGAGAGAGAGAGAGAGAGAGAGAGAGAGAGAGGAGAGAGAGAGAGAGAGAGAGAGAGAGAGAGAGAGGAGAGGAGAGAGAGAGAAAAGAGAGAGAGAGAGAGAGAGGAGAGAGAGAGAGAGAGAGAAGAGAGAGAGAGAGGAGAGAGAGAGAGAGAGAGAGAAAAGAGAGAGAGAGAGAGGAGAGAGAGAGAGAGAGAGAGGAGAGAGAGAGAAGAGAAGAGAGGAGAGAGAGAGAGAGAGAGAGAAGATAGAGAGAGAGAGAGAGAAGGAGAGAGAGAGAGAGTAGAGGAGAGAGAGAGAGAGAGAGGAGAGAGGAGAGAAGGGGAGAGAGAGAGAGAGGTGGGGAATAAGAGAGGATCAGAAAAAGCAAACGGGTAGTGATAGAAAAGGGGAAATTCTAGCAAAATTTCCAGAAAGATGGGATGCTTTATACCGAAAGGAAACATGCACCAAATCCAGCAAGAGGGGATACAGTTAAATATAACACAAGGCACATGTTTTTGATGTTGTTGTCGTTGTTGTCACGTTGTTGTCATCGTTCGTCTTTAATTGTTCTTTGTGAGAGAGAGAGAGAGAGAGAGAGAGAGATGAGAGAGAGAGTGAGAGAAGATGAGAGAGAGAAGAGAGAGAGAGAGAGGAGAGAGAGAGAGGAGAGGAGACTGCTGCACGTTTCACAGTGTGCGAATACAGTCATGTAAACACTCTTTCCGACTACAGTTCGGACAGTTAATGTCACGCGACGGAAATACGCAAGTTAGGGCTTCAAAGACTGAATGAATCTAAAAGCCACTACTTTGGGTGGACTCTTTTTCACCATCGGTAAATGATTGATTCAACAGTTTCAAGGTAGCATAGCTTCAAACACCCACCTACTAACACACAGGTAAGCTTACATGCTGACAAAATGAATGCAAACATCTTCTGCAGCAAACGAAGCCTTAAAATTGCCCACTGTTATTCTATTTTACTTTTTTTTTTGATTGTCCACTGATAACGTTTCGCATCCCTTCTTGAAATCTCGTATTAAAAAAATTCCACTTTTTTCTCTCTACAAGAATGTTCTTCATATCAATATAGTTTTGTTTTTATTTTTTTTATTTATTCTAAAATATACTCTGTAACGGTTTCAGCATCGAAAACGTTTATTTTCTAATGTTGATGCCATCAGTAATATTCGTCAACTGATTCTGTAGAATTGGGTTAATTCATATGCATAGCTTTCTCGATATTCTCATAAAGACTTTCTTTTTTCTTTATTATTCATTAAACGATTCAGCTGTTCTGTTTATTTACTTATACGGTTCCTCTCTCAACACTGTCAAATAAAAAGCTATTGATTCATCGATTCGCTTACTTCTTGGATAAATAAAGGGATCCTTTTTGAGATAGGAATCAATACAGTTTTTTCGCTCTGAATTCATTTCCTTGTTTATTGAATAATACCTGGCATATCGCGAGACAATTTTCAACTAATATTGGACCAATTACTTCCATTTAAGACGAGACTGCAAACTCATTTTCACCACCAACGTGTTTACTCTCTTGTCATTTCTCTTCTTGTTTTTATGAAGTTGTCATTTTTGTTTTCCTTCTCCAGTTTCTTCCTTCTCATCTGCCTTCTTTGTTTGTTTTTCTTTTTCATGAAATTACATAGTATTGGCGTCGCTACAATATTGTACACTATGAATGGACGGGTTCTTTTTTCTATTGCATTCAAATATACAGTCAGATTTTTATTAAATTTACTCCAGTGCTGTCGTTTACCTTTTCTTTTCTAGCAAAGACGAATTGCAGAAACAAAGTTTGTGTGTGTGTGTGTGTGTGTGTGTGTGTGTGTGTGTGTGTGTGTGTGTGTGTGTGTGTGGTGGTGGTGTGGTGGTGTGTGTGCGTGTGGTGGTGTGTGTGTGTGTGTGTGTGGTGGAGAGAGAGAGAGAGAGGTGGGAGGGAGTGGATGAGAGATGGTGTGTGTGTGTGTGTGTGTGTGTTGTGTTGCGCGCGCGCGTGCATGCTTTGTGTGTGTATGTATGATGTGTGGATTTGTATGTTCTGCTGGTGTTTTGTTTGTTTGCTTTGGGGTTTTTTGTTGGTCGGTTTGATTTTTGTTTGTTTTCTGAAGCAAAGCATTACCAGAAACCGAAACACCTAAGATGGAATTGATTTTCTTCTGTATCAAAATTCACAGGATTTGCCGGTGCGGAAAAGTGATGAAATCATTTCTTTTCCAACACATAACACAGAGCCTACAGGTAGATAGAGCTCTGGGCAATACTAACATGTTAAAATCATGAAGCAGTGTCCCTTTCTTTTTTAATGATAAATTTGGAGCGAGCGTTGAAAACAAAAAAACTATGATTAACGTTTCAATTTTTTTCAAAGCTTGCACTTATAACATAAACCCCCAGAATAATTGTATCACACCACACCTTGTAATACAATGTAAGCACGAATGAAACAACTGACAGACGAGTTTAAAACAACAACAGACAACAACAACAACAAACAACAACAACCCAGCTTTATACTCCACGCCCACTTGCCAAACAGCTTACCTGTGCGACTTGTCTTTATAGGTCCATGGAAAATCCCCTCACCTTCACATCATCCACTCACAACGAAGAAGCAACACATCAAAGAAACCAAAAGCAGACGTAACCAACCAACCGCCAAGATAGACAGACAGACAGACCGACAGACAGACCTGTAGGTCTAACACACT
Source organism: Stramonita haemastoma (assembly GCA_030674155.1). Classification (NCBI taxonomy): domain Eukaryota; kingdom Metazoa; phylum Mollusca; class Gastropoda; order Neogastropoda; family Muricidae; genus Stramonita; species Stramonita haemastoma. The sequence continues at coordinate 15,951,826 of CM060335.1, read as the reverse complement.
TCATCCCTAAACACAAGCCTGCATGGCGAACACAAGCACTGCAAACAGAATGGTTTCGGCTCTTTAAGCATCTTTTGTAGCCGGGGCCCGTTTAAAAGTTGAAGTCAGCAAGTGGCGCCCTTAAAAAACCGCCGACATGGGTCTTAGGGGTCTGACTGCCATTCTGATTTATAGTAGAGTGTGTGTGTGTGTGTGTGTGTGTGTGTGTGTGTGTGTGTGTGTGTTGTGTGTGTGTGTGTGTGTGTGTGTGTGTGTGTGTGTGTGTGTGTGGTGTGTGTGTGTGTGTGTGTGTGTGTGTGAATCTGTGCGCGTGCATGTGTAAAAACCCACCTTGTCCCTAATCTCTGCATGTGCACCAGCTGGGAGGAGGGAGGGGGGGGGGGAGGGGTGGATAAATGGAGATATGTGCGTACACATGCCTGCTGAGTATAACCCTCACAAGTATGATTTGACGCACATACGAAATCATCACAGTTTCTTAGGATGCGTGCATGTTTCTGTATGCATACGTTCGTGCGTGTGCTAGTTAGTGCGTGTATGTATGTATGTATGTATGTATGTATGTATGTATGTATGTATGTATGTATGTATGTTATGTTGATGTATGTATGTATGTATGTATGTATGTATGTATGTATGTATGTATGTGCGCTTGCTTGCTTGCTTGCTTGTCCGCGTATGCACGTGTGCCTGCGTGTGTTGACCCACCTGCGCGCCTATCTGGGTCTATGTACGTGTGTGCAGCATGTTTTCGCACCTGCCTGTATGTGTGTGGCATGGTTTCCCTCCTGCCCCTACCCCTCGGGGGAGCCCCGCGTGAAACCCCTGAACCCTCACACCCCCTCCTCCCCCTCCCCGTAGTCGTGTGCACACTGCAGTTGCCGGTAACTGGAGAGGACAGAACCCCCTTCCCCTGAAGCACACAATGGCAGCATTACCACGAGGCCATGTAGGTAACGTACATCTTTAATCCCTCTCTTTTCTCCCCTCTCCCCCTGACAGAATCAGAGCCATTTTGCAAAGATGAAATAT
>CM060335.1:15938294-15945794 GCA_030674155.1 Stramonita haemastoma | reverse complement strand
GCTGAGGCCCTATCAGGGCGGTCACCGTATAATTAATAATAATAATAATAAATAAGTACTTAAGCTTTTTTTCGGTTTATAGTCTCAACCGAAAGACTTTTGGGGAGAGTGGAGCCAGCACTGATGTTAACTCCAGGAGAAAAATCTCGACCGGAATCGAACCCGGGTCGTCAAATTGTCAGCGCAATGTTCTGACCACTAGGCTATCCGTCCCCCCAGAGAGAGAGAGAGAGAGAGAGAGAGAGAGAGAGAGAGAGAGAGAGAGAGAGAGAGAGAGATACCAACAACAACACGAACAAACTACTCAGGGTTTTTTTTTTATCGTACCGACAAATGAGTACAGAAATCCATGTTTCTTTTATACCAAGTTATATGAATAATTATTGAGTGGGGTTTTTTGTTGTTGTTTTTTTTGGTGTTTTTTGGGGAGATGGGGGGGATGGATGTACCCATTAATAGAAAAAAAATCTCTTTCAGTTCAGGTGTGTGTGTGTGTGTGTGTGTGTGTGTGTGTGTGTGTGTGTGTGTGTGTGTGTGTGTTTCCTTTTAGAGTCAGAGGAACTAGGGGGGAGGGGGGGGGGGTACGGGGGACGGAATGATTAAAGGTGGTTGAGAAAAAAACCCATAAAGTTTCAACTCATTTTGCGTACAGGTAGAAAGCCCAAAAGGCAAGCTGACTACCATAATAGTTTATAGCCAATTATTGATTGACCGTTTCTCGGGTCTGCGACTGCGCAAGCATGACTCATGAATATGCAACGAGTTGGCGAGGCAAGGCGAGGGGAGCGAGCACTGCTTCAGCAGGCTTCAATGAGCACCCTGCCAGCTCCCCTCAAAAACCAGAACATGGCCAAATTCAAATCGGCAAAAGGTCGTTTTATTTCATGTTCTAAACAGAAGGGGCAAGTCTAGACATACGGATCGTTGAAGGTGAGAAAAGCTGCTTTGGTTTTTAAAAAAAAAAAAAAAAAAGAAGAAGAAAGAAAACAAAAACCTGAAAAGAGAAATAGTTTCATACCAAAAAAAAAGAAGAAAGAAAGACAGATGGAAAATCAACGGAAGAAAGAAGGGAAGACATGAATAGAAAAAAAGCAAGGCAGAAGAAGAAATAAATACTAACAGAAACAAAATGTAGAGTAAGTTTATATGAATAACAGATAAATGACCAAACCAAAAAATAGATCAACAGAAGAAAAAGCAAGAATGGAAGCAAAGAAAAACAAACAAAAAAATCACTCAGACGAAGGAGAAGAAGAAAGGAAACAATTCAGAGAGAACGGCAGAATAACCACAATATAGACCTTGAAAGGAAACTGATTAAGAAAATAACTGCAGAAAAGAAAATTGATAAACGAAGAAAAGAAGAAGAAAAAATACAGTATAACAATAAAACTTTGTGGAAGAATCAAAAAGGATGAAAGGGCGGCGAAGAAAAAAAAAAAGGATGAAAAAAGCTTGTTTTAAAACGGCAGTATGCGTTTTAGTTGTTTGTTTTATTGTAACAATTTATTTTTAAAAAGAAAAGAATAAAAACTCTAGATCTACGCACAAAAGTACTCTGCCAATTTGTAGTGACACGTTTGACAATAAGGACAGAAAGGTTAAAAAAAAAAGTTAAACAGCACTGCGCTCTGTGAGCATTAGTTGTTGTAGGTTACATACGTAATTAACTGTGCACTAAGTGGCTTTACAGTCTGAGTTGACACTAAATGGAGACACACAAATTGATCGTCTGTTACTGAAATCATGGAGAGAGAGAAAAACCAACAAAACAACCCAAACCTGGTCAGGAAACAAGCCTGTGTGTTGCGTGGCACAGCATACATGTAAATGAATAATTAATTGATGAGAAAATACATTAAAACAAACAACAAACAAAATAGAAACATTTCCAGAGTCAGCCTTTAAAGGATGGAAATTCGTTGGCCAAAATTGTATATTTCGCCATGTATTATAAAAATGGTGAGGGAGGGAGGGTAGGGTTTTTTTTTCTAGTTCCTTTAAAATAATGTAGCAGTTGTTGGATCGTTTTCTTAGTCTAATATTCTTACAGACTTTTAACTAATTGTTGATGTGAAGATAATCACTTTTACCTTATTTGTTTTCTTCTCCGCTCAACCGTTAGGTGTCAGAAGTACAATGCTTATTTTATGTCAGAACACTTTCATGATAACCTGACGATAGCTGGTTACTGTTGTGGTTGTTGTTGTTGTTGTTGCTGCTGCTGCCGCTTATGATGATAATGATGATGATAATGATGATGATGATGATGATGATGATGATGATGATGATACCAATGATAATAATATCATACACTACTACTACTACTACTACTACTACTACTACTACTACTACTACTACTACTACTACTACTACTATGATGATGATGATGATGATGATGATGATGATGATGATGATGATGATGATGATGATGATGATGATGATAGGTCTTCGAGCCTGTCTGTATCACTGTGCTTAGAATGCACTGGAAGAAGAGGAAGAGGAACAAAATCAACAGAGATGACACACACAGAGGGTAAAAATATACAGCTGAAACCAACCAACACAAACGGAGAAGGAAAAAAACCCGATGATAACAACAAACAGCAGCAACAGCAACCTTCCCACTACAAAGCTGACAGCAACAATAAACCACCACCACCCACTAAACCAACCTCCAGCTAAAAAAAAAAAGCACCTACACCCACAGTAGTACGTCCCGTACTACAAACATCAAAACGCATGCAGGAGAAAAAACCAACACACAACCAAACAAAAAAGACCCACCCCCAAACCCAACACTTTCACCATCATCTGCACCCAACATCTAACCCACCCCCTACCAAGAGCGCCCCGGGACACAACCAGCGCTAACAGCAGATGGGTTGGCGACTCCTGCAGTGCCCCCGGGGTGGGGCCGGGTATCGGGTGGGGGTGAAGGGGTGCTGGCAGAAAGCGATCCCGACCTGCAGAGGACGGAGGGACCGAGGCTCTGGCGCCTCCCCCCCTAGGGGCCCTGTAGGGGATGCTGACTGCAACGACGCTATAAATCCTCGCCTGCTCTCTGTCCCTGCGATCCCTCTTAGGCTACTGCTACACCCACTGTTGAGTAGTAGTGCGGTTCGGTTTGTCACCGACTGTTTTGCGGTGTGTGTGGTGGGTGGGGGGGGCGGGGGGGGGAGGGGGGGGAGAGGGGTAGTGGTGGTTAGTGTGTGTGAATAGTGTGTGTGTGTGTGTGTGTGAAAGAGAGGGGGTAGAGGAGAGATGGAGGTAGGTGATGAGAAGTGAAGAGGAGAGAGAAAGTGAGAGTGAGAGAGAGAGTGTGTGTGTGTGTGTATATGCTCATTTTTTTTTAATCTCTCTCTCTCTCTCTCTCTCTCTCTCTCTCTCTCTCTCTCTCTCTCTCTCTCTCTCTCTCTCTCTCAAAACCACCTTCCTGAATTTTATGGACACGAGTCGTAGATGTACATACATATGTTTCGATGGGAGGGTGAAGACAAAATGAAGGATTGCAGAAATCGGGGGGGGGGGGGGGGTGGGGGGTGGGGGGGGGTTACAATGAGGACAGGATACAAAAGTGGGCAAAACATATATATTAACCTTCATCCCCAAACTGTTATTTTTCTGTCTCTCTCCTTCGTCTGTCATCTACACACGTTTCTATTTCGCGCCACGCAGTCGGAGTACAGAGCACGCAACGCACGCACGCACACAGCACACATGCGCCAGCGCCGCACACACACACACACACACACACACTACACCAGGGCAATCATGATTTATCGATTAATAAAAAAGTTATCAGTTCTGTCGAGATTCTTCGAATCACACCCACACACACACCACACACACCACCACCACACACGCACCACACCACACACCACACACCACACACCACACACACACACACACACACAGAGTAATCATGATTTATCGATTGATAAAAAGTGATCATTTCTGTCGAGACTCTTCAAAATTTAAAAAAAACACAATTTTAAAAGCAGGAGCACACACATACGTTGATGCAAGCGAGAGTATAGTACTACTCTGGTACTACTACACTCTAATTATATACTATATGTAGTATGTAGTATATGTACTATATACTACTACACTCATGTGCAGCTGGTGGTTTCTTTCTTTCATGACAGCACCCTAGTGTCTTGACAAGGATAAGTGATGAGGACTTGGAAATGAAACGGACAGAGAAAGAAAGCAGCAGCAGCAACAAGAACAAAAAACAAGCCATCAGTCACTCCTTAAATAATAAGAGAAAAACAACCCGAATAAACAAGAAAGAACCTTCAAAAACTTGGTTTTGATCTGTACCAGCGTTTTGGCGAAAAGGAGAACCTACGGCGCAGAAGGGGGTAGATGGAGAGGTGGGTAGGTGGTCTGTAGCTAACCACTTTGTTCTGACAAAGCGGATTGATGCTTTCGGACCCGATAGACCTGAGTTCGCATCCAGGGGTCTACAAAGAGTGATAGAGAATAGTGGACACAGTGACCACTGTGACCTTTTGAACTGGTCACAGAGGTCGTCCATGAATACATTGCCGTGTGTCTTTATGGTGATCTTTGTAAACATCATTGGTTGGCTTTGGATTCAGACCCTTGGGGGTAATTAATGTGTTTGTATTAGGCCAAATGATGGCCTCCTAAAACCCTTGATATACATAGATCAAAATAACAGATGGAAATACCAGGAGAAGGAAAGGAAAAAGAAGGAAAAGAAGAAAGAGAATCGGAAAAAGACGGGGAAAAGAAGAAGAAGAAGATGAAAAAGAAGAAGAAGAAGAAGAAGAAGAAGAAGAAGATGAGATGATGATGAGATGATGTAGAGAGTGAAGAAGAAGAAGAAGAAGAAGAAGAGAAAGAAGAAGAAGAAGAAGAAGAAAGAAGAAGAAGAAGAAGAAGAAGAAGAAGAAGAAGAAGAGAAGAAGAGGGGAACAAAGCGGAAGTATTAGACAAAAGAGAGATAAGACATACAAATACACAGATCATATACATGCATTGCATGCACATATATACATATATGGAGGCTTCTCTCCCCCCCCCCCCCCCCCCCACTCTCCGCCTAAAAAAGTCAGATTACGCACAGCGGTGATCAGTTGTCAAAGAAAACAACTTCATAATGCAATAATAATAACGATAACATAGCCTTATTACTATCATTATCATTATTATGATTATATTATTGTAACAATGATAGTAATGATGATGATGATGTGATGATGTATAATGATGATGATGGTGAGAAGACGACGACGACGACGACGACGACGACGACGACGACGACACTACTACTACTACTACTACTACTACTACTACTACTACTACTACTACTACTACTACTACCAACAACACAATAACAACAACAATAACAATAACAATAACAACATGATAATTCTTAACACTGGCTCTGTTGGATATTTTTCTTCTTACTTTACGAACAATTAAAGTTTTTACCACACATGTAAACTGCACAGTAAAAGCAAGATTGCAGGTGAATTGTGTGTGTGGACTGACATGAACATTTTTTTAGAAAGTGTGGAATGTGTATTGAGCCTTGCGTATTGTAATGATGATATAGTACTACTACTACTAGTACTACTACTATATACTACTAATGTAGTAGTGTAGTAAGATGTAGTTACACTATACTACTATACTATACATACTACTACACTCTATACTATACTATATCTACTACTACAATAAAATGATAAAATAATTCTTCAAACTGTCATTTTGGGTACTTTTCTTCTTACTTTTGAACGATCATCAAGTTTTTACACACATGAAACTGCACGTAACCAGATTACCTGTAGTCCAATTCTTGTGGAGGACCACACTGAACAAGTCACCTTGATGCATCAGCACAGCAGGTGCCGTCACTACGCCAGGTGAAGCTGCGTCAGGTGAGGGGTGGTGGAGGAGGGGCAGGGGGGAAATGGGTCAGGAGGAGACAAAGGGGAAGGAGGCGGGGGAAGGGGGTTTGGGCTGAGAAAGAAACAATTTCTTCGTCATCGTCGAACGCTCAGACAGCAACTATTGTCTATTTCTGTCATAGGAGCGAAAATGCGTTGCGCTGCTGATAAGCACCTGACAAGTCAGGCCCAGTGCATCCGACTTAATTTTTTTTTTTTTAGGTCTTTGTGGGAAAAAAAATGGTCAGAGGAATGGACCAAGACGGCAGAAAGCAGGCAAGGAGGTGACAGGGAACAAGGCGGAAACAAAGAGAGGGATTTAGAAAAAAAAGAAAAAAAAAGAAACTCCTAGAAAAAAATTTCAAGGTAGGGATGCTATTAAAACTGACAGCCCTGATCCCTCCCTCTCAGTCCCCAAGGGGGAACGATAACATAAATGAAAAGAAATGCATATGTATAAACTTTTGGAGAGTGGGACGGGGACGGGAGAGTTAGTCAATATTATATTATGATATGAATGATGAGATGAATGAATGGATGAATGTTTTTGCGTGCGCACAAGGCGTGCGTGTATGCGCGCGTGTGCGTGGTGTGTGCTGGTGTGTGTATGTGCATGCACATGCTAGTGTGCTGCGTACGTGCGAGTGTGCAGGCATCCCTGCTCACAACTACCTGTGTGCACATGCATACGAATGTGTACAAGTTCATGTAAATGCAAGTGTACATTCTTCACCCACACAAGCACGCAGTTAAAATTCAGCAAGCGTATCCACTACAGCAGCTGACAGGAATGCTAGGCAGCATCCAGCAAGTCACAGGCATACACCCCGAACATGTAAAGTCATAGAGATGAATAGAACGGGCTTGCATGCTAGACATTATTTTTTTTATTATACCACTTTATGTCACAGCAGATTTCTTTGCGTGAAATTCGGGCTGCTCTCCCCGAAAAAAGCGCGTTCCTGCCACCCATTTTTTTTCCTGTCTGCGACTGTATTTGTTTCCTATTTCAGCAGGGTTTTTTTCTACAGAATTTTGCCAGGGACCACCCTCTTGTTGCCGTGGGTTCTTTTACGTGTGCTAAATAATGTATAACACACGGGACCTCGGTTTATCGTCTAATCCGAAAGACTAGCGCCCAGACCACCACTCAGGGTCTAATGGATAGGGGGAAAAGTTTTGGGCCCAAACGGGATTCGAATCATGGCACACTTCTGAGCCGGACTTTTCGCTTTCTAGGCAGGCGCGTTACCTCTAGGCCACCGATCCACTACACATGCTAGACATAAACGTGCATATGTGCGCGTGCCTGCAGGCCAATGCAGCACATCCTCTCTCTCTCTCTCTCTCTCTCTCTCTCTCTCTCTCTCTCTCTCTCTCTCTCTCTCTCTCTCTCTCTCTCTCTCTACACACACTCTCTCCACCACACACACAAACACACACTACACACACGTTACACACACAAATTAACACACACAACACCACACCACACACACCAACACACACACACACACACACATACACACACACACGTACCACACATCACACACACACACACACACACAACACA
>CM060335.1:15838294-15925794 GCA_030674155.1 Stramonita haemastoma | reverse complement strand
TAAGGTACCACAGCAGGTGGAGTTTCAATCACCGCCGGGACCTCTGATGAGGGCTCATCCAGGAACCGAAACTCGAGTCAGGTCAGGCCAAAGGCATGGTTCTTACTCAGAAATGCCTACAATGCTGCCACTGAAAGACATTATTCCTTAGAATTTATTTTCATTCCCTTTTAAAAAATTTATTTGAATCTTTGATAAGTCATTTTCAAAATGATTAAGAAGTTGGTACCTGCACTTGTCTTTCCTCACTACTTTTTCTCAATAATTGATAGTTAACTCGTGACCATCTCGAGATCCCACAACAAACACTACAGTGAAAGGTAAAAGCGACCCACCATTCACAATTCAATTCAAAGATTTATTATCTCACAAATAGAGAAATTCATGTGGGTCACAAGCAGTACATTAAAAAAAGTAAATAGGAAAAATATTTATCAGAGAGGAATAACACAACACAGTAGGCAACAATCACTTCGCCGCACACACTACAAGACCATACCTATACCTATACGAATACCAACACTTTATCAAAGAGGAAATCGCGTACTCACAAGCCATGTATACATCAAAAAGGATAAACAGAAACATTTATCAGCCAAAACAATAACACGTGGAAAGATCAAGTAAACTCAAAGTTCGGGTGGTGTGGGAGCACCGTGAATTTGACGAGTAAAGATTAGGTAGAAAACCTCGCTGCTGTACAAAAGTATACACAACAATCAGAAAAAAGAAAAGAAAGTAAACCAGGGAAGAAAACAGAAAGTGCTGCTTTACTCTGGCGATAGATACCTTTCCCTGGGAAGACACATTTTTATTGAGTCAGCACTACGTATTTACATACTACTACCAAATACTACTCTACATACCTACCATACATACCATACCATACCACATCACACCATACCATACATACCATACACACCATACCATACTTCATACCATACCATACACATACCATACCATACCATACCTACTACCTACACCCTACCATCTACCATACAAATGTACCGACCTGCGTACCATACGTACCATACCATACATACCATACCGTACTACATACCATACATTCATACTACAACTGTACGTACCGTACCATACCATACCATCACACCATACTATACCATACCATACCATACCATACATACACCATACCATACATCCACCATACCATTATACCTACCATACCATAATACCATACCATCCATACCATACCATAAACGTACTCATACCATCTTTACCATACCAAACTGTACCGTACGTACCGTACCGTACGTACCATATCATACCATACCATACCATACCGTACCTTACATACCATACCATTCATACCATACCAAACTGTACCGTACCGTACCATACCATACCATGCACATACCATACCATACACCATACCATACCATACCATACCGTACGTACCATACGTACACACCATACCATACACCCATACCATACCATACCATACCATACCATACCATACCATACCATACCAAACCGTACATACCTACGTACCGTACTTCACACCATACCTCCAACATACCATACATACATACATACCATACCATACCATACCATACATACTCTACCAAACCGTACCATACCATACCAGACCAGACCAGACCAGACCAGCACCATACCATACATACCATACCATACATACCATACCTATACCATACCATACCTACCGTACCATACAATACCATACCACACCCACCCACCCCACCCTACCCTACCCTACCCTACCCTACCACACCCCACCCCACCCTACCCTTCCCTACCCTACCCTACCCTACCGCCTACCTACCCTACCCTACCCTACCCTCCTCCCTACCCTACCCTATCCCTACCTCTGCCCTACCCTACCCTACCCCTACCCTACCCCTCCTACCCTACCCTACTCCTACCCTACCCTACCTACCATACTAGAAATAGCACGCGACCTAGCTAAACGGAACCTGCTCAATGAAGCAGACAACTTTTTTCAAGATCAAAGACAGCGGGGGAAAATTCTCAAGGCTTGAACACAGATAAATATATATAATGAATAGGTTTGTTTGCACTTTGAAAGCTTCAGTCATTTTCTTTCCCCCAACGAATGAACTGGAGTTTGAGACCTATGAAAGGAATGGTTATAGGCTAAGTGATTTCTTCTGTACGATATGTGTTAGACCTAGTTGGCATAGTGGAATAAATTTCTCGCTTCTCTTCCCGCCAAGGTCAGCATGGGTATTTCTGAAAGACCCCTCAACTTAAGAATGGTACAACAGTACAACAGAAACAGTAAACAACAGCTGTCCGTTAAAACGTTTGGAATTCGTTCATAACATCTTCTTAAGTCAGATGCTGGGGTTTTTTTTGTGTTTGTTGGTTGTTTTTTTTTTGGTTTTTTTTGGGGGTTGTTGTTTTTTTGGGGGGTTTGGGGGGAGGGGGGAGTTGGTTGGTTGGTTGTGTTTAGGTGATGTGTGTGTGTGTGTGTGTGTGTGTGTGTGTGTGTGTGTGTGTGTGTGTGTGTGTGTGTGTGTGTGTTTTAAGAAAAGAAATTTGTTGTGGGGGGGGGGGGGGGGGGGGGGTTCACAGATTCCAAAAGAAATTTTGGATTCGTTCCTTAATTAAGAAAGTGCGTGGGATTTTCGTAGGAAAAGTTTTGTGACAGGTTTTTTTTTTTAGAGAGAGAGAGAAGTCTTTGAAATTCACCGTTTGCTCTTCAATTAAAAAAAAAAAGAAGAAAATGTTTTGTCAAAATAAAAGTCTTCTTGAGACTATTTCGCAGCTTCGTAACAATTCCTTTGTTATTTGTATTATTCCTGTGTTACTACTGGGAATTTAAGGAATCTGTTCCTCTGATATCTTGGAATATAATCATGAAGAATTTGTTTGGCTTTTTCTGGCCTCTAGGAAAATTTGCGGGATTTGCTTCTGTGTTCTGCCGAAAGTCTGAGAGATTTATTCCGATGTTCTTTAGATAAAGGAGAGAATAAACTTGTGAGATTTGCTTTCCCGTTTCTTAAGATTGATCACGGGGAGAATCGAACTGAATGTCAAAGTCATTCGGATGAGACTATAAACCGAGGTCCCGTGTGCGAACGCACGCAGAACATCTTGCACACACGTTAAAATCCCGCTCCGCCTTTCGGAAGAGCAGGCCATCGTGTGCCGGTAGGAGCGGATGACAAAATTGAATATAAAAAAAACCCAGCATGCACACAGGTGTCGTGTTTAAACACCATCCCTGAGGGGATAAAAAAAAAAATAATGGGTAGGCGCTGCACTTGTAGCGACGCGCTCTCCCCGGGGAGAGCAGCCGAATTTTGCGCAGAGAAATCTGCTGTGACATAAAGTGGTATAATATAAAATAAAAAAAAATATTATCCCTGTTCCACAGAGATGGTCTTCTTCTGCGCTTGCAACTTTGCAGGAGGTCTGTCTGTTGCCTTCAGCTGACACATTCTGACTTGAGGGCAGCTCATTAAAAGCTTTATTAGAAAACAGTTCAAATTTGCTTGAAAAAAGGCGGAAGAATGGGCTGGGTAGGCAAGCAAATAGGCGATAAAGAGGGGGTACAGAGAGGTAAGGGAAACAACAGCATAAAGGGAGTGATAGAAAGGGGGAAATTTCTTGTACAACATTTCCAGAAAGGTGTGGATGCTATTTGCACTGAAATAGCCCGAGACATCCCCAATGAGGAAACAATGACGTATTTGGATCTGCGATATAATGGGGACAGAAAAAATCATTCATCGAATATCAATGAGTTGCTGCGACCAATAAACAAAGCCTTTTATTTTATTATAATATAATAATTTTTTTTTTAAAGTTTTCTCATTTAAAAAAAACACACCTTTCATACTGTATTACCCCTCTCCTCCTTCATTTTTTAGCAAAATCTTTTAAACATGACTCCCTAAAGTAATGAAGGAATTGTTACCTGTTTTTTTACACTTGTTTTCTTCCTCAACTAGCCGCCGCTGTAGTCTAGTGGTTCGGGCATTGGACTCGTAATCTAAAGGTTGCGGGTTCGATCCCAGCTTTCGGCTATGGCGTTGTGCCCTTGGAAAAGGCACTTTACGGCTATTTTCTCACCCCACCCAGGTGTAAAAGGGGTACCAACTTGTGTTTGGGGGTTAACCCTGCGATAGACTGGCGTCCTATCCAGGGGGGAGTCTATGACTCTCAGTCGCTTAACGCCACAGAAACCGGGATAAGCACCGGCCTGATGAGCCTTATGGCTCGGGACAGACTTTAACTTAACTTTCTTCCTCAACTATACATTCACCTTTCTTCTTTTTTTTTTTAACGACCCCAGAACTGAGGATGGACGGAAGCTCTACGCACTACGCACTACGCACTACGCGCTACACAGACGTACGTACGTACGGCAACAGACAGAGCGTGTCGATCAAACACTCAAGCCTCTGCCTTCTCATGCAAAGTATTCGGAGCCACGGTCGAGCGATCAGACAAAATACGGCGACGGAGAAAATCAGTCTTGAAGGCGACGAAGATCCCGGACTTGTCTGTTGGTGTGTAGGGAAGGGTGGCACAGAAATGGGCCTTTGGCGTCAGCCCTTCACCTCTCTGTCCATCCTTAAAAAGCGGCAGATTGACTATGGTGTCTTTAAGGTGTCAGTAGTTTTTGTTTTGGGAGTTGGGGGGGGGGGGGGGGGGGGTTGGGTTTTTTTCTCGTTTTTCAGATAGAGCTCCGAGGTTCACCAATGGTGAGTTTCGCGTACGCAACCTTTTTTGCCTCCACCATTTCGGTAGCCGCATTCCGATTTCGGGGATGTGTCAATAGTCTAGGTCTTTATTATTCTGAGAATGGGTGGCAACGTGGCCATGTGATCCGTGTACTGTGTCTGACTGTCGATCTGGTCATGATCTGAAGAGCGCGGGTTCCAGTTTTAGCTGTGTGGCAGGGCGGTAATTAGATTACTTCCCATGCGATCGGAACTGCCAATCGCAGCGTCGTGGGTCTAACGTTTGGATCCACACCTGTGAATTGTGCGAACGTTCTGTATCGTTGGGGGGTGGTCGAAAGCCATCCTCTGCATGCACTTTGCCCATAGCGGTAAAATGTAATATTTATGGCATCCTCTTTATAGAGGCCATGATTCCCACTGTCTGACCGTGCTGTCGTCGCCGAGAAGATGAACAGAGTCGCGGCAGATTAAATATCTGTACTCTGTTACAGCTGTGATAGCTGTTTAAAGATATTGCGTATGGAGATTTCACCCTTCCAACCTACTGCTCCTGTTATTCCTTTTGATGGAGGCTAATAACCCAGGTACAGTGTGCCAAGGCACGAACTCATGACATCTTGCGAGTGTAAAATCCATCCAGTTTTTGTAGAAGTGTTGTCAATTATGGCTGGTGGTATGGATGACACCATCTGGGCCAACCTTCAGTCTGAGAGCTGAAAAACCGGGTCTGCCTGGTTCATCTTACCCAGGACACAACTTGACAGTTCAGTGCAGTGTTCTAGTCAGTTCTCTGCAGTTCAGGAAGATGGCAGGAGAGCAAGTCAGAATGTATGGGCTCACAGTGGTGTGCTTTTTGATGTCATAACATCTCTTTTTTGTTTTCGGAAGATTTAATGTTCGAAAAGACTTTTTTCTGCTCTGCTCTGCTTAGATCTCCGAATTCACCAATGGTGAGATTTTAATTTACGTATGTGACTGCTTTTTGCCAGGTAGCCGCATTCCGAAATCGGAGATGTCTAAATACGACATGACCCAGTGTAATGCGTTATATGTATGTATGTATATGTAATAATAAATAAATGAAAAAAAAATATCATCTGCTGTTACCAGAACCAATGGCCTACCCTTTCGAAAGGTAGAACAGGTTTTAACTGTGTGTACAAGATGTTCTCCTGCGTTCTTTCATGGGCCTTTAGTATATAGTCTCATTCGAATGACTTTCGGAGAGTGAGTCAGTACTAATGTTAGCTCCACGGCCCGAAAACAACACCTTAAACAGTAAGGATTTTTAAAAGTCAGCTACTGGGATCATTTTGATTTCCAAATTGGTCGTTCCTTAAAGAATGGATCGCCTTGACATGGCAGTAGTTGCTGCGAAAGCCTGAAGACAACCACCTGGAGAGAAAACTGCAGCCATCGTGTCCCGTTCCACCAACGAAAATCATGCCAATAGACTGGTAATGATGAGCGGTGATGATAGATATGACGGAGGAGACGATACATGAGGATGAGACGATGACAATAGATTTCAGGGAATATTATGTTTGGGGGTGTCAAGAGATGACCAATTTTGTTCATATCAAACAGTTTCCTGCGGTTCAACGTTTTAAGGTCATACTTGCAGACCTTTTACGATTTGACAACGGTGTCTTTACAGGTTTTTCCCCATCACCTGTTATGTTAATTCTTAATCAGTATACCTTCACTGCTCTGTTCATTTAGAGGGTCGGCACATTACATAGTCTCTATTTGCTCCTGATTTTAAAAAAGTTAATGGCGTAAAAGTTTCATGTCAAACTCCTGTATTCCCTGGTCATGCTAAATTTTTAGTCTGGTTTGGATGCAAAGTCTGCAGTCTGTCGCAGTACCCTGCCGGTCCCCACAGCTTTTCTTGGAGCTCTATGGACTGCCATTCTGATGTCCAAGAGTGGAAGTAACGATGTCCTCCTTCATGATGTATGATTCATTTGGCGACAAAATCACCTTTCTTGTTCATTCTCTAGTCTGGCACAAGGCTTGTTATGTCTTTTTAGTTTGTCAGCTTTGATGCTGAAGTTTGAGAGAGAAGAGAGAAGAGAGAGAGAGAGAGAGAGAGAGAGAGAGGATGAGAGAGAGAGAGAGAGAGAGAGAGAGAGAGAGAGAGAGAGAGAGAGAGAGAGAGGAGAGAGAGAAGAAGAGAGACGAGAGAGAGAGAGAGAGAGAAGAGGAGAGAGGAGAGAGAGAGAGAGAGACAGAGAGAGATAGAGAGACACACACACAGAGACAGAGAGACAGAGTAGACACAGAGAGAGACAGAGAGACACAGAGAGGCAGAGACAGACAGACAGAAGAACATAACACACACGCGCACACGAGCACAGCACACACACACACACAAACCGAGGCCCCGTGTGCGAACGCACGCAGAACATCTTGCACACACGTTAAATCCTGTTCCGCTTTTCATAAGAGTTGTCCATTGTGTGCCGGTGGGAATAGATGACAAGATTTACAAAACTGCATAAACACGGGGATGGATGTAAAAAATACATGAGTGCTTATTCTTATCTTATATAAACACACAACAAACACACACAACACACACACACACACACACACGCACACACACACACACACACACACACGCGCGCACACACACACACCACACACACACACACACACCACACACACACACACGCACACACACACACACACACGCACACCACACACGCACACACACACACACCACTCCCCTCCTCACCACACCACACCCCCCACACCCCCCCTCCTCCCCACACACACACACACATATATACAACTACACCATTCAGAACCAGATCGTCTCTCTTTTCATTCGATCTGTTCATAAATCCCGATACAGGAGGGGATTAGTCCCCGCGCCTGAATAGATCCCGGGGCCAATTTCACGAGCAATTAAGGAGGGCTGTTGGAACAGTTCATCAAATAACCAACAGCCACTGTCTGGCCGCTCCGCCCCCCCGCCACAGATTTCAGGAAGGCAGAGAGACACGATCCGTCAACTGCCTTGGCGCAGTGGTTAGTGCGTTAGGTCCCTGGCTGAAAGGTCACGGGTTCGAGTCCCGTGAGTGGTTGATGATTTTTTTTTCTCAGAACTGGTGTTTTTTCAGAGTCAGCTTGATATGGGGATCATTGGGAAAAACTGGACAACGCAGTAGAGCTTCAGTCACTTTATGGGTGTTATTTTGAGAGTGTTGCTAGATATTATTTGATTGGTTTCGTTGCTCTATTGTTCCAGCGGAGCCATCCATTTCAAGTAGTGTGCCATCAACCAACCATCATTGAATCGATTTACTTCACCAAACCTGTAGATGTTTTGTGTGTGTGTGTTATATATTATATATATATTATATATATATATTATATTATATATATATATATATATATATATATATATAAGTATTTCTCAGGCCTGATTGACACCGGTATATGTTAGGAAGTGTAGAGTACAGTTGTTTTTTATGTTTGTCCATTATTTTCGACGATCACCTCCAAAACTACAGAGGAAGCAGCTGCTGTTATGAAAAGTTGGTCAGAAATTTGATCATAGTGGAGATGCCTTGCCCACAGTACATCCCCTCTCTCTCAGCCAAGAGGGCATAACAGTCAGCGTTGGAGATGTTCTCCAAAGGCCAACTAGCCCTCAGGGCTGCAGCACATAACAGACTGTGGAAGTCAAGCCTCCTACTTAGAGAGTCATAGTCGGTCACTAAAAGACTAAGCTGTAAAGTGGAATTCCTTGAGCGGGAAAGCCACTGATCATACAGCCTCTCACTTTGTTGTTGCCCCCAGCGTCAATGGTTTAAGTACAACCAATCCAAGTAGTCTCAAAGCTGGTGAACCTCCACCATAAGGCTGTGGAGGTTCACTAGCTTTGAGACAGAGCCTATTTCACTGACTGTAATGCAATACAAGAAAATTGTTTCTGACTCAGAGACCCTGGTTACTCTGGTCTCATAGTGATTTCAGTTTCTGTTTTCCGCACTTTTTCGTGCCGATGGTAAATTAGTGTCAATGCTTTTTTGGGTTGGATTTTCATGGGAGAAGAACGTTGAAAGGATGTTGGGGTAAATGTTTCACTAAGTCTTGCCCCGCGAATACGCCATTATTGTCTGTCATTAGTAGGGGCCTTGGTGAATAGTGTCCTGGGTATGCTAGCTCAGAGAAAATGCAGCTGAACACTATCGAAGTAAATCGGCAGCCGTGCAGAGCTCTTCTGGTTAGTGGCCTGACGATAACCTGAGATAGACAGACAAACACACAAGAGAGGAGAAGAAGGAGGATGGGGCGGAAAGGAACAGATCGCTCACTTTCGAGCAGAGCACGCCACACGCACACTCTTTCATTGAAAAGACCGAAGAACCCTCCATCCTGGACTTTTCCCCTTCACTCTTTTTAGGAACTACTAGGGCACTCACTGTTCTTTTCATTCAATATGTCTTGAACAAGCCAAACCTGATCGAACCCATCCCTCTCCACTCTGTGTAGGGACAAGCCAATTCTGATAGAACCCATCCCTCTCCACTATGTGTAGGGACAAGCCAATTCTGATAGAACCCATCTCTCTTCACTATGTGTAGGGACAAGTCAATTCTGATAGAACCCATCCCTCTCCACTATGTGTAGGGACAAGCCAATTCTGATAGAACCCATCTCTCTTCACTCTGTGTAGGACAAGCCAATACTGATAGAACCCATCCCTCTCCACTCTGTGTAAGGCCAAGCCAAGCCAATCCTGATAGGACCCATCTCTCTTCACTCAGTCTGTGTAGGACAAGCCAAGCCTGATAGAACCCATCCCTCTCTACTGTGTCTGTGTAGGACAAGCCAAACCTGACAGAACCCATCCCTCTCTACTACGTCTGTGTAGGACAAGCCAAACCTGACAGAACCCATCCTCTCTACTATGTCTGTGTAGGACAAGCAAACCTGACGGAACCCATCTTTCCTCCACTTACTCTATGTAGGACAAGCTAAATCCTGATAAAATCCATCCCTCTCCACTCTGTTGTAAGATGAGCCAAACCTGATAGAACCCATCCCTCTTTGAGCTAAATCCTGATGGAACCCATTCCTCTCTACTGTTTTGAACTAGCGAATCCTGATAGAACCCGTCCCTCTCCACTCTGTGTAAGATGAGCCAAACCTGATAGAACCCATCCCTCTCTACTATGTCTGTCTTGGACAAGCCAATCCTGATAGAACCCTCCCTCTCCATTCAGTTTGTGTAGAATGAGCCAATCCTGATAGCACCCATCCCTCTTCAAGCCAATCCTGATAGAACCCATCCTTCTTCAAGCCAATCAAACCTACCCTCTTCAAGCCAAACCTGATACAACCCATCCCTCTCCACTCAGTCTGTGTAGGACAAGCCAAACCTGATAGAACCCATCCCTTTCCAGGTTCCAGGGCACCTGCTGGGTATGTGTTTGCCATCCACGCCATGCACACGGCCACAGCTGACCTACTTTTATATATTTGTGGAAAGTGGATGCAATTTTAACGTGTAATAAGCAAGATGTCACCCGTGTGTTGCTCTCAGCCTGTATGGGACCTCGACTTGTAGTCTCCTCTGAAGTAAATTGTAGGAGAGTGGAGTCAGTTCCCATACCAATAGCAGGGAAAAGTCTGCTCACATAGACACCTCAGCAGAGACTGGAACCCATGCCCTCGGTTGCCATCAGATAAGTGTGTAAGACTCTCTAACCACTGGAAATCCTGCTCCCGTGTGTGTCAAAAGGGAAGACAGGAAACAAGTGGGAGAGGATAATGGAATAAGAATATAAAGTACTCACTACAAACACAACACACAGACAGACACACAGACACACAGACACACAGACACACAAACACACACACATACACACACAACACAACACAACACACACACACACACACACACACACACACACAAAACACACACACACACACACACACACACACACACAACCAAACTTGCCACAACAGCAGTTAAAAAAGGATGGGGGCAGGTTAAAAAAAAAACAACAAACAAAGCAAAACAAAAGAGGAAGGGAACAGGAAGAATCGGGCAAGTAGATGCCCCTGCAATCTATCTAGTGACTCACTTTGACAAGACACAAGACACAGTCGTTACCAGAAAGGTGTACTACACACACACACACACACACACACACACACACACACACACACACACACACACACACACACACCTGAAGCAGAATACTGTCACCTCCACCCTCACTTCAGGTGAGGCTAAAGACAGAAACTAAATTACGGGGGCGTGGAGGGCGAGTTTTATCACCAGTCTACCTGTGAATCTTCCCTCTTTGGCCAGTCGTTGGCGACTCTGGTAACGACTGCCTGTCCTCTGTACTAAACATGTCTGCCATCTCGACCTCCCTCCTCCCTCCAATAAATCAGCCAATGGGATTACTGCTTGGTAATAGCTTCCGAATGAGTGTGACGTTACGTCACGTGGGTTACTACAGCCAATGGGCTGTATGAAGATGGTTGTTTTGGGAAATTGAATTAGTTATGGACATGTAGATTGGCAAGAGGGGAACTGTATAGCCTGCTTACTTACACACAGACACACACACAGACACACACACACAAGGAAGAAAGGAGAGAGAGGGAGAAAGAGAGACAGAGATATAGACAGAGAGGGAGATGGGAATATACACAGAAACATAAAACATGATGATACACACACACACGCATGCACGCGCGAGCACACACACACACACCGCGCGCGCGTATGCGTATACACACGCGCATGCACGCACACAAGGGAAGAAGGGGAGGAAGGAAGAGGAGGCGGAGAGAGAGAGAGAGGAGAGGAGAGAGAGAGAGAGAGGAGAGAGAGAGAAGAGAGAGAGAGAGAGAGAAGAGAGATGATCAGTAATTAAAAATGTAACAGATATGATTTGTTTTTACCCTCTTCCTCCCCCAAAAAAAAAAAAAAGCACTCAATACAACAAACGAATGATAAGTAAATGATTACTTCTGAACAACAGCTATACAATAACCTAACAATTTACTCCACACTTCAACACATACCATCTTTCATAGCCTCATTCAACATCCCGCAGCTTTCAAACATTTAGCACAAACTGCCATTTTTTTTGTCTCTTTAGCCTACCTTTTCAACCCTCAACACCTAAGAAAGAACACAGAACGAATATTTAAAGCGTCACAAAAAAATATTACACACCAACAACACACACACACACACACACACACACACAATCTGTAAATCACATTTTATTAAATGATAACATACATGTTTTTCAAACACAGTTCCCAATTCTGCGAGCATAATCCAACATACAAACCGACAAGTAAAGAAAAGAAGGAAAGTAAAATTAATGAATACGTTAAAGAAAAAAAAAAATGGTTGAAGAAAATAAACACATTTAAACAATTCGTGTCCCTGTCTTCACCTTTGAGGACCTACCGCACAGCATTGTGGGAAGTCTAAAGCCCCTATCCCATCATGGCTGACGGCTTATGGGGCTGATGGGGGAAGCGAAGGATTGCAGCGAAGCGACACGGTAAAGGACTGCAGAAAGATACAAATGTCTTTTAAACCCCGCGCTTAAGCCCTGGATCTCTGCTTTGAGGTGGGTGGCACTTGCATGGGGGTCAGGTTTGTTTTCTCTCTCTCTGTCTCTCTCTGTCTCTCTGTCTCTCTGTCTCTGTCTCTCTCTCTCTCCTCTGTCTCTCTCTGTCTCTCTCTCTCTCTCTCTCTCTCTCTCTCTCTCTCTCTCTCTCTCTCTCTCTCTCTGAATAATAATTATTCAAAATACTCTTCTTGCCTGTTTTTAATTTTTGCAACTTATTCATTTGCTGCCAGCAGGGATTTTTTACATTGGTAATCTGAGTGTCTGCCAGCCTAGTTAAGTTCAGTGCCTGTCACACAAATGTTAATTTAAACACAACGTGTAAACTATTTGCTTGCTTTTGTTATTCTGTTTAGTGTTTTATATTTTCTCTGCGTATTATGATGTTGAAAAGAAAACCTTATGACATGGCTGACAAGGTGTTTATATTCTTAACAATGCCAATATTGCCAGTTGTTATTTTGTTTTATTTCAGTGGAGGGGGGGGGGGTCTGCTGCATGGGTAACAGCTTGCCCTCCATACTTATTAACCCAGGCTTTGCGCTCTAGAGCCTAGAGAGCAACTCCATAGTCTTCCGAGACTGACGGATGCCTGTTCCAGTGATTCAGTCATGACTATTATTCAATTCCATGCATTCTGCCTATGTGCATAAGTAATATTGTTAGGTAAGACGCTAGCTGATATTGAAACCATCCATGTTCCAAAAGGTAACCAAATTTAATTTACAAAAACATGCAAAAAAGTTTACCTAACAATAATCCTTTTCATTATCATTCTTCAGCTAGAGCTCCGAGGTTTACCAATGGCAAGATTTTTTTGCATAATCAAACAACCGTGTTTGCCTACAATTTAGGTAGTTGACAAAATATTTAAATTAAAATTCATTGCTGTCTGGTTGAAAAGTACTAATCAACTTTTGAAGTTCATGATTTATCATAAAAAAAAAAATACAATGCACACGGAAGTTAAGCAATCATTTACAAATCAAAATTCCAAGATTAATTCAACTATTCTTTCTTTCATACTGTCCATAGGTCTAAGTCTGGCAAACTATCAGGTCATTATTTAAAATTTGGTGACAATTGAAAATCATGTTCTCTTAAAATAGACACTAAGCTTATTACAATATCCCCCCCCCCTCCCCCGCCCTCCTCCTTTCTTTTCTTTCTAGAACGCAGAAATGATAATCAGTCATATAAAGGCTTGAACGTTTTGGACTTTTACGGGTTTTTCTGTGTTCCCCCCCCCCCCCCCCCCCCCCCCCCCCGGATTTACAAATGCACATTACAACCAAAGTTTCTGCCCCGAAGCTGAAAGAACGGTTGTTTAAACTTCTGGAAAAAAGATTGAGAGAGAAGGTGGAGAAAAAAATCTTTGTCAACCTTTATCCGTTCTCTTGAGTCTAAAAAGAAGAGAGAAGAAAAGCGTGGTGCCTATTAGTACACTTTGAGCCCCAAATTAAGGATGCTGCGGAAAAGGTCTCTTGTCTCTCTCCACATCGCCCTGTCTTGCCCCTGACCCTACGATATGATTTTCCGGCTCGCTTGCTAATCGTCAGCAGGCACACTCTGTCATTATGCCCAGTGGGGGACGTGTTGGGGAGGGGGGCCAAAACAGATGCTAGGAGAAAATCATACACCGCTTAACCACCGGTGTTAGGGGAAAAGGGAGGGAACACAAACTTTGTTCCGCCCACAAGGGGTCGCTCAAATAATATGGTTGACGGCTTTCTGTCCAGTTAAAATTTCATGAGGTTTTTTTCCCCCCCTATTTCTCACCCCCTCCCCCCCCCCCTTCCTCCTCGTTTGAGCCAGTGGTTCTCACGGCAAGATGAAACAGGGCGATAGCAGCCAAGATGTGTTTAGCATGTCAGTAAAATTTCACCTCCCAAAACAAATTCTGTTCATGAGATCCATCCAAAAAGATTATGTTTGTTATGTTTGTGGACTTTTCTACCATTTTCGGGACAATGTTACCTGCCACAGACTCAAACCCCACAAGGTTTGTTTGCTCCATGTGGCCAAAGGTTGACTGGCTAGTTGCATGGCGTGACTGCGGTTAAACAGAAATGTTACCAGCACCTACCTGTGGACAAAAAAAATTGTGAAATAACAAGTAGTTCTTTTTTTTATTTATTATTATTTTTTTTTATACTGCACACGCCAAGTCTGTTAATTCCAGAGTTTCTGGACATACTGCAGAAGTTAGTCAAACCAGAAATCATTCATCGATCGATTGTTCAATCGACAAATCAATTAATCATACATTAATATCATATAATATATATATATATATATATATATAGATATCATCAGTGTTTGGTCACCCTAGGAACATCATTGAATTTAAAAATTATAATAATATAGTAGGTAATAGGCATCCATCAGTCTCGGAAGACTGAGGCTCTAGGCTCTAGAGCGCAAAGCCTGGGTAAGTAAGTATGGAGGGCAAGCTCTTACCCATGCAGCAGACCCCCCACCCCCCAACCCCCATCCACGACGCTGGAATGGTCCATTGGAAAGGCAATCGCCGATACGAATGGTTCTAGCGCCGTCGCAGGAGCCACCAGAACGTTGCCCACTCCTCACTGCACTGTTTTACCTTCCATCTCCTTTGCTCTATCGCTCTTCTTAGTTAAATGTACTCTTTGCCATATCCAGAATTTCATATCTTCCCATTATTTTGTTTTGATGGAATGCAACTGTACTTAAACCAAACAAGTAATGTGATATACTAAAAAAAAAAAAAACCAACTTATTTTTGAGATGCCCAGCAAAATTCATATGCACTATCCGCTTGATGTTATTCTCATAAAACAGAACATTATTCAAAACATGATAGCAACCCCCCCCCCCCCCCTCTCAACCCTTTGTGTTTGCTTTTGGTGGGTGTTCTAGTTTGTTTTGGTTGAGTATGATTTTGGTTTCTTCTTTTTGTATCGACAGTGCGAGCTCTGTTTAAACTAAGTGTCATAAAGTGTGAAACAAATGGCATACAATCTATACAAGCTAACCAAGAACTATTAAAAGCTCTGAAAACCACGACTTGACTTTTTTTTAAGTCTCCACAAAAATCCTTTAAGGCCATTGCACATTTAAGGACATTGCATTGAATTTTTCCCAGCAGCATGTCTCGGCCAAGTTGAACCTGGCAGAGCCCATCTCTCGTAGCTTTGCAGATTGCATGCTGGGTACTTCATGTCAGCCATGCCATCAACTGGTCTATAGAAGCTTCTACACAGCATAAATGCTTTTACACCTTATGCACTGGGACGGGACAGCTCAGTGGTCAGAGCACTCGCTTTCACCAAGTCAAGTTAAGCTGCATCGAGCGTGGTTACCAATTGGATGGGTGACTGGGCGCCTTGGCTTCAGTACAGTCCCCCAGTTTACCAGCTGTAAATGGGTACCTGCCCTCTTTAGGTTCAGGGAAGGTAAAGCAGCGAGGGAGAGGAGATGGGCGCCGCCCTCAATATGCTGGCCCCTTGAGAGGCTGAGAGGCCCCTTGAGTAGGCCATCGTGTGCCGGTAGGAGCGGATGACAAAATTATAAAAACCAGCATGCACACAGGTGTCGTGTTTAGACACCATCCCTGATGAAAAATCGGGGGGTTGGAGTCCCAGGGCGGCTCGGGGCTGTAGGCTATAATTATGGCAACGTTCTGGTGGCTCCTGCGACGGTACTGGAACCATTCGCATCGGTCATTGCCTTTCCAATGGATCATTCCAGTGGCGTGGAGAGGGGGGGTCTGCTGCATGGGTAACAGCTTGCCCTCCATACTTACCTACCCAGGCTTTGCGCTCTAAAGACTAGAGCGCAACTCCATAGTCTTCCGTGACTGACTGGTGCCTACTACTACTGAGAGGCTGAGGTTCCCCTACGACCACATAGATAATGGCACACCTTTACCTTTTGACATTTTCACTCTGCATATTATGTGTGTACTCGCCGATGGGACTTGTAGGGGAAAGGAATCAGAACCCTACAAACCAAAGAACTGAAAGGGAATAACATTCTTCAAACAGACAGGTGGCTGATAACTGAAATCCACGTCCTAAGAAAGAAAAAAAACGAAAAAAAAACAAGAAAAAGAAGTATATTTTAAAACTTACAATAGGAAAATAAGCACGTAGACATAATTATGAGACAACAGTGTTTACATACCTGTCCCTATTTCCAATAATATTCTCTCTCCCATCTCTCCCTCTCCCTCTCTGTCTGTCTGTTTTAATGACTGATAGAAGATAGGGACTGTTTTCATGACATTTGTAGATACATTTATTATGTTAATAAAAGTGTGGATGTTTTGATTTGCAACAGCCCCCTTTTTTGACAGCAGCCATTTCCTTTTGATCAAATTGTATTATTATTTACTATCTATCTGTCTGTCCGTCTGTCTGTCTGTCTGTCTGTCTGTCTGTCTGTCTATCGAGATATATATATATATATATATATATATATATATATATATATTATATCTCTCTCTCTCTCTCTCTTGTGTGTGTGTGTGTGTGTGTGTGTGTGTGTGTGTGTGTGTGTGTGTGTGTGTGTGTGTGTGTGTGTAATGATAAACGAAATGATCTTTTCTCAAAATGTATCTGCTATCTCCCTCTCTGCCAAAATCTGTGATATATTCATGTATCAAATTATAGCGACCCCTAATGCTAATACACAATAACTTCTTGCTTCTCCTGCGCCACAGAATTGGTGACAGAAGAAACTACAGTCTAGGGGGTTTTGTTTTTTTATTTTATTTTATTTTTTATTTTTAATATGTAGCATCTGATTTTAAACAAAACGGCTGACTCCAAGACACCCACCCATCCCCTTACCCCCTAACCCCCCTCACCGCCCCTCATCACCTTGAGTTTTTACCTGGTGGGACCTGAACGTGGCCTCTGCAGCTAACTACAAGCCCGCAAGTAGTAGTCAACAAGATGGGAATTCTGAAACCCATTGTAGGACAGGGGACTCGGGTGACGGGTTTGTCTCTGGCTCACCCCGCTGAATGGGGGGGGGGGGGGGGGTAGAAGATTGGCGAAGAAGAAACCCCCCTTTCCTATGAAAAAGACAGGAGCACAAGAAAGGAGAAGAAGACACGCGGGGGTGGGGGGGTGTGGGGGGTGGGGGTGGGGGGAGAGAATGGGAGGAGAAGAAAGAAGGAGGAGGAAGAGAGGGGAAAGATGGGGTGGTGGTGGTGGGGGGGGGGGGGGGGGGGCTAAAGCTGAAGAGTCTCTCCCTCTCCCTCCTTCTCCTCCCTGACAGGTAAGGCTTGTAGCTAAACACCCCCAACCCCCTACCCCCACCTACTGTCTTCAGGTATGGCTTCTAGGCTGAACATCCCCCTCCCTCTCTCCTCTCCCTCCCCTCCCTCTCCTCCTTCCCCCTGGAGCTCATCCATCAAGAGCCGTTTACAAGGCCATGATAAACCGTTGACACCCATTCAATAGACAGGCGGCGCGGCCTCTCAGCTCGGGTGGACCCGGCTTTCTACCCATTTTACAACCTCCTACCCCGCCCCCTTGTCTTCTTCCCCCCTCTACTAACTCCTCTCTTCTTTCCTTCTATTCCCCCGTCCTCTTGTCTTCCAGGCTTCCGTTTTTCATTCGGGCGTGACCGGCTTAGAGTTGCTTCCCTTTTTTCTCTGTTGTTTCTTTTCCATACCTTGTTCAAGAGTTTTGTTTGTTTGGTTGTTTTTTTTGTTGTTTTTTTGTTTAAAGAAAAGGTATCTTTGTGAGTACACATACATATGTACACTGGTCTTTTTATTCGCGCATAATGTGTGTGTGTGTGTGTGTGTGTGTGTGTGTGTGTGTGTGTGTGTGTGTGTGGTGTGTGTGTGTGTGTGTGTTTTGTTTTCTTCTGTTGTTCTGTTGGTTGGTTGTTTTTGTTGGTTTTGTTCTGTCCCTTGGCAAAAAATACCATATTTACCATGTGTGTAATAACTATTGATAATAGAGAGACACTTACTTTGTGTGTATTTGCTCTGTCCACTAGCAAAGGAAAAATACTTTTGTTTGTTTCTTCTTTCCATTGACAAAGGAAAAATACTTTGAGTTTGTTTCTTCTGTTCATCAGCAAATGAAAGAGACTGTGTTCATTTTGTCTACTG
This sequence comes from Stramonita haemastoma, assembly GCA_030674155.1. Lineage (NCBI taxonomy): Eukaryota > Metazoa > Mollusca > Gastropoda > Neogastropoda > Muricidae > Stramonita > Stramonita haemastoma. The sequence continues at coordinate 15,907,366 of CM060335.1, read as the reverse complement.
GCAAAGGAAAACCACTTTGTGTTTGTTTCTTCTGTTTCTTGGAGAAACGAAAGAAACTTTGTGTATGTTCATTCTGTTCATATGCAAAGGAAAAATACATTGTTTGTTCATTCTGTTCATATGCAAAGGAAAAATACATTGTGCTTGTTCATTCTGTTCATATGCAAAGGAAAAATACTTTGTGCTTGTTCATTCTGTTCATATGCAAAGGAAAAATACATTGTGCATGTTCATTCTGTTCATATGCAAAGGAAAAATACATTGTGCTTGTTCATTCTGTTCATATGCAAAGGAAAAATACTTTGCGCTTGTTCATTCTGTTCATATGCAAAGGAAAATACTTTGTGCTTGTTCTTTCTGTTCATTGACAAAGGAAAAATACTTTGTGTTTATTCTGTTTATATGCGCATGAAAAATTATACTTAGTGCTCATTCTCTCCAAAGGCAAAGAAAAGATACTTACTTTGTCACCAAACAGAACAGGACAGGGGACGAAAGATAGAAGCCATGAGTTTAGTTTTCTCCCCATGAAAGACCACACGGGAACTGCAATTTCAGGCTGATGCTACTTTACCAGTGACACACTATCAATAACACTAAATGTCACAGTAGTCTACATAGACATGACTTGAAGTTTGTTCATAGATTCGTCTTTTCTTTATGTGTTTGTTTATTTCTATTTTGTTAAACAGTAGGGGTGTGGGGGTGTTATTATGTATATCAATATATAAAATAATATATAATAATATATATGTATATATACAGAGAGAGAGCTTTTAATCTAAAAACATTTTTTGTTTATATCTATTTATCAAGTCATTTATATTGATGACAATGTAATAAGCACTCCATGTTTATTTTTTACCTCCAGCCCCCCTGTGTATGCGGTTTTGTAAATTTTGTCGTCTGTTCCCACCAGCACACAATGGCCTACTCTTCCGAAAAGCGGAACAGGTTTTAACGTGCGCAAGATGTTCTGCATGCGTTCGCACACAGAACCTCGGTTTATAGTCTCATCCGAAGGACTTTTGGGGAGAGTGGAGACTGCACTGATGCTAACTCCAGGGCAAAATATCCCCTTGAACAGGAATCGAACCCAGATCGACCGATTGCCCGCGCAAATGTTCTAACCCCTAGGCTATCCCGTCCCCCATATCATAATAATTATATTGATTGAAGCAGGTATCCACGTTGGAAAATCAGTAAGAAAGAAGAAGGAACTCGAGGCGGCGACTTCTGCCCAAAAAGAACGAGGGAGGACGCCACAAAACCAAACCACTTCAGCCCAGCAGCCCTCTCTCTCTCTCCGGCTGGGCAGCAGCCATAAAGTGAGCCAGTGTCAAAAGTCAGTAGATAAAAACCAATGGGGCGGACAGCCTACAGCATCATTGGTATGCACGCTCTCCCCGCCGTATTCGCCATATATTTACAGGAAAAAAAAAAAAAAAAAAAAATCCACCCCCAAAACGGACAAAGTGACGTTTATTCTCTTCATCGCGCAGGTCAGAACAGGCTGCAACTCAATTCAACGAATGAATTCAACGAACTTCGTCGTTAGAAAAAGAAAGAAAGAGAGAAAGAAAGGAAGGAAGAAAGAAAGAAAGAAAGAAAGAAAGAAAGAAAGAAAAGAAAGAAAGAAAAAGACCACAACAACAACCCTCCCCCCCAAAGAAAAATCAGACACGCTTTCTTTCTTTCTTTTCTGATAGACACAGGAAGAAAGGTCATACCTTATAAAAACGACACAATAGTATCCTCTATAGCAGGAGGCATGGTGGAATCACTGAATATTTTCTGCCAGCATTACCTCTGTTTCTGGTGATTAAATTTTACGCTCTAGCTCTCACACTAGGGTTCCTGCACCCCCACCCCCACTTCCCCTCCCCCCCCAATAAAGAATAAGCAGCCACTCTGCAAAACTAGAATGGTCTTTTGATAACTGCCGTAAAAACCACAATAAGCGGCCGGAAAATATTTGAGTTAATTATTCCGGTTTTCTTCCAAGCGTACATAGTCTCTCTCTCTCTCTCTCTCTCTCTCTCTCTCTCTCTCTCTCTCTCTCTCTCTCTCTCTCTCTTCATTTATTCATTTGTATATTTATGTTAGTGTGTGTGTGTGTGTGTGTGTGTGTGTGTGTGTGTGTGTGTGTTGTGTGTGTGTGTGTGTGTGTGTGTGTGCGCGCGCGTGCGTGTGTGTGTGTGTGCATTGAAATTTTAATTATTTTGATTTTTTTTCTTTTCTTTTATTTTTTTCATTCCTTAATGTTATTAAATGGTGTATAGGGTGCCTGTTGTTCTGTCAGAGTAAAATGATTTGGATTTATGATTAGAATGTCGTCTTAGATGGTATGTTAAATCCTATAGCCTGTCATATAAATTGTATAATTTTATGAGTGTGATTTAATTGTGTGTGTGGAGGGGGGGGGGGGTTGAGAGAGAGAGAGGGCGAGAGGGAGGGGGAGAGAGGGGGAGAGGTAGAGAGGGAGAGGGAGAGGGGAGAGAGAGAGAGAGGGAGGGGAGGAGAGAGAGAGAGAGAGAACTCGAACTCGAACTCGAACTCGAAAACTTTATTCACAAAAAGGCCATTGGCCCATACATGAAGGGGGTTGCCAAACTGCTTTGGTATTTTGTTGTTGGATTAAGACAACAGTAATAACAACAAAAGGAATTATTATACAGCAGCAACATCAGTTACAAAGATATGATTTACGATAATAAAATATCTCTTATTCTGAAAGCTTTACATAAATATAAAGTGAGGCTGCGCACAACTTCAGGTTGACTTGACGCCATTAGTAAACAGAGTCTGAAAGAATTAGCCTGCCTACTATATTTTACAGGGATGTAACTCTGCCTAACAGCCTCTAACACTGGACAGCATAACACAAAATGTACTTCATCTTCAGGTGCTTGCTTACATAATGGGCATAGTAACCTAGGGTCATCAACATCATATCCTCTGTATCGTGAATTTATGAACATTTATATCAGATACACCAAGTCTAAATTTAGACATAATTCTTTTCAAATGAATGTCCATATCAAGCTTGAGATAGGGTTTGATATCATGAGTACTTATAAATTGTCTATACATTTGATATCTTTCACTGGTTTGTATATGGTCATTCCATTGCTGCCATTGGCAGTCAATCAGTCTTTGCCTGAAAGCGTTTATAAATTCTCTACAATTTCCAACACCTTGATTAAGCCAAACAAATCCAAAACCGAGTTCACATAAACAGGTGCGTATTTGTGTAGCCCAGTTGTTTTTCCCTTTGAGGTCTAGATCGTAAAGCATCTTGTAAGATTTAAAAGGTAGCCTGTTCTCATCCATATATAGAATCTTAATCCAGTATCTAATACATCTTACAGCAGCATTAACTGAGAGAGGATATCTATTAGTTTCACTATACACAAGATCATTGGGCGTACGTCTATCTAAGCCTATAAACTGTTTTAAAGCAAAGAGGTGCACCGATTCACAATGTGTTGCAGCTGCATCCAAACCCCAAATTTCTGCACCATATAACACAGTGGGTTGTATTTGGGCATCAAATATCTTAATGAACAAATCAAAGGAGTTATTGTTCAATATTCGTAATTTTCTCAAAAACAATAACAAACTTCGTTTACCTCGACTTGCCAGATCTTTACATGCAGTTGTGAAACTAAGCTTTGTTGAAAAACAGATTCCTAAGTATTTATATACATTAATCACAGGCATGACTTTACCATTGTACAACCATTTTTCATGAGCAGCTAAATGACCACCTTTTCTGAATACAACGATATTGCTCTTATTCAGATTAACCTTAAGATCAAGTGCCACTGCAGCACTGCTCAAGCTATTTAACTGCTTTTGTAAGCCAACAACTGTTTCAGATAGCAGGATAACATCATCAGTAAGTAGAAGAATAGATAATTCTGTGGCATCTTGGGGGAAAGTGGCACCATGTTTACCATTATTAATGACTTCTCTGGCTAACTCGTTAATAAAAACCGAAAACAGTAAAGGGCTACATACATCACCCTGTTTAACACCAGTGGTACAGTATATTACATCAGTCAGTTTAGTACCACATCTTATTCTGCTTCTGACATTCTCATACATGGCTCTCAAACATCGTAATAATTTGCCCTTCACACCATTTTTCAGGAGAATAGGCCACAACAAGTTTCTATTAACAGAATCAAATGCCTTTTCAAAATCAATAAATGCCACATAGAGCTTACGGTTAAGAGCAAACTGTTTCTGTACAAACGCAAGCAGAGTAAACATATGATCTATAGTGGAATATCCTCTCTTAAAACCAGCTTGGTGTTCACCTGTAATATCATTTTTCATAACCCATTCCTGTAATCTATTATTAATGATAGTACTATACAACTTACTACTTATATCACTAAGAGAAATTCCTCTGTAGTTATTAGGGTTATCAACATCGCCCTTTTTGTGTAATGTTAGGATTATAGATTCAGTCCAGTTATCTGGGAAAAGGCCATCCTCAAAGATTTTGTTGAATAATTTTAGAAGGAAAAGCACAACGTCTTCACCTCCATTTTTCAGCAATTCTCCAATGATTTGATCAGGACCTGCTGCTTTATCATTCTTTAGTTTTCTAAGTGCCCAATATATTTCACCTTTAGATATTGGACGATCAAAATCTTCCTCACTTTCATCATAGTCAACATTAGTATTCATGGAGTTGTCTGATGAGTCTTTCTCCAACAGGGTTTTGAAATGTTGAAACCAACTGTCAACTGATATACTATTCTTTGGCTGACTATTTCTAAATGACGCCTTCTTAACACATTTCCAGAACTGGACTTGAGAAGAGATTGAAGACACCATGTCTGCAAGTAATGTCATATTATACTGTTTCCTTTTCCTTTCTAGCATGTATTTATATTCCCTTCTTAAAACACAGTACAAGTTTCTGTCTTCATTCTTTAACGTTTTCCGGTAAGTCTTTAATAATTTTCTTACCCTGTACTTCATACTTTTACATTCATTATCAAACCATGTTGCATTTGATAAACCTTTTTTTACATGTACCTGTTTCTTCATACATTCAGCACTGGACTTTATACAACTATTAAACAAATCTAGAGCTTCATTAATGTTCTCATCAATCATCTGTAAGGCATTTGAAAAAGTTACACACATGTCTTCCTCACAAAGATTATCTTTATAAGCTGAGAGTTTGTTTTCATCCCACACAAACTTTTCCACAACAGATGGCTCTTCGGCTGTTACATACGTTTTATACAATGGATTAATATGTAATTCCACAGGAAGGTGATCTGAATCAGAACGTTCAGCAACAAACAAACGGCATGAGTCAAAAATCTGAGAGAACAAATCATCTGACACTAAAAAATAATCATTAACACTGCATCCTCCATCAGAAATGTACGTATAGCAACCCTGCTGATCACCATTACATACACCATTCAGAATTTGTAAACTAAATGTAGTACACATATTCAATAATAATTTACCATAATTATTTATAACAGAATCTTCAGAATAACGATTACCACTAAGAGACATGCTTTTACTTTGAAACTCTGAAATAAAATCATCTGCCACATGATGGCAAGAAAAGTTTGATGTCCTACTGTTTAAGTCTCCACACAATATTATATCAACTTCATCCAAAGCAACCACACAATCGGCTAAATATTCTTCCATCATAGCAATCCCACTATCATTATCAAACATGTTATAAAAAGGAGAGCCTTCAGGTGGGATATACACACATACAAGCAAAACATTTCTTGAGGTACACAATAAAGATTTGTCACAGAGAAAAGTACAAATGTTAGGGTATGGAACATCTAAATATTTTACAAGAGCAGATAACTCATTCTTAATCAAACAAACTACTCCCCCTGATCGTCTCCCTTGATGGCTAACTTTAGTTGCCGCCTTACAGAAGGCTTTATAGCCACTAAAAACATCTGGCTGGATATTTTCCAAAAACGTTTCTGTCAGACAAATAAAGAGAGATGAGAGAGAGAGAGAGAGAGAGAGAGAGAGAGAGAGAGAGAGAGAGAGAGGGGGGGGGGGAAATCTGATTGTTTTGAGCTCAGTTTCTCGCTTTTGTGTCATTGAAATAGAGTAGGGATGTGTTTGTGTCTTGTTACCGTAGAATAATTTGAATTTGTAATCTAGAGTGTCATGTTGGATAAGACTATTATTAAGGGTTGTGACTTGAAATAGTGTATACTGAGATTTTGCTTGTGCCTGTATTGTGAGTGTAGTTGGATAGTTGGTTATATAAATAAGTAATTAAGCTTATCATTTGCTTTACTATATCTATATGTTATATAATTCTTTATGATTGTTTGCCAGTGGGTTTGTTGTTTTTGGTTTGTTTGTGTGTGTGGTGTGTTTTTCTTTTTATGAGGACCTGGTGTAAAGAAGCCTCTGGCTTATCCATATTTCCTCAATAAAACATTCGAGTTCGAGTTCGAGTTCATCTTCTTCTCTCCTCTCTCTCTCTCTCTCTCCTCTCTCTCCTCTCTCTCTCTCTCTCTCTCTCTCCTCTCTCTCTCTCTCTCTCTCTCTCTCTGTTTTATTTTGTTTTTGCTTTATTTGCTTTGCTTGCTATGCTTTGTTTACCCCATTCTTGGGGCTGGTGGCCTGAAGAATAAATCCTGTTTCATTGTTCATTGTTCTCTCTCTCTCTCTCTCTCTCTCTCTCTCTCTCTCTCTCTCTCTCTCTCTCTCTCTCTCTCTCTCCTCTCTCCTGTCCCTGTGTGTGTTTGTCGCGCGCGTCTCGCTTGATGCTCTGGTCGCTGTGTATAGTGTAGTTAGTGTTGTGTGTAAGTGCAGTATGGAGAAACATGTATAGTATAGTATGTAGTAGCAGTACAGTACAGTACAGTCAGTACAGTACAGTACAGTACAGTACAGTACACAGTACAGTACAGTATCAGTATAGTAAGAAATAGTAAGTATATGTATATATGTAGTTAAGATAGTGATAGTGATAGGTATAAGTGTACAGTACAGTACAGTACAGTACAGTACAGTGTACAGTCAGTACAGTACAGTACAGTACAGTACAGTACAGTAATTAGTATACGTAAGTATAGTATAGTATAGTATAGTATAGTATGTATAGGATTGGATAGGATTGTAACTATTTCATCATAGCAAACTAACTTTCTCTGCGAGAAATTCGGACTGCTCTCCAAGGTAAGGGGTCGCCACAAGAGCAGCGCCACCTTTTCTTTTTATTCTTTAAAAAAAAAAAACCTCTCCCGTCTGAGTGTAACTAGATCTATATTTCTTTCCCTATGAGAATGTTTTTTTCCATAGAAATTTGCCATGGATAGATAACTCTTTTGTTGCTGGGGGTTCTTTCACTGGCGTTGTATACGTATTGCACACTGGACCTCGGTTTATCGTCTCATCAAAAAAGGTAGTATTTAGGCCGCGGCCATAGTGAACCCGTCATTTTGACGCTGTCAAAAAGACGGCCAGGTGAAAAATGCTGCCCGGCTGAATTACTCTGTGGCGTCACTGAAAACGGCTGTGGTGGCCATAGTAGACCCGGCCCGCCGGCCCGTTCTTTTTAACCCGTCGTTTTGACGTTCGAGCTACACGTCCGTTTGCCGGGTCGACGGAAAGGAAAATAATCAAGAAAAACTTATTTATGGTGCTTCAAAAATTCTGACTACACAAACTAGTAAATTAACCTTTCCCGATTACATTCCAATGGTTTTGATAAAAGTTTTGGGGGGAGAATTTATGTAAAAACACTTTTTATGTCGAACTATTTTCTGTCGATTTGCGTCACCGCGGCAGCCTCATTTTTGCGTCACTGGCAGTCTCGGGGTGACCATATTGCCAGAAAGAGACGGGCCGGGTTGACTATGGCCTCTTTGACGGATCCGTTCTCCCGTCAAAGAGACGGCCGTCAAAACAACGGGACGGGCCGGGTTTACTATGGCCGTAGCCTTAGACCTTCCTTTATATAGATGTAGTGGATAGGGGGGAAAAAGTTGGGCACTAACAGGGATGGAGCCCCACTTTTCGCTTCAATCATTATGGAGTGTGTGGTGTGTGTGTGTGTGTGTGTGTGTGTGTGTGTGTGTGTGTGGTGTGTGTGTGTGTGTGTGTGTGTGTGTGTGTGTTGGTGTGTGTGTGTATGCGTGTTCGTGTGTGTGTGTGTGTGTGTGTGTGTGTGTGTGTGGTGTGTGTGTATGCGTGTGTGTGTGTGTGTGTGTATGCGTGTGTGTGTGTGTGTGTGTATTGGTGCTGTTGTATGTGTGTTGTGTTGTGTTGTGTAGTTGTGTTGTGAGGTATGTATGTGTGTGTCTATTTGTTTTATTTGTATTGTGTGGTTTGTTATCTTTTCTTTAATTCATCTTTACTTATTCTTTTATTTCGAGAATAATGGAAACACAACTGATATGTTTTTATTTACATCCTGTTTCCGTGTGCATGCAGTTTAGTAAATTTTGTCATCTGTTCCACCTGAACAAAAGGCCTACCCTACTCTTCCGAAAGGCGACACAAGTTATAACGTATGTGAAGATGGACTCAGGTTTATAGTCTCATGAAAAGGACTAAGGACTCTGCGTGTGGGGCGCGCGCGTGTGTGTGTGTGTGTGTGTGCGTGTGTGTGTGTGTGTGTGTGCTGTGGTTGTGCGTGCACGCGCTGTATAGATTTTTTCTATTTCTTATATTTAACTTAATTGTACATATTTTTTTCATTATCCATAATCATGATGGTCTTTTTTATCGTCTGGTGTTCTCATTGCTGTCAGTGTTTTTTCTTCTCTTTTTCTTCATCTTCCTGTGTACAATTACGGCACTCCTATTTCTAAATTTTCCAGGAATGATCGGCGAAAGTTTCTTGGTATTTGTGATTTGTTTGTATCCGCCTTTGTTGTTAAGCACCCAGTGGAGGACTCAAAAGTAACCTGATCCCCAAGAAATAGATCTCATGAGGAAGAATCGTACGTAATAAAATTGATTTCTTTATTTGAGATATTAGAGAAGTTGAATAGAATTGAAGTGAAAATAAAGGTCTTTTGTGACTTCTTGGAGCTATCAAAGGGAAATGCATGTTCTTATCTTGATGTGTGTGTGTTTGTTGTTATTGCATGTGTGTGTGCGTTGTGTGTGCGGGGCCGGCATAAGCAACTTAATCACATTATTTCTCGAGACTTTGAAACAAGCCTGCCTGACTACACACTATCAATTCCTGTCTTTTCGTATAACAACATGTACAATTCAAGGCCTTAGGAGACATAGCTTTAACTGAAATAATCCGAGAGATCAAATAGAAATAAAATGAACAATAAAATGAAACTGTTCTGTCAAACTCTACAGCACTGGAGCGCCACAGATAATCACAGTGCGGATCTGACTTGCAGTGGTTGATTTTTTTTAATGATTCTTGTAACAACTTTTCTCAAAACTAATGATGTCTGATAATCGCAAAAAAAATCCTGATTTAATTTTTAAATTTGTTAATTGACCTCCGGCACTGTGCGTTATGCTATTGACCTTTGATTGAAAATATAAGCCTAAATGTTGTAACATACCGATAATCTTTTTGTTATGATTCAAATTTCATGTTAACGTTATAGAATTCATTTTCCCAAATTTTGAAGGGGAGTGGTGTTGATTTGAAAATATAACCAGTTAAGGAGAAAAAGGTTTTCAAACAGTAGATTTCTACAAAAAGTTTCGAAAGAAAAGTATGAAAGGGGGATAATTTCATCCATACACAGGCACAATTTTGCGATGGGAATTAAGCGCTAGATCTTTATCAAAACTCTTCACGGCTGATTGAACATCAAACAAAATGGATGCTAGCACACAAGCAAGCACCTAATTATTCAAGATCCAGGATTTTGTTTTGTAGGTTCATACAGGGTGTGTGTAAAGGAATAGCAGGAGGAAAACAAAGATTCCCTGTTCAGTACTCCCGAGGCTACACTTGGGATTCTATCACATCGTAGTTGATGACAGGAAAAAACTGAAAATCGGATCTCAAAAAAAAGAAAGAAAAAAAGGATATATGTAAAGGAATACAAAATTTTAATGAACCGCAAACATGAGACATTAAGTGCTGTCAAGGTGACACAAACATAACAGAAATCTGTAACGTTTTCAAAGATTTACAACATTGTTATGCTTTCTCAGCTTATGAAATGTCAAAGTTACATATTGAACTGATTCCAAACTGTGGTACTGAATTTCAAAAGTGAACAGAAAACATTAACTATCAACAATCCCACGTGTCACATCCAGAGAGCAGTAGCTTAAATAAAAACAATTTAGTCTGCGCACGCTTTCCAGTCCAAGTTCTATAGAAAATTCCAGCAGTCGGTATATTACAGTAAAAGAGGGGCTTTGGGATTACAGGCTGGGGGCGGAGGGGAGGGGTGGGCTGGATTTATGGAAAGAAAATGGGGCTGTAGAGGGAGGAAGGGAGGAGCAGCACTGGGCGGTGGGTGGGATGGGTGGGTGGGTGGATAGAACTTGACGCTCAGCAGGGGGAGGGGGAGAAGACAGAGAAGGCGTCGCTGAGCCGAAAGCCTAACCGATTGGAAATAGGAGCGATCAATAATTGAATTGAACCCGCACAGCGGCGGTGCCGCTACGTAACGCTTTGTGCCGGCGACGCTAGCTAGCTTGCTAGGGACAGCACATTTCCGTTTGTTAGCGGGCAGAAGAGGAGGAAGGCGTCAGCCGATGACGGCCTGCCTGCACAGAATATTCGCCGCTCACAGACCCATCAATGATTAACGACAACCCACCCAAAACAGACCGCTCGCCAGCCACCGCCGCTCTGGCTTTTACCGCGTGGGTGGCTCCATTGGAGGCACATCACAGACCCCGCCAATGGCTTCCCCCATGGAGGAGGGACCAGAGACAATGGAATCAGGCTCTGAAGCTAAGCAGGTCTGTGACCACCCGCAGCATCAGCGGCTCTAAGGTGGTTGGAGGTGGTGGTGTGGTGGGTTAGCAGCTGGCTCCTCCCTCCCCATTGTGCTGCATCAACATACACTCTGCAGGAGTTCATCACGGGGATGTCCCAGCCTACACTTCAAAGTGACCACTTCCATACCACAATCACCTTCTTCTTCAAAGCCAGGTGCTTTGTGAGGAGAAAGATCAAAACGTTCACCTGCGGAAAATGAAATCACGGGGACCAGGTAGGAAGGAAGCGCAACGAGGTCGTCGCCCTGCCTGTTGTGGTAACGGTCTTTGTTCTGCGCGTGAACATAAAGTCCGTTATAGCTGCTGCGATTTGAAATTCTTACAGCGCGATTTCTGGCGCGTATTGGGTTGAAATGCTTAGATGTTCTGAAGTTCTCTGATGCTTTACACAGAAGGTGTGTCAGTTCATTAAACAGAAATATCCTAGGCATTATAACCAAAGATAACATTTTAGACACACTGGACTTTCATCCTTCCTTTTCTATAGTTTGCTGCTCAGTCAACTCTGATTAAAGCTAATGACACACCACTGATGGGTTTTTTGTTTGCGTGTCCGTTCCTCTGTTAGAGTCTGTGGTTTGCCTATGGTGATATCTTGTGTTTCATGATTGTTTGACCACTTTAAAATAACCGCATTCCGACCTCAGGAGAGGATGTCGAGATACGACACAAGTGTGCATACGTTTTTTTTTTTTTTATATTTTGTTATCCCTCCTCCAAACCAGCAATGGGCTACTCTTACCGTACCGTGTAAAGCCGATATATGATGCATAGTCTATATGCAATTGGTAAAACTAACTGGGTAACTAATGTCTGTTTATGCATATGCGAACTGGGCTGGGGTATGCATGGATATTTCTGGGGGTAGGTAATCTAATGATATTCGTACAAACTTTTCGCCAACTACTACAGATGGCTGAGTTGGGAAACCCATTTCAGTCTTGTGGTAGATTTGACATTATAGTTTAAACACACATTTTGAAGAAATATCTTTCAATTACTAACTATCGGGCAGACATTTACCATTATTCTAACCAGATTCTTGTTTGGTGTCTCTGAAATTAATGGACATGCCTATCGCTACAGATGTATACGTTAAGCTGATTTGTTTTGTCTACTATGCAAAGGATCAACTGAGGACGAAGTTTACTTTGTGTTTACCTACCATTTCATTTCTAATCTGATAGCAAAATTTTTATTCCGCTTCAGTTCTATAGAAAGTCATGCTTATTTCGATTTTCTTTATTCAAGCCATCAAAAAATGAAAAATACTGTTCGTAATCTAGCACTGACGGCATAGCTCAGTGGTCAGAGCGCTCGCTTTCCCCCAGCCAAAGTTAAGCAGCGTTGAGCTGAGCGTGGTTACCAGTTGGATGGGTGACCATTTGCGCGCATTGGCTGTACAGTTCCCTCAGTTCACCCAGCTGTCAATAGGTACCTGCCCTCTTTAGGGTCAGGGAAGGTAAAGCAGTGAGGGAGAAGAGATGGGCGCCACCCTCAACATGCTGGCCCCTAGAGAAGCTGAGGTCTCTGACGCCTTGCTCCCCTACGACCACATAGGGTTATGGGACACCTTTACCTTTAATCTAGCATTGTTCTTATAGAAAGCTTTTCTGTTACAAGAAGTACTGTTGTTTTGATTTGTCCTGTATGTCACCATGTTGCTTGGAATTGTAATGCCTTTTGTTCACAAGTGGTTCTGTTTGCACCGCATTTGTTTGATGCTCCCTTTCGTATGGGGCTATGGCCATAATAAAAAACGAACAAACCATCTCTCTCTCTCTCTCTCTCTCCTCTCTCTCTCTCTCTCTCTCTCTCTCTCTCTCTCTCTCTCTCTCTCTCTCTCTCTCCCTGTAAAACCAAGGTTCGTGTGCGAACGCCCTCAGAACATCTTGCGCACACGTTAAAACCCGTTCCGCTTTTCGAAAAGTAGGCCATTGTGTTAGGTGGGAATGGATGACAAAATTTACAAACTGCATACACACGGGGACAGGATGTCAACAACAAAAAAATCACATGAGTGCTTATATTCATTATCTTCGAAATGAATAAAATTCAAATGAATATAATAAAATCTTCTCTCTCCTCTCTCAGAATGAATGAATAAAATCTCTCTCTCTCTCTCCCTCTCTCTCATCTCTCTCTCTCTCTCCTCTCTCTCTCTCTCCTCTCTCTCTCTCTCTCTCTCTCTCTCTCTCTCTCTCTTGGAGCCGGCCAGGTGGGCAAGCAGAACTTGACAAAGAAAGAGAGAGAGAGCGGGTGCTCAGAAACAAACCACAGGCCCTGACCATGTCTGGCCACGCCAATCCATCCCACCCGGCATCACCAGTGGACTAGAGAGTGACCAGGTGATGTATTGTCCGATCCACCCATTAACACACCCCTGATGGCTTCCCTGTAAACACCCCCCTTTTCCACCTATCTGACTAACCTCGTTCACTACCGCTCCGCTCGGACAGACAGACAGACCAGGATTCGGACCTGATTGCTTTATAGACCGTTACAAACATAACGACTTTCTGCACAACTTGACCAACTGTTGCGTGGATGGGGGGCGGTGTCCAAAGTGCCCCCACCCCCACCAAAAAAAAAGGCCGGTGGCGGGTTTGATGTGGCCGCGAGGACGTGTTGCAGAGAAGACACCCATGTTGTGTCCGCGGTGATTTGTGGACTATTGGACATGTAAGGCCGACGAGGCCCATTCTGGGGTTGTGGTCTGGCCATAAATTTCTTCAGAGCGTGCTCCGTTTAGTGTGACGGGGCTGCGGTGCGGGACTGGTGCTGCGTCCCAACAGGTAATTTAGGTGACTTTGGGTTGTTCCCCTTTGAATTACCTCCTAGAGTTCTGGGATTGGTCTTTGTACTGCTTTGTTTTGAAAAGGGTCTGCTTTCGTTCACGGTTTTAGCATTTGTTTTTGGGAAAAGAACATATCGTATGCCAAACCATTATTACCTACAACGAACTGAACAGTTATAGTAATATAGTAAGGTGCTCCAACACCAGTCAAAGCAAAATCAGGTCATTTAGTAGCTGCAAATCATGTCACCATAAAAAAAAATTAATCGTCTTCAAACAAGTACAAATTTTAATGATAAATTAAAGTCATTATTTCTACCTCGCTGCCTTAACACTTATGATAAGTTTGGAAACAATTCATCATGGTGTTATCTTTAGTGCTGAGGGAAAAAACCCAAATGATGAAAAGTGAAGAAAAGTCGAAATACACGAGAGGCAAACCAGCTTGTCACAGGCATTATGACCGTATTGAAAGTAATATTCCTTAGGGGTTGCATCAAGGCAGGCCTCCTACAGATCCACGTTTACAAGGAGTGACACACCACTGCTCTTTTTGGAAAAGAAAACAGGTTTTTGGAATGGGAGTGAATGGAAATGAACTGATCAAGGAACAGTTTGTATCTGAAGTTATCTGTCATCTGTAAACATCACTGTGGATGATGGTTGAAGTTCCACTCTTTGTTATAAAGGATCGCCAGGATACACGGTTTCTGCTCCTGTGTAGGATGTCTGGAAGCCTCCCTCCCCCAGTGTGCTGCTGCTGCTGCCAGCATCAGTGATGACTGCTGTCCATGAATGATAGATGTTGCTAGCCTTCCTTCCTTGCTCCTTTCTTTCTCCCACAACTTAACTCTCCCCTGAAAACCAGACAGGCGAGCACATCCTTCAAAGGTGTACGCTATTCAGGAACCTGAGAAAGAAAGTGTGGCCGACGGAGATAACCCTACAGACCAAGCTGTACGGCCCATGAGAGGAGCTGGAAAGGACATCCCATTATTTTTCCCAGACACATCTGACAGTGTAAAGCGAATGAGAGGAGAAGAAGAAGAAGAAGAAGAAGAAGAAGAAGAAGAAGAAGAAGAAGAAGAAGAAGACGAAGAAGAAGAAGAAGAAGAAGAAGAAGAAGAAGAAGAAGAAGAAAAAGAAGAAGAAGAAGAAGAACTCTCCCCTGCAGGACTGATGTTTTCAAGTCGGTTCTTGTGTTTCTGCTTATGTGCCCGACATACTTTAAGAATTTCTGTTTGTAGAGATGATATGGTATTGTTACTGGTATTCACTTCTATTCTGTTGATCTCCAGGAGCATTTTACTTTGGGCAGCTAGTTTCTTAGGCAAGCAGTTTTCTTAGGCAAGCAGTTGGTTCTTTTGACCATCCGTTTTACTCAGAGAAGACGCTTGTGTGTGTGTGTGTGTGTGTGTGTGTGTGTGTGTGTGTGTGTGTGTGTGTGTGTGTGTGTGTGTGTGTGTGGGGTGTGTGTTGTGTGTGTGTGTGTGTGTGTGTATCCAAGTTTCTGCTGCTTTTTATCTTTAGTTATGTTGTCTTCTTTTTGTAAAGGCCAGGCAAGAGAATGTGTGCTTGAAGAAAATCATAGTTATGGTAGTGTAAACTAATATTTTCGCGAGCTGTGTCAAAACGCGGATGCTAACAAGCAATGTTCTGTAGTTAATCTGTCTTTGCCACAAAGACACTGCAGACTGTTAACAAGGTGGCGATTAAACAAATCGTTTTTAAAATACTGATGCCGATATAGAGTCTGCAAAAATTAGTTGGAAAGACAAAATACAAAACAAACAAGTCATCATTTTACTAGGAGAAAAAAAAAAAGAACAACTGAAAACGGCCAACATTCTTAAATGGTCAAATTTGGACCATAATGAGACATGGTTGTCTATCTTAAACAGTGCTGATGGGGAGAGTGGAAGGAAAGAGAGGTAGAGGGAAACCAAGACGTCAATGGAGAGATGATGGCAAAGGCTAACAGGCAGAAGACTGGCTAAGTCCATGCCACTGGCCCAAGAAATGGAGATCTATGGTACGCTAGTCCCAGTTCTTAGGACAGCACCTAATCCAATTGAGCCATTGATCAAGCATGATAAAAGCTCCAGACGTTGCTCTAATTGTGTGTTAAGGTTGTGTTGCTTCTGACGTTGTGGTTATATTTACGTCCCAGCAGAGTTTCCGATTCGGAGGCATTATATGAAGTTCTCTTTTCTTCAAGAATAACTATGTTCAAACCAATGACAGACGTTGGAGTATCATGAAAAATGTCAAAAGCAAAAGACGCTTTAGGCTTAAAACGAGCACAGCAACCTTTTTTTTTAAACCCCAAGAGTGGCATCCCTTCCCTGCTATTCAAATCAACCTTTCTCCGCTGAAAGCAGTACCACCTGTAGCTTGGGCGGACAGGCTAATACATGATAATCTATGCTTAAAAAACCAAACAGGGGTGAGAGCCAAAGAAAGAACAAGAGAGACAGAGACAGATATCTTGCACTTAAAGACACCAGCCATCACCAACACCACACTTTCAAACCCAGCAAATTGTGGGGTGTGGCCACCACACGCTGTCTGGCACAGGAAACCGAAAAGCAGACGGCAAGCAAAAGGGAGCGTCGCCGATGATTGTAGACGGCACCACGGAGCGAGGGAGCGCGCCTCTCGCACGCGACGGCACCCAGGGGTGAAGAGGGCTTGACGAATCCTGGGGGGAGGGGGCAGATCGGGTATCCACCCGCCAGGTCCCCGCTCCCTTGGAGTCCAGCCTTCCTCACAATCGCCATGTTTTGTTAGACCCTCGCCCACGCGGTTCCAGTTTCCCATCCGCCGATACTAGATACAGTTCAGATCGGCGAGCGGTCCTCACAGGGAGCGGAGAGGAGAGGAGAGGGGGACGGCAAAAGTCTGCTGGCTTTTTGACAAGTGTTTGTGTGTGAGTGGCAACTTTGGGCGCAGGGGGGGAAGCCCGGGGTCTGCGAGCAGCATGGTAGGGGTGTCTCCATGAGTGGGAGGCATTGTGAAGAGGGGACACCGGATACCGTTCAGCGCCCTTTGCGGTCACAACACAAGCTGCAGGGATCCCTGCGAAGATGTGACAGCCCCGTCAGGCCTGCTGGGACACTTTGCTACACTGAGCTAGCTTCCTGTGTGCTGCTACCTGTAGGAAGGGGGGGGGAGAGGAAGGGGGTCTTGCTGGGTACTCTGGGTACCTTCCAGCCTTCTTCACCTGCAGGAGGTCTTGGTTCTTGAGGAAGTGTAGGTCTGTCTGTAGGATAAGCCTAGTTCTTCCATTAGTAATAGACTAAGTGTTAAGAAAGCTCCTATTCATAATATTTGGGATTGAAGTGCAATTTTCGGTTTTGCTTTGCTTTATTTTGTAGGCTGAGTACGAGGATGTCTGAATAAAGTATTTTTTAACAGTTCTCATGTCTTTTAAACTCTCTCTCCTCCCCCCTCTCTCTCACACACTACTACCTACCTCCTACCTACCTACTACCTACTACCTACCTCCTACCTACCTACCTACCTACCTACCTCCTACTACCTATCTATCTATCTATTATCTATCTATCTATCTACTATCTATCTATCTATCTATCTATCTATCTATCTCGCTTGTATGAAAAGCATTCTGTCAGTTATCAAACAAAAGTAATCCTCTGCATTAAAAAAAAATTAGGAGCATTTAAATAATTTCAGTTATTTCATTATATTTTAGCCTTGGGTCAACTTTATTCAGCCATCGTTTTCCCTTCTGTTTTTTTCCTGTTTATTTATCATACCATTCATTAAGGACTATTCCAGAAAAAAAATATTTACCTAGAAGTTAGTTCAAGTCAAGTCAAAACACTTTAATCATCCGATGAAGGGCATCTAGTCTACAAGAAATTGTTTCTGCAAGGGAAAGAGAAACCCAGCTGTTCCTGGCTAAAAAGAAAAGTCCTTCCTTTGAGAGATGATGCTCACAGCAAGGCCTAGTGAAATTGCTATGATTTGGGTTAAAGCAATGTTTCTTTAGAAAAACATGGTTATTATACACATAAAACATTACTAAAAACAACCAGCCAACCTGCTCCAAAGTATGTCATTACAAATTTCATTTGAAAGTTGGTATATAATCACATACTTTAAACACAGTATCTGCTGGAAATGCATATACATACAAAATACTAATGTAAAGACATGGGGAAAACCATGACAACTGTCTTAGAAGATTTTTTTTTTAAAAAGACACAAATAAGAACAGAACCACATAAAAACAACCAACCAACCAAACAAGCAAACGAACACACAGACAGACGAAAACTGAGACATAGGAGAGGCACATTTTACCGAAGATTCTTTAGCCAAGATTGTTGCAAAATAACTCTCTGTTGCACCAACATAGATAGGAGCTGGAATCAAAGCTCTACGCCTTTGGGTGGAAGGGGGGGGGGGGGGGGCGGTTACAGAATAATTCTCGTTGTCAACAGTGTAACGGTGAGGGGAAAGAAAAGCAACAATGACTACGTATGTGGAAAATATTTTACACACACGCACACATGCACGCACGCATGCACCACCACACACACACACACACACACACACACACACACACGCACGCACGCACGCACACACCCACGCACGCACGCACGCACGCACGCACGCACGCACGCACGCACGCACGCACGCACATGCAAGCCCTTTCGGATGAGGCTATAAAAGCAAGGTCCCTTGCAGTGTATGGGTTAAAAATCATCACCAGGGGAAGACTGTGGCTGTTGCACAAAATTTAATGACACGAATACTTCTGGCATCTACGCTGTGCACTTAGATCCTCTATAGCCTGAATGAAGGTTAAGGCAAAACACAATTAGGAAAAGAAAATACGTACACGTCTGATTACATGGTACAGTCTAATGCCTCCATTTAACAATTCAAAGTAGAAGGTTTGAAAAAGTTTCCCTGCCATAGCCCCATTGACAAGACTTAACTACCATCTCTCTCTCTCTCTCTCTCTCTCTCTCTCTCTCTCTTCTCTCTCTCTCTCCCTCTCTCTCTCTCTCTCATTCATCCATCCATCCACCCAATCAAGTCAAAGGAATCAACAGTCTCTCCGCTGGCTGAGGCAGCCTCTGTCATTACCAGAACAAAAGCACCCCAGTTCACTTTCCCGCCAACACGTCACAATGCTTGTCTGTCAATCACCGTGCCTTCCCGCCCCTCCTCTCCCCTCAGCTCATTTACAAACCTATTTCCTTACAGCTGTAAAAGTCTATGATTCCCCCTCGTCCTCCTTTCTACCCCATGTGGCGTCGGACTGTGGCGACCCGAAAGAGCGGTGGCTATGTAACGGCACGGGACAACGGGGTGCCCCTTCATCAAGAAACACACTGGTGAAGGCGTTGGAAGACACCGGGTAAATTGACGGTTGGAGAAAAAATACATGGATGGGTATTGGACCTTACCGCCGCTGATGGGGGCGGTTTGGGGGTATCTGCGGTTTCTGTGATTGTTGAGGACCGGGGCAGAAAATGTTGGGGTGGAGGTGTAGTGGGGGTGGAATGCATAGAGCACGTTCGCAACGTGGCTTCATTTGGGGGCAGATGAACAGTCAAGTGGGGTCTGTTGTGCTCGGAGATTTATTAGCTTCCAATCTCTGACCATTCACTGAGATTAAAGTTAGTTCTGCCGCGCTGCCTGCCGAATTAGTGTAGATGCTGGTCTTGTAAAAGTTTGAGAGAGAGAGAGAGAAGAGAGAGGAGAGAGAGGAGAGAGAGAGAGAGAGAGAGAGAGAGAGAGAGAGAGAGGGAGAGAGGAGAGAGAGAGAGAGAGAGAGAGAGAGAGAGAGAGAAGAGAGAGAGAGAGAGAGAGAGAGAGAGAGAGAGAGAGACAGAGAGAGAGACAGAGAAGAGAGAGAGAGAGAGAGAGAGAGAGAGAGGAGGAGAGAGAGAAGAGAGGAGAGGAGAGAGGAGAGAGCGAGCAATTAGGAATGTTGGATAATGCTCTTCTCCTTTTGTATCAATCCCTTTTGATGTTGCTTTGTGTTCGTTTACCTGTCTACCTCATCTGTCTACTCTCCCCCGTGGGGGGCTGTCAGCATAAATAGCATCCCCACCTTCTGGAAATGCTGTACTTGGAATTGTCCTGTTGGTCCCCTCTTTGTTTCTGCCTTGCTTCTTTTCATTCTGCCACCTTCTGATCTATTTTCTGCCTTCTCGGTCCATTCTCTTGCCCATTTTGCCCCAGAAAGGCTTAAAAGATAACAAGTCTCTCCCACGCCAAAGTTGGATGTGCTGGGCCTGACTTGTCATGCGCTTAAACGGCAGCAGAACGCATTTTCGCTTATATGACAGACGTCAACAATTGCTGTTTGAGCGTTCGACGAAAGCAGCAGAAGCAGCAGCATCTGTCTACAGACCAATTGCCCGACCAACCATTTCTCTCTGTGTTGGTGAAGCTTTGGGTGCACACTGGGCATAGTCGTGTTTCTACTTATTGTTTCATGCTGACCTAAATTGCGAAATTCTTACCGAGCAATTGATTATTATAAATATCTTCAAACATAAACGGGATTAAGGCACTAGCAAGCCTGCACAATCTTTGACCTGCGAGACAAGTCCCTATCTTAAACCCAGCATACGCAGCATGACTATTACCGGTGACTTTTACCACTTCAAGGATCAAGAGAATTTAAAATCTTTATAAATTCCACTCCCTTCAATCAAAAATATACCCTCTTTGCCACAAACCTTTGGTGTAGATTGCAGCATTGTACGAAGCACAGGCATGACTATTGCCTAAGTTGCTTTGGGTATATCTTTTAGTAAAACTTGTAACAGGTCCGAATTACATGGCCTCATGTTATTGCATACAGTGTTTGGTGTCTCTGCGTTAAGTGTTTGTTGTTGTTTGTTAGCTTATAAATGTGTGTATTGTGTGTGGGGGTGTTTAGTCTTCTGACTAGGTGATTCTCGATGTGCTTTTATTTGTTAAATTGTTTGTATCCTTTTTTGCTGTTTGCTTCTTTTGATACATTTTACCTACTCTGTTATTGGTGTAAAAGTAATTAAAAATAACAACAACGCTGAGCATTAAAATGAAATGACAACGATTACGTCTTCTAGTCATCATGCTATTTATGTCTTTTGCGCAACATGTATATAAATAAATATTTCATCACATGTTATATTCTTATGCTGAATCTAGTCCACCACTGACCAATGTGTTGTTAACCTTATTCATCAATCAAAAATAATATAGTCTAGGTACTGCATGTATTATCAATTCCATATACAACCAAAATCTTACAAACTCACAGCCCATCTAACACACGGACACGAGAGATTTATCAGAGGGACAAACACATCGTAAGTAATCATAGTTTAAAAACTTGTGGATTATAGCTTAGCTCCCGTTTTTCGGGGATAACAGAGATTCTTCGTTGTTCCGCCCACAGCAGGACAGCAAGGATTAGCGCTAATCTGTCTGTCAGGGAAGAATTCCAGAGAATGCTAACCCATCTGTCAGCCAGGTTGTCAAGTATTGGACATCATCCACAAGTGATAATCCCTCTTCCCAGCCGCTGACAGCCTTCATGTTCCAGTTCGGTGGAGCCACACTCTCCACATCCATTCTCTCAGCAGACGGTTGGTTCAGCCATGCGTGACACGAGCAAGTCTGACAAGGGGGACAGACAGACAAAAATCACACACTGGCATTTTTCTCCTCCCGTGAGCTTCAGCCAAATGTGAACGTTATTATTTTGTTCCCTGCCTGTGAAGACAGCAAAGCACACATCTGTTCCTTTGTCCGCGAATGCGCTGACATATGTTGGGATTTGCTCCTGCATTCAAATTAAACCCCCCCCCCAAAAAAAAAAAAACACACCAAAAAAACCCCAACCAACAACAACAGCAACAACAACAAAAAAACACAAAAAACAATGTCACCGCCACTGCAACCGTCACCCTGCCCCTCAAAAAAAAGTTAAATCAAACAACCAATAATAAAAGAAGATGCCTAACACAGACAAAATTTAATAAGGAGGGGAAGAAGAAAGAAAAGTAAAAAAAAAAAATATATATATATGTTTTTTGTTTGTTTTTTTCAAAAAATAATTCTTTCGTTCTTCTAAACTCGCAAACATTGTTAATCCATACTTATTATGTTGAGAGTCCCTTTATCATCTTCTCTCCTGTCTGGTTTTCTTTTTTTTTCTTTTTTCTTTTTGGTTCTGATTTCAATATTATTTGGACATTTTTAAAAGTCCATGTTTATTTTCATTTTGTATCAATTGTATGCTATGCTCACGCTGTCTGTTAGTCTGTCTGTGTCTGTCTGTCTGTCTGTCTGTCTGTCTGTCTGTCTGTCTGTGTCTGTCTCTGATTTTCACCGATTTTAGATAGATAGATAGACAGATAGACAGATAGATAGATAGATAGATAGATAGATAGATAGATAGATAGATAGATAGATAGATAGATAATAGATAGACA
Organism: Stramonita haemastoma; assembly: GCA_030674155.1. Taxonomy (NCBI): domain Eukaryota; kingdom Metazoa; phylum Mollusca; class Gastropoda; order Neogastropoda; family Muricidae; genus Stramonita; species Stramonita haemastoma. The sequence continues at coordinate 15,885,124 of CM060335.1, read as the reverse complement.
GAGTCACAGAGAGAGGTGTGGTGTGGGGGGAGGTGTGTGTGTTTAAAAAAGAAAGTAAAAACAAATCCACCCCATTATCATAATGTAATAGTTCTCAAGCTTTGTTTAATTTGTAAAGGGGGGGGGGGGATGTAGGGCTTTTTCACAAGCTTAAAAAAAAGAAACATAGATCTATGTTTAGTTTGTTACAGTGCACCATTATAATGATTCCAGAGTGAAAATCGTATACGTTTACATCATGTGTGTACAGTGTGTGTGTGTGGTGTGTGTGTGTGTGTGTGTTGTGTGTGTGTGTGTGTGTGTGTGTGGTTGTGTGTGTGTGTGTTGTGTTGTGTGTGTGTGTCTGGTGTGTGTGTGTGTGTGTGTGTGTGTGCTGTGTCGTGTGTGTGTGTGTGTGTGTGTGTGTGTGATGTGTTGTGTGTGTGTGTGTGTGTGTGTGTGTGTGTGTGTGTTGTGTGTGTGTGTGTGTGTGTGGTGTGTGTGTTGTGTGTTGTGTGTTGTGTGGTGAGTGTGTGTGTGTGTGTGTGTGGTTTTTGTGTTTGTGGTTGCGTGTGATATTGTGCTCGTGCGTGCGAGTGTCCCTTGCCTTACCGATCCGCGCCTCAATACTAATGTAGATCACAATCACTGTTATTGCTACCACCAATACCTTACTATCCCTCATGATAAAAAGGCTTAAGTTTAAAATCTGTACAGTATGCATTTCTGTACATAGCAGCCTTGTGTTGCATATGAAAGACCTAATAAAGAAGATTTATGAGATCAGTTATTGCTTCAGGAAAAACGGATCACAGTCGTTTGATGACTAACTATACCGACACTGTAATAAATAGCACAACATGACAGCTGCTGGTTGGTTCATGGGTTGGATGGCGAGTTAGGTTTTCAGTTTAACGTCCTTCTACTTAAATATGATACAGACCAAAAGCTTACAAGCTCTCGCTCTCTCTCTCTCTCTCTCTCTCTCTCTCTCTCTCTCTCTCTCTCTCTCTCTCTCTCTCTCTCTCCCCCCCCCCCCTCTCTCTCTCCTCTCTCTCTCTCATCATCATCATCATCATCATCATCATCATCATCATCATCATCATCATCATCATCATTTTTTTTATCATTCAAACATTTTCCACTCTCTTCTCTTCATGTAAAAAAAGTAATACTGAATCTACTTAAAACTTGTCTGATTCTTGTATGCTCTGTCTGAAACCGACTGAAAAGAACAAATAACTTGCCTCTGTTCTTATCTTAAACTTTTTTGCTGCTGTATGTGGCAATTAAATGAATGGCGTTAGGGCTCTGGTTCCTAGAGATTCTATCGAGCAGAGCATATTGCTTATACATCTTATACCACTTTATGTCACAGCAGATTTCTCTGCGTGAAATTGGTGCTGCTCTCCCCGGGGAGAGCGCATCGCCACCAGTGCAGCGCCACCCAGTTTTTTTTTTCCTTTTTCCTGTCTGCAACTGTACTGGTTTCCCTATCAGAGTGGCTTTTTCTACATAATTTTGCCAGGGTTCTTTAACGTGTGCTAAATAATGATTTGTAATACACGGTAACTAGGTTTACATATGTAAACTAAAATCATCAGAACCACCAAAGCAACATGAACAACGAGCACGGACTTTCATGAGAGGTGTTTCCACATGTTTTCTTATGCCTACGAGCCGCCATATGTGGCGCTCCATCACGAAATGAGTCGGATGTCATCTCCAGCCTTTTTCCGCTAGAGCCCAAAATATGCAGTAGGGGTGTCAGGTACCGATTTGGAGATTTTGTATAAAACTGATAATATAAACATTTCTGCACCGGAAAACATCAATAAAATAATGATATTTAGTTTCCTTTCTTATCAAAATCGCATTTTAAAACACCTACCACTGCAGAAGACCGACAGTTTTGATGAAAAAAGTCCTGAAGATACGACTTTTCCCGCAACCTGTATCCCCTCGAGATTTACAGTAGACCCGCCGAGTGACACACCATTTGAAAGCTCTGGGTCTCCGCCTTCAATCTGTGTCAACTATTTCTAGCGTGAGTGAAAACTTTATCCAATGAAAACGTTCAAAATAGGGAAGGAATCGTAAACAAAACATCGCTAAGGAAGGATTTCCTTCTTCTCATTGGCCCGAGAGAGCATGTGACCTCGCTCAGCCACTCTGCAGGGTCTGCTAAACAAAATGGCGTCGCTCGCTTCGAAAGCCCAGTCGAAAGCGATACCTCTAAATTCTGCTCGTTCTGACGATATTATTGAGGGATAGAACTCAGAAAAGCTTTAGTAATGAAGTGAGGACTTTATTACAACCTAATGATGTGCTATTATGAAAACGTAAGTGGAAACGATGTCGCCGATATCGCTGAGGTGACTGAATCGAACTCGGCAATGAATCGCTCGCTCGTTCATCAAGAACAGAAAAACAAAAGTGTTTCTGATTCAAGCGATGCACGATGAAGATAATTACAGTGAACTATATTTTGTCAGTATGCTTTATCTCAACATCATCGAGTTAGTTAAACTGAACACCAATTTCTCAGAGAGCGAAAAGGTTCAGCCTTTTGACAAGTACCATGCTAAAAATAGGCTGAAAAACAAAAACTTGTGTCAGATAGGCTAGTTAGGCCTATTGTGTATAGAAAAATGCACTAGGCTACAGATGAGAAATCATGTTTAAAAAGTGTGTGTGTGTTGTGTGTGTGTGTGTGTGTGTTGTGTGTGTGTGTGGTGTGTGTGTGTGTGTGTGTGTGTGTGTAAGTTCATGTGTGTGTGTGTGTGTGTGTGTGTGTGTGTGTGTGTGTGTGTGTGTGTGTGTGTGTAATTTCATGTGTGTGTGTGTGTGTGTGTGTGTGTGTGTGTGTGTGTGTGTGTGTGTGTGTAATTTCATGTGTGTGTGTGTGTGTGTGTGTGTGTGTAAGTGTGTGTGTGTGTGTGTGTGTGTGTGTGTGTGTAATTTCATGTGTGTGTGTGTGTGTGTGTGTGTAATTTCATGTGTGTGTGTGTGTGTGTGTGTGTGTGTGTAAGTGTGTGTGTGTGTGTGTGTGTGTGTAATTTCATGTGTGTGTGTGTGTGTGTGTGTGTGTGTGTGTGTGTGTGTGTGTGTGTGTGTGTGTGTGTGTGTGTGTAATTTCATGTGTGTGTGTGTGTGTGTGCAAATGCTGAGTTTCATGTATGTTGGGGGTAGTGTGTGTGTTTGTGTGTGTGTGTGTGAGTGGGTGGGTATGAAAAATGTCATGTGTTGAAACTATGTTGCTGTTTGATGATTTTATTTAAATAATCTTAAGCAGAACTCTGGCTTCAGTTTTTCAATTAAAAAAATCTTGATTTTTACAAATTTGATTCTGGGGAAAAAATCAAGAAAAGATAGTAGTGAGGAAGGGGATCAGAGTCAAGAGTACAGGATGCAGTTTGTGTATACTCTGGTGTGTGTGTGTGTGTGTGTGTGTGTGTGTGTGGTGTGTGTGTGTGTGTGTGTGTGTGTGTGTGTGAAGTCAAATCAAAATACTATTCACTGCCCAAATATCAAATTTTATCATTCTTGTTCATCTCACTCTCACAAGAAAAAAAAAATTGTACACAAAACTGTTTCATAAAGTTTGACTATTATAAATCATTTCAAAATAAGACAATAAAATATGAAAAGAAGAACTACAAGTGCATCAGTTAACTGTGAGACCAGAAATATTGACAACTTACCTGGAAATAACAAAAAAAATCCAACCAAAACAAACTAAACATGAAATTAATGGAGAACATATACATATATACATACATATACATGCATACTCATCAGGGAAAGAGACACATGAATCAAGGGTAGTGGATGAGAGATGATGAAAATATTTAGTAACATATGATATAACAGCTGATAAATGTTTAATTTTAGAAGAATGAAAACTAGTTTACACTTGCTTCACTGTGTGTGTGTGTATGTGTGTGTGTGTGTGTGTGTGTGTGTGTGTGTGTGTGTGTGTGTGTGTGTGTGTGTGTGTGTGTGTGTGTGTGTGTGTCTCTCACTATAGTATGTGCACATAAGTGTGTATGTGCTTTATAAGTTTTGTGTATAGGTAAGTGTTGTTCAAAGCTGTGGCTAAAGAAATTACAGTATAAGAATAATGAGTTTTCAGAGTCTAATTTTGGCTAGGGGAAGAGACTGGGGTTTTGTGCATGTTCACATTATCATAAAACTTTGGATTAATTTTCAATGTCTACAGTATTGCCTCATTTACTGTGCAAATTCTCTAGCAAGTATTCCCCTGAAACCTTGCATGTAGATGCAAAAATGACTTCTGAGATAAATGCTATTATTAAAAAAATTTTGGTCCATCAAAGTTTTAATTTTAAGCATAGTTAAATTTGGTAATGTAATTTTGTTGATTTTAAGTAAAATCCAGATTGGTGTTGTCGACACCTAAGTGAATTTACATATCCTAATTTCTGTCCATGGTACCTTTCTATTCACATGTTTTGCCTTTGTAATGATATTAGTTTCAACATTCCATACATTAGCTAATTGTCCATGAGGAGATTACCTGTTTTTCACAAAATATATATATTTTTTTAAATCAAAAATATTTTCCCATGATATTCACTGTTGAAACTTAAAATTCTAGCTTTAAATAATGATTTCTCTTTCTGTGTAAAATATTACTGCAAAATATTTTGTAGAACCTGAGATACAATAATCAGCCAAAATGAGCACCGAGGCCAGGAGTAGTCCCCATTAAAATAGGTCTAATATTTCAGAAAATTCATATATGACCACAAAACTTTGTAGGTATGTATTTCTTTGTGTATTCAATCAGCATGTAGAGTTTCATAAAGATTAAACATTGGTTGCTAAGGAAATTTTAACATTGAAAATGTGATTCAGTTTTTCTTAATTTTCTCAAAATGGCCGCTTTCAGGTAAACCCTCTTCTAAACCTGCTATCTCAAAAACTAATAATCCGATTTTGATGGGGTTTTCACCAGTAGAAAGAGCATTCAAATTACATCTAGAATCATATAAAATATGCAAAAAGCCGGATTATGACATCAGACTCCTTTTGTGCTGGAACGTCACATATGTAAAACTGAACTTGTCATTGCTGTTGAGCACATTATAATCTTTTAGCTTGTTGCTGCTCTATGATATAAGTGTTTATATGTGTGATTTTCTTTGAATGAAATTTTGCTTAAACCAAGTGTTTCCACAAGTTTCCTTGCATCTGCCATTCACTGTTCATATCAAATGGTGGTCAGCACCAAGGAACAAACCAACGAAATGTGTGAGTTTTTGTATGTTTTGGAAGAAACACAGTTACGTCTAGATCTATCTCTTTTATCATTTGAATAAAACTGAGATACACAAAAGAAATTAACAAGTGAAGTAAGAAATCTAAATGAAGAAAGATAACAAGGTAAACAGGAATAATAATAATAATAATAATAATAATAATAATAATAATAATAATAATAATAATAATAATAATAATAATCATCATCATAATAATAATAATAAATACAGTTTAAAGAAAAATGATAATCATGATTATAATAATTATGCTAGAAATGAATAATAATAAATATTATTATAATAATAATAAGAAGAAGGAGAATAAAAGCAGCAGCAGCAGCAGCAACAACAACAACAACAACAACAACAACAACAACAACAACAACAACAACAACAACAACAACAATAATAATAATAATAATAATAATAATAATAATAATAATGACGATGATGACGATGATGATGATGATATTGAATAAGATGATGACGATAATGCTAATAATACCAATAAAGAGGAAAGACCTACAGATTTTGCATGTGTACGCCCACTTTTTTCACTGATCACAAAATAGTTTGTTCATCTCTTCCTCTCTTAAAATCTGTTCCCTTTCGTTGCTTGTTGACATAGTCTATTTATTCGTTGGTGTAATCATTTAAGTAGTTTTGTTTCTATGTTTATTAATTTAGCAATCTATTTATCTATGTATCATTTTGTCCAAATTACTGAAATGTGGAATTACTAAAGTAATAGTTAGGGTTTTTTGTTCGTTGATTTGTTTTTGTTGCATTTTCTGTTGTTGTTTTTTGTTGTTGTTTTTTGTTTGTTTTTTGTTTTTTTGGGGGGATCAATAAAACGTCAATGGGTATTGACTATATGATGCTATTTCTGCTGAAAAAGAAGAGAAGAAATTTAACAGAATGCAAAAGAGAAAGAAAACACCTGTAAAAAGAAATGAGCTGACTAGAAAGCTAGACCAACGGATTACGAAATGCTGATGTTCAACCCTAGAGTTTCCTCCATCTGTGATGCGATCAGATTTAAGTGCGTTAGTATGTGTGCACGCGAGCGTGCCTCTGTGTGTGTGTGTGTTTTGTGTGTGTGTGTGTGTGTGGTGTGTGTGTGTGTGTGTTGTTGTGTGTGTGTGTGTGTGTTGTGTTGTGTGTGTGTGTGTGTGTGTGTGTGTGTGTGAATGCTCACGCGAATGCATTTACAGCATTCAAGTTGTTTAGGACAGAATTAAACCGTTTATAAACTAGCATAGACTTGGTTTATTTTGCAGTAATTTCTTTCTAATAAAACCATTGACTCACTTGTACATGAAAAGACAATTATAAAAAGAAAAGAAAACCCAGATCAAGTGACCAGCATACACGTGTGTGCCTAGTAATGTAGATAGCGCTTTTCTTTTCAAAACTAAAGTAATAACGGTAGTGCCAGAAGTAAAAAAAAAAAAAAAATGATGGTGAACCTCGTTTAAAAACCCCACAAAAATACCCAAACAAACTATAAGAACAGCTACTCCCCAAAACTAAACTAAAATAAACAAAAAATAAACAGTGACGTAAATAAAATACAATCAATATTCCTTATTATGACTGTAGTTGAACATTTCTTTACGTTAGATTACCAGGTAAATCAAAATGACTGGTTATGATAATGATACAACAAAAAAAGTTTATAGAAAGTTCGGCTACATGTATTCTTTTTATTCTTTTAGAAATGGGAAGAATTAAATCCAATAGCGGGGATGAAATATATACAGGTATCTAGGCACTTGACGATTTACATAGTACAATATTAATAATCCTAATTTAAAAGTCCCTTGGACAGGAGGTACTTACTGTTGCTTTTATAGCTTGCACTTTTTTCCTCGCGAGACTTTTATTTCTTGAGTTAGTGTCCAGATGACAAAAGCTGTTTATCAATTTAATGCAACAAATAGGACATTTTGCATTCTTAATGTAATGGTTAGATCTACATTTTCTCTTGAAAATAGAAGAAAAAATGGGCAAGGACAGGGGTGATGAAATTTATCTTCTGACTATTTCTGGCCGCATTTCTTAGAGCACTGATATTTTGCTCTTCATTTTGCCTCACTGACAAATACAAAGAAAACCAAACGAACTAAAACACAAAGAAAAAAACAAAGGAACAACAGAGAAAAACAGGAATTGAAAACACAAGAAGAAATAAAACACAAAGAGAAAACAACAACAAACAGAGAAAAACTGAGAAACAAAACACAGAAAAAGGGAAGAAAAAAACACATATGAAAACAAAAGGGAAAAGAAAACAGAAAAATAAAGGAATTGAAAACACAGAGAAAAACAACGGAAAAACAAACAGAGAAAAACAAAGAAACTGAAAACACAGAGGGAAAAGAAAGGGAACTGAAAACAGAAAAAACAAAGGAACTGGAAAAAACAGAGAAAAAGAACAGAACTGAAAAAATCAAAGAAAAACAAAGAAACTGAAAAAAAAACAGCAACAATAAAGAAACTGACAAAACAGACAAAAACAAAGTAACTGAAAACACAGAGAAAAATAACGAACTGAAAAACACAGAAAAACAAAGTAACTGAAAACACAGAGAAAAATAACGAACAAAAACCAAGGAAAAACAAAGAACTAAAACAGAAAATGAAAGAGAAAACAAAGAATAAAAAACCAGAGAAAAACAAAGGACAAAACAAGGAAAACAAAGATAAAAAACCAGAGGAAAACAAAGAATAAAAAACCAGAGGAAAACAAAGAATAAAAAACCAGAGGAAAACAAAGAATAAAAAACCAGAGGAAAACAAAGAATAAAAAACCAGAGAAAACAAAGAATAAAAAAACAGAGAAAAACAAAGAAAAAACAGAGAAAACAAAACAAAAAACTGAGGAAAACAAAGAAACACAAAAAAGAGGAAAACAAAGAATAAAAAAACAGAAAAACAAAGGAACAAGAACACAGAAAAAAAAGGACAAAAAAAACATAGAAAAAACAACAAACAAAAAAAACAAGAAACAAAGAAACAAGAAAAAACAAAGAACTGAAAGCACACAGAAAAACAAAGAAACAAAAAAAGAAAAAGCAGAAATAAACAAACAATGAAGAGAAAACTATCAAATTGAAAGGAAAGGCTTGCTCGAGGCTGGAAAACTATTTACTTGCTGCATGAAAATAGTCATAAAATTGCGTGTTCTGCTGTGACAAAAAGAAAGAAAAAAGAAACCTTAAGTTTGCCAGGAACGCGAATCACACCTTTATAAAAATCATTATTATTGCACAAATAAAACAAAGCATAGATCCTATATTTATAGGGGGCGGGGGAAACCAGCCACACCGGACAAGAATCCTAAAAGTCCGAAGAGAAACAACTCCCAGCTCTTTATGTTACACAAGAAAGATGAAAAGTGAAGAAACACTCTCAGGCCTGACCCTTGTCCACCGCGTAAAAAGTGTTTTTTACCCTGTTCTGCGGCTAGAGCTCTGAGGTTCACCAATGGTGAGATTTATGCGTTGCGACTGTTTTTGCCCACCAAGGTAGCTGTATTCTAACTCAGGGATGATGTCTAAACACATCACAAGTGTGCATGGTTTTTTTTTTTTTTTTTTTTTTTTTTTTTTTAATGTCCTCAGTTCTTACCGGCATGAAAGTCCCGCTCTTCCAAAAGGCAGAACGGGTTTTTACGTGTGCGCAATATGTTATGCGCGCATTCGTACACATGACCTGGGTTTATGGTCTCATCCGAAGGACCTTCGGAAGAGTAGAGTCAGTACTGATGACTCCAGGGGAAAATCTCCTCAAATTGGTGCCTTGGTGGTGGTTTAAACCCCGACTGTCATATCGCGAGCTCAATGCTATAACCACTAGGCTTTCCTGTCCCCGTAAAAAGGCTTAACACTCCTGAACCACCGAAGAAAGGACTGACTCTTCGTATGCATCAAAAATGAAGTTTGTGTTCCTTGAAATTCAATAAAATATGGGTGGTTGATTACTAGAGGCATCTATCTTCACTTCATGTTAACTAGCCTATCTAGGCACACGATTCCTAGCCTTCAATTCAGAGCAGACTTGCAGAGAAGAGCTGAAGCTGCTGGCATGCAGTACAACAGAAAGTTCTGACCTCTCCTCCTTCCTGGACCATGTCTAAATGATGAAGTACCCAACAACATTTGACAAGCCACAGACCCTATGAAGAACGATCTCCTTATTACTATACTTGTTTTCGTTCCTCAGCTTTAACCCTGACGTTCACTAATGGTGAAATTTTGCGTTCGCAACAGGTTTCCTACCCCCCCCCCCCCCCCTTACTGAGGTAGCCGCATTCCGACTTCGGGATATTGCGCGTATGATTATCAAAAGAAACTGAAGGTTTATGTTATGCCACAAGACCGGACCCTCCTAGAAGGACCATTGTAGAAGGCTCAGTGCGGAGATCAGCCGCGCTGTAGTCTAGTGTTGGCATTGACTCGTAATCTAAAGGTTGCGGGTTCGATCCCAGCTTCCGGCTATGGCGTTGTGCCCTGGAAAAGGCACTTTACGGCTCTTTTTCACCCACCAGGTGTAAAGGGTACCAACTTGTTGGGGGTTAACCCTGCGATGACTGGCGTCCTATCCAGGGGGGAGTCTATGACTTCAGTCGTTAACGCCACAGAAACGGATAAGCACCTTAGGCTCGGGACAGACTTTAACAGTGCGGAGATCTGTACAGAAGACAAAGCGGGCAGAGATAGAAGGGTGGACAACATTGAACACAACACCAATGAAGCAACAACAACAACAAATTTTTAAGGGATTAAAAAAAAAAAAGAACCCCCAAAAGCACTGCCAGACCCAGGCATTAGCACACAACCACAAACATGGAGAAACTTGATATTTCGACCTTACCACAGACGTAGAAAAGAGTGGAGTAGTAATGTGCTGTGTACAATTCCTTATGTTGGGAATTTTGCATTAATTTTGATGAAAAAAACAGCAAAGCCTAGCCATGGTATTAAACAATGATGTACACTCAATCACCGACCAATCCGTGTGTTCGTTTTGACTCGTATTTGTCACAAAGGACTGTTTATAAAGCACAATTTAACCCCTTAGATAATGACGGGATGAGTGTTCTTCATATTTTATCTTTTTTTTTATCATTTTTAAACCCTGCAGTGTAAAAAGGATTGAACCGTGTCTTTAGAGAAAAAAAATTATCGCGATATGGGTAAATACCATGCCATTTTGTACACAATATTTCGTTTGAAAAACAATCACAGAAAAGTTATTATCAATTTCAATTTTATACTTTCTGGCAAAAATTTAAAAACGCTAATTATATCTATATACATCCCCTATTTTAAAATATGGAAATTTTCATGGCAGTCACAGTTTTGATTAAAATACAGGAGAAAGATAGATTGGGACTTTCAATGAAATTGGAACACGGTCTCAGTGTTAAATAATGTATAGCACAATGATAGATCGGGGTTATTCTGCGAGATTGAACCACGGTAACCCGACACTTTGATCGTGTCGTCGATAAATTTCACTTCACTGATATAAAAACTTAATAATGCAGTATACGAACAAGCAAGCAAGCAAGGAAATAGTGTGTGTGTGTGTGTGTGTGTGTGTGTGTGTGTGTGTGTGTGTGTGTGTGTGTGTGTGTGGTGTGTGTGTGTGTGTGTAGTGTGCGGCGTGCGGCGTGCGGTGTGTGTGATTTTGGAGTATATCGATCTATATGTTGGTGTTAGTAATATACTTAATGTATTATGTTGTATCTGCTATTGCTTTTCCAATGGACCACTCCAGTGACGTGGAGAGGGGGGTTGTCTGTTGCATGGGTAACAGTTTGCCCTCCACACGTACCTACCTAGGCTTTGCACTCTTCATAGTCTTCCGAGACTGACGGATGCCTACACTGGTGTGCATTTAACTACTGCTGTTGCAATTGTGTTCAATGTTTGTTTCTATGTGTTAAATGATAGAACGATTGCATTGCTATACCTATTACCATGATACGTATCATGGTAATAATTATTCGAGAAGTAGAGCACATTATCTGTTGATATTATTTTCGGTTTTTGTTGTATTTTTGGATTTTACTTTCAATTTGTGATTTTTTTTTATTAGTAACAAACTTGTGTCAGAACAATTTCTGGTAAGCCTTTGTATTTCAACTAGAAAGGAAGGCATCTAACAAATCTTTTAGCAAGGCATTAAGCTGTACACATCAATTAACGTATTTGGTTATGTCCCAGATTTGTTCTGGTGTAAAACCAAAAAATATCAAAAAATGTCAAGATCCTTTAGCATTGTTTGAAAAAAATAAGTAAAACCACTTTTTTTCCCTATAAAAACTGTCTGTGATTGTATCTCAGCGCTTTGGTACTTCACGGAAAGGGTTACACAAGTTTCGACTTAAAATATGATAAAATGAAATACCAAAAACCTCCATTTCACTAGAATCGGCAACACAAAACTGTAATCATAAAGTCCCAAGACACAGCGAGCAGCACAGCCAGAATGAGCCCAGATCAGCACTTGCACCTGTGTGTGAAGGCAACGACCACAGCACAAAACAGTGATGGACAGCCACCTTTCTTCACACACCCCACCCCTACCAACAAAAAAAAAAACGCCCTGACAAGAAAGACCTTTGGGAACACCTGTCTTTCGCTGACACATCCGTGTGATGGGTAGCGAGCGGGCTGTCTACCCAGCTTCCTCCGCCTGTCTACCCGATTTTTGTACCCCTAGGAGAAGCTGGCATTTTGGTATTTTACACACACACACACACACAACACACACACACACACACACACACACACACACACACACACACACACACACACACAACACAACACAGATGCTTCAAATTCAAATAGTTTTAATATATCACGGTCATAAGTCGTATATACACACGGAAGGGGGTTATAATGCACTGGCCTATGTATCATGGTCATTGCATGAATATATAGACCTACTTTACATGTACACAGCATTTACACAGAGAGAGAGAGAGAGAGAGAGAGAGAGAGAGAGAGAGAGAGAGAGAGAGAGAGAGAAGAGAAGAGAAGACAGAGAGAAGAGAGAAGACAGACAGACAGACAGACAGACAGACAAGACAGACAGAAACACAAAAGAGACAGACCATCTAGGATATAGAAGCAAAGACACAAAGGAAAAAAGACAGACTGAGACACAACAGGTGGAGGGGGAAAAACACAGGGATTGAAAATTGAAGACACAACAGACACACGAAGAGACAGGCTTGCTCTCTAGCTAGTCAAGACACCTGAGGGGGAGGGGGGGGTGACATTCGGGTAGAGGGGAGAGTGGGGGGGAGGGAGGGGGGGGGGTACAATGATGTCAGTCTAACAGAACGGCCTGATACCTGAGCCCCCTCGATGTAACTGTAGGAGCCAGGACCCCGCCCCCTCCTGACACAATGATGCTTCTCTTCCTTTCAGAGAATTCAAAAAAGAAGAAGAAGAAGAAGAAGAAGAAGAAGAAGAAGAAGAAGAAGAAGAAGAAGAAAGAAGAAGAAGAAGAAGAAGAAGGAGAGAGAGAGAGAGAGAGAGAGAGAGAGAGAGAGAGAGAGAGAGAGAGAGAGAGAGAGAGAGAGAGAGAGAGAGAGAGAGAGAGAGAGAAACAGAAAGAAACAGAAACACAGAGAGAGAAACAGACAGACAGAGACAGACAGACACAGACGACGAGAACGAAACAAGAGAGAGAGAGAGAGAGAGAAGAGAGAAGAAGAAGAAGACAGAGAGAGACAGAAGAGAGAAGACAGAGGAAAGAAGAACAGACAGACAGACAGAAACAGAACAGACAGACAGACAGACAACAGACAGACAGACAGACAGACAACAGACAGAAAGTACAACTTTTTTTTTAATTAAAGAAAACTACCCCAGCCTTTTCTTGAATGGGTGGGCATATGCCTACAACGTTTGGGTTAAGACAGAGGAGGATGGGGAGTGAGGGGGATGGGTGTGTGGGTGGGCCGGGTGGATGCGGGGAGGACTTGTTGCCATTATGCCATGAAAGCAAGTAAGGACCGGCATGACAGGGCAAATAGAAAACTTGTTTCATAATATAAAAAAAATTACTGTAAGTCTCATAACTCCTTGTGTTCGGGGTTAACCCTGCGATAGACTGGCGTCCTATCCAGGGGGAGTCTATGACTCAGTCGCTTAACGCCACAGAAACCGGGATAAGCACCGGCCTGATGAGCCTTAAGGCTCGGGACAGACTTTAACTTTTTTTTAAACTCATAATTCCATTAATATTCTCGTTACTATTCTCATCACTTTTAAAGCGCTCCAACGACTTCACAGTTGTAGATTTGCCTAGCTGTAGTCTAACCTTTGTTAAAAAAAACAACTCTTCACCTTCCCCTTCACGTGTCCCGTAGTCCCGTGGACAGTGGGGTGGAGGAAGCTGGTTGCAAAATCTTCAGTTGGGCACTGAAGATTTTGCAACTAGCTTCCTCCACTCCCCACGGTCCTCCGCCCTCCGTAGTAGATCGTTCCACCCAAGGCCTGTTCAAAAATACAAACAAACAAAACAAAACAAACAAGATAAACAAGCAAACCCAGGCAAACCAACAAAAAAGAAACCCGTTTTGTGCATTCGCTTGTTGAAACTAAATTTTTGTTTAGTTCACACAAATAGACCGTTGAAACAAAAACTGTATCTAGAGGATGCGATAGTGGTGGTGGTGGTGGTGGTGGTGGTAGGGGTAGTTGTGGTTGTGGTGTGCACGCGCGCGCATTTGTGTGTGTGGTGCGTGCGTGCTGCGTGCGCGCGCGCGCGCGCGCGCGCGCGCGCGGTGTGTGTGTGTGTGTGTGTGTGTGTGTGTGTGTGTGTGTGTGTGTGTGTGTGTGTGTGAATTCTCTACAAATACTGATCCCTCAAAGCCTGTAACTGTTGCTCTAAAGAAATGTATTCCTATCAATTCATCGTGTTGTCTCACCAGCTAAGAGAAAACCCCACCTTAGTGTTCTCAGAAAAAAACTAATGTCAAATCAGCCTAGTCTTCTGATAATGTATATAAAAAAAAAGACGATCACAGGAGCAGGATTCAGCATGAGAAAAGGCCTATGTTGTTGTTGTGCGTTCCCCAGCTTAACAATCTGACCTACCCAGAATGTGCACACTGACTCACTTAGCTCACCCGGGAATCACTGTGAGATTGAAATTGCACACTGAATGAAAAGTTTGCGTGTATGACTTTTTTTTTTAGATACATCAGCCATGTAGGCAGCGATACTCCGACTTCGGAGGATTTTTTTTCTTTAATGAGGAGTGCAGGTTTTTTATGCAAAGAGCTTGTCATGGCTGAGGGCAATCTCAACACAACATTTTACAACATCACAACATTTTAGTGTAGGCCGTGGCAATGAACTGACATCAATAACTGACACAGCCTTTGGCATGGGCCCGGCCTTTTATTAGCAGGTATTGAAGAAGAGGAGGGGGGGTGCCTAAACATTGAAAAGGGGGGGAGGGGGGCAAATGAGAAACAGACTGATAAGCGGAAGAAAGGGAAGAAGTAGGAAAGATTGAAAAGAGAAACAAGAGAAGGAGAAAAAGAACACATCAACAGAAGCAGAAGAGGAGAAAGGAGGAAGAAGAGAAGGATCTCTAAATCGGAAATCACCGCTGGGACGTAAATATCACCACAAAATGAGGAGAGGGAAGGAGAATTAAAAGAAGAAAAAAAAAAGAAAAAAGACCATCATGATGATAACCTTGATAGAAGAAGAAGAAGAAGAAGAAGAAAAGAAGAAGAAGAAGAAGAAGAAGAAGAAGAAGAAGAAGAAGAAGAAGAAGAAGGAGGAGGAGGAGGAGGAGGAGGAGGAGAAGGAGGAGGAGAGAGAAGAAAGAAGAAGAAGAAGAAGAAGAAGAAGAAAGAAGAAGAAGAAGAAGAAGAAGAAGAAGAAGAAGAAGAAGTCAACACAAAATAACCACGGAAATTAAACATATCAAAACAATACACAAAACTGTCAGCCACGATTCTCTCTCTCTCTCCTCTCTCTCCTCTCTCTCTCTCTCTCTCTCCTCTCTCTCTCTCTCTCTCTCTCTCTCTCTCTCTCCCTTCGCTCTAGTCTCCAGTCTGGTATTTAATTTGTATTCCTATAATAATTATTTGCTTTACGTCGAACATTGTTTGATTTTTTTTCATTTTTTCGGAAAAAAAGTTTTTTGAGAGGTTTTTTGTTGATTATTTGTGTAGTTTTATGCCCAGAGGGCTGGTTGTATAAAGCATGTTTGCTTATGCCATAACCCTCTCTAAATAAACTTTATTCAATTCAATTCAATTCAGTTCAATTCTCTCTCTCTCCTCTCTCTCCTCTCCTCTCTCTCTCTCTCCTCTCTCTCTCTCTCTCTCTCTCTCTCTCTCTCTCCAATAATCTAAAGTATGATACATGTCTATCACGCACAATTTGATACCTTTTTTAGGTATGTTATCAACACCAACAAACACACACCATTCCTTTATTCAGTTTTTCGACACTAATAACATAACAACAACTTGTTTTCCTCCCTTCTTTTTTATTTCTCTGTCATGTCCTTCCATCTTGAACCATAGATAACATGAATTTTTGTTTATGTTTTTGAGATAATAAAGTACTCGCATTCTTCTTTCCTTCCTTTCTCTCTTCATTCATTTCTTCTTTTCTTTCTGGTTTGTGTGTTGCTGCTGCTTCTTGGGCGATTTCAATTAGACGAAGTGTTTGGGCTCTGCACGTATCTACTCCACATTGTATAGTACCTCGCTGTGGACATGTGTCTTGTGTCTTCATGTACCAATGGATGCCCACACTCACGTGATCATGGGCACGAGCCCAATGTGGGTGGCCTCCCTTGTCATAGGGTGATACTCCTGTCATTGGTTATTATCATGTCATTGTCTGGTTGTTGTTTGAATAAACTCACGGCGCCAGAGAATGATGGAATTTTCTGAGCTGTTTCAATGTTTGCTTCTCATTCGTTTAAAAGAAAAATGTCAATACACTATCAAAGAGAAGTACTTTTATTCCTGCCTATGTGGCTGCATAAGAAAATAAGCCATCACACCCACACATCAGCAGTACGCACGCCTACGCGCGCGCGCGTTCGAGTAAGTGTAAAGTCTTCAGCTTTAAAGTCTTCATTATTCAGGGCTAAAAAGATTCTGGGACTGTCTCTGATAGCTGTTGAAAATAAATCGTATACTAAGGTCCTCTTTTCCAATGAAATCATACTTTAAGTGTACATTGGTAGAGTAAGGTCCCCTTTTCTTTGCGTGTGAAATGTTTTTATACTTAACACAGTATCATTCATTCGAGTTCTCATAATCATTGTATTACTGTTATATGAACTGCCCATGGGGACGGGATAGCTCAGTGGTCAGAGCGCTCGCTTTACCCCAACCAATGTTAAAGCAACGTCGAGTGTGGTTACCAAGTGGATGGGTGACTGGCTGCGTGCCTTGGCTTCAATACAGTCCCCCAGTCCACCCAGCTGTAAATGGGTACCTGCCCTCTTTAGGGTCAGGGAAGGTAAATCAGCGAGGGAGAGGAGATGGGCGCCGCCCTCAACATGCTGGCCCCTAGAGAAGCTGAGGTCTCTGACGCTTCGCTCCCCTTTGACCACACAGGTTATGGGAAACCTTTACCTTTTTCACCTTATGAACTGCCAATACGCACACTTGCTTATTTGATATGTTGTAGTCGATATTCAATGGCGGGTCCTCTCACTAACAGTATAATCTGCAGGAAAGTATCGAGACGTCGAGAAGAAATCGAACAGGATCCCCGCCCATTTCACCCCATCCCTCAAAACAAACAAACAAACACGCAAACCAAACCAACGCACACCACACACACACACACACACACACACACACACACACACACACACACACACACACAAACACACACACACACACACCATGGATGACAGACAACATTGCTGGATGAACATGAAAACCATAGGCAGAGACCTGGGTTTTGGCATACAGCCCTCTTCCGTGGAGAACTATGGTAAGACCAAAGAATAAAATCATCAGCGAGGTGTGCTCCGTTGGCTCTCTGTTTGGAGTTTACAGGCAAAAAAAAAGAACAAAAGAAGAAGCGATATGTGTTGTGTCGTACAAAACCAACATTCTTATTTGCGTTGCAAGTAGTTAAAGCTAAGTCGTTAATGTTGATATGCCTAAGAGTAAAAGTATCTCTCATAGCCATATCTAACATTTCTTATTTAAGAAAGATGCTTGTAAGCAACTAAAAGGTAAATGTTACGGCGAAAAAATATTTTGTCTTTGCATGAAGTATGGGTAGTTCTAAACTGCTTATCTTTGATTGATGTTTATAAAGTCTTTGGAAAACGGTGACTGCTGATGAAAAACAAGTTGCAATTTTGTTTCTCTTCTTTACATACGGAAATAATAATAATAATAATAATAATAATAATAATAATAATAATAATAATAATAATAATAATAATAATATAATAATAATGATAATGATAATAGTATACAGAATTTATAAAGCGTTGAGTCTTACAAAGTAAACAAATCAATGCGCTTGCATTCAAAGCAACCACACACATGCAACCGCTCACAATTTATTATATAACCCCCCCCCCCTCACACACACACACCACACACACACACACACACACACACACACACACACACACACACACACACACACACACACACACCACACACTCAAACGCGGCAAGGTGACGGAGACTGATGAAACCAGGATAAGGCGATATTCATTTCAACATTGTTTGTGGTGTATGTTATTCATAACATGGATACTCTTAACGTGAGAACTAGTTATCATGAAGTGTTACATTTTCTCGCCCCCCCCCCCCCCTATAGCTTCAAAGAATGATTAACTGATTGATGGATTGATTGACTGCACACTGTGCCGCATTGATTTGAAATCAGTGTTCAGTATCAGAAAACAGGGCTAGATGGGACTCTGACGTCAGAAGTATAGCATTTCAAATCCCAAACCCAGTCAGATCCCGGCAGACTCCTGCCACGTGTTTCCGTTTCCGGCACCAAAGCAGTTGGCCGGAAGTTTAAAAGTGACGCAATATGATAAAATAATGGGTCTATAGAGAGAAGGTGGACGAATGCGGAAAACACTGATGGCGTTTTTGGGACGTTTAATTCAAGTGCCAAGTCTCTCTCTCTCCCTCCCTTCCTCTCTCTCTCTCTCTCTCTCTCTCTCTCTCTCTCTCTCTCTCTCTCTCTCTCTCTCTCTCTCTCTCTCTCTCTCTCTCTCTCTCTCTCTCTCTCTCAAATGCATGATGTGATGGAACAGTAAGAAACTGACAGACGAAACTCCAGGTAATTAACTGTGAAAGGATAAGCAGAATTACACAGGAGAAGGAAAGGGAGGAACGAAGGAATTAGCTGAAAAAACGAATAACAAAACAAACTGGGTCTTTCGATGAACAAAACAGCAAAGCATCGACATACAAGCTGCTGGCTGTTTGACTGACTAAGTCGACAAGTTAAGGAGAGAAAAGATGAGACACAAAGATGATTGGTAATTTTAAAACAGGACCATGGTGGTGCTGTAGACATCTACATAGGTCTGGAGTTACGTGTTGTTGTTGTTGAGATTGCATCAGAGTCCCAGGGGAGTTATCCGATTTAATTAAGGACTGTGGTCGCAAGCCATCCTATTTTGGCTCCGTGGGCCACCCTAATAAAAAATAGTACAATTCTTGACGCAAATGTGCTAGGATAGAGTGCTGCGCACGCCTCAGCTCTATTATAATGAAACTACATAACAAGCTCTCTCTGTTTCTCTTTCGAAAAGGTAAGCTGTTGACAACCAAGCCTGACAGAAACGAACACCTGCAGTGTTGGTCAGGTGCTTAGAACAACTCGGAGCTAGCTCCCCATCCTTGAAATGGAGAAAAAAAAAACTGCCTGGTTCCAGTTCTCTCAACTTTGGGTAGGAGCTTGTTGCGCCAACTCCAAAATCGAACTCACAAGAGTGCAAGTAAGGATATAAAGCACTAACCACTCTACTAAGATGGCTGTTTTTTTTTTACTTTTCCTTCGTTTCTTTTTACTTTTTGGGTCTCTTTCTTATATCCTTCCATCTGTCTGTCTTTATATCCTCCTTAACTATTTACATACTTTCTTCTTTTCTTTTCTCTCTTTCTTCTTTATTCGGCATTTCATTTCATTATTAAGTTGAGAATTTCTCAGTCTTTCATCTCTGCTTTTCTGGCTCAAAGGTGTTGATGTGAAACTGGAAGATTTGATATTTAAAAAAAAAAATGGTTATTTTTTGGGTTCTTTTCTCAACTTTTCTGTTCTCCTTTACTTTCCTACATCTTGGTTTATCTGCTCTCTTCTATTTTTTCCCTTTCTCTTTAACCCCTTTGTCCTTTCTTACGAAGGTGAAGGTGTCATTATGAGCCGGTTTTTTTTTCCACTTTAAATTTTTTTTTTTCTTTTTCCAATGCTTCGTTTCTTCTTTCTTTCCTCCTGTTCGCTTTTGTAAACTTACCTCTTTTTTCTGTTCTTCTTTATTTAAATTCCCCCCCTTTTCTTTGTGAAAGGTGTGGCAGTAATCTTTTTTTTTCATTCTCTTTTTCTTTGTTTTTGTTTTGGATTGTTACTTGCTTGTTTCTGCTTTTTGTAGATGTTGTTTATTTTATCTTTCTAAAGCGTATTTATTCTATTCCTCGTTCTTTCATTGTTTGTAGTAATTTAAAACTTGTCTTTCTCTTCATCTTTTTTTAATCTTTCAATGTTTTTCTACCCTTTATCTAGTGAACAGTGGGTGTAAACCTCTAAGTTTTCGGTTTATCTTTCTCAATTCTTTATCAGACATTTTTTTTCTTTCTTTTCTCCCTTTCTTTCACCATAGCTTTTCCTTTTCTCTTCCTCAGTTCGTCCTATCTCTGGAAATCTTCTTTTTTAATGTCTTTTACTTGAATGAAAACTGTGCCTGTTCTTTCAAGTTCTCCTCATTTCTTGGTACCGTACTGTTTTCTCCTGTCCTAACCCCCCTTCCTACCGTCGTAACTTACTTTCTCTTCATCTGATCTTGAATCTCTTAATCTCTCTTTTTTTTCGCCTGCCTTTTCTCTTTTGGTGAAATAAAAAGGCTAAGAACCTCAGTCCTAAGTCCCTTACCCTAGCCTCCAAGGAAAGCCTCTGTCTGCGGTTCAGCGCTGTCAGACAAGGCAGAGGGGTGGAACGAGGAGCAAGGGTGCTAAGACCATCATAAAACTGTTATCCCGCCAGGGGCAGCTCTATCGGGAGCTGTATCAGCCACTATCTTCCATCTCACAGCGCCTCAAATTTACCGCATGGCTGAATTCAGTGAGGAGGGTACACAAAAGCCTGAGGTGATCCTTTTTCTGTCCTGTCTACGTCGTCGTCCCAGTGTGGTTCGAGAGGATGTATGGGTGTGGGTGGTGGTGTGTGAGGGTGTGGTGTGTGTGTGTGAGTGAGTGGTAGTGTGTGAGGGATGTGTGTGAGGTGGTGTGTGTGTGTGTGTGTGTGTGTGTGTTGTGTGTGTGTGTGTGTGTGTGTGTGTGTGTGTGTGTGTGTGTGTTGTGGTAGAGGAACTACTGTTGCAGAAAAAGAGTATGTTGGTTTTAAAAAAAAAGACATACCAAGCAAAAGAAATACCCCCCCCCCCCCAAAGAAAAATCCAAACAAAAACAAAAAACACAAAAGTACCAAAGCCTTACAGCACTCATATTTGACCCTCCCATAAACACACCCGCCAATGTTCTCTGAAAGCTTGTTTTCATAAGAAAGTAAACCCCAAAGGGAATGTTTTCTCTTGGGACCTCAGTCCGTCCTTCCCCAAAATTTACATTTTTCCATTTATGGAAATTATCAGCATCTTCAACATTGCAGATTTATCTCTACTAGTCTACTTTAATTGCTTTCCTGGACGGTTTTTTGTGTTTGTTTGTTTGTTTTTGGTGTTTGTTTGTTGTTGTTTTTTTACAAAGAAATTTGACAGGGAAAAAACATTGTTGATTTCCTGATGCCTGGCTCAATATTTGATGCCCCAATATGGGTCAATATGTGAGAAAGTTGCACATGATGTGCCTACGCACGCACGCACGCCACCACACCCCATCGCAGAGCCACACACCACCAACATACACTTAATACCACAGTGAATCTTTCCTAATTTTTTTCTGAAAACTTTGTGCATCTATCTAAAATGACTAATCCACTCAATTTTTTAAATTTTATACATGAACGATCTAGGAACCCCCTTATATCATCACTTATCATCGCGTTAAATCCTCTGAAGTCTGAATATGGCTGCCTTTCGGGCAAGGGACTTGAAAGTTTCACATACATTGTATACTTACAGTCCCACAAAGATTCGTATGTATGATGAGTAGAGACAGAGTGCATATTCCGTCCGGGTGCCCCGCAGGATTTATTTTATTATGCTTGGGAAAGTGCAACAACATCCAAAAAACAGCAACAACAACACTCATCTGTCAAATGACCAGGCACAATGCCGCTCCTGTTTTTAGCCGCCCACACTGATCAGTCTGTTGGCAACTAGACTAGTTTTAGCAACACCACTCTGCTGTGGCTTGTGCACACATATTTATCCACACTAGTTTGTACCTGTACCTTTGCACTGAAAATCAGTCCTCCGTCCTCGAGAATGAAGTAGTCGGAAAGGGTGTAAGGGCGTGGAGAGTTTTGGGAGAGTGGAGAATATAGATTCAGAACGAGAGACAGATAATTAACTTTATTCTTTATTTTTCAAGGGTTACAGATAAGCTTTTGCAGTCTTTTTCATCCGGCCCTTGCCCTTGGATTAAGAGAAACTATCAAACCAAACAAACCGAGAAACGAAAAAGAGAGAGAGAAGCAAGAAAAGCAGAGAGCAAGAGAGAAAGCCAAAATAGAACAGAGAGAGAGAGAGAGAGAGAGAAGAGAGAGAGAGAGAGAGAGAGGAGAGAGAGAGAGAGAGAGGAGGAGAGAGAGAGAGAGAGAGAGACAGACAGACAGACAGACAGACAGACAGACAGACAGACAGACAGACGAATAGAAAGTGAAAGAGAAGAGAGAGAGACAGACAAGAGACAGAAACAAGGAGGTTGAGAACAGACAGAGACCGAGAGAGTTTTGGGGCATGGAACATTACCATAAAAAAGAATTCAGACAGCACACCGAAAGAACACACAAAACATTAGAAATCCCAACACACATTCCAAAAATTTCACATTTACGCGCGCGTATGTGCATTTTGCACATACATGTGTGTTTATATATCGAGCATGCGTGTTTACAACCAAGAGATGTGATGGTTGGGGTTGAAAAACTGGAGGGGTAACGGGCAATTGCACTGAAGGCAGTTGACGATTGTGAAAACAGCTTAGTGCAGCACCAACTGACATTGGTTTCTCCATACAACTTAAAAAAAACATAACTACAACGAAAACAACAAAATAAAGAAAAACAACGGTTCTAAACAACAGAACTTTTGGAAAGAATGCACGATTGTTTGCGCGCAAAAAAGAGCAAGTATTTTCTCTCTTCTTTTCTCTCTCTCGTCTCTCTCTCTCTGCTCTCTGTCTCTCTGTCTCTCTGTCTCTCTCTCTCTCTCTCTCTCTCTCTCTCTCTCTTTCTCTCTCTCCTCCACTTCCATTCCCTTTCAGTTGCCCCCATTTCTCTATCTCCCCCTCCCACCCTTGCTTTTCGTTATGTAACATCTTAATAACTCTGTAACCATCTAAAGAACACAAGAATCGATGTGATGATTCCATATTGAAGCAAAGCTTGATGGAGTCCAGTATTGAGTTATCTAATTTTTTAAGCTTAAGAAGAAACAGCGAATGTACCTTTAGATTCAAAAGAAAGCTGAGAGCATACTCTAAGAGGGAGAAAAAAAATTTATTAAAATCAAACAAATAAG
The DNA here is from genome assembly GCA_030674155.1 of Stramonita haemastoma. Lineage (NCBI taxonomy): Eukaryota > Metazoa > Mollusca > Gastropoda > Neogastropoda > Muricidae > Stramonita > Stramonita haemastoma. The sequence continues at coordinate 15,861,942 of CM060335.1, read as the reverse complement.
CCAGGCAAGATTTTATATATGTTACGCAAGCTGACATCGTAAAAACATATTGTACCATACCAAAAACTGGCTTCTCTCTCATGCAGTATAATCAAATTACATCATAAACAAGAAATAAGAAACAGTCAAGATGGCTATGTTTGCATAAGTCTGTCTTAACAATAAAAATGACATAAAAAAGAAATGTAAACATGTGTTGTGCATGTGTCAGTGTATCAAAACTAACAATATCACAGCAAAACAGAAATGGTAATATCTCCTACTGTTGTGCTTGCATTTTAAATGTCAAATATTAAGTTTCCGTAAGCATTCCCCAAGTGTTTGTTCATCTAATCTGGTTCCGTTCAACTCAAAATGTTTGTCATCTAAGCCACTCGACTGTTAAACCAATGGCTTTATACGAGCCAAAAAATGCTGGTAGCTTTAAACCGGTACACATGTTTAAGACGGTGGAAAGAAAACTGAACGAAACTTTGCTAAAATCAGCAGTGAACAGACTCTTTGTTGAGACAAAGATTACACTCGGTGTCCTTTTTTGACACTTCAGCCTACATACAACCAATGTAGTCTTTGTTTCCAGGGATTTTGTGTCTTTCCTTCTTTCAGATTTAAACATCTTGTAGAGTTGAACTGAAACCTGATTTTCTAGGCCTTGCAAAAAATAATCCAGAAAAAAGAATACTTGTAAAGGCGCTGACACACCATCCGTTTTCATCTACAACTGAGGCGAATTGCTCAAAAACCTATTACGTCATTTTAGAGTTAAAACAAAAAGGCTTTCAAAAACCTTTGTCACCACCATTACCACAACTTCCTCCTCCACCACCACCACCACCACAATTACCACCACCACCACTACTACCTCCACTACTACCACCACCACAATCACCACCATCATTACTACAACAACAACAATAAGAAAAACAACGTGATAATCTTACTTGAATTGCATGCAGCTTAGGGAATGCTTACGGATTTTATATTTCAAGTTTTGTTCAATTGGACAACACTATTGAATGTGAACCACAACTGATAGGTGTTATTTCCAGTAGATCAAATCGTATTTCAATATAAACAAAAAAAGGTCAATTCTTAAAACCGTACAAACCGACACCTAGAATCTTTAAAAACTGACAGAAGTAGAAACCCCAAAACTGCGAGCAGGTACAGCTTGTTATTTTCCATACTGTTAAAAATGTTTTCTGTTTTCTCTACCATTTTTTCCCACATCCTTCTGGCCAGATGCCACGGGGTAAGCAGCCAAAATTACGCAGGGTTTCGTTTGTTTGTACTGAAACACTGTGTGTTGTGTCTTTTGTAGAAAGTTGCAGACTGAATGTCCAACTGAACATCAGGGACAGAAAGGCCAAACATAGCGGTGAAGGTTTATATCAGTGTTATACTTCTGAGTAATGAAAAGCCTTGGAAAAGAATCCGTCCTGCCCACCCTTCACACACAAGCACACACACACCCCTTCCCATACACCATCTTTATTCCCACCAAAGAAGCAGACAGGCAGACAATTGTTTTAGCATTTTCTAAAATTAATGGAAAGAATTCCAACTGCTCTTCTTCCAGTATGACCAACGGTGAGGCTTTGACCCTCACTGACCATTTGTAGGGGGGGGGGGGGCTGAAGCTAGCTAGAAAAGTGTTTAAAATACCTGTAGCATGAAAGGCTGATTGATGTTTTATCAAAGCAGCTATACACGCTGGAAAACTTTTTCTGAATCATCAGGTTTTTTAGTGCAAAAACTGACATTGGATTTGATAACAAAAACAAGCTTTATAAGGGAGGGTGGTCACTGGAGGAAATAGCAAAACTCTTTCCAAGGCAGAGAGACAGTTATAGAAGGAACAGATAAAGGAAGAAGGAGGGGAAATTCTTTTCCAAGGCATTCTTTACGCCAGGTAAACAAAGACAAGTTTGTGTAACAGCAGCGAGCTGGTTCTGACATGAACCTTCACCAGCCTATGTCTGTGAGGTGTGCCTACTTACCACATGTCGCTTGTCCTTCTTCCTGGCTTTCTGGCACACTGCTGTCACTCTGGATGTAGTGGTGCTGTCTTTCTGAGTATGGGTCTGGGTCAGTTCTTTGAATGATTGTCTGGGTCAGTTCTTTGAATGGTTGATTCCTTTCTGTCCCCATGAAAGAGTGGCACAAGATTTTGCTTGGCTTGCTGTGTGTGCAATGATAGTTCTCTGGGGGTGATGAAATGACCAGAAGACAGTGACTCTGAGGACAGATTTGACAGTGTCCTCACTGTCTGCACACATGTTCAGGTCTTTAAGTCTGTCCCACTTCATAGTATTGTTTGGGAATGAAAAATGGTCAGAGTTATACTGGATTTTGTCAGCAGCACTTTGAGTCTGCAGTGGTGTAATCTTGCCCATTGAGGAATTTTGCCATTTTACAGTCAAGGTATCCCTTAGCTTTGATGCATACTTAATTCCTGTGTAGATGAGACGCTGATGTGGATGTAATTTTCGGGTTATTTCCCTTCATCACTGATTAAAAAAACCAAAACAAAACAAAACGCAACTATTTTTGCTTACAGTGTTTCACTGAATGGCAGGTCAAAGTCTGGAGTACTTTTGCTGACACATTAACTTTCTGTGGATATCTAGATTTCTGAGAGGTTGTTTTTTAATTTCTGAGAGTTAAATACCCAACTTAGCAATGGATTTTCTCAGGTGGCTGATTGGTTTGTTTGTTTTCTTGGGATAATGCAAGCCCCCACTGGAGATGTTATAGGCGGTATGACTTAATCAAGACCTGCATTTCTACGAGCAGATAAAAACACGCTTCTAGAACTCGCTTGAAGGATATCACGCTTGAAGCCTGGGCAGGGAGTCCTGGGAGTGAATGCCAAAAATCAGTTTTTCACATGTGTTTTAATGTTTATGGTCGGCACTGGTTTTGAAAACTTGCTCAGAGAAAGGACCTGTACTTGATTTTTAATCTTTTGGGAGTGTGCGTGCAGTGAATGAACAAATTCTTACGCGAAAGAAGATTCTGGTACAAGGCTCTCAGAGGCAGAACTATTCACAAGGCCGTTGATAAACTGTATTGTATGTAAATGCTGTCAGACAGATTATAGAAGTGGAGTTACTAGGCAGGGACATCCACAAGGCGAGTCACAATCCTGTATTTCACTGTCAGCAAACCCCTTGTCTTCATAGATGTCTGCCCCTCCCACAGCAGACACTGCCACAGGTTCGGTTCTGTTTTTATCAAAATGTCACTGCAGGTTTCCAATGTTGTGTGTCACATTCTGGAGAGCACACCATAATTATCTGCAACATAAGAAAAAAATATAAACCTGCATTTCGATACTGAAATCTCCTGAAAAGCATGGCCAATGCTTGACCAATGCTTATCCACTGCGCTGTTCAAGCCTCGTGTTCTTGTGATGTTTTGTCAGCTACATAGCTGTGTGTGGGCCTAGCGAGTGTTTTGTATGCATACTGATGTGTGTGCCTGTTTTCTCTTTTGCTCGTACAAATGCGTATATAGATCTAGTTGTATTGTTGACATTGGGCATTTCCCATATTGACATTCATTATTCGAGGGTAATCCATGGTTTACGCTGTCTAACTCATACACCTGGGAATCATTGTGAGACTGCAAGTACGGTCTAGATGAAGAAGTTTGCGAGTGTGCTTGGGTTGCTTGCTTGTTTGTTGTTGTTGTTGTTTTTTAAAGTATCTTCCCATTATAGGTTGCCCTAATCTGCCTTTAGAGGATTTCCCCTTTTCAGTGCGTACAGGTTATTTTGCATGAGCTTGTCATGGGTAAACACAATCTCAACATAAGCATTGTGCAGCATAACATTTATATGTAGGCCTTATAGCTTTGCTTACGTCAAAGCGGACAAAGGTTGTGACCTGGGCCACTGTGTGTGTGTGTGTGTGTGTGTGTGTGTGTGTGTGTGTGTGTGTGTGTGTGTGTGTGTGTGTGTGCGCGCGCGCGCTTTACATGCATGCTTGAGGACTTTCGAAAGTGACGATTTTTTAAAATAAGATATAAGCTTAGATGATCGAGGACAAAAGGACACATACGTCTTTTTTTCTCACTATCAGTTGGTGATGGCATTGGTAGACCACAGGGATACTGTATTATTCCTGTGAGAGCAAAAACACTCCATATTTTAGATAGGTGTGTTAGTGTCGCCTTACGCTACCAGGTTCGGCACGTACAAACCGTCAGTTCCTAAAACGGAAATTTCTGCTAGTACGTCGATTTAATCACAACAAAACAACAACCCAAATGACTGTAGGGACCTTGAACTATGGTTCACCCAGGAATCGAAATTCAGAGTCGTCTGGTTAATCAAATGGTCCTTCCTGCTAAAAGGATTACAATGCCGACACAAAAATAATAATGTTATACACGTAACGATGTTTGATGATGTTTTATTTCGAACTTTGAAGACTATTAAATAGTCTTCAAAGTTCGAAATTTTTGTCATAACGAAGGAGTTGTAGTGTTTACATGTAGTGTTTTTCTTTATTTCTACACACACACATATATACATTATATATACTTATATATATAATAGATTCTCTCTCTCTCTCTCTCTCTAGTTATATATATATATGATATGTTGGTCAAAGGTGAGGGAACTGTATATCTTACGATGAAATTGTAGACCATTAACAGAAAAATACCCCGATTTTTTAACCTACGGGTGTAAATGATCCGACAGTGTCAGGATAACCCAGCTATGTTTATCAATCAAGCTGAACATTGAACTGATCTGTATTCGTTTGGTTTTTTTTTTTCTTATATCAAGCTTTTGGAAATTTTTTTGGTAATGCGAGAGTTGGAATGGATACCTGTACTTGTTCTCTTTCATTACTTTTGGTCGTTCATATATAATATATATTATATATATATATATAAACTCTCTGCTCATCTCTTTCTTGTCCCTCGTAAACCCGAAATCGCCCAACACGGGCCCTTTAAAAATGCTACAAAAAACCCCTACCCTTACAAAAAATGTGCCAAAAGAGCTTTTCACTAAGCTTCTAAGTTCAACACAACATTAACATCATCAGCCATGATTTGTTCAAAGGTGAATGTTTTGTTCTTCACTACAACGTGTTTTCCCTTTAAGTAATATTAGATGATATTAGAAATAGGGGAAAGGGGTATTCGGAAAAAGAAAACAGAGGGTGGAAGAAATCTGCTGGGTTTTTGTTTTCGTTCCTCGGCTAAAGCTGCGAGGTTCACCAATAGTGAGATTTTTGCGTATGTAACTGTTTTAGTTGTATTCCGACCTCGGGGATAATATACGTGACACCAGTTTGCGTTTTCTTTTTAATACATTTTTTGTTATCCATTCTTACTGGCACGAACAGCCTTCTCTTCCGAAAGGAAGAATAGGTACGCACGCAAGATGTTCTGCATGCGTTTGCCCAACAGTGTCATCTCTTTTTTTCTTTTTTCGTTTTTTGGCAAGAGCTGCGAGGTTCACCACTGTGAGGTTTTGCATGTGCGACTGTTTTTACCCACCATGAAGGTAGCTGCATTTCGACTTCACGGATGTATGCTGGGTATGTTCGTGTTTCCGTAACTTTAAAATATTCGCCTAACGAATTACAAAATCTTTAACGTGCATGTTTGATCTTCTGCATGTGTATATACGCGAAGGGAATAAACGGGCTAGCAGGTCTACACTGGGAGATTGTAAAAATCTCCACCCTTAATTCACCAGACGCCACCGAGGTTCGAACCCACGACTTCCTGACCCATGAGATTGCAGCCGAACGGTCTTAACCACTCGACTATGGCGTCCGTCGCTGTGTGTCACCTGAAGAATTTTCGAGGGAGCGGGGTCAGCACCGATGAAAAATACCCTTAAACATGTGTCTCAATTGTGGCTTATCCCCCACCCCATCATTTGTATGACTGAGCATGTGTGTGATTAAGTACGTGTATATGGAGAAAATGAGCGTTGTAAAGAGAGAAAGGGAGAGAGAAAGGTCTGCGTCTGGGTGTGTTATTTTGGTCGTTCATTAACCAAGTCACCTTTTGCCTTGAAGACTTGACCATAATCTACTGCGACCGTATTTTCCATTGCAAGTCAAGCAGAAACCCATTGACCATGGTGTTAACGTGACCAGACCGCTGACACCTCACCCACCGTCTTCTGAGTGGACAGGCGTGACCAAGGAGTGGACAACTGTTGATCTGTTGATAGGGGTCAGGGGTCAGCTGATGATTGTGTTGATGGGGTAAGGGTCGGTTAATCATGAGCCAAGACATTGGTGTCACTTAGCCAGTGGGCTGGAAAGACTGGAGGGAAGAATGGTGCCAGTCACTGCTAACTTCGGTGACGCCAGCCGATCTGGCTCAGTGGTTAAGGCACTGACTGTTGGCTGGAAGATCTTGGGTTCAGTTTCTATCAAAATCTTGCTGACATTGTGAGGATTTCATCAGGCTCTGATTGATCTTTAAGCAAGTGCCTTTCAATGCCAATTAAAAAAAACCAACAAACTTTTTACAATATTGCTGGTGTCTGTATCTTCCTAGCCTGTCTGACCATGGGAGACAGTCGAAGAGAAATCGTTATCTTATCACAGTCCCGCAGACTATGTCTACATCAACAGCTTCATTGTCATCGTCATCATTACTGATTACCATGAAGTAACGAAAATGTCTCAAAGTCAGTGACACCGTCTGCCTTGGTTTCGAAGTAACCTCAGGTTTTCCAGTCTTCCCCACTTCCATGTTTCCATTGTAATTGCTCTTCAGGGATAAGTAAAGTGTTTTTGACTTGACTATGTTTCTATATAGTGGGTGCTGGTCAGGACTTCGTAAGGTAAAGGTAAAGGTGTCCCATAACCTATGTGGTCGTCGAGGAGCGAGGCATCAGAGACCTCAGCTTCTCTAGGGGCCAGCATATTGAGGGCGGTGCCCATCTCCTTTCCCTCGCTGCTTTACCTTCTCTGACCCTAAAGAGGGCAGGTACTCATTTACGGCTGGGTAAACTGGGGGACTGTACTGAAACCAAGGCGCACGTGCAAACAGGCACCCATCCAATTGGTAACCACGCTTGATGCTGTTTAACCTTGGCTGAGAGAAAGCGAGTGCTCTGACCACTGAGCTAGCCCGTCCCCAAAGAGACTTCACAGTTTGCAAATTCAACGAAAACTGCCGTCAAGGCAAAGTAGTGAAGTCATCACTCGAGTGTGTGTTTCTAGCAGTCCAGCTCTGAGATTCGTTTATCACTGTCATCAACAGGTAGCATAGACAGGGGTGTTTTTTGTGTATGCTAAATCAAAAGCTGGGCCATCGAACAGCACTGAAGTGTTCCAGCAGAAGTGCAGAGACCCTTCTGACCAGTGGCCTCAAGGAAGGCAAACACTGATGATTTTCTATGGACGTCTGAAAGAGACAGTGGGACTGAACGAACCAGGGTACAACGGTGTATGCAGTAACCTCTGAATGGGCGGCGCTGGGATGGCAGCATTAAGATGTCATAGAAAAAAAATTCTTCAAAATCAAAAAAATCAAAAACAAACAAGCAAACAAACCAAACCAAACCAAACCAAAACCAACACCAGGAAAACAAACAAATAACGGATAAGTAACATTTTATTTTCTTTGTTTTTGCTACGATGGTGATTGTTCCAATCCCAATTACTCTTTTTTATTTCGAAAACGGAGAAACTCAGGTAGGTTACGAGAAAACGATTACATATCCAAGGGATAAAAGAATGAATCATGCATACATATCCAAGGGATAAAAGAATGAATCATGCATACATATCCAAGGGATGAAAGAATAAATCTTGCATACATATCCAAGGGATGAAAGAATGAATCATGCATACATATCCAAGGGATAAAAGAATGAATCATGCATACATATCCAAGGGATAAAAGAATGAATCATGCATACATATCCAAGGATAAAAGAATGAATCAAGCATACATATCCAAGGGATGAAAGAATGAATCATGCACAGGTCATCAGAGAGTTTACGGCTTACAGCAACATACACAATCAATATTTTGCTCTCTGTGTAAACAATACATAATGAGCTGACATACTCCCACACATATTTCTGCAACATAGTTATGCAGGCGCTCCACGTGACCCCCCTCCCCAATTAGAAGATTCACGTTCACCAGCAGGTGTGCACGCACGCGCGCACACACAAGCAGTACATATACATACAGACGCACTTTGCAAGCACACGCACAGATGATCAAACTCAGAATTGTTCTTTCCCCTCTTCCTGCTTGTTCCGCTGTTCCTTCTTATTTCTGTAAACTTATGTCTTATTTGTTTTATAGGCTGGTTGTGCAATTTGCTGAAATTTGTGCTTCACCTTTATCTCTGTTAGTTTCTCGATTATCGCCATTGTCTTGGTTTGTTCTTGTTTATTTGCTGGCCGTCCCTGTCAAAGATCAAAACTTGCATCAGCAATCTATCTATTACTCGGTAGTCGTGGACACAGCCAGATTTAACTGTTGCTATGTACTAATTTACTTGAATTTGTATTTGCTAAACTAACTGTTTTATCAGACAAACATAAATCAACTGACCCACCCCAGTCTCCCCCCCCTGTTGTCCCCACCCCTCCATCTCTTATCCTAATGTTGTCCACCTGATTCCCCAACAGAACACAAGTTGATGATCAGTCACCAGGAACTAACGAGTTCTTACCATAATAGGCGCGTGTTCACCTGTCCACACCTTTCACCTTGGAACGCTCTGACACCTGTTCCTCCAGGAGCAGGCACCTGCAATCATCACAGCAGTCCTCACACTTAAACTCCCCCTCCTTTAGTCCTCCACCAAGCTTCGAACCCTCGACCCCCTGAAAAGCAACAACAAGATTCTTAGAGTTGCCCTGAATACAGAACGTGCCGTGCCTAACATCACACCTACAGAGCTAACATTGGTTGAGAAGTGTCACGTCTTTCATCCAACTAACGGTGGGGGCTTCAGTTCATTAACTTCTTAAGGACACTGCCACGGTGAGGACTAGGCTACATACAACCTTCCTGCTCATCCTACAGCCTCTTCCTCACTCGTTAGAGAGGTAGGTAGGTCTTCAGCCCAGCAGTTGTCCCGTTCCGGGGGGTGTATTGTCGTCTGCGTAAGTTGCTCATCCGAGTGTTTTGAGTGATGGGGGCTGCAAGAGACAGCAGGGCAGGTGGACAACGCTTTTGCTGGCCGGACATCGTTTGCAGTGTCCACCTATGGAGCATGCTGGGCAGGGTGTGTGTGTAATGGTCATCATCAGTGAAGTGAGGTGACTTCGTGATGGAGGGGGGCATTGTCTGTGAGGGACAAGTGTGTGACCCCCCACGCGACAGGGAGGGGGTTGGCTGGCTGGTTTTCAAAAGGTCTGTTAGGTCTATAACGACGGAGAATGGGGGGCTTTGGGACGGCACTAAGGGGCCTAAGTAGTTGAGCGTGACTTCATAGCTAAACTGCGTGATGTAAGTTAACGGGGTGGGGTGGGAGGGAGGATGGTGGATGGGTGATGAAGTTTGGGGAGGGAGGGTATAATGGCTATGAATATATGTGGGGCTTAGATAAAATTCACTCTTCTAAAAGCTTTAAAATATCCGTCCCTGTGTCCTCGTCTCAATACCTTTATGAACAAACGTCTATAAACAAGTACTCATCTAGGCACAGAAATAAGAAAATTAGACACAGTAACCGACAAGTATACAGACAGATGTACGGCGGACGGACGAACGAACAGAGACGTATAAACAGACAGGTGGATAGAAAGGTAAATAGATTGGTAGGCAGACAGACAGACAATACAGTTGCACTAACTGAACAACCAACCTGCCGAGAACTTAAGCATTTCCTGGTGTAATTCAACACCAAAGTATCATCTCATGTAATATGACACAAATGTAGTGTATAGTGACAAAAATGATGAACATCTTAGTAAAACACGGCTACTTGGCCAGACATGCCCAGTGGCATGGATGACACGAACATACCAAGAATGCACCCTGTCACCTGGGGGGATGGGCACCGCCAGACTCGACCTTGTTCACAGCTTACTGCCAGAACAACTTCAGTGCATTGTCCCCACGTATTACAAGTTAGTTACAGAAGAGAAAGGCCAATGCACACACACAACAGATTCGCATCATCTTAGACTCACAGGAACAAACTAGGAAGTTTGGGCACCCACATGTTGCAAAAGTATGATTTTTTTAAAATGGATATCATAAACTGGAAGCTTGTCCAGTGTATAGGGGGTAATACAACAACCCAGCACGTGCTAGGGTTACGTCATGAGATACCCTGCCTTGTCCCTGTCACCGACTCCTCTTTTCCTTTCACCCATTCATTTAAATTTTATGCTTTCTGTACTTTTGTCTTCCTTCCCTTCTCCCTCCTCCTCTTTCTCTTCTCTCTCCAACTCCCCACCCTATTTTTTTTTGGGAGGGGTGGGAGGGGGTATTATCTCCCTGATGTCTTAACAAAAGTATCGTAGCGTATATGAATTATGTGCACGCAGTGACACCTCCTTGGAAAACTGAAGGGGAAGCTCTGATGATCCTTCACACCACCTGAACACACTATTGTGAGGAGCACAATGCCCCACAGGTATGGCAGTAGAGGCACTGGGTCACTGGCCACCTCACAACAAGCAGGGACTGGACAGGTGGAAGGAAGGCTGGACACAGACCTACCTCACTTCTTCACTGACCCATGCCCTTACCCGTCTTCCTTGGGAGTGTTATCTCTGTGGAGATCTTCTAGCTGCGTTCAGATGACTGGCTAACATCTTGAATAATTTTTTGTTTTCGATTTGGCGTTGGAAAAGTATTTTGTTCTGAAGTGTTCCATTTACAAAGACCAAAATAAACTAGGACAGTACAAAACAAAAATCTTAATTAAATCTATGTACAATGAGACTAACTCTACCTTGACATTTCATGAATGCTAAAGACTAATTTATGTTTTAAAAACGGGCCTATAAAAGTGTAGAAACGGTAAAGGTATCCAAAACTTTGTCGTCGTGGGGAGCGAGGCTCAGAGACCTCAGCTTCTCTAGGGGCCAGCATCTGAGGGCGGCGCCCATCTCCTTTCCCCCCCTGATTTACCTTCCCTTACCCTAGAGAGGGCAGGTCCCCATTTACAGCTGGGTGAACTGGGAAACTGCACCGAAGCCAAGGCGCACAATCGGTGACCCATCCACTTGATAACCACACTCATGCTGCTTAACCTTGGCTTGGGGAAAGAGAGTGCTCTGACTACTGAGCTATCCCGTCCCCCATAAAAGTGTAAATGACAAAATCCGAAACCAGATCTTTGCTAACAAAACGGCATAGAGAGAACAGTGCAATATTTCGGAGAGTGAGCTAAGTTATCTACTTTTTATATAAACCTTGTCATGCAGTGATTCCTGTACCACGAACAGCTATTTTGGACAACAGACCCGGAATTTTCAATATTTAAGTTGACAGCCCTTTTTAGTCGGCCAGGTTAAAGATCCATGAACATGAACAGGTCACTGGGAAAACGGGAGTGAGAAAGCGTATCACACACGAGTACCATAGCTACAACGATTACACTATTTTCATATGATCACTTTCCTTTGGTAAGTCAATATGTCAAATTAAAAGATAGAATTGCTTGGTAGTTAAAATGATAGGCATCTTTTTTGTCATTGTCCTTGCTTAAGCCTTGCATATTAGTTGTTAAATTTACAGACAAAAATAATGTTCAATTCCCATTAACTTTCGAATAAAATGCCTTAACCATACTCTTCGGTGTAAGTTTTCGACACCGTTGAGCGAACATAATTTCACAGTAAAAAACAGACATTAGACTGTAGAAAAATCGGTGGCATAAGCTGAACCCTCCTCACACTGTTGATGTTCAATGATCCCTGCATCGTCTTTCTACAGAGTCCGGCAGGTAGAATGTGATTCTAATAAGGTGTCAACAGAGCCACGTCCTTTGTGACCGTTTTCTTACTTACTGCTGGTCAGTACTGGTGTGCCCCTGTTTGCTGGACAATGTCCAATCTGACACCAGGACTGACGGTGAAGGAAGCAGATGGACATCACACCTCATTGCGTTATTAGAACCGGAGTCATTTACGTGTGTTGTGTGTGTGTGTGTGTGTGTGTGTGTGTGTGTGTGTGTGTGTGTGTGTGTGTGTGTGTGTGTGTGTGTGTGTGTGTGTGTGTGTGTGCGTGTGCGCGCGTGTGTGTGTGTGGGTAGGTGGACAGATATAAACTTGTTTGCACGTGTGTGTGTGTGTGTGTGTGTGTGTGTGTGTGTGGTGTGTGGTGTGTGTGTGTAGGTGGATAGGTATAAGCTTGTTTGCACGCGCGCGCGCGCGCGCGGCGTGCGTGCGTGCGTGCGTGCGTGCGTGCGTGCGTGCGTGTGTGTGTGTGTGTGTGTTGTTGTGAATATGCAAAATGCTAATTTAAAGACTGAAAAAACATGATGTGTTTTTTTTGAAAAGCTAGACTCAACTGAGATTTTTAAAAAAATCCGCAAAAGGAATGTGCGTGCTTATTATGTACATAGTTTCTGTTTTCTTTATGCATTTCACACTGATGTCCGTATGGATATAACTCTTTTATCTTCTTGTCATTCCCACTCACATATTCATTTACATGATTCAGCACTTTATAAATTCCATACATGATGATGATGATGATGATGATTATTATTCATCATATATTATTATTATTATATTATCATACCCTTATTATTATATATTATTATTATTATTATTTTATTATCATCATCATTATAAAAACACTCGTGTAATACTTCATTTGGAGGGGTGGGGTTAAACATTGTAGTGTGTTCTTGCTTAGTTATGAATGATATTTACACGAATGTCTATCATTTAAACATTTATTCTCTCCATGTTTAGTGATCTCCCTTTATAAATCATTGTACTAGCTCAGATAGTATATGGTTTCCATCAAGGAGTAGGCCAATCTGCCGTTAACGTGCACTAAATGTAGGCAAGGTCAACGTTTGCCTTAGCCTATATTATGACTTTAGATTTGGGAATTAATTGTTTCCCCAAGACTTATTTTGAATGAACTCTCTCTTCTCTCTCTCTCTCTCTCTCTCTCTCTCTCTCTCTCTCTTCCTCTCCTCGTCTCTCACACACCACACACACACACACACACACAGTCCAGTAAATCCCTTCCCAGCAAGTTTCTTTTTTCTGGCACCACGTGGTCATCAGACAGCGCAGCGCCGCCTAGCGGCTCCAGAGCCCAACGCAAGAGGAGACCAATCTAAACACCTAGCGTTCTTACGCCCCTTGTGTCATAGGTGGCACGTGTTTGCCTTGAAAACAGTTCTGTGGAAAACAGTGGCAACAGAAAAATAGTTTGGGGAGAGGAAAGGAAATAAGACATGGCGCTGGCGGTGCCTGAACGGGGAGAGAATGCCTGTCTCCGTCCTGAGAATGTGTGGCTCCGGAAAGGGCGACCACGCAGAGAAGGAAAATAGAATGGTGTAGAGTTATCCTTCCTTCCCTGTGGCCTGCATATGGTTGGTACGTGGGAGTGTGTGTGTGTGTGTTGTGTGTGTGTGTGTGTGTGTGTGTGTGTGAGAGAGAGGGAGGAAGAGAGAGAGGAGAGAGAGAGAGAGAGAGAGAGAGAGAGAGAGAGAGATGAGAGAGATGGTGTGTGTGTGTGTGTGTGTGTGGTGTGTTGTGTGAGGATGAGGAGATGAGATGAGGAGAGAGATGGAGGAGAGGTGGAGAGAGAGAGAGAGAGAGAGAGAGAGAGAGAGAGAGAGGGGTGTGTGTGTGTGTGTGTGTGTGTGTGTGTGTGGTGTGTGTGCATGTTCTATATTCCCCTTCTCTCACTCATTCTTCCCATCCAGTCTTCTCTACGGTTCTAACAATCTGTTTTCATACTTCGCAATACCAGACAGGGGTCCCCCCCTACCCCTTCCCATCCCTTTTCTTCATCTTTCTTACCCCCCCCCCCCCCCCCATTCCATCTGTTCATTTATCTAACCCTACACTGTCTCCCAATGCCTCATCTTTCTCAAAATGGGCATATTGTGTTCCGTTCAATCATACTCGAGTTTAATTATGGTGTATTCTTATCGCTCTTTGATCTTATTGTTTCTTTTTTTCTTTTTCTCCTTTATCATTATGCATCGACTTCAACGCAGAAAAAATTCGTTCATCATATCAGATTCTTACTTTGATATTTCTTTTGATAAATCAAGATGAACACAATGCTCCAGAACCTGACAGTTTATTTTTCCCCACCCTTCCCTATTCTAGTAGTCTGTAGGCAGACTGGCATTTTCTTCCTTTCCCATCCTACTTTAGTGATGCCAGTTTCTCATGCACTCCTTTCCAACTCCTCCACTTTCATAGAAAAAACATTCTCTTAACAAAACCAAAAAAAACCCACGAAAAAGGGAGGGGGGGGGGGAGCACACAAGCCAGTTGCAGTAAGGCTGACACTTGCAACACGACACTGATGCGTGGTTGTGACGTGGAATGGCGCATAGTGGTTTTATTCCTTGGAGTTACATAGTTGGCTGTCTTCATCCCCCACACCGCTCCCCACCCCTCCCAACACCATACATACAATTCGTTCTAGGGGGGATGGGATAGCCTACTTGTCAGAACATTGCGCTCTCAATTTGACGACCTGGGTTCGATTCCAGTTCCAGGGGATTTTTCCTCTTGAGTTAACATCAGTGCTGACTCCACTCCCCCCAAAAGTCCTTCGGATGAGACAATAAACCGAGGCCCCGTGTGCGAATGCACGCAGAACATCTTGCGCACATGTTAAATCCTGTACCGCTTTTCGTAAGAGTAGGCCATCGTGAGCCGGTGGGAACAGATGACAAGATTTACAAACGTGCATACACACGGGGGCTGGATGAAAAAAAGCACACGGATGCTTATTCCATTATCCTCGATATAAAAGAATAAATAAATTAAATAATAATAAAAAAAAATAATAATCCTTGGAGTTACATAGTTGGCTGTCTTCATCAGTCCACACAGCCCTCCCCTCCCCCTCCTCCAACACTATACATCCACCCCACAACTCCCCCGTAGCCACCTGAAATCCATCCCACGACCACCTGACACCACCAGTTCGTGAAGAACAGGAGTGGGGGGAATAAAGATCAGAACATACAGTTTTCTTTCTTTTGTTTTCAAACCCTGAGATTGCGCCTACAAAATACTGTGGTGGTTATAAATCGATTTTTTTTTAATGGTGAGAGATTTTACATCTTTTCATTCTTGTTAAAATCGGATCTTCTTCCATTATAATGGAGCTAGTGTTATATTGTTATACTAATCACCAGCAGCATAATCTAACATTGTTGCTGTTGTCATTAATGTATTGTTATTGATATTATTCTTATCATCATCATCAATATAATAATAATTATCATTATTATTACTATTATTATTATTATCATTATATCATATGATTTCATTGCTCCAAAGCCACCTCACAACCACCCTATGACCGTATCTCACTTACCCAAGATCTACAGCACAAAACCACACACACACCACCACACTGGTGTGTGTATATATATATAGCCGCCGCTGTAGTCTAGTGGTTAGGGCGTTGGACTCGTAATCTACAGTTGCGGGTTCGATCCCAGCTTTCGGCTGCGGTGTTGTGCCCTTGGAAAGGCCATTTTACGGTTATTTTCTCACCCCACCAGGTGTAAAAGGGTACACCTTGTGTTGGGGTTAACCCTGCGATAGACTGGCGTCCTATCCAGGGAGAGTCTATGATCTCAGTCGCTTAACGCCACAGAAACCGGGATAAGCACCGGCTGATGAGCCTTAGGCTCGAGACAGACTTTAACTTATATATATATATATTTATATATATATATATATATATATATATATATATATATATATACCTGTGGTGGTTAAAGTGGATTATATATATAAATACACACATACACAGCTGTGATAGTGCTGATGTTTTATCATGAGTCGTTGTTATTCATTTTGTTTTTCTCGATATTCTAGGTTTCCTTGCAGCTATACATAAATTATACATATTGCTGATAGTGCTGATGTTGTATTATAAATCATTGTTATTAAATTTGTTTTTCTCGTTATTTTAGGTTTCCTTGCACCTATCGTGTTTACCAAGAACAGGCCCACCCAAGTCTTCACTCTCGCTCTAAGTAGATATATAATTTCCATTCTTGCTGTGTGGATCCCATGGCAAGAATAATACTTTGAAATCCCATCCCTGTGAAAGCACTAAATATGCAAAACGTCCCAATCCAATCATGTTGTTTATAGCCCCGCCGACCACAGCCCGTTTAATTTGTTTCCTCTTATTTTGTTTGTTTATTATTTTTTTTTTGTTGCCTTTTTTTTCGTTTATTTTCTACTCAATATGATCATTTGTATCTTAAAAAAAACAGAACTACAACATGTTGAATATATCATCTCCTAACTGCAAACCCTGCCCTAAAATTGAAACAACTCTTCTTTAAAACAAAAAAAATCTGGTCAGGCTGTTCCAAATAATGTGAAACAAACGAGTGACTGAAGAACTGACCCACTCCCTCAGCCTTCAATCACTGAATGAACTGACAAGCCTGGCACTCGGCCTCAGCCCTCGGTCTTTTGTGCAGGAAGAACGTTTTAATTCCTGCAGGTCCTCTTTCCACCCCAACCTCCCTGCCTCCGTTCACACCTCGAAACGCTACACTCCCTTTTCGGGTTAGCTGATCCTCGCAGTCGCTTCTGGGGCCTCCACAAAGCTGAGTTCAGCTATCTTCTACTTGTTCGTGTGAAAAACAAAACGGTGTGTGTGTGTGTGTGTGTGTGTGTGTGTGTGTGTGTGTGTGTGTGTGTGTGTGTGTAGAGAGAGAGAGAGAGAGAGGAGAGAGAGAGAAGAGGAGAGAGAGAAGAAAATGATGAATGAATAAATAATTTTTTCAAGGTTACAGAGTAGCATTAATATTTTTCGCCCTTGCCCTGATAGGGATGAGGAGGAGAAGAGAGAGAGAGAGAGAGAGGAGAGGGCAGGGAGAGAGAGAGGGAGAGAGAATTGTGTGTGCGTGGCTTGTGTGCACACTAGAACAGAGCAACAACAGTCTATGTATTTAATATGTTTGATATATCTTTGTTACATGAAGTTGCTTTGTTTCCTTTCAATGAAGTAAGTACGCAGTTTCACTTGATTATTCTATTTTATCTTTTGTTTTTGCTATCAAATGTAATTTTGCTGTCGTTTGATATTTTCTTTACACTGTGCAGAGAAATCTAGTTTTTAACAAGTAAAGGCAGAAGAAAAAAACCAAGCTAAAATACTATACCTCAAACTCTCTTGGATAGTGTGCACCAAAGTATGCAAAACATAAGATGACAGAATAAATTTAAGTTGTAGCGATAGATTGCAACTAAATGGTAGGCCTGTGTTTTTGCTTTGCTTGAGTCGCAGTAGATACTGCACATGCTTTCTTGACTTCACGCCTGCTTATAAATAAAGCTTTATATCAAGGTTGCCCAAGATTCCAACTTGGCCTCCCACGGATTTCAAAAAGACTATCGAAGTTTTAAAATCCATTGAAAAAAAATGATAGATCTATAGACTAAAATCACATAAGCAAGGTTATATATCAGAATTGCAGTAGTTATCACACTCGGATATCATTATAGCAAAGACAATTTTAATGACATTATACTTCACACACAAAAAAATCTTGCTACAAGTTTCAAAGCTAACTATTCCAAACGTTGCAAAAAACCACAACTAACACTTCGTTGAACGGAACCGAATCTTCGCTGGCTAACTTCCCCTCTGTCATCGTCACTCACAGAGGGGTGAAAGGTTAAGCGGTGTCAGACACAGGAGAAGACAAGGGAAGGGTAGAGTGTGTGAAAGAGCGGGGCTGACAAGGGTGGAATCCGTTTACAGCGTGAAGGGGGTGGGCGAGATGCTTTGGTAGGTACACTGCAATTACCGGTGATTTGGCACGGCCCCGGACAAAACACACTGCGAGCGCTGGTTGTAGATTGTATGAAAGATAGAACCCAGGGCAGAATGTTGTAGGGGCAGGTGATGAGGCCAAAAAGGTTCTGTTACGTTTTGGTTCCTTATTGTGTGCTTACTTGGTCCCTGCTCCCTAATAACCCCATCCCACTCTTCCCCCACCCCCTGCGCGATTAGTCCTGGCTTAGTTTGTCAGTGCATTAGTGATGACATATTAGTAAAGCTTTGGGGTTTTAAATAGTTTAATACTTGTTTGTGACTAGGAAGCAAGTAGAACAAATCAACTTATTTACAAACTGAACAATTGGAGTGAAACCACAATCTCGACGAACTTTATTATTATTTTTTGTACAGTGCAAGAGTAACTGCAGCAGCAAAAGCAACCATGATAATTGCAGCAAGAAAATAGTTATGAAAGTGACAAAAGCCATGTTTGCACATGTTTAAATTTCAGACCATGTTCCATATTTTTAGTTTGTTACGAGTTGTTTTTTTTTCCAAATAAGATTTGCTTGCTACCAACACACACACACACACACACACACACACACACGGGGGAAAGAGAGGTGGGTACGATGCTACACCCTTTGTACTCACAGAAGCAATCCTTACCTCCAAATCTGCTTGCGCAGAAATCAAAATAATGCGTTTCTCCTCCATACCAATGGGCAAGATCTGTCAACAGAATCAGACACGCTTTCGTGATTTTTGTTACCCCCTATTTATCAGAGGGGGGCGGCTATGCTTCAGCAAAGGTACTTAATTTCTTCCACAGCTGATATGCCTGTGTGAGAGAGAAGATAAAACAGACAACAGCTAGTTTTGAAGGCAAAGGGTATTTGATTTATTTCACAACTGAAATGCATGTGTGAGAAAATAAAACATAGACAACAGCTAGTATTGAAGGCTACGATATTTAATTTATTCCACAGCTGATATGCCTGTGTGAGAGAGAAAATAAAACATAGACAACAGCTAGTATTGAGGGCAAAGGTATAATTTATTCCATAGCTGATATGCCTGTGAGAGAGAGAAGATAAAACATAGACAACAGCTAGTTTTGAAGGCAAAGGTATTTGGTTTATTTCACAACTGAAATGCATGTGTGAGAAAATAAATCATAGACAACAGCTAGTATTGAAGGCTAAGATATTTAATTTCTTCCACAGCTGATATGCCTGTGTGAGAGAGAAAATAAAACATAGACAACAGCTAGTATTGAAGGCAAGGGTATTTGATTTATTTCACAACTGTAATGCGTGTGTGTTAAATCATAGACAACAGCTAGTATTGAAGGCAAAGGTATTAAATTTATTCCACAGCTGATATGCCTGTTTGCGGGAGAAAATAAACCATAGACAACAGCTAGTATTGAAGGCAAAGATATTAAAATTTGATTTATTTCACAGCCGATATGCCTGCGAGAGAAAATAAAACAGTCTACAGACAGTATTGAAGGCAAAGATATTTAATTTATTCCACAGCTGATATGCCTGCGAAAGAAAATAAAACATAGACAACAGCTAGTATTGAAGGCAAATGTATTCATTTCACAGCTGATATGCCTGCCAGAGAAAATAAAACATAGACTACAGCCAGTATTGAAGGCAAAGGTATCAAATTTATTTCAACTGATATGCCTGCGAGAGAAAATAAAACAGAAAAAAGTAAGTTTTTAAGACACTGCTGGCTGAGTTTAGTAGTAGTATAAGTCTTCAATCCAAAGACCCTGAAAACAAGAACCCAAACCAAACATAGGCTGCACAGCAGCGTCAGAGGGACCGCTTGCAGGGGACATTTTCTGACAACAGCAATCTAAGGTCACGGAGTCGCCACGCTGTCTCGTGGGTGCCGACAACAGCGAAAGGGGAGATGATTTAGATGCTGGCCCTCTGATTAATCCCCCTGCCCTCTCCACGCCCGTGACGTGCAGTCGCTCATAAAACTTCGTCACCAACGCCGCCGACTGATTACCCAAATGACTCCAAACTTTAGCGTCGAGTTTGGAAATGGGGTAGGCCTATACTGTAAATTTTTCCATGATTGGATGCTATGTTCATCAAGGAAAGAGAGTCGTGCGAATTTATTTTGCGTGGCAGTACCATGCACGTTACACTGTAAACTGAATGTTCAATTTGCAACAATATAGATCTACGTTTTGTGTCACAACATGGATTTGATCAGCCCATGGCAAGATCAAATTTTGGCACAGGCATGTGCATGAGAGTGCTGTAAACAACATAAAATTGAATCCATTCATTGAGAGACAGGCGGGCGCGGGCGCGGGCGCGTGTGCACACGCACACACACACGCGTGTGTGTGTGTGTGTGTGTGTGTGTGTGTGTGTGTGTGTGTGTGTGTGTGTGTGTGTGTATATGTATGTGTGTATCTGTGTGTGTGTTCTTCTCAAGACATCTGATTCCATTCTAGATCCTAATAATTAATTCCCTGCGACATATAAAATCCAAAAAGACTTTAAAAAGGAGAGAGAGAAGAGAGAGAGAGAGAGAGAGAGAGAGAGAGAGAGAGAGAGAGAGACAGAGACAGAGACAGAGACAGTACAAGGAAAACCTTTACCATAATCTTATCGCAGAGTACAAAAAACTGACAACAAACAAAAAGATTTTTTTTTAAAACCTCTTCCCTTCTTCAAGCCCTAGAGAAAGGGTGTGCATTCTTGCAACACGCAAACTATTGGGTAACCCGGTTCAGTCCGCCGTGTCCAGCAAAGTTCAGTGCATTCATTCATGAATGATGAGCACACCAGTTTTTACTGCTCCCTGGAGGCCTGAAGTCTCTGCTTCAGCTCTGGGGACAGGGACGATCGGCGGAGAAAAAGTTAACTCTTTCCACATTACATTGTATGTGTGTGTTATGTCAGTTGGGACAGGGTGACCGAGGTGATAGGGATTATAAAAACGGAAAAAGGTGGGAATGAGACTGGGAACTGTCTTTTAAAATAATAACAATACAAGAACAATAATCTGCTTTACCAAAGCAATAATGTTTCGTGTATACAAATGGGTTTATAAGTGAGTCTGAGTAAACGAGTGGACGTACAAGCGAATAAGGGAGCAAGTGAATGAATACAATGAATACAAAGAAACTTGAAAAGGAGTTGGCTGATGGCTGATAGCTTACAAGAGAAACAGTTCAAACGAAACCATCCAGTCTGATCAAATCTAGCCCCTTCAGTTTAAAACATGCAAACAGACAGTAACAGATTTGGAAACACTTTCCTCAGTCTACCCACATGACTATGAACATCCTCTTACCGGATCACATACAAACCATGCAACGGTTTTTAATCAGTTAAAATGGTTTTGTTTCAAATCATACGGTCGCAACTCTCTGCCCAACAAGTCTGACCTAATCAATCAACTGACCAATCAATCACTGAATCGATGTTTGATCAATCATCAATTTTGACTTCTTGATCCGTTAATAACCATCTATCAGTTCTTGGAACTGGCAACGGATATTTATCCATTGACGTCATCTCGCTTCTACTGTTCTCTTCCCATCTGTCTTCCAGGCATGCTCTGTAAGGTTGTTACAAGGCAATGCTCTGATAATGTGATAATCACACCACAAGCAAATCAAACCTGCATGCTGCAAAGCCAATACTCTGATAATGCGATAATCGCAAGACGAGTGGATCAAACTCATTTCAACTCAAACGTAATCCAGTCCAAATCAATTCAGCCTAATAAGATTCCGGCTGGAAAGACAACTGTTTAAGTTGTAGGTCCCAGGCAAAGTGTGCGGAATAGGTGGGTAGAGGAAGCTATGAGCGACTTCCCAGACCCCACCTGGGGTGTGTGTAACCAGGTATGATTCATGCAGCAGACTCCACAGCCGGAGGGGGCATCTGGAAACTCCAGGCTTACTACCCTTGTTACAGGCCGTTTCTTTTCCGCAGACTTTTTTCCCCTGCGTTTTTAACAACAACAAAAAAAATTGTGTGCTAATATCTCCTTGGCTCAGTCAGTGGTGCAGCTTCAATGCTCCTCAAAGGCTAGAAATGTGAATCGTCAAAATCATGAGAGTATACTTTTAAGTTAAGGTTGATGGGAATTATTGTAGCAAGATGCAAGAAGAGTGATGACCTTTTTGAAACATGAAATTTACCATGTTTCATGTGTATGTTTCTTTTTTATATATTCGTATTAGCTGGGGGATTAAAAAGTAAGGGAAACATGAACTTTTTTCTAAAAATCTGCTGTCAACATATTTTATCAACATGGCTTACTTTTCATAATAGAACTTTACCAGGAACAAATGTCTTGCTGCCTTGGGTTGTTACACACACAAGCTGTGAACCTACTGCAAAAGTATCTTGGAATATATTTCTATCTAAAATACTCGACTTGTAACCATCAATTGACAGTCATAGGAACGAAAAAGAGAAAAAGGACACCACAAACCTATCATTTCCTAGATCTGCATTCTGATTTTTGTTTCTGTCTTGAGATTAAATTTTCAGTTTTTTCCTGTCATCAACTGCGATGTGATAGAATCACATGCATAGTCTCGATAATACTGAATACGAATCTTTGTTTTCCTACTGCTATTGCGATGAACATGAATGATTGAGCATGCATTATTCTGCATTCTGATTTGTAATACGCCAAACTACACCAACTTCGCTGTTTCCATCTGCAGCATATCCTAATACCTGCAGATCCTACACGGCACTGACAATTCTGATGATTCCCAGTTTCTGCACCCGTGAAGCAAGTTCCAGACACAAGCCTTCTACGCCCTGCAACTCTAAGCACAGAAAGGGTGACAAAAAGCCCGGGCGAAAGAAACGACCTGTAACAAAGGGGGTACCTTTCCAGATGCGGCCTCTGTTGTGGAAGCTCTGCTGTATGAATTACGCGGGGAAACACAGATACCAGATGTCATCTGGCAAAGCCTTCATCATTTCTCCTGCTGATGCTTTTGCCACACTCACTTTGCTCAGAATCCGGTAATTAAAGCATTGTTTTTGTATGATGATCCATATCTGACGGTTGAAACGTGTAGGGAGCGAGAGAGAGAGAGAGAGAGAGGGGGGGGGGGGGGGGGGGAGTGAGAGAGAGGTGAGGGAGAGAGAGGGGGGGAGGAGACAGGAAAAGTGAAGAGGGGGAGAGGGGAGGGGGGGGAGGGAGGGAGAGAGAGGGAGGAGGAGGAGGAGAGAGAGAGAGAGAGAGAGAGAGAGAGAAGAGAGAGAGAGAGAGAGAGGTGTGTGTGTGTGTGTGTGTGTGTGTGTGTGTGTGTGTGTGTGTGTGTGTGTGTGTGTGTGTGTTGAATATGCCTGTACATTTTGATGTTGCTAGATTTTATTATTTTATTATGATAATTTTGATAATGTTGAGGAAAATGTAGTGGAGGAATAACAAGTGCAGATAACCCCTTGCATCTTCTCAATCATTTTGGAAATGACTTACCAACGATTCAATTTTTTTTTAATGAAATAAAAAATAAATTCTAGGAAATAATGTCTTTCAATGGCAGCATTTTAGGCATTTTTTAGTAAGAACAATGCTGAGAAGAATAATGTTGATAATGAAGATTATGCCATCCTTTTCAATCATCATTGATAGGATTGTTGCTGCTTTTTATGCGCTTATCTAGCAATTGTTTCCAGTTTTGGTAAGCTAAA